>CM039672.1:5285505-6485505 GCA_022496015.1 Hordeum marinum | reverse complement strand
GTATAAGACAGTCACAAAGTCCCAGGCTGCTGCAGGCAAGACAACCTGGTACTTGGGGGCCACACGGTCTAGTATTGAAGCTTGGGGGCTAAGCACCGAGCTGGTACTAAGCACCGAGCTATCATGGATAATCTCGAAGCTTGGGGGCTACAGGTAATATGGATATATCAAAAACTTTGAGGAGAATTCTCAAGATGTTAATTATGGAGTTCAGTTGTTAGACCCGGCGTCACCAACGTTCATGACCCGGTGTTATCAAAAGATCATAACCCGCTAGAGTTTATGTAAGCCGCCCTGCTTCACAACAATGGAAGTCCGGTTTTACATCAGATGAATTTTCATCCCAATATTTTTATCAAGTCAGCTGGATTCTAGTTATTTGACCCGGTGTCACCAACGATAATGACCCGGTATCATCAATGATTATGACCCGACGGAGATGACTCGCCAAGAGTATTGAAAGCCGACTCAATGTCATATGGGTATTCTATTCTCAATATTTTTTTTCAAAGGACATTGACAAGCAAGATGATTATCAAGACGACTCATTCATATGCAAAAAAGACCCGGATTTCTGAGGAGCCATTTTATAAGCCGGTTGAAGGAGCAAGCCGGCCACTTAACATATTTTACTCTTATTTCAGGAGCTTAGCATGAATAAATTCAAGCTAACCTGGGGGCTAATGTCGGGGATATATCCCGCGGTATGACTCGACCTGGCGACTCACAGGAGACCCAGTAAATACATGACATTTTATTAATGACCCGGCAGGCGGGTCGCAGGAGGACCAGGCCCAAGACCCGACGTGTAAGCCGGCGCCAGGCGGCTCACAAGAGAAGGTCCAAAGAGAGAAAGACTCCCTGCCGAAGGAAACAAGACCCCGAATAGGATTCTAGAGAGACTAGTCCTAATCCTACTCCTAGTAGGACTCTATTTGTAAACCTACCCTCTCCACTTATATAAGAAGGAATAGAGCACCCCTAGAAAGACAAGTTCACAAGTCCACAAGTTTAGACAACACAAGCGATTAGAGATAGACAAATTAGAGGCTCTCGTGATTAGAGGTAGCAAACAACACCCTTGTAACCGAGAGATCTCCTTCATCATCAATATCAGATAAGCAGGACGTAGGCTTTTACCTCCATCGGAGGGGCCGAACCTGGGTAAACTCCGTGTCTCTCGATCCCGATCAACCCCTTCAAGCCGCCACGTGGCTGCGTCTTCGCCCCGAACCTAAGTCCGTTCATCCGGACATCTGCCGTGACAAATCCACGACAGTTGGCGCCCACCGTAGGGTAACAGGTGCATGATGATGTTGTTTTCTTGAAGGAATCTCTTCTAGGGATTGAGGAGTTTATGACCCATCAGATCTGCAAGAGCTGGCATGAAAGAATCTTCATCTACTCCAAATTCATCAGTTGAGATCAAGAGATGTCATAGTCGCGCTAAGCGCAGGCGACATGGACTCCTATAATATTTCACCAACACAAGTGTGGGGCTCGTCATCAACAGTGTCCTGCGTGTGCAACATAGCCACGTCGTATCTGAGTGCAACACAAATTAGGTTGCATGTCCGAGCGTCGTTGCAAGTCGCCGAGTCAAAGACAGTCTAAACTTTCTGCTGGAATTATGATCTATGTGGTGGCCGTGTCCGATTATTACTACGTTTCTGTATCCACGAGCAACACAGGGGGTTAAGTCCAAAAGGTGCGAGAGGCTCAATCGGCAATTTGCTGCGTTGGGCTGCTGATCACCACATCATCAGGAAGCGACAAAGAAACGTGGCTGGCAGCGTCTCATGCATTGCAAGAAAAAGGACAAAACGCTGCCCAACCAAAAAAGAAAAGATAGAAGTAGAGCCGCCAAGTCAGCTACGACCCCGACCCGAAGACTCGGGTTCGCCGAGCCGCTGCGGCGGCCTACATCTGCCGGATCTGCAGCCGCCGTTCGCTTTGCCCCGCTGCGTCGGAGCCTCAGCAGGTGTAGCCACTGTAGCCTCATGTCGCCGAGCCGCCCGGCCGGCTCTTCGGCATTTGCCAGCCGTTGCAGCTCCGCACCTCCTACGGCCTCCTGCTATCCCGCGTTCACCAGCCGCCGCGGCCGTCCCGCGCCATGCCCCCGACTCCTGCGCCTCCTTAGGATCCTCGCCACCGTTGAGGCCTCTCCCCACCGACGCTTTGCCCCGTCGTGGCTGGCCTCACCTCCGCCAGTTCATCGCGCGCCTCAATTGCCGCGACTGCTCACCCTCGAGCGGGCCTTGCCTTTGCCGCCGTCTCTTCACGCCACCGCGAGTCTGAGCCGCCCGGCACTACCCTGCCTCCCTGCTCGCTGCCTCGCACCGGCTGGCTCTACGTCGTCCGCGTGCCCGCACCACTCCAGTCGCTGCTCCCCCCACACGCTTGCATGGCCGCGAGCTGCAAGCCCCGAGCCGGCCTACTCCGCCTCGCAAGGCGAGCTGGCGCACTCCATGCCGGCCGGGTTACCCCGCGCGCTGCCTTCCATCTCGCTCCCTCACCCCGCCGCGGATTCGGCATCGCCTAAGAGCCGCCCCGGACCGAGCTGCCGCTACTCCTGCGCAGCTCCGCCGCCCGCCCGTTGCCGGCTCCTCCACCTTTTGCTACCCCCGCCATTGGCTTCTCCCTGGGGACTCAGTTGCCCACGTGGGGGAAGGAGGAAACATTCAGGGTTCACTATCCTACAACCTATGTGCTTTGCTCCAGTAGCGAAGAAAAGAAAACAATAGATCGATATGCATGACTGAATTTGATTTGCTCTGTCCATGTTCATCTGACAAAAATATCAGGTGCTATCCACTCTATTTATTTTATCAGTGCATATTAAATTCCTTTAAAGAAAAATTACTTTGGTTTGCACTGTTTTTATGCAGGACCATGATTGATTACAAAAATGGCATTATATCGCGAAGATGGAGCGCGTGCCAGCATCATTTTTTACTGGTGATTGTCCGTGTCGTGTTGCTCAACGGACTTGCACACCGGCTTACAACATTGTGGCCGCCTATCGCCACCGCACCGGCTTACAATGCCATGACCGTCTCTCGTCATCCGTGCTGGCCTACAACGCCGTGGCGACTTTCACAAACAACACCGACTCACAATGCCGTGGTTGGCCTCTACATCTACTTCAACACGCCAGGGGCGCATTTACCAGTAGGAGCCGCCCAACAGACGGTTCTGAATTGCCACCCGGTGGGACAATCTATATTGACATATCGATGCAGTGCTCGCTTGTACGAGCCGCCCAAACGGACAAACACGCAAGTCGCTGCCACTGCGGTTTGGTTAACTTCAACAACCAGCCAAAAAAATCATCGACCGGACCACTGAAACAATTCATACGGGATCATCAATAACCCGCCACGGTCAACCTCGACCATCAGTGGAGACTCTCAAGCCGCCTCTTCGAGTCAACTTAAGACTCGGGGGCTACAGACATGGCGAGACTCATTTGGTCGTTTTCAACCAGAACCCCGGGTCTTGGCAAGAGAAAACCCAATCCTGTGGACTATTACATTATTGGCGGAAGATTAAAAAAGTTGCCCAAGAAGACGAACCGCCGTGATGCACCATTCAAACATGGGTGCCCGGATTTATTGGATCATCATAAAGTCACTTGGAGCTTCTGCCGTTTCTTCATACAAGATGGCGACTTACAAGATGGTGCACAAAATTGACTCCATCAACTTGGTTGTCGAAGGGGGCTTCCCACCTTCGGGTGTAGCTTATCTAACCCTAACAATCGGCTCTCAAGCCAAAAAATGTTGACAAGTCAACATAGCTGTCAAAGGGGGCTTCCCACCTCTGGGTGTAGCTTATCTAACCCTAACAGCCGGCTCTCATGCCAAAAAAGTTGACAGGTCAACTTTATTGTCGAAGGGGCTTCCCACCTCCGGGTGTAGCTTATCTAACCCTAACAACCGGCTCTCGAGCCAAAAAAGTTGACAAGTCAACTTGGTTGTCGAAGGGGGCTTCCCAGGTGTAGCTTATCTAACCCTAACAACCGGCTCTCAAGCCAGAAAATGTTGACAAGTCAACATAGTTGTCGAAGGGGGCTTCCCACCTCCGGGTGTAGCTTATCTAACCCTAACAACCGGCTCTCAAGCCAGAAAATGTTAACAAGTCAACATAGTTGTCGAAGGGGGCTTCCCACCTCCGGCTGTAGCTTATCTAACCCTAACAGCCGGCTCTCATGCCAAAAAAATTGACAAGTCAACTTGGTTGTCGAAGGTGGCTTCCTACCTCAGGGTGTAGCTTATCTAACCCTAACGACCGGCTCTCAAGCCAAAAAATGTTGACAAGTCAACATAGCTGTCGAAGGGGGCTTCCCACCCTCCGGGTGTAGCTTATCTAACCCTAACATCCGGCTCTTATGCCAAAAAAGTTGACAAGTCAACTTGGTTGTCGAAGGGGGCCACCCACCTCCGGGTGTAGTTTATCTAACCCTAACAGACGATCTTAAGCCAAAAATGTTGACAAATCAACATTGCATCATACATAGCATCATACATTGCATCATATTCACATGTCATGCCAGCTTATCAAGTCGGGTGAGAGAAAGATTATGAAAAAAGGAGCAATGTTATGAAACATTTTAACATCTCCGGGTTATGCTTTTTCAAGCCGCCCTTACAATAATGCAGAATATATTCTGTCTTGTTCATTTTTGCAGGTTTTATCTCTTAAGATGAGCCGCTGTTAAGTATTCTGCAAAAGGAAATGGATCTTTAATAGCCAACCTTGGCTGGATCTTCATGGTTTATGATAACCAGTACTAAATGATTGGGGTTTTCAAGCTAGCTTAGAGAATTCATTATTTTTCAAGAGCCGCCCTATCAGATATAATGCCATGTCATCTAATTGGCCGGTTCTTGGATTTCTTCAATTGTGCTCTGTACTATACTACAACACTCATGGATTTCTCAAACATATATTTGCCAGGTTGCACCGCAACCACGAGCAGGGATTTCATGTCAGAGACAAATGAATTATTCCAGGATATTCATTCCGGGTTATATTATAACCACGGTTAAGGATTCATCCAACAAATTGTGGTGAGTCATATTATGCTTACATAGTCCCAAGTCGCCGCAGGCAGACGACCCAGCACTTGGGGGCTACACTATTCAAGTACAGTTTATATCAATTATGCAAGTCTCATGTCGCTGTAAGCACGCATCATGACACTTGGGGGCTAATGCAAGCCGATTTTCATATCATTACATCGTCAGCAAGACCATGTTATCTCAAGGAGATGAGCCGTCCTTTCTATATTTTTCTAAGTCCTGACCCAGTAATTCTTACTGACCTGACACTTGGGGGCTACGCCGCTCAGATCAAATTTTCTAAAGTCCCAAGTCGCCGCAGGCGTGCGATCCGGCCCTTGGGGGCTACAGTATTCAGCTGTTCAAACAGAGTATGAGGATTAAATTGAAGACCCGGCGCATCACATTCTGATGAGCCGGCCCTTGGGGGATACACCCGCTGAAATTTTATAAGGTATAAGACAGTCACAAAGTCCCAGGCTGCTGCAGGCAAGACAACCTGGTACTTGGGGGCCACACAGTCTAGTACATTATTGCAAAGCACCAAGCTATCATGGATAATCTCGGAGCTTGGAGGCTACAGGTAATATGGATATATCAAAAACTTTGAGAAGAGTTCTCAAGATGTTAATTATGGAGTTCAGTTGTTAGACCCGACATCACCAACATTCATTACCCGGTGTTATCAAAAGATCATAACCCGCCAGAGTTTATATAAGCCGCCCTGCTTCACAACAATGGAAGTCCGGTTTTACATCAGATGAATTTTCATCCCAATATTTGTTGGAAATATGCCCTAGAGGCAATAATAAATTAGTTATTATCATATTTCCTTGTTCATGATAATCATTTATTATCCATGCTATAATTGTATTGATCGAAAACTTAGATGCATGTGTGGATACATAGACAAAACCATGTCCCTAGTATGCCTCTAATAGACTAGCTCGTTGATCAAAGATGGTTAAGGTTTCCTAGCCATTCACATGATATGTCATTTGATAACGGGATCACATCATTAGGAGAATGATGGGATGGACAAGACCCAAACTATAAACGTAGCATATGATCGTGTCAGTTTAATGCTACAGTTTTCTGCATGTCAAGTATATGTTCCTATGACCATGAGATCATGTAACTCACTGACACCGGAGGAGTGCCTTGTGTGTATCAAACGCCGCAACATAACTGGGTGACTATAAAGGTACTCTATAGGTATCTTCGAGGGTGTCTGTTGGGTTGGCATGGATCAAGACTGGGATTTGTTACTCCGCGTGATGGAGAGGTATCTCAGGGCCCACTCGGTAATACAACATCACAATAAGCCTTGCAAGCAATGTGACTAAGTGTTAGTCACGGGATCTTGTATTACGGAATGATTAAAGAGACTTGCCGGTAACGAGGTTGAACTAGGTATGGAGATACCGACGATTGAATCTCGGGCAAATAAACATACCGAAGAACAAAGGGAACATCATATGGGATTAACTGAATCCTTGACATAGAGGTTCGACCAATAAAGATCTTTGTAGAATATGTAGGAACCAATATGGGCATCTAGGTCCCGCTATTGGTTATTGACCGTAGAGGTGTCTCGGTCATGTCTACATAGTTCTCGAACCCGCAGGGTCTGCACACTTAAGGTCCGGTGACGTTTCGGTAGTATAGAGTTATGTATGGTGGTGACCGAAGGTTGTTCGGAGTCCCGGATGAGATCCCGGACATCACGAGGAGCTCCGGCATGGTCCATAGGTAAATATTGATATATAGGAAGTCCCATTTTGGTCACCGGAAAAGTTTTGGGCTAATCGGTAATGTACCGGGAGTGCCGGTAGTGTACCGGGAGACCACCGGGAGGGGTATTTCGACCCAAGAGGATTCATGGGCTGTGGGAGAGTAAATACCAGCCTTTTGTGGGCTGGTGGAAGTCCCACACAAGGCCCATGCGGCTGGGAGAAAAAGCCCAAAGAGAAAAAGGTGGAAAAAAGGCAAAAAGGCAAAAAAAAGAGGAAGAGTCCTAATCCTACTAGGATTGGAGGAGGAGGACTCTCCTCCCTAGCTTCGGCCAAAGCCTCCTAGTAGGATTTTCCCTTGCGCCAAGCCTCCTCTATTCCTCTTATATATACTAGAGGTTTTAGGGTTTTGGCACTGATTTTTTAGCCACGTGCTGCCCGTTCCTCTAGTGCATAGTTTCTCCTCTAGATCGGATTTCTGCAGTGCTTAGGCGAAGCCCTGCCGGAATAGCTCCACCACCATCTCCGGAGCGCCGTCACGCGGCTGGAGAACTCTTCTACCTCTCTGCTCCCTCTTGCTGGATCAAGAAGGCGGAGATCGTCATCGAGCTGTACATGTGTTGAACGCGGAGGTGCCATCCGTTCGGCGCTAGATCGGAAGGACCGTGATCAAGATCGCGAGACGGGTTGTGATGAGTTCGCGGGACGGATCGTGATGAGTTTGCGGGACGGATCGTGATTGGATCGTGGGATGGATCGTGATGAGTTCACGGGACGGATCGTGATTGGATCGCGGGACGTATCGTGATGAGATCGCGGGACGCTCGGCGATTTGGATCGCGAAGACGTTCGACTACACCAATCGTGTTTCTTAACGCTTCCCGCTTAGCGATCTACAAGGGTACGTAGATCCACTCTCCCTCTCGTAGATGTTCATCACCATGGATAGATCTGCGTGTGTGTAGGAAATTTTTTGTTTCCCATGCAACATTCCCCAACAGTGGCATCATGAGCTAGGTCTATGTGTAGATGAGATCTCGAGTAGAACACAAAAGGTTTGTGGGCGTTGATGCTTAGATTGCTTCCTCCCTTGGTCGGATTTTGGTTCAGCGGTATTGTGATATGAAGCGGCGAGGACCAACATTACTCGTATGCTTACGAGAGACTGGTTCCCTCGATCGTAACTTGTTGCATAGATGGCTTGTGGGTGCTAGTTTCTCTCACTTTAGTTGGATCGGATTCGACAAAGGTGGTCCTTGAGAAGGTTGAAAAGCAACTAGTGTAACATCGTTGTGGTTTATGCGTAGGTGAGAATTGTTCTTGCTAGATACCCGTAGCAGCCACATAAAACATGCAACAACAATTAGAGGATGTCTAACTTGTTTTTGCAGGGTATGTTGTGATGTGATATGGCCAATTACATGATGTGATATATGTGATGTATGAGATGATCATGTGTTGTATAGAATATCACGACTTGCATGTCGATGAGTACGGCAACCGGCAGGAGCCATAGGGTTGTCTTTAATTATTGTACGGCAACCTTCTGTGCAGCTCCCTTGATTTTTTCATATGTTCCTAGAGAAATAGAGTTGGAAGATGTTGGTAGCAATATTGCGGACTGGGTCCGTGATCTAAGGATTGTCCCCATTGCTGCACAGAAGGCTTATGTCCTTAATGCACCGCTCGGTGCGCCAACCCCTCTAGCATGGTTTGTAGATGTTGTGAACATCTGATAGGCACGTTCTGATGACTACTTGATAGTTTAGTGCGTCATGCATTACGTCTTAGAATTGAGGCTCCGAAATGTTTTGAATGTCACAGAACATATGAGATGTTCTAAGAGCTGAAATTAGGATCTCAGGCTCATGCCCATATTGCGAGATATGAGATCTCCAACAAGATTCTTTGCCTGCAAGATGAAGGAGAATAGCTCAATCATTGAGCATGTGCTCAGATTGTCTGGGTGCTACAATCTCTTGAATCGAGTGGGAGTTGATCTTCCAGATAAGATAGTGATTGATATAGTTCTCCAAGTCACTGTCACTAAGCTACTAGGAGTTGGTGATGAACTATAAAATGCCAGGGATAGAAATATTGATCCCTGAGCTGTTCGTGATGTTTGACACCGCGAAGGTAGAAATCAAGAAGGAGCGTCAAGTGTTGATGGTTAGTAAAACCACTAGTTTTGAGAAGGGCAAGGGCAAGGAGGGAAACTTCATGGATAGCAAGTCAGTTGCTGCTCCGGTGAAGCAACCCAAAGTTGAATTCAAACCCGAGACTAAGTGCTTCAATTATGAGGAGAGCGGTCGCTAAAGCGGAACAACCCTAGATACTTGGTAGATAAGAAGGCTGGCAGTGTCAACAGAAGTATATTTGATATACATATTATTCATGTGTACCTTGCTAGTACTCCTAGTAGCACCTGGGTATTGGATACCGGTTCGGTTGCTAAATGTTAGTAACTCGAAATAAAAGCTACGGAATAAACGGAGAACTAGCTAAGGGCGAGGTGACGATGTGTGTTGGAAGTGTTTCCAAGGTTGATGTGATCGACATCGCACGCTCTCTCTACCTTTGGAATTAGTGATAAACCTAAATAAGTGTTATTTGGTGTTTTGCATTGAGCATGAACGTGATTAGATCGTGTTTATTGCAACACCGTTATTCATTTAAGTTAGAGAATAATGGTTGTTCTGTTTACATGAATAATACCTTCAATGGTCATGCACCCAGTGAGAATGGTTTGTTGAATCTTGATCGTAGTAATACATATGTTCATAACATTGATGCCAAAAGATGCAAAGTTAATAATGATAGTACCACATACTTGTGGCACTGCCGCTAAATGTCACATTGGTATAAAACGCATGAAGAAACTCCATGCTGATGGATCTTTGGACTCTTTTGATTTCGAATCGGTTGAGACATGCGAACCATGCCTCTTGGTCAAAGATGACTAAGGACCCCGTTTTCTGGTTTGGCGGAGCGGGCAAGTGATTTATTGGAAATGATACATGTTGATGTATGCAATCCAATGAGTCTTGTAGCATGCGGTGGATATCGTTATTTTCTTACCTTCATTGATGATTTGGGTAGATATATTGTATGTTTACTTAATGAAACACAAGTCTGAATCGTTATGAAAAGTTCAAGCAAATTCAGCGTGAAGTTTAAGATCATCGTGACAAGAAGATAAAAGTATCTGCGATATGATCGTGGAGGTGAATATCTGAGTTACGAGTTTGGCATACAACTTTAGACAATGTGAAAGTTGTTTCACAACACACGCCACATGGAACACCATAGTGTGATGGTATGTCCGAACGTCATAGTCTTGCTCTATTGGATATGGTGCATGTTATGATGTCTCTTATCATTTTGCTACTATAATTTTGGGGTTGTGCCTTAGATACAACTACATTCACTTTAAATAGGGGACCATCTAAATCCGTTGAGATGACACTGTGTGAATTATGGTTTGATAGAAACCTAAGCTGTCATTTCTTGATGTTTGGGGCTGCAACGCTTGTGTGGAAAATGTTTTCACCTAATGAGCTCGAACACAAAGCGGACAAATGCATCTTCGTAGAACACCCTAAGAACAGTTGGGTGAACCTTCTATCTCAGATCCAAGCATAAAGTGTTTGTTGCTAAAACGTGTCCTTTCCCGAGAAAAAGTTTCTCTCGAAAGAATTGAGTGGGAGGAAGATAGAACTTGATGAGGTTGTTGAACCTTTGTTTCAACCAGAGAGTAGCACAGTGCAGAAAGATGTTTCTGTGGAACCTACGTCAGTTGAAGAGGAAGTAAATGATGATGATCATGAAGCTTCGGATCAAGTTACTATCGAACCTAGTAGGTCGACAAGGATGTGTACTGCTCCTGAGCGGTACGACAACCCTGTCTTGGAGGTCATGTTGTTGGACAACAATGAACCTACGAGCTGTGGAGAAGCGATGATGGACCCGGATTCCAACAAATGGTTAGATGCCATGAAATCCGAGAAAGGATCCATATATGAAAACCAAGTATAGACTTTGGTAGACTTGCTCGTTGGACGGCAGGTCGTTGAGTACAAATGGATCTTTAAAATGAAGACAGACACTAATGGTGAATGACACCATTTATAAAGGTCGACTTGTCGCAAAGAAGTTTCCGGCAAGTTCAAGGAGTTGACTGCGATGAGACTTTCTCACTCGTAGGGATGCTAAAGTCTGTTAGAATTATGTTAGCAGTTGCTGCATTTTTCAATCATGAAATCTGGCAGATGGATGCCAAAACTGTTGGGGAACATCGCATGGGAAACAAAAAAAAATTCCTACGCACACCCAAGATATATCCATGGTGATGAGCATCTACGAGAGGGAGAGTGGATCTACATACCCTTGTAGATCGCTAAGCGGGAAGCGTTAAGAAACGCGGTTGGTGTAGTCGAACGTCTTCGCCATCCAAATCGCTGAGCGTCCCGCGATCTCATCACGATCCGTCCCGCGATCCAATCACGATCCATCCCGCGAACTCATCACGATCCGTCCCGCGATCCAATCACGATCCGCCCCGCGATCTCATCATGATCCGTCTCGCGAACTCATCACGTTCCGTCTCACGATCTTGATCATGGTCCTTCCGATCTAGCGCCGAACGGACGGCACCTCCGCGTTCAGCACACATACAACTTAATGACGATCTCCGCCTTCTTGATCCAGCAAGAGGGAGCAGAGAAGTAGAAGAGTTCTCCGGCAGCATGACGGCGCTCCGGAGAAGGAGGTGGAGCTATTCCGGCAAGGCTTCGCCTAACCATTGCAGAAAACCGATCTAGAGGAGAAACTATGCACTAGAGCAACGGGCAGCACGTAGCTAAAAATCTGGTGCAAAAACCCTAAAACCTCTAGTATACATAAAAGGAAGAGAGAAGGAGGCTTGGACCTCAAGGGACCAGCCTTTGGGTCGGCCAAATCAAGGAGAAGTGGAGGAGGACTCCTCCAATCCTAGTAGGACTAGGATTCCTCCCTATTTTGCCTTTTTCCACCTTTTTCTCTTTGGGTTTTCTCTTCCAGCCTCATGGGCCTTGTGTGGAACTTCCACCAGCCCACCAAGGGCTGATATTTACTCTCCCACATCCCATGTAGCCTCTTGGGTCGAAATACCCCTCCCGATGGTCTCCCGGTACACTACCAGCACTCCTGGTACACTACCAATGAGCCCGAAACTTTTCCGGCGACCAAAATAGGACTTCCTATATATCAATCTTTACCTCCAGACCATTCTGGAGATCCTCGTGACATCCGGGATCTCATTCGGGACTCCGAACAACCTTCGGTCACCACCATGCATAACTCTATACTACTGAAATGTCACCAAACCTTAAGTGTGCAGACCCTGCGGGTTCGAGAACTATGTAGACATGACCGAGATACCTCTACGGTTAATAACCAATAGCGGGACCTGGATGCCCATATTGGTTCCTACATATTCTACAAAGATCTTTATCGGTCGAACCTCTATGTCAAGGATTCACTTAATCCCGTATGATGTTCCCTTTGTTCTTCGGTATGTTACTTGCCCGAGATTCGATCGTCGGTATCTCCATACCTAGTTCAACCTCATTACCGGCAAGTCTCTTTACTCGTTCCATAATACAAGATCCCGTGACTAACACTTAGTCACATTGCTTGCAAGGTTTATTGTGATGTTGTATTACCGAGTGGGCCCTGAGATACCTCTCCGTCACACGGAGTAACCAATCCCAGTCTTGATCCATGCCAACTAAACAGACACCCTCGGAGATACCTGTAGAGCACCTTTATAGTCACCCAGTTACGTTGCTACGTTTGATACACACAAGGCACTCCTCCGGTGTTCGTGAGTTGCATGATCTCATGGTCATAGGAACATATACTTGACATGCAGAAAACAGTAGCAATAAACTGACACGATCATATGCTACGTTTGTAGTTTGGGTCTTGTCCATCACATCATTCTCCTAATGATGTGATCCCGTTATCAAATGGCATCTCATGTCCATGGCTAGAAAACCTTAACCATCTTTTGATCAACGAGCTAGTCTATTAGAGGCATACTAGGGACATGGTTTTCTCTATGTATCCACACATGCATCTAAGTCTCCGATCAATACAATTATAGCATGGATAATAAATGATTATCATGAACAAGGAAATATGATAATAACTAATTTATTATTGCCTCTAGGGCATATTTCCAACAGTCTCCCACTTGCGCTAGAGTCAATAATCTAGTTCACATCAGCATGTGACTCGCATTGTTATGAATCTAACACCCAATGAGTTCTGGGGCTCGATCATGCTTTGCACGTGAGAGAGGTCTCATAGTCAACGGGTCTGCAACATTCAGATCCGCGTGTACTTTGCAAATATCTATGTCAAACCGTAAACACTGCTACCACACTCCACTTGGTACTATTCGAAATGGCTGCTCCACTATACGTATCCAGATTGCTACTACGAGTCATCCAGATTGGTGTTAAAGCTTGCATCGACGTAACTCTTTACGACGAACTCTTTATCACCTCCATAATTGAGAAACATCTCCTTAGTCTTTTAGTTACTAAGGATAATCTTGACGGACTCATGGCAAGGCACACACAGGTGCGGTACACAGCATGGCCTACTATACAGAGCCTATGGCTAAGGCATAGGGGACAACATTCGTCCTTTCTCTTTATTCTATCGTGGTCAAGCTTTGAGTCTCACTCAACTTCACACCTTACAAAGCAGTCGAGAACACTTCTCTCTGACTAATCCATTTTGATCTCTTTCAAAATCTTGTCAAGGTATGTACTCATTGAAATTGTTATCCAACATCTTGATCTATCTTTATAGATCTTGATGCTCAACAATTAGGTAGCTTTATTCATGTCTTCCTTTGAAAATCACTTTTCAAACAACCGTTAATGCTTCTAGAAATTCCACATTATTTCCGAATAGCAATATGTCATCCACATATACTTATCAGAAACTCTATGATGCTCCCACTCACTTTATTGCAAATACAAGTTTCTCATAAACTTTGTATAGACTCAAAAACTTTGATCACCTCATCAAAGTGTACATTCCAACTCCGAGATGCTTGCTTCAGTCTATAAAAGGATCACTGAAGCTTGCACACCTTTTAACATCCTTAGGACTAACAAAACCTTCTGGTTGTATCACATACAACCTTTTCTCAAGTAAATCCTTAAGGAAACAATGTTTGACATCCATCTGCCAGATTTCATAATTGAAAGTGCAACAACTGCTAACCTAATTTCAACAGACTTTAGCATCGCTATGAGTGACAAAGTCTCATCGCAGTCAACTCCTTGAACTTGTCGTAAACTTCTTTGCAACAAGTCGAGCTTTACAAATGGTGACATCCATCAGCGTATGTCTTCATTTCAAAGATCCATTTGTACTTAATGACCTGCCGTCCAACGAGCAAGTCCACCAAAGTCTATACTTGGTTTTCATACATGGATCCTTTCTCGGATTTCATGGCCTCTAACCATTTGTTGGTTTCCGGGCCCATGATCGCTTCTCCATAGTTCGTAGGTTCATCGTTGTCCAACAACTTGACCTCTAAGATAGGGTTGCCGCACCACTCAGGAGCAGTACACGTCCTTGTCGACCTACGAGGTTCGATAGTAACTTGATCCGAAGCTTCATGATCATCATCATTAACTTCCTCTTCAACTAACGTAGGCTTCACAGAAACAACTTCCTGCGCTGCGCTACTCTCTGGTTGAAACAGAGGTTCAATAACCTCATCAAGTTCTATCCTCCTCCCACTCAATTCTTTCAAGAGAAACCATTTCTCGAGAAAGGACCCAGTTTTAGCAACAAACATTTTATGCTTGGATCTGAGATAGAAGGTACACCCAACTGTTCTTAGGGTATTCTATGAAGATGCATTTGTCCGCTTTGGGTTCGAGCTCATTTGGTGAAAACATTTTCCACACAAGCGTCACAGCCCCAAACATTAAGAAATGATAGCTTAGGTTTCTATCAAACCATAATTCACACGGTGTCATCTCAACGGATTTAGATGGTGCCCTATTTAAGGTGAATGTAGTTGTCTCTAATGCATAACCCCAAAATTATAGTAACAAAATGATAAGAGACATCATAACATGCACCATATCCAATAGAGAACGACTATGACGTTCGGACACACCATCACACTATGGTGTTCCAGGTGGCGTGAGTTGTGAAACATTTTTCACATTGTCTAAAGTTGTATGCCAAACTCGCAACTCAGATATTCATCTCGACGATCATATCGTAGACATTTTTATCTTCTTGTCACGATGATCTTAAACTTCACTCTGAATTTGCTTGAACCTTTCAAACGATTCAGACTTGTGTTTCATTAAGCAAATATACGCTATATCTACTCAAATCATCAGTGAAGGTAAGAAAATAACGATATCCACCGCACGCTATAAGAATCATTGGATTGCATACATCAACATGTATCATTTCCAATAAGTCACTTGACCGCTCCATCAAACCAGAAAAACGGGGTCCTTAGTCATCTTGACCAAGAGGCATGGTTCGCATGTCTCAACCGATTCAAAATCGAATGAGTCCAAAGATCCATCAGCATGGAGTTTCTTCATGTGTTTTATACCAATATGTCATTTAGCGGCAGTGCCACAAGTATGTGGTACTATTATTATTAACTTTGTATCTTTTGGCATCAATGTTATGAACATGTGTATTACTACGATCAAGATTCAACAAACCATTCTCACTGGGTGCTTGACCATTGAAGGTATTATTCATGTAAACAGAATAACCATTATTCTCTAACTTTAAATGAATAACCGTGTTGCAATAAACACGGTCCAATCACGTTCATGCTCAACGCAAAACACTAAATAACATTTATTTAAGTTTGTCACTAATCCCGAAGGTAGAGAGAGCGTGAGATGTTGATCACATCAACCTTGGAAACATTTTCAACACACATTGTCACCTCCCTTAGCTAGTTCTCCGTTTATTCCGTAGCTTTTATTTCGAGTTACTAACATTTAGCAACCGAACCGGTATCCAATACCCATGTGCTACTAGGAGTACTAGCAAGGTACACATCAATAACACGTATATCAAATATACTCCTGTCGACGTTGCCAGCCTTCTTATCTACCAAGTATCTAGGGCTGTTCCGCTTCAGCGACCGCTCCCCTCATAATCGAAGCACTTAGTCTCGGGTTTGGGTTCAACTTTGGGTTGCTTCACCGGAGCAGCAACTGACTTGCTATCCATGAAGTTTCCCTCCTTGCCCTTGCCCTTCTCAAAACTAGTGGTTTTACTAACCATCAACACTTGATGCTCCTTCTTGATTTCTACCTTCATGGTGTCAAACATCGCGAACAACTCAAGGATCATTATTTCTATCCCTGGCGTTTATAGTTCATCACCAAGTTCTAGTAGCTTAGTGATAGTGACTTGGAGAACAATATCAATCACTATCTTATCTGGAAGATCAACTCCCACTCGATTCAAGCGATTGTAGAACCCAGAAAACGTGAGCACATGCTCAACGATTGAGCTATTCTCCTTCATCTTACAGGCAAAGAATCTTGTTGGAGATCTCATATCTCGCAACACGGGCACGAGCCTGAGATCCTAATTTCAGCTCTTAGAACATCTCATATGTTCCATGACGTTCAAAACGTTTTGGTGCCTCAATTCTAAGATGCAATGCATGACACACGAAACTATCAAGTAGTTATCAGAACGTGCCTGTCAGATGTTCAGAACATCTACAAACAACGCTAGAGGGGTTGGCGCACCGGGTGGTGCATTAAGGACATAAGCCTTCTGTGCAGCAATGAGGACAATCCTCAGATCATGAAGCCAGTCCGCAATATTGCTACCATCATCTTTCAACTCTATTTCTCTAGGAATATATAAAAATTCAAGGGAGCTACAGCGTGAGCTAGTAATCTACAACACAGTTTGCAAAGACACTAGTGACTATGTTCATGATAATGAGTTCAATTAATCATATTACTTAAGAACTCCCACTCAAATTGACATCCCTCCAGTCATTCGAGTGATACATCATCCAAATTCACCAACTCAAGTCCGATCATCACGTGAGTTGAGGTGGTTTCAATGGTGAACATCATCATGTTGATCATATCTACTATATGACTCATGTTCGACCTTTCGGTCTCTTGTGTTCCGAGGCCATGTCTGTACATGCTAGGCTCGTCAAGTTTAACCCGAGTGTTCTGCATGTGCAACACTGGCTTGCACCCGTTGTATGTGAACGTAGAGTCTATCACACCCGATCATCATGTGGTGTCTCAACACGACGAACTTTCGCAACGGTGCACACTCGGGGAGAACACAATTCATCTTAAAATTTAAGTGAGGGGTCACCTTATAATGCTACCGTCGTTCTAAGCAAAACAAGGTGCATAAAAAGGATTAACATCACATGCAAATCATAAGTGACATGATATGGCCATGAACTTGTGCTTTTGATCTCCATCTTAAAAGCACCGGCATGATCTCCATCGTCACCGGCACGATACCATGATCTCCATCATCTTGATCTCCATCAACGTGTCGCCATTGGGGTTGTCGCTCCCATCATGCTTGTACTACTATTGCTACCGTTTAGCGATAAAGTAAAGCATTACATAGCGCTTAATGATTGACACGCAGGCCATACAATAATTAAAGACAACCCTATGTCTCCTGCGGGTTACCGTACTCATCTACATGCAAGTCGTGATAATCTATACATCACATGATCATCTCATACATCACATATATCACATCATGTAATTGGCCATATCACATCACAACATATCCTGCAAAAACAAGTTAGACATCGTCTAATTTTTGTTGCATGTTTTACGTGGCTGCTATGGGTATCTAGCAAGAATATTTCTCATCTACGCAAAAACCACAACGGTGATACACTAGTTGCTTTTCAACCTTCTCAAGGACCGCCTTTGTCGAATCCGATCCAACTAAAGTGAGAGAAACTGGCACCCGCAAGCCATCTATGCAACAAGTTGTGGTCGAGGGAACCGGTCTCTCGTAAGCGTACGAGTAATGTTGGTCCTGGCCGTTTCATCTCACAATACCTCTGAACCAAAATCCGACCAAGGGAGGAAGCAATCTAAGCATCAACGCCCACAAACCTTTTGTGTTCTACTCGAGATCTCATCTACACATAGACCTAGCTCATGATGCCACTGTTGGGGAACGTCGCATGGGAAACAAAAAATTTCCTACGCACACGCAAGATCTATCCATGGTGATGAGCATCTACGAGAGGGAGAGTGGATCTACATACCCTTGTAGATCGCTAAGCGGGAAGCGTTAAGAAACGCGGTTGGTGTACTCGAACGTCTTCGCGATCCAAATTGCCGAGCGTCCCGCGATCTCATCATGATCCATCCCACGATCCAATCACGATCCGTCCCGCGAACTCATCACGATCCGTCTCGCGATCTTGATCACGGTCCTTCCGATCTAGCGCCGAACGGACGTCACCTCCGCGTTTAGCACACGTACAGCTCGATAACGATCTCTGCCTTCTTGATCCAGCAAGAGGTAGCGGAGAAGTAGAAGAGTTCTCCAGCAATGTGACGGTGCTCCGGAGAAGGTGGTGGAGCTATTCCGGCAAGGCTTCGCCTAAGCACTGCAGAAAACCGATCTAGAGGAGAAACTATGCACTAGAGGAACGGGCAGCACATAGCTAAAAATCTGGTGCAAAAAACCCTAAAACCTCTAGTATATATAAGAGGAAGAGAGGAGGAGGCTTGGCCCTCAAGGGACCAGCCTTTAGGTCGGCCAAATCAAGGAGGAGTGGAGGACTCCTCCTCCAATCCTAGTAGGACTAGGATTCCTCCCTATTTTTACCTTTTCCACCTTTTTCTCTTTGGGTTTTCTCTCCCAGCCTCATGGGCCTTGTGTGGAACTTCCAACAGCCCACCAAGGGCTGATATTTACTCTCCCACAGCCGATGTAGCCTCTTGGGTCGAAATACCCCTCTCGATGGTCTCTCGGTACACTACCAGCACTCCCGGTACACTACCGATGAGCCCGAAACTTTTCCGGCGACCAAAATAGGACTTCCTATATATCAATCTTTACCTCCGGACCATTCCAGAGCTCCACGTGACATCCGGGATCTCATCCGGGACTCCGAACAACCTTCGGTCACCACCATGCATAACTCTATACTACCGAAACGTCACCAAACCTTAAGTGTGCAGACCCTGCGGGTTCGAGAACTATGTAGACATGACCGAGACACCTCTATGGTCAATAACCAATAGCAGGACCTGGATGCCCATATTGGTTCCTACATATTCTACGAAGATCTTTATCGGTCGAACCTCTATGTCAAGGATTCAGTTAATCCCGTATGATGTTCCCTTTGTTCTTTGCTATGTTACTTGCCCGAGATTCAATCGTTGGTATCTCCATACCTAGTTCAACTTTATTACCGGCAAGTCTCTTTACTCATTCCATAATACAAGATCCCATGACTAACACTTAGTCACATTGCTTGCAAGGCTTATTGTGATGTATTACCGAGTGGGCCCTGAGATACCTCTCCATCACACAGAGTAATAAATCCCAGTCTTGATCGATGCCAACTCAACAGACACCCTCGGAGATACCTGTAGAGCACATTTATAGTCACCCAGTTACGTTGCGATGTTTGATACACACAAGGCACTCCTCCGGTGTTCGTGAGTTGCATGATCTCATGGTCATAGGAACATATACTTGACATGCAGAAAACAATAGCAATAAACTGACACAATCATATGCTACGTTTGTAGTTTGGGTCTTGTCCATCACATCATTCTCCTAATGATGTGATCCCGTTATCAAATGACATCTCATGTCCATGGCTAGAAAACCTTAACCATCTTTGATCAACGAGCTAGTCTATTAGAGGCATACTAGGGACATGGTTTTGTCTATGTATCGACACATGCATCTAAGTCTTCGATCAATACAATTATAGCATGGATAATAAACGATTATCATGAACAAGGAAATATGATAATAACTAATTTATTATTGCCTCTAGGGTATATTTCCAACAGAAACATCGTTTCCTTTCTTGAGGAAAGGTTGTATGTGATACAACCAGAAGGTTTTGTCAGTCCTAAGGATGCTAAAAGGTGTGCAAGCTTCAGTGATCCTTCTATGAACTGAAGCAAGCATCTCGGAGTTGGAATATACACTTTGATGAGGTGATTAAAGTTTTTGAGTCTATACAAAGTTTACAAGAAACTTGTATTTACAATAAAGTGAGTGGGAGCACTGTAGAGTTTCTGATAAGCATATGTGGTTGACATATTGTTGATTGGAAATGATATAGAATTTCTAGAAAGCATAAAGGGTTGTTTGAAAAGAGTTTTTCAAAGGAAGACCTAGATAAAGGTACCTAATTGTTGAGCATCAAGATCTATAGAGATAGATCAGGATACTTGATGAGACTTTCAATGACTACATACCGTGACAAAATTTTGAAAGAGTTCAAAATGGATCAGTCAGAGAAAGAGTTCTCGCCTAATTTGTAAGGTATAAAGTTGAGTAAGACTCAATGCCCAGTGACTGAAGAAGATAGAGAAAAGATGAGTGTCATCCCCTATGCTTCAGCCATAGGCTCTATCATGTATGCAATGTTGTGCACAAGACCCAATGTCAGCCTTGCCATAAGTATGGCCGGAAGGTGTCAAAGTGATCCTGGAATGGAGCACTGGATAGTGGTCAAGATTATCCTTAGTAACTAAAAGACTAAGGAGATGTTTCTCGATTATGGAGGTGATAAAGGGTTCGTCGTAAAGAGTCACGTCGATGCAAGCTTTAACACCAATCCGGATGACTCGTAGTAGCAATCTGGATACGTATAGTGGAGCAGCCATTTGGAATAGTACCAAGTGGAGTGTGGTAGCAGTGTTTACGGTTTGACATAGAAATTTGCAAAGTACACACGGATATGAATGTCGCAGACCCGTTGACTATAAAGACCTCTATCACATGCAAAGCATGATCGAGCCCCAGAACTCTTTGGGTGTTAGATTCATAACAATGCAAATCACATGGTGATGTGAACTAGATTATTGACTCTAGTGCAAGTGGGAGACTGTTGGAAATATGCCCTAGAGGCAATAATAAATTAGTTATTATCATATTTCCTTGTTCATGACAATCGTTTATTATCCATGCTATAATTGTACTGATCGGAGACTTAGATGCACGTGTGGATACATAGACAAAACCATGTCCCTAGTATGCCTCTAATAGACTAGCTCGTTCATCAAAGATGGTTAAGGTTTCCTAGCATTGACATGAGATGTCATTTGATAACGGGATCACATCATTAGGAGAATGATGGGATGTACAAGACCCAAACTACAAACATAGCATATGATCATGTCAGTTTAATGCTACTGTTTTCTACATGTCAAGTATATGTTCCTATGACCATGAGATCATACAACTCACTGATACCGGAGGAGTGCCTTGTGTGTATCAAACGTCGCAACGTAACTAGGTGACTATAAAGGTACTCTGCAGGTATCTTTGAGGGTGTCTGCTGGGTTGGCATGGATCAAGACTGGGATTTGTTACTCCGTGTGACGGAGAGGTATCTCAGGGCCCACTCGGTAATACAACATCACAACAAGCCTTGCAAGCAATGTGACTAAGTGTTAGTCACGGGATCTTGGATTACGGAATGAGTAAAGAGACTTGCCGGTAACGAGGTTGAACTAGGTATGGAGATACCGACGATTGAATCTCGGGCAAGTAAACATACCGAAGAACAAAGGGAACATCATACGGGATTAACTGAATCCTTGACATAGAGGTTCAACCAATAAAGATCTTCGTAGAATATGTAGGAACCAATATGGGCATCCAGGTCCCGCTATTGGTTATTGACCGTAGAGGTGTATCGGTCATGTCTACATAGTTCTCGAACCCGCAGGGTCTGCACACTTAAGGTTTGGTGACGTTTCGGTAGTATAGAGTTATGTATGATGGTGACCAAAGATTGTTCGGAGTCTTGGATGAGATCCCGGACGTCACGAGAAGCTCCGGAATGGTCCGGAGGTAAAGATTGATATATAGGAAGTCCCATTTTGGTCGCCGGAAACATTTCGGGCTAATCGGTAATGTACCGGGAGTGCCGGTAGTGTACCGGGAGACCACCGGGAGGGGTAACCCAAGAGGCTTCATGGGCTGTGGGAGAGTAAATACCAGCCTTTTGTGGGCTGGTGGAAGTCCCACACAAGGCCCATGCAACTGGGAGAAAAAGCCCAAAGAGAAAAAGGTGGAAAAAGGCAAAAAGGCAAAAAAAAAAAGGAAGAGTCCTAATCCTACTAGGATTGGAGGAGGAAGAGGACTCTCCTCCCTAGCTTCGGCAGAAGCCTCCTAGTAGGATTTTCCCTTGCGCCAAGCCTCCTCTCTTCCTCTTATATATACCAGAGGTTTTAGGGTTTTGGCACTGATTTTTTAGCCACGTGCTGCCCGTTCCTCTAGTGCATAGTTTCTCCTCTAGATCGGATTTCTGCAGTGCTTAGGCGAAGCCCTGCCGGAATAGCTCCACCACCATATCCGGAGCGCCGTCACGCTGCCATAGAACTCTTCTACCTCTCCACTCCCTCTTGCTGGATCAAGAAGGCGGAGATCGTCATCAGCTGTACGTGTGCTGAACGCGGAGGTGTCGTCCGTTCGGCGCTAGATCGGAAGGACCGTGATCAAGATCGCGAGACGGATCGTGATGAGTTCACGGGACGGATCGTGATTGGACCGCGGGACGGATCGTGACGAGTTCGTGGGACGGATCGTGATTGGATCATGGGACAGATCGTGATGAGATTGCGGGACGCTCGGCAATTTGGATCGCGAAGACGTTCGACTACACTAACCGCGTTTCTTATCGCTTCCCGCTTAGCGATCTACAAGGGACGTAGATCCACTCTCCCTCTCGTAGATGCTCATCACCATGGATAGATCTGCGTGTGCGTAGGATTTTTTTGTTTCCATGCAACATTCCCCAACAATATTTTTATCAAGTCAGCTGGATTCTAGTTATTTGACTTGGTGTCACCAACGATAATGACCCGGCATCATCAATGATTATGACCTGGCGGAGAAGACTCGCCAAGAGTATTGGAAGCTGACTCAATGGCATATGAGTGTTCTATTCTCAAAAAAATTTCAAAGGACATTGACAAGCAAGATGATTATCAAGACGACTCATTCATATGCAAAAAGACCCGGATTTCTGAGGAGCCATTTTATAAGCCGACCGAAGGAGCAAGCCGGCCACTTAACATATTTTACTCTTATTTCAGGAGCTTATCATGAATAAATTCAAGCTAACCTGGGGGCTAATGTCGGGGATATACCCCACTGTATGACCCGGCCTGACGACTCACAGGAGACCCGGTAAAGACATGACATTTTATTAATGACCCGGCAGACGGATCGCAGGACGACCAGCCCCAAGACCCGGCATGTAAGCCGGCGCCAGGCGGCTCACAAGACAAGGCCCAAATAGAGAAAGACTCCCTGCCGAAGGAAACAAGACTCGGAATAGGATTCTAGAGAGACTAGTCCTAATCCTACTCCTAGTAGGACTCTATTTGTAAACCTATCCTCTCCACTTATATAAGGAGGAGTAGAGCACCCCTAGAAAGACAAGTTCACAAGTCCACAAGTTTAGACAACACAAGAGATTAGAGATAGGCAAATGGCTCTCGTTATTAGAGGTAGCAAACAACACCCTTGTAACCGAGAGATCTCCTTCATCATCAATACCAGACAAGCAGGACATAAGCTTTTACCTCCATCGGAGGGGCCGAACCTGGGTAAACTCCGTGTCTCTCGATCCCGATCAACCCCTTCAAGCCGCCACGTAGTTGCGTCTTCGCCCCGAACCTAAGTCCGTTCATCCGGACATCTGCCGTGACAAATCCACGATAGAGGGGCTGGCGATGGCAATGGCGGTGGCGCCGGATCCGAAAGGTTTGCCAGCAAGCCAAACTCTATCGTGGTTGGGTCGTTGGACAACCCAGGCCACTGCAATGCTGGAGAACTCCTTATGCTTGTTGGACGCCATGGCGGGTGTTGTACAAGGAGGAGATGAAGAGACCAGAGGTGGGGTGTGGTTCTTGCCCGGCCTGGCCACGTTCGTATATAGGGTGGATGTGAGGATCTAGACGGAGAGGCGTTTAATGTCGTTCATCACAGGAACGAATGTGTGGTGGGGCGTCAGAGGAGGTTCCTCGACACACGCCGGTTAAATGGACTTAGGCGGGTAGATGGATGTCGTTTCAATACGGAGAAAAGGTGTGGCCCGAGTGGAGCTCTCGACCGGCGAGCAGCTTCAATACCTCCTCCAGTGAGTGGTTGCCTCCACTCTCGACATGCGAGCCGTTTCAATACTGCCTCCAGTGAGCGGCTGCATCAGCTTTGGGCTGGCATGAAAGTGGGCAGACGGTTTCGGGCAGGGAAGCGCATGGGCACGGGAGAGTGGGCTTTTGTGGGACACGTTAGTTAGATGCGGGCGTGGTCGCCCTCAACCCCTCCCCCCTATTTGTCTTCGGTTTGCGGAAAAAAGTGCATCCGGGATGCCATATGGACCGATGCATGGCAGCATTGGATGGCTAAACACGTTCAGACTGCGGACGATATGAGTGTCAGCGTTGAAGATACGTGAATTAGATATTTTTCTAGACATTACCTCGTTTATTGGTAAACTTGGTAAATTTGATAAATGTATAATTCAAATGGTAGCTAGTCTAGTTTTAACCAGGACGTGGGCCATTACGGTTGTAATTTCTAGTTTGTTTAAGTATGCTTTATGCATATTTAAACCTTTACAATAAATCTGGTCTTTTATCGCAAGAAAATAGGCTAGTCGTTTAACGCCTCCCTCCTCGACTCCACCCGCAACAAAATAGACTATGGGTCATGAAACTAGTTAGCTTTTTCGTTAATATTGCTAAATCAGTTTACTTTTTTTTGCGGTTCACTTTTTTTTTGGTTTTGCTAGAAATCAGTCGAGAAGTTTAAGTAGATGCTATAATTCGTTGATCTTGCATCGAGATTCGTGCAAACAATATTTTTTCTTTGTTTTTTTTCTTGTTGCATACTATAGTACTTGACTGAGACTTCGCGAAGTCTAAGTCGACTAAGATCTAGACACACCTTTTTTTCAAACACACTAGAAACGCAAAAGCGTGCATACACTCGTCCTTATGGACGTATACACTCACATCCAGTGGCGAATGAACTGGACAGGCTTTAATAGGCTTGAGCCTGCCCTCCAGCTATGCAAAAGAAAATTTTAATAGTTAACAGTACATGGTCCTAGCAGTATTCTAGCAAATTTCAACCATACTTGCAAAAAAAAACTGATGGTTAGTGACTTTTTTTCCACAATCGTTAACTTTGAGCCTGCCCTTGATTTTCTTTTAAGATTCGTCACTGCTCACATCATATCTCTATAAGTATTTTTAGGAGACTGAACCGACATATTATTTTAAGATTTATGAAATCATTGTAAGCGTCTTATCGTCGAGTCTGCTTCCGTTAAATACGTATCATCGAAAATTCTAAAATAATACAAGAAACAGAACTTAAAGTCTTCATTCCTGACGGGTTAAGATACTGTTCCTGTAACAATTCAGCCACGGATTGGCGAGCGACCATAAAACAAACTTTCTATCGACCCGCCGCGACAGTGCCACGTGTTGGGCAGCACGGGTCGAGGGAATTTAAGCCGTCTATTGAATTGGTAGTCCGTGGCACGTGCCTACTACTACCACGACCGTCCAAAAGCTTCCATGTGGTAGCATTTCCCTTCCGGTGGTGAGTTTTATTATGGATTGGCTTGGATCCATCAAACGTGCCATGGACTAGCCGGCGACGAGTGGTTCATTCGGAATAAATAAACACATGAATTTGTTACTCAATACTGTTAGTATCATAATGCGTACGGCATGTTGGTCTAATCGGTCTCTATATAAGCATGGAGCCAAATCTGTTATTGGGACGTGTCTTAAACTAGACTCAACGAATTAGTCAATGTATCTAATTACTGTATGATACTATAGGGACAGAGACATCAATGGTTTTTGCATGTGCGTCGCACTTCCATAGCGATTTGCCTTTTGGCACTATTAGGATTTTCTTTTTTTGAAAACACCCAACATATAAGTTAGTTAAAATATTTTTACAATCATTCATTACAGCCAACACCACGTAGTAATATTAAGAAGTAGATTATCTATTTCATTGTCGGAACTAAATTTTGCAATCTCCTGAGCCATCACGTGGCCCGACGATTGATCTTAACTAGCTTGACTCATCGCAGCAGGTTTGAGATACTCAACACTTTCTTTTTTTAGATCAACGAGCGGGGCTGTCAAGCATTTCATTTGTGAGGCACTACTAGGATTGGATCCTCAGGTTACTCAAATGGTTTTCTTTCATTGCGTACGATTACCATTTATAGGAACTTTTCTTTAGTACTCTTTTCTTTTAAGAAGGTCCGGGCCATATTTTAAATTTGTCGAACCCTTATAAGACTAGACTTGCAAAAGCATAAATAAAACACATGTCATTAGGAGTATATCGACGACTTCTTCCTTTTGCACTCGCCGCCGGCGCCCCATGAGCAAAGCTCGATGCTGTCGCTAGAGTCGTCGGTCGGAGTCAGTAGAAGTCACAGATAATATCGTTGTCCCGGAGAAGTTAAAGGCGAAGGGGGGCTGGAGAACCATCTCAGATCTGGCCAGACAGAACTGAGGAGGCCTTACCTCAGTAGCTTCCCTTCAAAATTTCAAATGTGCATCGTAGAATGTAGAAGAAGCCAGAAGACAAAAACAAAAATTGTTGTCATCCACTCCGCCAAGACCTAATGCAATAGTCCAGCAAGCAACCACAACATAATGCAACAACTCTGTAAGTTGATTTGATCTAATAAGAAGAAGAAAACTGTCTAATATAACCCCTTATTTTGTAGTATCTAAAGCCGTTAAAAGTAGTTTCCCACTTGCACACAAACTATTTCTAAAATCGTGTAATTAATTTTTGTTTCCCTAACAAAAAATATATATCTCAATTTGTATTATGAAATTCCCACATGTACAATGAAATTATGTTTCCTCCACAATTGAGATTTTTTCGATCATAGAAATGTGTATTGTTTGTAATGCTACTACTCGTCGACTAGAGGTGAAGCTAGAGAAAAAAATGGGTGTATAGAGACAATGATAAAAAAAACTTTTCTAACGGTACTGTATTTGAATCATCCGCAAACAAAAGTAATGTGTTTGAAAGTCTTGGCATATGGATTGCAACAAAACGAATGACACATTGTATCAATTGATTCATCCTGTTGATGGATCTCCGGGCTTGACATCCGATTGTCGTCGCAGCATGCTCAACACTCCTACCGTGCACACTCGATGTCATGGACACACATAGGTGTCCTAGACGCAACCATGCCCCTATGGTAGCAGTGGACTGGCTAGTCAGCCGAGAGCTCATAGGGCGCGACGGTGGCGGAGTGGGTGGTTTGGGAGGGGTCTAGGGCGGTGCAGGTGATGAGATGGGGGAGATGGCCGAATCGAGAGATGGCCGAATCGAGAGGTGGGAATCGGCAGGTTGGTCTCCGACAAGGCCGGCCCATGAACGCCATCGAACTTGTACTGTAGCTTCAAACAAATTCGACTTCACAGGGAATCGAACAATGGATCTCATGGTACACACCAAACGGTACAACCGGCCAAGCTAGCGAGCATTACTGATCAGCTAGCAACGTCAATGTTTAAGAACGAATCTACAACATAGATCCGAATTAATTTTGAAATTTTGAATGCAATTTTTTTAAAAGGAAAACTGAGTATTTTGTGCAACACAAAAAGTTTTCAAATTTTCGAATATTTATAAAAAACTGAAACATTTTCGAAAGCAGGAACATTCTTAGAAATCATGAAGATTTTAATTGAAAATGGGAACATTTTCTGAATTTCTAAAACAAAATTGGGCAACGCGAATTTTTTTTTAAACTCCCGACCAACATTTTTAAAAGCGGGCATTTTTTTCAAAATTTTGAAATAGGAACATGCTTGGAAACTAAAAAGACACGAGGATTTAAAAAAATGTGAGCAATTTTTTCAAATGGGAACATTTTTCGAAAAGTTTTGAAATTGTTTTGCCGAAACATTATGAAAATTGGTATGAAAAAACTTTATTTTTATAATACTTGAATAATTTAAATCATTACCTTTTCAAAACACTATCTTTTCTGATTGTTTTATTGATACTTTCCTGATGTTTTCAAAGCATTATCTTTGCAATTTCCGAATATTTTTTAAAGTAAAATAAACTTGAAAAACCAACAATCATTTTAGTACGTGAACATATTTTCAATTTATCTATAAAATTTGAAATCCGAATTATTTTGAATTTTTATAATATTTCCAAAATAACAAAGATTTTTCAAGTGTCCGAACATTTTTCTGAAAAATAGAAAAAGAGAAGAAACATAAACCATTTTCTAACAATTTTTGTCATCCGAATTTTGGGAAAACACAAACATTTTTTTTTGCAGAATCTATCAGTTTCCTAGAACATGCACGATTTTTGCAAAAATCGAACATTTTGTGACGTTGCGAATTTTTTTAAAACAAGAAACATTTTCTGTAATTCGTGAACATTGTTTTGAAATTTCGAACAATTTTTTGAAATGAGAATATATTTGGAAATTCCTGTACATTTTCTGAAACATGAACATTTTATGAATGACATTCTGAACAGAGTTTGAAAATAGAATAATTTTTTAATTTTCTGAACAAATTTTGAAAACATGAACCTAATAAAATTTTAAAACGAGAATATTTTCTTTGAATTGATCATTTTTAAGACACGAGCATTTTTTGAAATTGTGAACAAAATAGGAAAACAATAACATATTTTGAAATACCTGAAAGACTTTTAAAACACAAACATTTGTTTGTATTTCTGAACAAAATTTGAAAACAAGAGCTTTTTTGAAATTCCTGAATATTTGTTTTAAATTGAGAGAAATTTTGATAACAAGAACGTGTTATAAAGTAATGAAAAATCTTTGAAATTTTCAAACAAAATAAATATGAAAAATAAAAAATAAAAAGGAAAGAAAATAAATGAATAAGAAAAAAAGAAAGTATGAAAATTAAAAATAAAATAAACAGAAAAAGGGAAAAGAAGGGAAAAATGAAAAACTGGTTTAGGAACCTCCTAGAAGGCCCAAAACAAAAATAAAAGGGCTAGGAATCACGTAGAGTATTCCTAAAGTCATAATCGCTCAAATATTTGAATGAGCCGACCCGTTCAAACGCTCGTCAATCTGCGCCTGTGCGGCGTCCTGACGACTTGCCGCGAGGAGCGGCAAATAGGAATTTCCAAAAAAAGTCTTTCCTTGTGGTAAGCATGTTACTGGGTCTTTCCGTTGACGTAATCGAGGCCCAGTGATTTCTCCTCTCTCCCACCTTCGGCCGGCGGCAAACAACCCGACAACCTCCATGAGTCAGTCTGTGTGGAGAACAGACCACATAATGAAGTCTTAGGTGGACGGAGGTAGGAGGAGGAGTAGAACACAACGAAGTCTTTACAGCGATGGACGCTCTGACTGTCACGTAAACCTTTTTTTTACTTCAAATGCTCAAAGTCTTCTGAACAAATACATGCTCGCACCCGTGGCTTTAGACTAGTCACAATGGGAAGTAACATAGAATAGTAACATGCATATGTTACTAGTCTAAGTTACTACCTTCATAGTGAATAGTAACATAGGGATAGTAACATAGAGCCTTTCATTTATTAAATTATAGACTCATTTTGTCTTGATATGCGCTATGTTATTCCTAGAGATAGTAACATGCTAAGTTACTCAATTTCTCTCTCTTCTCATATCATATTTTTTACTTAGGTGACATCTATTTTACTACCTATATTATTTCCATTACGACTAGTCTTATAATCCTACAGCTACGTAGCGCCCACATCTCCTGCGCGCACACGCACTAACGCTCTGTTACGAGCGAGCGATCCGCCCGGCCAGCGCACACGACACGCACAACACGTACGACGCGGCCAACTTCACATCCACTGCTAACGGCCTACTACTACCACCACGAGCACACACATGCACTTGCCACACGTATGCACATACGTACACACACCGTGGTGACCCAGCCCGCGGATCCGACCTGCCGTGCTGACGTCGGTCGCACCGCCATAGACGTGCGGCTTCATCCACGAGACCCCCTCGTCATCCGATCGCCTCCCACATGCTGGAGAGGCTGGCCTTCCACGACACCCGGAACCGCCACCTTGGCAGGAAGCCACCGGTGGCAATCTTGGCGCGGCCGTCGGCCGGCATGGAGAAGATGTTCTACTGGCACGAAGCGCTCAGGGCCTGCCGCCGCAAGCCGTCAAGGTCCTCCTCGACTGCGTCCTCAACCCGACATTCCTCCGAAGCAGAGTCCGAACCAAGGTAAGGTGACGATGAGTTGTACGACGGCGAGAGGGTGCCAGATCTGCGGAGGTGCGACCTCTTCCTCGATCCATGGCGGCGCGGTGGCTCCTGCTGGAGGCGTTTGTGATGATGCATGGTGAGATGGCCAGAGGATGGAGGTGGGGCTGGGCATGGCCGATGGTGGCAGCGACGTCCGGCCCGGATCCGGCTTGGCGGACGCGGCGGGGACTCCGGCCTGGATCCGAACATGGCGGCAACAACGGCCCTTCAACGGGGATGACGGGCCAGATGGTGGGTCCTCATGGCGGCGCTGGTGGCGGCGGATATTGGGATCGTGGCTGGAGCTTCCTCCGGCGTCGACGACGCATGATGAGGGATCACGGCGGCGGTTGTTGTTTTATGGGCGATGACAACAGTTGGCATGATGGTGGGTGCTCCCTGTCGTGCCAGGAATCGGGGTGACGACCCCTCTTCATCAACGGCGGCGGACTCCGGGATCGGGTGGGCGATTCGGTATCTGGATCACGAGGTGGTGACGGCCTTCTGAGGCTGGTGGCGGTATGGGACGTCCCTTCCATCAACAGATTAGGTTTGATGCGGTTCGATAGGTGACACATGTGCCTCATTCGGAGTTGTCGGGCGATGTCTGTCGCTGGCAGGTGAAGCCACCAGTGGATGTGCTATCGTCGGATGCTACGCACAACGTCTTATATGGAAACATCAAGTCATCACTACTAGGAAAAACCTTATGCACAAAATCTTAGTAGCAACGCGGGACAAGAAGGGGCGTTACTGCTAATTAGCAGTAGCGCGGTCTGCAAACACGCACTATTGCTACTAAATTAGCAATAGCGCGGCTCGGTAGAACCGCGCGAGCCGCGCTGCTACTAAAATTAACCGACCGTGCCCCGCCACGTTAGGTTTAGCAGTAGCGCTCCCACGATAACCGCGCTACTGCTAATGTAATAGTAGTAGCGCGCTTTTCAACTCCACTTTCCTACGGTTCAAAGACCGTATTACAGCAGTAGCGCTTCTTGGCGAAACGCGCTATAGATAACTTAGCTATAACGCGTTTTGCGGAAACGCGCTACTGCTATGTTGACTTAACCCCCAGCAGGCTTCCCACCTCTGCTTCTTCCCCTAAATACCCACTCTCTCTTCTGCCCCGTCGTCGTCGCCGGAGCCTGTGCCCTCGCCGCGCCTTTGCCTCAAGCGCCAGAGCCCTGCCCTCGCCCTCGTCCTCGCCGGAGTCCAATGCTCGCTCCTGACCCCGGCGATCTCGCCCTTGCCCCCGACCCCGGCCCCGACGCGCCACACCTCCCTCCTCTGCTTCCTCCCCTCCCAACCTCGGACGTCGTCGACCTGCCTCCTCGCCCCTGCACCCTGTGTAAGCCCCCCACCGCTCCTCCTCTCTCTGCTAGCTAGGGTTCTTCGGTTAATTTACTTAGGTTTTAGTTAGGGCAGTAGGTTAATTAGGTTATTTATTTAGTTATGAATTTAGCTAGGTATCAAACTAGTAGGTTAATTTGGCTATATTATGCATCCTAGTTAGTATAAACCCTAGTTAGTTAGGGCAGTAGGTTAATTAGGTTCTTCGTCAAATTAGGACAAAAATTTAGGGTTAGGTGTAGTTAAAAGAAAAATAGAATTGATTATATAGGTTTCTTGCATTTTTTACTTTAAGCAATTATTGCTATTTAAATTTTATAGTGCTAGTTAGTTTATTAGAATTAGTATGAAACCTAGGACAAATTAGTTAAAGCAACTGTTGCTATTTAAATTTCGAAACTTGTAAATTCCAAACGTTCGGATCTGTACATTGGATCCGAACGCACTTGCCAACGTCGGATTTGGATCGCATGGCCGTCGGCACTTCCACAGTAAACACGCCACCCCAACCATCCCAGCTAGTCATTGTTGTTGTCTAAAACAGCCAACCCTTGAATTTAATGCGTAGTTGCTCTTTATTGAAATTTGTATGATTTGCTAATTTTATGGCGCATTTAATGGAAAGATTTTCGGAGAATTTGGCGTTGACTATCACGGTTATTTCTTTAGATTGGATCTACCACGATTTTTTTGTGCGGTAGATCTATTGATAGGCCCTTTTCGACCGATTTTTATCATTTAAACCCACATAAGAGCTAACTTGATACACATAATAACCAGCCCAGCTGGACTAATCGTTGTGCAAAAACATACGGCCATACGCATCACCCTGACCATTTCCTTGATATTTTCTTTTTCTATTTGCTTTGAGGAACCTCCATCACGTCATTGTCCCCCCTATTTCTTTCTTATTCGTTTTTATTTTTTTGTAAGCACGCGATGACTAGCATTCATAGGAAAAAAAATCTTAGATCACGAAAAACAGTGTTCAATCAACGAGAATATCCCCGGTAACTTTTGTGTGAATAGATGGTAACTCATACATCGTAGATCTGATAACTTAGGTACCCCGGTCCTGATAACTTTGGCGCCGAGGGAGAGAGGGTAGGGGTGGTTGATGGAATATCTCATGGTAACTTTTATGTGAATAACACGATAACTCACACATCACAGACCTAATAACTTATGCACCTCGGTCCTGATAACTTTGGTATGGGGAGAGGGTTGATGAAATATCCCTCCGGTAACTTTTATGTGAATAGATGGTAACTCACACATCATGGAACTGATAACTTATGTACCTCGGTCATGGTAACTTTGGTGAGGGGCTGGGAGAGTTGATGAAATATCCTATCAGTAACTTTTGTGTGAATAACATGGTAACTCACACATCGTAGACCTGATAACTTATGTACACCGGTCCTGGTAACTTTGGCGACGTGTGTGGGGGGGGGGGGATTGATGAAATATCTCCACATACACACAGATAATTTTTGCGTAAATAGCATGATCTTTTACGCGCCACAGACCTGATTATAGGTGGCCAATAGGCTGACCCGGGTACGGCATAACCCGACACATACCTAAACAGCCCTGGACTGACACGACCCACAAAGTTCTGTTTATAAAGTGAATCATGCCATGTCGGCAATGTGGACCTCACCCTACGGCCGAGGCACGTCACTGATGGTAGGCAGTACTATAGACATGATAATTTACTTATAAATGGTAAATTTTCGATCCATGCAAAAAAAGATAGTTGAAACACCTCCGCTAACTTCAGTGTAAACACCATGATAAGTTAGTACTACGGGCATGGTAACTTCTGACCTAAAAAAAGGCGTCAAAACATACCTACATGGGATCTAGTTTCGAAGGTCTCGTCGCGACGAATCTTTTATGTGAAAACGATTTTTCAATCGGAGCGACATTTTGAGCTACAAAACATTTTTTATTTTTATTTTTGTTGGAATCTTTGCTGACATCAACATTTTTGTCTCACATGCTTACATGCACACTTAATTAAGGAAAGCTGCTTAATTAAAGCAATTCATGGTAATTAGTAGAGGGGTACTCTCACGCGGTGGGAAATCACTCGGCTGCATGTGCCCGCAACGCTCCACTGCATTTTGTTCGGATCTATCCTACATATACGAACGTTTGGTATATATCACAGTCCTTCAAATTTTTGAGTTTAAACAATTGTTGCTATTTCAAAAAACAGAATTTGAAGTGGACAGATTAGTTAAAGCAACTATTGCTATTTATTTTTTTAGTTAAAGCAATTGTTGCTATTTAAAAAATCAGAATTTGAAGTGGACAGGTTAGTTAAAGCAACTGCTGCTATTTAAATTTTTAGTTAAAGCAATTGTTGCTATTTTTTCGTTTCAAATTTAGGTAGGCTGAATTTAGTTTCAAATATTGTGAACAAAAATGACTTCTTGCATTTTTCTTCAAGTTCTATATTTTTCTTTTATTTATATGCAAATTTGAAGTGGACATTTGTTTGCTAGCTCCTCGTGATTCAAAACCATGTCATTGTTTCGAGTGGCCTTTTGTGGTTTGTAGGGAATGATTCCGAGTGGCTTATGTTTTGTCAAAATGTATGAACCCTAGGTTTTGGTATGAACCCTAGGTAGCTAGGTTTTGGTATAAACTCTGGGTAGCTATTTTGATATATATGAATTTAGCTAGATATCAAATTAGGACAAAAATATTATTCTAGGGCAGCACTGAATTTTTTTCATTTCATCATTATAGAGCACTAAAGTTAACTGAATTTTGTTCTATTAGTAGTTAACTGAATTTTTTCATTTCATCATTGTAGAGCACTAAAGTTAAACCGGGCCACGAGAATTTGGCTGCTCCGGTACTAGGGGGAGATGACGACGAGACCCCGCGGAGGCTTGGCGATTGCAAGAGGTGGGTCCTGTTGTGGCCAAAGAGTCTGCTTCGTCTAGAGGCGGCCGGGAGCACACCCATGACCATGCAGCCTCAGCAAGGTATGAACATCAACACCCCACCTACCCAATTAGCGTCGCCTGTTGTGCTGGGTGATAGCGAACGGGGCGTTGAAGAGGCTCCATCAATCGCAGATGACGTCGCCACCCTCGAAGAAGCAATGCATGATATTGATGCCATCGATGAGGATGATGATGACACTCTAGAGTATCTCAAAACTGGCGCCTATGACGACGGAGGATTGATGGTTCAGCAGTATGAGTACTCAGGGTTTGAGCATCATGAGTCGGTGCATGAATTGCCACTTCCGGAGGCTGAACGTATTATAGATGACCTTCCAGTAGCGAAGAAGCATAAGAAGAGAGCAAGGAAAGGCAACAAAGCTGCTTCTATGATCCAGCCACCTCCGCAGCCTCAGGTTCAAGACCGTATACCTGTCATGGGTGCGGCAAAATACCATATCCCTCGTGAACCAATCCTACCTAAGGCAACGGCAGAGGACATATACGGCGATCTCAGGAGACTTCATGACGATGTCCTGCGAAGAGAGAAAAGCCTGGTCGCCTCACAAAATCCAGGATACCGGCTCTACGTGGTTAACGTGCCGCAACAAAGGTTGTATGTCGACAGATTCCCCGTGAAAAAGTTCTTCCTTCGATTGGATTACATCTTCGACATGTTTCACTTGAAAAAGCTGGATTTTACGTTTGTCCGCCTTTTTGCCTTGTACATGAACTACATCATCAGGATTGAGCAGATACCTTATATCTGTGTCGCTGACCCGTACTTCATGCACGAGAGCTTCTTGGCAGTCTGCGAAAAGCATCGTGAATACGCGAGTAACTACATCGCCGATTTCATGGTCGGCAATAAGGACAAGGAGACGATTCTCATGCCTTATCATTCCATGTAAGTCATCCGCGCGGACATCCTTCCATCAATTTCAATCATTTCATTTGCACGCGTGGAGCCTAATTTGAGGTGTACTTATTTTGTGCAGCGACGGATGTGTCGTCCTCATCATCCTTTACCCCCGATTCTCCCATGCTTTTTTACTTGGACTCGTCGAAGAACATGAAGAAAAAGGATTACACCCACATAAAGTCTGTTCTCGACAGTGCTATCTTTGTGTACGGCGTACGAGAGGGAGAGATCACGCTCAGGAAGACAATGAACCGCGTGCCCTGCTTCAGCCATAAGACTGACTTCTGCTGCATCTAGCAACCGATTGGTACTATCAGTGATGGATTCTATGTCCTCCACCACATGCTGGAGTACAGACGGGATCAGCAGAACCTTCACATGTCACATAGTTCCGGCGATGCCCATATTCTTCAATGGGCAAAGAACCTAGGAGATATCCCGGATCATCGACTCCGAGCTGAGTTCTATCACATCCAGTGTGAGCTTGCCCAAATCATCAGGAAGGAGGTCCACGAAAAAACAGGGATGTTCTACGAAGAAGGGAAAATGTCGCGGGAAGACGTCCGAACATGCGTAGCCGCTCAGGGTCTCGACCTGAAGCCTTTCACTGCACTCGGGGACTATCTCCCTGACTTGGATGGATGACACGACATGTTGGAGTGATTGACGATATATGACAATGTGTCTGTTTAATCCATACTTTCTCTATGACGAAACTTTGAGTTATGCACGACGAAACTTAATTTGTGATGTAATTAAACCGTCCTCCTTAACTAGCGAAGATCACTCTAGTTAGGGAATTTTGGGTACGATGAACTTCGTTATTTATACTTATGATATGTTGCTTCTATTTTTGCAAGCCTGTCTCTTTCTGTTGCTCAACTATATATGTTGCATATCATCAACTCATGTGACGATGCGGGTGCATAGATCATCGATGGCCAATAAGTGCTACGCCAGGAGTATACAACGAGTGGCCGAAGTGTCAGGCCCAGGTGTACCGGTTTCCGAGCGACAACTAGTAGTTAATGATTATGATGTGACGACATGATTTATGTTGGATGATATGATGAGACTATTATGTGTATGATATGATGAGCATATTGCATGTTTATGATATGATTAGAATAGTGTATGAAACCGCTACAGAAACATCGCAAATACGTACCAAAAAAAGATATGAGAAAATATAGTAGTAGCGCCCTTTAGCGCTGGCAGGAAAATGCTACTGCTAAAGGACTTAGCAGCAGCGCTGGTATGGAAAGAGCGACTGCTAAGTACGTATAGCAGTAGCTGATGTCTACTACACAACCTTCTTCTTGTAGACTCTTTTTGGGCCTCCAAGCGCAGAGTTTTGTAGGACAGTGACAATTTTCCTTCAAGTGGATGACCTAAGGTTTATCAATCCGTGGGAGGTGTAGGATGAAGATGCTATCTCTCAAACAACCCTGCAACCAAATAACAAAGAGTCTCTTGTGTCCCCAACACACCCAATACAATGGTAAATTGTATAGGTGCACTAGTTCGGCTAAGAGATGGTGATACAAGTACAATATGGATGGTAGATATAGGTTTTTGTAATCTGAAAATATAAAAACAGCAAGGTAGCAAGTAACAAAAGTGAGCACAAACGGCAGTGCAATACTTGAAAACAAGGCCTATGGTTCATACTTTCACTAGTGCAATTTCTCTCAACATTATTAACATAGTTGAATAATATATAAGTCCCTCTTGTGTGACAAAGAGTTCACTCCAAAGTCACAAATAGCGGAGAACAAATGAAGAAATTATTGTAGGGTACGAAACCACCTCAAAGTTATCTTTTCTGATCAATCTTATGAGCTATCCCTATAAGTGTCATGGACAGCCCTAGAGTTCATACTAAAATAACACCTTAAGATACACATCAATCAAAACACTAATGTCACCTAGATACTCCAATGTCACCACAAGTATCCATGGGCTTGATTATACGATATGCATCACATAATTTCAGATTCATCATATGCAATCCAACACAAAGAACTTAAAAGAGTGCCCCAAAGTTTCTAATGGAAAGTAAAGACAAAAACGTATGCCAACCCCTATGCATAGATTCCCAAGGTCACGGAATCGGCAAGTTGATCACCAAAACATACATCAAGTGGATCAATAGAACATCCCGTTGTCACCACGAATATCCCATCGCAAGACATACATGAAGTGTTCTCAAATACTTAAAGACTCAATCCGATAAGAAAATTTCAAAGGGAAAACTCAATTCATCACGAGAAGATAGGGAGGGGAAACTCCATATGATTCATCTATATCAATAAAGCTCGTGGTACATCAAGATTGTGTCATCTCAAGAACACGCGAGAAAGAGAGAGAGAGAGAGAGAGAGATCAAACACATAGCTACTGGTACATACCCTCAGCCCTGTGGGTTAACTACTCCCTCCTCGTCATGGAGAGCGCCTGGATGATGAAGATGGCCTCGGTGATGGTTTCCCTCTCTGGCAGGGTGCCGGAACGGGCTCCCGATTGGTTTTTCGTGGATCTGGAGGCTTGCGGCGGTGGAACTCCTGATCTAGGTTTCTTTTCGGAGGTTTCTATATTTATAGGAATTTTTGGCGTCGATCTCACGTCAAGGGGGTGCTCGAGGGGCCCACAAGCTTGCTAGGCGCGACCAGGGGGGTGGTCGCGCCTAGCAGGCTTGTGACCTCCTCGTCCACTTCCGGGCCCATCTCTTTGCTCCAGTATTTTTTATATTTTCCAAAAATATTCTCCGTAAATTTTCAGCCCATTTCGAGAACTTTTATTTCTGCAAAAAAATGACACCATGGTAGTACTGCTGAAAACAACGTCAGTCCGGGTTAGTTCTAATAAAATAATACCAAAATCATATAGAATTATTATAAACATGACATGAATACTTCATAAATTATAGATACGTTGGAGACGTATCAGCATCCCCAAGCTTAATTCTTACTTGTCCTCGAGTAGGTAAATGATAAAAGAAATAATTTATGAAGTGTGAATGCTAGCATAGTACATAAATTTGATTAATGATAATCCCAAAAACTTTTTCTAGCATCATTATATATCATAGATAATATCTCATCTCATAAAACTTTTCATGATGAAGTAACAAGCTATCCACATGATAAAGTATAGACTAACAAACTATGCTTTTAGTCACCAAACAATTGCAATTCATCTTATTTTCAGGAAGGGTCTATGTAAGAGCTTTGATTTAGCAAATTACACATACTCAACTATCATATAGTCTTCCATGATTGCTAACACTCAAAGCATATTTTTAGAGTTAATGTCATTCGTCAAACACAAAGAAAGATAGGGGCTTAAAGTTTCGCCTCCCAACTTATTTATCATAAAGATAATTGTCAACAATAATAATTCATGATCAAATATATTTGATTGTCCATATATGCTTGGATCTTTCCCCAACAGATGACGCTTGCCAAGAGAAAAATGCAAAATATAGGAAATGGTGAAGATCACCACGACTCTTGCATAAAAGTAAATACATGAAAGTAAAAGATAGGCCCTTCGTAGAGGTAAGCATTGATTTGCAGAGGTGCCAGAGCTCGAGCTTTTAAAACAGAGATGAATAATAATTTTGGGCGGTATGCTTTTCATTGTCACCATAACAACCGAGAGATCTCGGTATCTTCCATGCTAGATACATTATAGGCGGTTCCTAAACAGAATGGTAAAGTTTTTACTCCCCCTCCACCAATCAATCACACTCCACGGCGAGCCAAATCCACGGGTATCATCCATACAAACAACATTTCTGGGGGAGTTTTGTTTAATTATTTGCATTTTTCCTTTGATTTCGGGACTAGGAATCCCTATTACCAGCCACTTTCTCGTGCATGATAGTGAATCAACACATATCGTGAGAATAACCCACCTAGCATGGAAGATACTAACAACCCCTAGTTACTATATGAGCGATTCAGGCATACAAAACGGAATATTATTTGAAGGTTTAGAGTTTGGCACATGCAAATTTACTTGGAACGACAGGTAAATACCGCATATAGGTAGGTATGGTGGACTGATATCAAACAACTTTGGGTTTAAGGGTGTTTGGATGCACAAGTAGTATTTCTACTTGGTGCGGAAGTTTTGGCCAGTATGAGATGGAAGCAAGCACCACATGTTGGAGGATCCATACCAATATAACTTCTATAAAAAAATCAAGCATAACTCATTACGTTGTCTTCCTTGTCCAACTTCAACTAATTTTCTCAAGTTTGAAAATAATTAATGGGTATTCATAATCATAGAAGATGTCCAAGATAGTATATTTATATGTGAAATCTCTCTTCCTTCAAAATTCTTTCATGAATGCTTCAAGTGACCAATGTGATGTTTCCTAACTTTCAATTTTTTTACCACCTATTCTTCTTATATGTGAAGTCATTACTCCCCATGAGATAAGCATATAAAACATGTATAATTTCAGATTTATGAAATTCAATTCATTCAAGCATTTACTCGTAGGATATAAGTGAAGCACAAGAGTAAATGACAAAACTACTCCAAAACATATAAGTGAAGATCAATGAGTAGTCAAACAATTAAGTAGCTATGTGAGGACTTTCTCTCTCTCTCAATAAAGATTTTCAGATATGAATATTTTATTTAAACAGCAAGCAAAACAAAAATAGCACTCCAAGAATAGCACACATCATGTGAATGAATACAAATTTAGGCTCAACATAGGCTAACCGATAGTTGACGAAGAGAGGTGGGATGCGTAGCATCCCCAAGCTTAGATGCCTGAGACTTCTTGAAATATTTACTTGGGGTGCCTTGGGCATCCCCAAGCGTGAGCTTTTGTATCTTGTTCAATCATCTCATATCCCGGTTTCACCTATTCTCAAAAAACTTCATCCACACAAAACTCAAAGAGAACTCGTGAGATAGGTTAGTACACATAAGAATAAATAAACACTTCATGTACTGCCTAGACAAGTTCCATAATAGTTTTAAAACATTAGGTACTGTATACTATCATTTCCACAATTTATATCTAACAATATAGGCTATGGAAACTATAGGATAAGTAGATAACAAAACTATGACAACAATCTGTCCAAACAGAACAGTCTGTAGCAATTTTTGAAAAAAGTGTACCTCTGTAACTGTTTTTTTTTTGAAAATTTATGAAATACTATAAAATTTATATTAAAACACTGTGTAAAAATTTCAGAAACTTTCCATGTTCCAGTAAAATATGAAAATTCAAACACTACAACAAAGTTTCTTTTTTTGCCCAACACATATCAAAACATGCAATGCAAGCATCCTAAGGCAATTCTTGTAACTTTTTACTGAAAAACAAGACTATAAATATCACCTAAAATATAACAAAAAAATTAATTGATGCTCGTAGCAAAACACATATTATGTGATGAATAAAAATATAGCTCTAAGTAAGATATACCGATAGTGTTGAAGACGAAAGAGGGGATGCCTTCCGGGGCATCCCCAAGCTTAGACGGTTGAGTATTCCTTGAATATTACCTTGTGGTGCCTTGGGAATACCCATTCTTAGGTTCTTGTCACTCTTTATTCTCCGCATATCACTGTCTCACCCAAAACTTGAAAACTCCAATCACACAAAACTTAACAAAACTTCGTGAGAAGGGTTAGTGTAGTAAAGATAAATGATTCACTTAGGTATTGTCAATACAATATTAATAATTATTCCCACATGATACCTAATTTATTCCATCATTCCCACAATTTATATTAATTAATATAAGCTATAAGAAAACTTGAAACAAGCAAAATATGCATGCAAAACAGAATCTGTCAAAAACAGAACAATCTATAAAGATCTGAATGATCACCATACTTCCCCGACTCTAACAATTCTGAAAAATTAGGAAAGCTCAAGGAATTTTAATATAAATTTTGTGTACATATTTCATAATTTTGTGACATTCCAATCAAATCAGATAATTCATATACTGGACGCAAAACTTTTTGTTTTTGCACAGAATCAAACAAGCAAGTATCCACACTATCCCAAAGGCTTTACTTGGCACTTTATTGAAATAAAAGACAAAAAACATTATTACTACAGTAGATCAATCATGTTAACACACAATAACATAAAGTAAAAGTGTTGGGTTGTATCCCAACAAGCGCTTTTTATTAATGCTTTTTAGCTAGGCATGATGATTTCGATGATGCTCGTATAGGAATAATACTTGAAACATGCAAAAGAGCTGACTGAATCTCATGACAAGCACATTTAAGTCTAACTCACTTCCTATGCATAGGGATTTTGTGAGAAAACAATTTATGGGAGCAAGAATCAACTAGCATAGGAAGGAAAAACAAGCATAACTTCAAAACTTTGAACACAAAGAGAGGAAACTTGATATTATTACAATTCCTACAAGCATATGTTCGTCCCTCATAATAATTTTCAGTAGCATCATTAAGGAATTCCACAATATAACCAGCCCATAAAGCATTCTTTTCATGATCTACAAGCATATAATTTTTATTACTCTCCACATAAGCAAATTTCTTCTCATTCATAGTAGTGGGAGCAAACTCGACAAAATAGCTATCATGTGACACTTGATTGACATAACCACATTGAATATTAAAATCATGATAATAGGTTTCATGGTTGTCATTACTCTTTATAGCATACGTGTCATCACAATAATCATCATAGATAGGGGGCATGCCATGATCATAATAGTTTTGCTCATCAAAACTTGGGGTACTAAAAATATCATATTCATCAAACATAGCATCCCCAAGCTTGTGGCTTTGGATATCATTAGCATCATGGATATTCAGAGAATTCATACTAACAATATTTAAATCATGCTCATCATTCAAGGATTTAGTTCCAAACTTTTTAATAACTTATTCTTCTAACACTTGAGCACAATTTTCCTTCCCATCATTTTCATGAAAGACATTAAAAAGATGAAGCATATGAGGCAACCTCAATTCCATTTTTTGTAGTTTTATTTTATAAAACCAAACTAGTGAAAAAAAAGAAACTAAAAGATTTGATTACAATATCTAAAGATATACCTTCAAGCACTCACTTCCCCGGCAATGGCGCCAGAAAAGAGCTTGATGTCTACTGCACAACCTTCTTCTTGTAGACTCGTGTTGGGCCTCCAAGCGTAGAGTTTTATAGGACAGTGGCAATTTTCTCTCAAGTGGATGACCTAAGGTTTATCAATCCATGGGAGGTGTAGGAAGAAGATGGTCTCTCTCAAACAACCCTGCAACTAAATAACAAAGAGTCTCTTGTGTCCCCAACACACCTAATACAATGGTAAATTGTATAGGTGTAACTGTTCGGCAAAGAGATGGTGATAGAATTGCTATATGGATGGTAGATATAGGTTCTTGTAATCTGAAAATATAAAAACAGCAAGGTAGCAAGTAAAAAAAGTGAGCACAAACAATATTGCAATGCTTGAAAATAAGGCCTAGGGTTCATACTTTCACTAGTGCAATTTCTCTCAACATTATTAACATAGTTGAATCATATATAAGTCCCTCTTGTGCGACAAAGAGTTCACTCCAAAGTCACAAATAGCGGAGAACAAATGAAGAAATTATTGTAGGGTACGAAACAACCTTAATTTTATCTTTTCTGATCAATCTTATGAGCTATCCCTATAAGTGTCACGGACAGCCCTAGAGTTCGTACTAAAATAGCACCTTAAGATACACATCAACCAAAACCCTAATGTCACCTAGATACTCCAATGTCACCACAAGTACCCATGGGCTTGGTTATACGATATGCATCACATAATTTTAGATTCATCATATTCAATCGAACACAAAGAACTTCAAAGAGTGTCCCAAAGTTTTTACCGAAAAGTCAAGACAAAAACGTGTGCCAACCCCTATGCATAGATTCCCAAGGTCACGGAACCCGCAAGTTGATCACCAAAACATACATCAAGTGGATCAATAGAACATCCCATTGTCCCCACGGATATCCCATCACAAGACATACATCAAGTGTTATCAAATCTTTAAAGACTCAATCCGATAAGAAAACTTCAAAGGGAAAACTCAATTCATCACAGGAAGATAGAGAGGGGAAACTCCATATGATTCATCTATATCAATAAAGCTCGCGGTACATCAAGATTGTGTCATCTCAAGAACACGAGAGAGAGAGAGATCAAACACATAGCTACTGGTACATACCCTCAGCCCTGAGGGTGAACTACTCCCTCCTCGTCATGGAGAGCCCCGGGATGATGAAGATGGCCTCCGGTGATGGTTTCCCCCTGCGGCAGGGTGCCGGAACGGGCTCCCAATTGGTTTTTCGTGGCTTTGGAGGCTTGCCACTACTAGGAGAAAGCCTATAGATAGGATTTTAGCAGTAGCGCTGGAAAGAGGGAAAGCGATATTGCTAAGTAGTACTAGCGAGGGATACCTACGAGTGCTACAAGTAGACAAGTAGCAGTAGCGCGGGCTACCAACCAAGCTCTACTGATAAGTGGTCCCGCTGTCAGTGCCAGTGGCTACCTATAGTTGTAGCGGCTGTCCAAAACCGGCGCTACTACTACTGTCATAGCCGTAGCGTGTGTTTGTGGACCATCACAACTGCTATGGCTGTATGTTGCCAGCAGGTGGGCCCTGATTATCAGCAACGCTGGGTTTCCGACTAGCGCTACTGCTATTATGCTTAGCAGTAGCGGATTTCTATTCCAGCGCTACTGCTTGTAGTCGCACGCACCTACCACCCTTCCCCACCGTCTCCCTCTCGCCCTATTCGATCCCCTCTTCCCCGACCGCCGCCGTCGCCATCGCCTCTCGACGCTGCCATCGTCGCGACCCCTCCATCGCCGTCTCCCCCGACCGTCACCGTCGCCATCACCTCTCGATGCCGCCACCGTCGTGCCCCCTCCTTCGCCGTCTCCTACCCTGAGCCCCGACCCGGACGCCACCACCATCGCCCCTCCCTCACCGTCGCGCCCCCTCCCTCTGCAGGTAGCCCCTACTCCCTCCTTTCTCACTCTCCCCTCTCCCCTCACTCCATTCACCCCCCTCTCGCATCCGGCCATTTTGTAATATTAGGGGTGTTAGGTTGATTCTAGGGTTAATTAGGTTGATTCTAGGGTTGGGTTTGTTAGCTAAATTTGTATAGAGCAAAATATGAATGTGCTCAAGTGCCCAAGTACTTTTAATTGTTCAATAATTGTGCCCAAGTGCCCTATATAATTGTGCCCAAGTTCCCTATTAGTACAGAAATTTAGCTAGGTTTCAAATTAGGACAAAAATTTAGGTAGGCTGAATTTAGTTTCAACTATTGTGAAGAAAAACCTTATTGCATTTTCTTCAAGTTCTATATTTTTCTTACTGTTATATGCAAATGATCCGAGTGGCCTATGTTTCACCGGAATGTTGATTCATTTCCATTCCGATGAATTTCATGCGCTCGATATGTCCACTTTTTAGCAAAGGTCATTTCGAAATTTTGGCATGACTTGTGCTAGAAAGTAGCCATATGGGGTGTTGTGATCTGGGAAGCGGCATTTTGGAAAACCGAATCAAAATGAGTTTAAAAAATTAGTGATTAAACGATAAGAAAATTTTCTCATAGGAATTTGTCTCGACACCGATGATGCCCGACCCGCATCCTCGTCGCCGAGTGGTTGGCGAGAGCCTGCTTGATAGGCACCATGTCCGGGACTGGGCTCCGTCGGGCTGGCATTGGGAGGTGCTACCTTCCCGGGCTCGAAGCTTGGTGAGGAATCCAGGTCTCGTCGTCGACCCAGAGCTTCTGTGGTGGCGGTCACGTGGGACACTTTCGGTGCAGAGGGAGCGCCCCCCTCCCGCGGAGGTGGTACGTCGCCGTGTCAGGGAGGAGGATGAGCACATCCGTCGTTACATGGCGGCATTGGACGGCAGGTTCAACAATACCTGACAGATTCTTTAGGGATCTCACCCGAGTTATGATCCCGTGATGGTTCCTTATCTTTGGGTATCCACCACCCGCGACTCAGGAACCGCTAGTGACTTAGATTATCCGATAGTATTCGATCTGTATTAGTGATCTTATATGATAATATTTGAGATGTATTAGTTAATATTTGATGATGCATTAACTGAATTATTCGGGATGATGTATTAGTGATATTATATTCGAGTTAATATTTTTGCATGAATTTTAGCATGACTTGTGGTACAATGTAGGACATATCTAGTGCTTGTGATTTGCCAGAATGGGAATTCAATGATATTCCGGCAAAATATAGGGCATTTTTTCTATGTCATTGCTCGATATATGGAACAGGTTGACTTTAGGTCTATTTCGGCTCCTTGTGTGTCTTTCGGTGAGGGAGAGTGTCCACCATATGAGAGAGGAAGAATCCCGACTGTTGTCATGGGGGCCGCTTCTCCTTCTTTTCCTTGTGGTAGATATTTGTAATGCACTAGGGAAAGGAGTAGCTACCATCACCGACGGTCGAAATATGAGAGAGGAAGAATCCCGACTGTTGTCGTGGGGGTCGCTTCTCCTTCGTTCCCGTGTGCTAGAAATTTTGGTGTAATGCACCCGGGGACGAATGGAGGAGCCACCATCACCGACGATCACAATATCAGAGAGAGTGCCCACCATATACGTGAGATGAGGGTTTAGGAAGGAAAGACTCGATAGACCTAAAGTCAATCCGTTGCATATTGAGTACTAGTGATCTGTGTGTTGATCAGTTTCCTAACAGTTGCCTTTGATCGATTTTAAATGTTTCAACTATGAACATAGGAAATGTCTGATGACGAAAGAGAATTCGTTATGTGCGAATACTGCGAAGACGAGCGCGGCCTGTGCGACAAGCCTTACCTAGTTTATGGTAGTCGCTTCAGCATCATGCTGGATGAGACCTTCGAAGTGGATACAGTAAGTCACAACGACAAGTCTTTTTTCGTAATTAAGCATGTCTTCTGCTTCTTTTGCTTCAACTTATAATTTCATTTTTTTACTATTCTATTAGAATATCCCCTGCCATGTAAGAATTTATGTCTTGGATAAGATTGGTTTCAATACTAAAAAAAGTATGGAGGTAAAGAGAGTTCACTTGAGGACCGAGCATGATTATACTTTTGCAGTAAAATTGTACAATGCAGACACCTACTCCTATTTTGAATGCAAAAGTTGGAGAGCACTATGCAAGGCTTATGCATTTGAGCCTAATATGCTTATCACCTTTGATATTCATTCGGAAGATGAAATTGAAGGTCATATCGACATGTGGGTCGATGTGTAGACGCCTGCAGTTCTACCATTATGTGAGTTTCTCAACCATATTTATTAAGTAATTTATATTGTTTATTTAAAAATAGTTGACAACTAATTTCTATTGACAGCTTATTTCCATTCAAACAAACATGTCCAACGCTTGGTAGACAGCACCTACTACTGTCCCGGGGCTGAACTAAACTGCGAGGAGATAGGTCATTATGTTTCATGGCTTAAGGATCTTGATGCTGTCAAGAAAGATTATTTTCCTGTACTTTGAGATATTAGTACTCAAAATGTACGACCACTAGTGTGCGTATTGAACTACAGTCACATCTATCTAGGAAAGATGGTAAGATTTTTAATATTTGTCCTTAGTGCATCTTTTACATACATTATTTTTTAAGCTAAACTTCATTACTAAGTATGTTACTATGATGTTCTTCAACAGGGACTCCCGATGAGTGTTGTGCCTTGTTGGATCGAGTCTAAAGGTCGCATGGCAATGGTTAGCTTACGGCCAAGATATCCTATATTGCACATGACATGAGTGCATTCATCATTTCTCAAAGCGAGCAAGTCTTAATAGTCAAAGACTGGAGCAAAATTATGAAGGATCGTACAGAAGTACTAGGGGGCAGCAATCCGAAGCGCAGCCCACAATTAGGAGACAGGTTCATATGCATTCTCCAATATGATGAAGAAGGAGTGATACTCATGTTTTATGCTATTTTACCTGAGAGAGTGCAGCAGGAGTAGGTCCTAGGTATTAAGAACAATTAGTTAGTGCTGGTTATATATGACTAGTGAGCTAGTGACCAAGTTGATGCCCAAGTTGATGATGATGAGGAGGAGTTGTTATATGATGATGATGATGAGTTGTTGTTATTATAACTAGTGACCAAGTTGTTATATGATGTATCATGGACAAAAATGATGATGAGGAGGAGTTCTTATATGACAATGATGTATTATGATGATCTGATGAAACTACTGTATAGAACATGTATAAATACATCACAAATATGTAGAGGGGGCATGAATATGTGAAAGCAGTAATACTAGCAGCAGCGTTGGAAGCCATCTAGCAGCAACGCTGGATTATCAGCAGCGCTTGTCCCTCTGTAGCGCTACAGATAGTTAGCAGTAGCGCTGGTAAGTGCAACGCTACTGCTAACCAGACTTAGCAGTAGCATTGCACCAACCAGCGCTACTGCTATAACTTAGCTGTAGCGCCTTAGCAGTAGCGCTGGACCCATCGCTACTAGTAAGGGTATTTCCAGCGCTACTACTAGGCTTTCTCCTAGTAGTGTGCGGCGGCGGAACTCCCGATCTAGATATTTTTCGAAGGTTTATATATTTATAGGAATTTTTGGCGTCGATCTCATGTCAAGGGGGTGCTCAAGGGGCCCACAAGCTTGCGGGGGGAGGGGGGTGGCCGCGCCTAGCAGGCTTGTGACCTCCTCGTCCACTTCCTGGCCCAGCTCTTCGCTCCAGTATATTTTATATTTTCCAAAAATATTCTTCGCAAATTTTTAGCCCATTCCAAAAACTTTTATTTCTGCACAAAAACGACACCATGGTAGTTCTGCTGAAAACAGCGTCAGTCCGGGTTAGTTCTAATAAGATCATACCAAAATTATATAGAATTATTGTAAACATGGCATGAATACTTCATAAATTATAGATACGTTGGAGACATATCAGTAGCGCGTGTCAAAACGCGCTGTTGATAAACGTTAGCTGTAGCGCCGTATCAGTAGCGCGGGTACTGCTAGGCTTTTTCCTAGTAGTGCATACTTGTTACCGGTAGGTGATGCATGCTGGCTCTGGCGGAGGTGTCATGTTTAGTGTGTTGCTGTCGGATGGAAGGTGGTGTGACTGTAGCAGGAGACAGGTGGTATGAGACGTCTTTGTCTTCCGTTGTCTCCACCAGAGGTATCCGACTACCGTGGTGTTGGTAGACGGATAAGGGCGGATGGTACAGACGGCTTCAGCAACGAATTTATGCACTTCGATGGAAACACAAGATCTTTGATGAGACTATGTTGTCGCACGCGTGTGTCGTGTCCTTAATGAAGGTCGTGGATTGAAGCTTGGCTTTGCGGATGAAAACCCGAAGTTCAACCTTGTTATGGACTCGTCACCATCGACGCACGTGCAACAATTCCTTATTGAGGGTGTAGCCTAGGAGGTGTGTATTTTTGTTTATGTTGTGTCTTGCACCATAAGGATTAGTGGTTATTTGGGGAGGTACTGCCGCTAGGTATATGGCCTTATGATTCGTTTTTCATTTTATTTTCAGATCGATGGTGTCCAGCTACTGGATTTTGCATTATTAATAATATATGGCTGCATGCATCGTCTTGAGGCCGGGGTTATCCTCCTTTTTAAAAAAGAAAAAAGGTGACGATGAGCTGAAATTTATTAAAGATACTACCTACATAGACGGGGAATGAAAATAGTCTGATTGTGTTGTGTATTGATGGGTGATTAATTTGTTGGTCTTGACTTTAGGTGGCTGACGCTCAGCAGGAATTGTCATCTCTTCTCATCAGTAATGATGAATTGTTTCTTCGGGAATCGCTGCACCGTGTTGGTTATTCGGGCGCTCTTGGAAATCTGCTTTGCCCTACCAAGGAAGCTCTTGGGAGGATTGATCATGGTGTCATTCGCAACTTCCACTCTGTAAGTTCCTATTTCACCTAATCAAATACCAGCAACCACAATCTTTCTGCGCTATATGAATTGCTCTGAGTGAGTTGCTGAAAGCGTCAAACTAAAGCCTAATGCGTTGTTTACAATAAACATTACTTGTATGGTATAGATTCAGTGGGATCTTCCATTCTATGCCTTTCCAACCATAATGGCAGCATCCTAATAGTATAAACTTCTTTTCTCTGTACAAGATTTTAGTATGTGCATCTCAAAGATAAATGTGTTACTCCCTCCGTTTGCTAATGTATAAGGCTCAGGCCAGCGCTTACTCAAGCACATTAATGTAATGACTCTGGACGATGTCACGTCGTTTGCGCAAAAAATGCTGTCCTCGTGCCCTAGCAAAAAATGCGAGCTGGGGAGATGGTGTGTGCAATTTCTATGCTCTGTCATCTCTTATCAATTAAAATTCTATTTTGTTGTTCAATGACGCGATTTTTTTCTATTGCAGTCGACTAGGTGCCTACACATGAATACGTGTGCAAGAGGATCGAGTCACCCTGAATGATCTCGTGTGGACGTTAAAATTCTTCTTTTTCTGGCTTCTGTTTCAGGAGATGTAGAGACCGTTCCATGGTTGGAGCTACTTTGATGACTATGGACTCAGGCTGTTTCGGTCAGTGTATTTAGATGAGTAATTTGAGAAGATTTAGTCAATAGTTTTCGACCAATATCTTTAGGCCCACATGTGCGTAATTTGCGTAGGATGTAGAACTGGGATAAATGTCTGTCGTAGTACACTAGCAATAAAAATCTGCAACCCATTTTGCAGGATGTTTTGTAACTTTAATCCAAAAGAAATATTTCTGTTCTTTTGCAAATCTCATTGCCTTTTTTTTATAAATCCCCCACCTGTCCAATGGTCCAATAGTTTTCTTACAATCGTATTGTTGTTTATAAGGAGAATAGAAAGGCAGAGCAAAATACACACAAAACCTGCATCATATAGTGGAATGGATCTTCACAAATAAAATCAGCAATGCTGGTAGGAGTACAACACACTTGTAGTCAAGTACAACATCTGAATCAAATAAATACACATACCACTTAAAATCACAAAGCCACACTAGATAATTGTACATATATCATGCTAAACACCAGTATTCATTACTTATTTCTTACAATAAAATAGCGGACACTCCAATAAAATGTGCTGGAACTAGGGAAACTGGACTTTTATTTCGAAAAGAAATCTGAACTCATATGGATGACATGCAGGTGTATACGGAGGCAGGGATGTGTATGTAGTTGGCATGTATGTTATGGATGTAGGATGTGTATGTAGGTGGCATGTATGTTATGGATGGAGACTGCAAGGACAAGAGTGTCGACGGGCACACGGGTACTTGACATTACAGTATGAATGAGTATGAATGTATAGTGGAACACTGTTAATAAGGTAGTGTTGAGAAAAGTACTATGTGGTGTATGGTGGAACACTTAAGGTAGGCATGGGAGCAATCGTAGGCTCCAACACCCTCGGACATGGAGTTTCTTCCACACCGGCACAATGATGGTGGCATTGCTGTCGTGGAAGGACCAATGGGAGCTCCTGGAGGCGTATCTTTTGGAGCTAATAATTATCATCTTGTGGACCAGAGTGATTGACATATATACAACATGCACTTATGGTGGAACACTGTTAACAAGGTAGTTTTAGGAAGGTATTCAGTGGTGAAAGGTTGATAAACAGAGGATAAGTATGCCTAGTGAAATCACATACCAACTGATGGGTGGATGGATGTGTTGATGGAGACTGAGTTGATTCATCTGAGGTAGCTGCTCATCTCGGCGTGCTCATTGAAGGAGGCGAACTCTGGGGGAAGCTTGGGGCCATAGTTGTTGCGATGCAGGGGTGAGTTCCACTGGATATTGCTCCACCAGCTCCTCTCGCCGTTCACCTTCACTGTCTCTGGCTGGCGTCCTTGTAGGCACGGGAGGCAGCGGAGGCTCCAGCATCCTCGGATGTGGAGCTCCTTCCACACAGGTGCTGTGATGGTGGCATCCTTGTTGTGGAAGTGCTGGAGCAGTGGCAGCTCTTGGAGACGTATCCTTTGGAGGCTTGGGAGCTGATAAGTATTCTCTTGTGTAAAATTGTTGATGAAAATTGTCTTGAGTTTGTAGCAGAATAGGATGTCAAGTGTCTTCAGACATGGTAGTGTTGTTGCATGTGTCACCACGTGCTCCAATCTTGGGCAGTCTTCCAAGTGTACGTGCTCTAGTGAACTGAAGGCTAAACAACCTTGCGCTGAAACAAATCCGACTAGACTTTTGAGGTTACAAGCATGCACATTGCGTAGATGTTTCAAGCCTTTAGTATCATAGAAAACATATTTCATTTTATGGCAACCATGCAACTCACATTCTTCCAAGTCCTGAAAGTTGATGCCGTAAAACCATGTGATAGAACTATCACATTTCATAGATATTGATTTGGCGACACTTAGAAGATAACTTAAACAATCAAGCATATAACTTAAACCATAAATTGTGGATTGCATCCCTGTGATCTCCACGTGGCACTCAGTTTGGTGAAGGGGAACTGTAAGTGGCGATGGAATTGCAATTTTCTCTGCAATACAGCTGACGTACACATCCACATATGTTGATTGCTTCTGTAATAACTCCTCCAACTTGCTATCTAGCCCGCCTTCTTCATCTCGCAGCCTGGTATTTGTAATGCATGGTGCGACTCGAACATAGAGTGATTGGAAAACCCGTTCAACTCTTAACAAATTCACAACGGTGTCACGGAAGCTGAGGAAGAACCTGGGGTCACTAACACACACCTGGAAAACTTGATTAGAGTGATTACCATTTCCTTCTGAACAGTGACCCAAGTAAAACACATCCGGGAGTCGCTCCAGCTTCTGCCAAGGAAATCGCCTCAGGGAAGGAACACTGACGAGGAGTAACTGCCTAAGCTGGGGAACATTAGGGATGTTTGCAGGGAGCTCCTTGATAGCTGTACCGGACAAATCTAGCTCTTCCAACGCACTAAGATTCTTGATCTCCACAAACTCGAGTTTTCTGCATCCACGCAAAGACAAGCACCTTATGTGAGGTGCACCATTCAACATGAAGGATGCAAGATTAGGATGGTCTTCCAATTTAATTCCCTTGACCATACAGATTGATCTTGTGAGTGAAATCAATTCCTTGTTGTCAATGAGCTTGAGTGACTGCAACCTCTGCATTTGTTCAAATATCTTATGTGGGAAATATTTTATTCGAGTCCCTGTGACCTCAAGGGTCCTTAGACTGGATAGCGCAGCCATGGAAGGAGGTAACTCCACAAGTTTGGAGCAGTTGACAAGGATAAGGTCTTCAAGATTTGACATGTCTCGGAAAAAATTGAGTGGGAAAGTAGTTATTTCTGAATAAGACATGTCGAGGTGTATCAAATTGCTCTTTTGGCTGGCAACATCTTCCGTTAGATGAGAAAAAGGAACTCCGTTTGTATCAAGAATTTCAAGTTGCCATAGAGTGGACAATGGTGAATATGAACTAATATTTATTGACGAGTCTGTGGCATTTGTTGTGGAAGAAATGGAAAGGGTTTTGAGATCATGGCAACCTCTAATGGAAAGCAACCGAAGTTTTAGTAGGCATCCGATGGAAGAAGGGAGTGCTTTTATTGGAGTGTAGGAGAGATCTAGAACACGAAGAATACATAGTTTGTGCAATAAAGGGTCCAGCTTGGAAAGAATGGGGGATTTATCCGAGCAGCCTCTTAGAATAAGTGCAGTCGTGCCCCTTGTTTCCTCTGGTCTCAACCATTCTCGGCTTACGTGCCATCCACGGTCACCGGCGAATGAAATCCATTTCTTCTTGTCATCAAAGAGTTCATCGAGTGTGATGCCTTCTGCAATGAGGCCATGGTATGCAAAGAATTGTGTGCCAGTACTGGTGGCTTCATAAGCTTCACTAGGTGGAGAAAAAGGCATCTGCAACAAAGAGTAGTTCTGAAACGCTTCAAGGATGACCCTTCCAACTCGATGCATATTTGAACACTTGCTGCTGATGGTAGTGGTTTCTTCTCCTTCTTCCTTGATGGCCACCATTGATGGCAGGATGCCCTGGGCGGCCCAATAGTGGATGAGCTCGTCCGAGGTAACAGCTGCCACTTGTGAATCTTTGGCAAAGATCGCCATGGCATAGTGGAAGCATTGCAGGGCTATGCGATGCCAATACTCCTTGGTTTCTTGACAGAATGTGCTGAGTATGTGCTCGGCCGATTGATTCAGTGCATGGAGGGTAAGCACCACAACCTCGTCATCTTTGTCAATGGATAGTAAAGGGTCGCCCTGTGACTTGCTCCTGTTGTAGATATCATGAGTAGCGGCCGAGATGAGCCATCGAGAATTTGACCATTTGGGTGGAAGAATCCCGACATCCTGTGCAAAACTGTCAGGCTCAATTGGCCACTGGAGGTTCTCAGCCACTAGCAAGTACCTTTGGCCTACCAAATGTTTGATGATCTGAGGAACTATAGTGTACCGCATGCGCCATTCCAAATATGCAGAGGTATTGCCATCACCATAGCACCCATAGGTGTAGTACTGCAGCTCGTCGTGCCTTTCTTTGAGCCTGTTGTAATCTTGGTCGAGCAGGCCGAGCTCCTTTGCCGCAGCGACAGCCAGCTGGTACTTGGTGCTCATGAAGCCTCTTCCTTGGGCTTCCTCTGCCGTTGGCGTGGGCTTCAGGTCCACCTTTATCACGTGTTTGAATTTTCCTATGTAATTAATGATTCCCTCCATGGCCATGCTTGATATGACCCGTGCGAATGAAATCGTGGGCCCCACGCCAACATTCCAACTCACATAATAACCGCTGGACAGTTCATGGACCAAGTGAATAAATGCAGGCGTCTTACGGTATCCATTAAACCTGGCCACATCAGAAAATGAATTAATTATTACGACTTAAGAACAAATCGAAATTGTCAACAGCTCCTCAACAGAATAAAATGGTCGAACAGCTAGCCGCCAAGCCAACATAAATTTTTCAGACTCTACCGTGTTCGTGCTTGCATTTCAACCAATCTCTCATATCGAACTATTCCCTCCGTACCAAAATATATTTCACTAGAGAAGTTGAGCAACGGTTGCTTCAACGGCATATATTTCGGTGCAGAGGGAGTACAAGAAATTCATTCCAATCGGACCCATGCATAACATGACCAAAGAGTAGCTTGATTCCTTGACAAAATGCATGCGTATTCATTCCAACGGACCCATGCATAATATGACCAAAGAGTTTCATTGAGGAGACATGGACAGGCCTGGGGCGGTCAGTGGAAGAAGCAGAAGCTTATGCAGTGCTTAGGACGAGACCTCAAGACCTCTAGGAGATGCAAATCAAACAACCATGCTCTAGTGTCCGATATGAAAAGGACTATCTCAGTCTTTCCCGCGTGCGAGATCAGCTTGCTCGGCCGCTCAAAAAACGCTCTCGCCCATGATATATTTGGCAGCAACCATTCACCCAAAATACAGGGGCAGTCATGACAGCTGAATGTACCCCCACCCCCACCATGGTGTAGTTTAGCCATATGGCTCTCAATTTTTTTTAATGTACCAACAAAACAAAGTACAGAGAACACATAATACACACTCACGTTCGGATTATTACTTCACGTATGAGGAGTTTTTTTCGGACTTTTCCTTTTCCCAAAGCCATAAGATAAGACGATATTACATCCAATATGCTCGTATATTGAACATAATAATGTCTTGTATTATGGGACATAGGGAGTACTCAGGACAAAATATACATGACACACGAAGCAATGGTCAGACCAATATCGGAGAAAACAACACACATAAGTTACAGAGCAATATTGTCATTCCAATCTCATAAAAAAACATGATCACTAAGAACCACTTCTAGACATTGACGTCTTCCTTTCCCCTCTCGCAAGAAGATTAGATAAAGCCCGTGGATTCACGCCTCCTCTCTGCATGTCGCTCTAGCGGCCAGTGGTGGGGAGGGGAATCCTAGTGCCTTGCCTCTCACTGATAGATAGGTTAGTGTTTTAGTACTCACAGAGGTGACACTCAGACGAATGGTGGTGCTTCTTCTTCGAGTCAGTCTTTCGAGATCCGATCCTTCTCGAGTTCGTGCCTTAGGATAGATTAGACGGAGCTTCAGCGTAGATTCATGCCACCTCCTAGGGGCGGCGAGGTTAGGGTTTCTTGTCGTGCATACGCGATGATGAGATTTGGTGTCAGGTTCTTATAAATTCAACAATTCAACGATGACAATTGCGGCTCTGGGGCACTAGGCCATAGGGGCATGCGCACGGAGACTTTCCGACTATCATCGACAAGGTTGGGCTGGCTTCGGTATACGAGTGGCGACAGCGGCGCATTGCCGGCTAATTCCGGCGGCGACAATGGTCGATCGTTGGTCTAAAGACCTCGGTATAAGTTTTGTTATGTTTGGATACTTAGTACTTCTAGTGAACTTTTATAATAAATTTGAGTTCTTTGCAAAAAATCTAATTTTAGAACCCAAAGATACTAAGAAAGAACTACTTTTAGAACCCATGGAGAAGTGTTTAGCGACACAACACGCCCCAAAAGCATCTCCAATAGTTCCCGATCTGTAAAATGATCACCTTTTAGGGAAACTTGGGGCAAAAGAATTCTCTGCAGCAGTACTTTAGAAGCACAAAAAAATTAAGGAATCCTGTAAATTCTTCCAAACTTTCTGAACATATACGAGAAGAATGCTTTTCTTGTAATCTCTTGCAGGAGGCAACCACTAAATATTCAGGATACCCACCTTGTCTTGCTGCCCAGCCACCATCGCTCGCCGGTCGGCCACCTCCCTGCACCGCCCCTGCCAGCAATCGCCCCGCCTCCCCGTGCCGCTTCGTGCAAGCCCCTGCATCCTTGTGCTTTCCAATGAGGAAAATATTCAACACCTCTTTCTCCAATGTCCAATGGCTAAAATCCTTTGGCAGACGATTCATATAGCATTTAATATTATGCCTCCGGATAGCATTGACACGTTGTTTGGAACGTGGCTAGATGGAGTCGATATACATTTTGCCCGACACATTCGCATAGGAACATGTGCACTTCTTTGGGTTATTTGGAAATATAGGAATGATGTGGTCTTTAACAGACATACACATATACATTTTTTGCAGGTACTTCACAGGGCTACGACGTTGATCTGTATGTGCTCATTACCCACTCCTGCGGAAACCAGGGAGCCTTTGGTTGCTGGGTCTACCCGATGGGAGATGGTAGCGCGGGATATCTACAACCGGTTTGGATGGCAGTCCACTAATAGAATAGATGGGTAGGCATCTAGGCCTATTATTGCCGGTTATGACGCTGTTTGCTTTGCTTTGGCTTTTCATGTTTGTATCGGAGACATTATGAATCGTGGTTTGTTGAAGTTTGTTTTATAAAAAAGGCCGTATGCATCGTGTTGATTCAAAGGCCGGAGGAAAACCCTCCTTTTCTAAAAAAAAACCTTGTGCTTTCCGTTGGCCCGCACCACCGTGAACCTCGAGCTACACTGCTGTGCCGCGCGCGGAAATGGTGATAGCCAACGTCGCTCGTCTCACTGACTTGCAGGTCCTAGGTCATTAGCTAGCCATTTGTATGCTATTCTAATGGGAAATAAATAATATTGCTTTGAGGGGAAGATGTTTATGGGAACCAAGAAAAGGCCTCACCTCGCATCTTCCCCTCAATTATATGGACACACCGCAGAACCAATTTTCTAAAGTTTTTCTACATGAACTGTTGAAGATGCTCTAGTGGCTGCCACCATGAAGGGATCAAATCGGCTACCATGATGAAGTAGTGTAGATCAACGGATCCCAGCATGCAGGACCCGGTGATGTAGTGGGCCTCAAACCTAGAAATCCATCTTTTTTCAAAAAGGGGTGCTTTATTACTTAAAAGGTCTAAGCATTATACCTGGCCTCTGTATAACCAAGATGCACACAGTCAAACAAAGTCCTCTCGCACAAACAAAAAATAAAATTAAAAAGGCGAAATACAAGAAAACATGTAGATTTCACATAGCGCCTATAGCGGAGGTGGGCCAATCCTAAGATCATGCCGCCACCCATATTGAATAAAAGTAACCCTTACCGTATCCTCCAATCGTGTACACACCACCATAAATAAGTCTCGATTCTTCACACGTTGTAGAAAGGACCATAAACGAAGAGTCCCAATATGAATCGCCAAAAGTCGTGAGGCAATTTCAATCCTGCAATGTTCGGTGTAGGAACTATCGAGTTGGTTCACCAACCGGTAGACAAAGTAACCCTCCAACCAGGGGGCTTCCTGAAACCCATGGCATTGCATTCAATTTTAAGCCTCGCTGGAAGTAGTTTGCACCCACCCAGCTGGCATACTCGGCGTAAGATGAGGTGGGTACGTAACCCTTCACCGATGTAGCATGAGTACTCCATCTAGCCGGACAGAATCGAAGTAAAGGATAATTATGTCTATGTGCATAAATGGTACTGTATTTGTATGCGATTTGTTTGCTCGTATGGTTATTCTCGGGTTAACAGGGATCACTAGACATGAGTTTACCTAGGTTTGGGGCCCATAGGGTACGGTAATATACCTAATCCTGCTTGAATTGGATTATCTCTTGAGACAGAATACAACGGTGGTTACAATATGGGAAACCGGTGTGTTGGGGCGCAAGTCGACGAATATAGTGGACGAACTAGACAGGATGCTCTATATCGCTAGGGCTTCCATCTCTGGATTGTTGATTTTGTAGACCTCGGTCCTCCTATAGGGTCTTGGTCTTCTGTATATACTCATAGTATGAAGGTGGCCTCCTCCCCTTCAACCAAGTGTCCTCTATTGGAAATATGCTTTATAGGCAATAATATTGTATTATTATATTTTGATATTTATAATGAAGAGTTTATATTCTATGCTATAAGGGCTACAATCCTAGAATATGTGATTCAGTGGAAAACTCATGTACACGTGTCGAATGATAAATGGTAAAATAAGATTCGTAGGCTCGCTTCTAAGACTAGCTCAAGTGTTGTTGGTGATCACATTTTTCGGATCTTAGGATAACGTTACATGTAACGACGATCCTAAAACAACATTGAGAGTATGACGTTAGAAGAACGATCATAATGAATCGACTGAAACTTGCTTGTTATACATTGACATAATATCGTCGGAGTTTAATTTTCATAATACGGAGAAGTTAACGTGTGTTTCTTATAGCATGAGCATATCGTAGTCACTTTTACCATTTTTACCATATGATAAGCTTTGGAGTTGCTCAAACGTCATTTGTAACTAGGTGATCATAACGACAACTTACACGTTCATCAAAATTTTTGACAAGGGACTAGATAGATCGAGAGTGGAATTTTCTTATCCAACAATGGAGATATTCTTAGGGACCTCTCGGTGTGATGGCATCCATCATCGTCTGGCCAGATATAGGTGACTGTGTCACGGGGATGTCGAGACACATCAGTGAGAAAGAAGAACAAAACCGGCAACGAGGACAATGGTATAGTGAGTATGAGCATGATTCAAGAGGATACCGATGCATCTTGGGTTTTGTAAATTATCGCGAAGCAAAGGAATATCACATGATAAGAGAAGGTTCACTCAAATATCATTCGTGTACTCATAAGGATCGATATTGACGTCCACGGTTCAGTTTTCAGTCAAGTAATGAAGGGTTTCGTTCATGTCTATGTGTTACGGAACCTACAGGATCACAAGCTTAAGGTAATCACGATCTCATGAGTGTTAGTAGTGCGGAAGTGGTGAGAACACATTTGTGAAATTATTTTATTAATATCCGAAATAGTTTCGAGAAGACCCGAAAGCGTTTCGAGGGGTTTCGAACAATATCGGGCAATACATGGTATTACCGATAAATTATTTATATGTGGAATTTTTTGAGATGTTAAATTAATAAGAAAAGGCTGTTATAACAGTTAGAAGTCTTTTTTGTTTAATTTAATATCAATGTGCCTCAAAAGGGAAAGAGGAGGAAAGCAACTTGGACCACATGGGCCCAAGTGGCGGTGGCGCCCCCCTATCCCACTTGGGAAGGGAGGGGGGCCGAATTGGAGGGGATTCCTCCCCCACTTGGCTAGCCAAGGGGAGGGCACATTCTCTTCCATTCTAGCGCCCTCCTCTTCCCCTCCACCTATATATACTTGAGGATTTTCACCCTTTCGAACACACATGTTTTGAAGCCTCCTCTAGTTCTCTAGTTCTAGTTCTAGTTGATCAATTACAGCTTGACCTATATCCTCTAATCTTTATAATTAGATGCCCATTGTGCTTTAAATCTCCTCCCTCCAAGTATTCGGCGATGATTAGCTCTTGACGGCAAAGCACTATCGGATCGTGAATACCATACGCTTGCAACTCATAGGGAGGTCATACTTTCGATCCTACATTCGAGGGACTATTCGTGGGTGGTTCCCGGGATCATTCATCTACGGTCTAGGCACTCCAAGTACGATCTACATCGACTCATCTTCTTCCATTGCAACTCGGAGTCGGTAACGATCAATATCTAAACCCTTATTGCATCTTCATAGTGTTTCAGACCGAGTATCAGTGGGACTCGTGGTCTCATTCGAGGAAATTTTTGTTTTCTATTACATTTCTCAACATCCTCTCCATGTACAGTAGGATTCCAGACCGAGTATGAGTGGGACTCGTGGTCGCATACCAATTAACCTGCAAGGCTTTCTTTTGGGAACCCGAAGCGTATACCAATTAGGTTGGTGATCTCCGTGTGGGCCCCCAAGGGTATGCATATACCTATGCCCATATCGCATGTATACCAGGCCCCCAAGACTAATGAACTCATTCTAAGATTTTCTAGAACCAAATAATGTTTCCCTTTATATGACGACCGGAATGGCTCAAATGCATGCACATGGTTCTTTTACCCATATTGGTACAAATTTGCTCTTGTTTTGAAGGTCTCGTCGTAAAAATGTATCCGTTCAAACATATTGTCATTCAGATACAAAGCTTAAAAGTCATCACGTTTTCATAAATATTGAAAGAAGATATATGTTCACGTACAAGTACCAATATCTAGTCCAGAGCCCGTAATGCTATTATGATTTGTTTGATCAGATGCTGCGTAAAAATTGACCCAAACTTAAATCATCCAGCATTCTTGCACAACAACCTACAGCTCATCTGGCTTCCGATCGGAAGCATACGTCGGACATCTTATGCACGCATTATATATGTATAATCTATATAGATCTACAAACTACATGCATGTCAAATTAAGCTCTACAAGTACTCCAAATATTTTGCCCAGTTTGTAGTTGATGTGATGTCTTGTTGAATTCTGGAATTTATTTCCGGTAAACTATTTTGTTATAGGAAAAGGGATATATTCAGTAATCTATTATGTCAAAAAAGGGGAAATTTACATTCCAAAATACACCGCATAATCAAATGGAACCTTATTCAGCTTAATTTGTTCACCGGCATGTTAGTTCATATCTATTTCAAACTATTTCTATCGACTTTCGTTGCAGGTAACATCTAGTTCTATTGACGGCAGGGGCCAAGCAACCTCAAGATAGAAGTTCAGCCTCTGCTTCTATGGTAGAGGACTATAGGTGTTTGGGGATAGGGTATCATGTTAGATATAGATTTACTCTAAATGAATGTGTTATGATTATTAAGTATATTACCACTTCAAGTTTTTTCTAACAAAAATAGACATGGATAAACAATAAACAAAGCATGTTGTAAAAGTAACGATTGTAAATTAGAAAGGTATACATACCAAAAATCTATATCTCTCAGATCATCACGCCATTTATCCCGCACATGGTTAGGCCATTTTTTCCATGAAGATGATGCCATGACTTATGTTCAATAGTGTACCAAACTTGCTAGTTTCCACAAATTAACCTGCATGAAAAATATGATGTGAATCAGTTATGCATAAGGAATCACATTATCGCTAGCATAAACAGCGGAATTGTTTTTTATATATAATATGCATAAACTGGATAATACTCCTACTATTAGAAATACGACACTTCATGTACAAAGAACCTTGGCAAGATAAGAAAGTACAGTTCTGTCTAAAACATACTAAGAAAAGCAAAGACCAAAACAGTGCTGGCTGCCATTGATGGAGGCGGAAGGAAGGAGAAGAAGGATACCATCCATGGCTGTTTCTCAAGCAGAGGTTCAAGGAAGGAAGATTCCAAATCTACCGTGGTAAGATGGTCAATGGGAGATACAAGTAGAGGAGCTTTTGATTTTTTCTGGGTGTGGAGTCTATTACTTGGAGCGAGAGGAGGATGCACTACCAGAAAACTGGCCTTTAGTCCCGGTTCTAGAGGGCCTTTAGTCCCGGTTCTGGAACCGGAACTAAAGGGTCGGGACTAAAGCCTCCACCCTTTAGTCCCGGTTGTGTTACGAACCGGGACTAAAGGCCCTCCATGTGGCAGCTTTTTGGAGCGGAACCTTTAGTCCCGGTTGGTGTTACAAACCGGGACTAAAGGTATTTTTTTTAAATAATTTTTTTTTCTGATTTTCAAATCTGTGAATTATTTGACAACTTAATCTCTAATCACCCCTCATTCCAAATCATCTAATTTCCCAGCCGGTCACCCATCCTCTCACTGCTCTAATCCGAGCACGCTTAACTGCACTTGTTGTTTTCTTGACAATGATAAGCTATCAATCATATTAACCTTTAGGTCTTGATGTCACATTATTTAATTTTTTGAATTCCAAACAATTATTAAAATAAACAAAATAAGTAATAATAATATTGAATTTCTATGAAAATAAAATAAGTAATATTTATTTTATTCATTTTTTGCCATATATTCAATTCATATGGCATAATTAATATCTTTAAATCTGTAAATCGAAATTCAACAAATAATGTATCCATTATTATCAGAAAAATGTGAGGAATCCAAATATGACATCCTATTTATTTTTAAATAAAATTATTTTTTAAAATTATTATTTTTGATTTTGTAGGAAAAAATCTTCTTATTGAAATAACATTTTTTACTTTTGGAATTTCGAGAATCTGAGAAAACTTTCACCGGGTAAACACCGATGAAATCGAGTCCCAATTTTTCTCTAGTTTTTCTAATATATTAAACTTTTTTTCCGACATTGAAAAGCACTGCAAATGAACTCTGAAAAAGTTGAAACTTGGCATGGTATCATCATTTCATCCACATAGTTTGTGCTGAAAAGTTGAAAGGGTTGCGGCAAAAATTGGATGCACTTCGTCTACAAACTGAACTATCTCCTTCGAAGTATCAAGGTTTCGCACGAAACCCATCTGTTACAAAGGCATTTCATTTTTTTAATTTATTTCAACTTCAGACTTTTTGTGCATTCAATATGCACCATTCAAAGCCACATCCTCAAATTTCAATCCTTTCTAACTTCATTTGCTATTTTTCATGCATTTAATAAAAAAATCGAGCTAAATGACCCTAAAATTGAAAAGCCCTACAAATAAACTCTAAAAAGTTTAATACTTGGCATGGTATCATCATTTCACCCACATAGCATGTGCTACAAAGTTGAGAGGGTTATGGCAAAAACTGGATGGACTTCGTGTACAAACTGGACCATCTCCTTCGAAGTATCAAGGTTTCGCACGAAAGCCCATCTGTTACGAACACATTTCATTTTTTTAATTTATTTCAACTCCAGACTTTTTGTGCATTCAGTATGCACCATTCAAAGCCACATCCTCAAATTTCAATCCTTTCTAACTTCATTTGTTATTTTTCATGCATTTAATGATTTTTTTGAGCTAAATGACCCTGAAATTCAAAAGGCCTACAAATGAACTCCGAAAAGGTTGAAACTTGGCATGGTATCATCATTTCACCCACATACTATGTGCTACAAAGTTGATAGGGTTATGAAAAAAACTGTATGCACTTTGTGTACAAACTGGACCATCTCCTTCGAAGTATCAAGGTTTCGGATGAAAACCCATCTGTTACAAAGGCATTTCACTTTTTTTAATTTATTTCAACTCCAGATTTTTTGTGCATTCAATATGCACCATTCAAAGTCACATCCTCAAATTTCAACCCTTTCTAACTTCATTTGCTATTTTTCATGCATTTAATGATTTTTTCGAGCTAAATGACCCTGAAATTGAAAATCCCTACAAATGAACTCTGAAAAGGTTGAAACTTGGCATGCTATCATCATTTCACCCACATAGCATGTGCTACAAAGTTGAGAGGGTTATGGTAAAAACTGGATGCACTTCATGTACAAACTGAACCATCTCCTTCAAAGTATCAAGGTTTCGGACGAAAACCATCTGTTACAAAGGCATTTCATTTTTTTTTAACTTATTTCAACTCCAGGCATTTTGTGCATTCAATATGCACCATACTACAACATGTTAAAATCTACAAAAAGAACTAACTAAAAATAATAATAAAACAACAATTAAATGACTAAAACAACTATATAAGCAAAACAGTAATGTTTTAATTAAAATCCTAATTTAAATTATTCTAAAAATAACCAAATAAATCTTACTGTGACAACAATCTAACACGTGACTAGGATAAAAAAGAATTAAATTAAAAACTTTTTGTAAATTCAAGTTATTCATAATCTAGGGTTTAAAGCAAATTTGAACAAATTAAAATTTAAACCATTCAAATTTGAAAACTAATGGCACAAACATAAATTAGACAAAATTTTGGATCTAATGCAAAAACAATCACTCAAAAACATCAAATATCCTAGAAGATATAAGCAATTTAAAACAGAAACAAAAAACAGAAAAAAAATGTAAAAACAGAAAAAAAAACTTTCAAGGACACCCTTAGTCCCGGTTGGAGACACCAGCCGGGACTAGAAGCCTCAACCCCCTTTAGTCCCGGTTGGTGTCTCCAACCGGGACTAAAGGTCTCATTTGAACCGGGACTGATGCCCTAGCCGCTTGAACCGGGACTAATGCTCACATTAGTCCTGGTTCGTAATGCAACCGGGACTAATGAGCTTTGCAGAAATGGACCAAAGCCCTGTTTTCTACTAGTGATGGGAAACAGTTCTATTTGGTACGAATATCTATCGAGGATGTTGATTTTTCTGTTAAATTATATTTTAGATGTTCATATCTCTTGCTTGTCATCCGAATTTCTTCGGATATCATTTTTAGGGGACTCCTAAATAAAAATTTCGAGCATGTGACATCGGCCTATTCACTTTTGTTTACGGAACATGTAGATCGGACACAAACAGTCTGAGATAGGAGAAGGTATGAACTCGTAATACTTAGTAATTTTCCTTGTACCGGGTGTTCTATTTATTTTTTTGTAAACACAGACACCTAAATTTATTTCAAGAATCAGTGAAGACATTTTTTTTAGAAAAGAAGAATCAGTGAAGACATAGAGATTGTTGTATAGTACAGATAAAACTAACCACATATTTACCTCTCAGCTCTGGGCTGGCCTTCTGAGAAGCTTTGGACCGGGAATAACTTGTCACATGCAGGATCTTAGGTCACCAAGAAACAATATTTGGCAACACTTAAACTGAACGCTGCCAAATAAATATTAATTCTCTTTGACTTGGCTTGACAGCTAGCTGCACCTAATTTCCTTGCACGGTTCTGACATAGCATACGCAGTTGACATTGTTAGGTACGGTGTTATATACAGCAGAGAAAAAAACAACAAAACAAATTACGTATTTGTAGAATGTGGCACTGTATGCCTATAGTTTGAATGTCAACTCGATTTACTTGAAAAACACTCAAGAGTGGGAAAAGTCAACGATCTGTTTGGTATTTTTGTTGGAACTGATACCTACAAAACCAAGCAAATTAAACATGAAGAAATAAAAAATGCGAGAAGCCAATGATTTTTTGTATTGATCACTGGAAAATGGAAATTAAGACTAGATAGGACAAGAACACAATAGCAAAAACGAAAAGCTAGATAAAAAGAGTAGTTGCAGATATGAAATAACAGAAGTAAAGGGAAACAAAGATGTTTTTTTTCAAAATAATGATACTCGCTATAAATAGGGATTGTACTCTAGATGTGCAAGAGCAATAATGGTAAATGGAACATGCAATCATTTTGATCATTAGAACAATCACTATTTTGGATGTGCGAAAGAACAACAATTAAAAGGGAAAACATCAATGGATTTTTTGTATTCGTAATGATGAATAGAAAAGGCGATATATTTTCTTATTTGTTATTGATCACAACAAACAAAGACTATTTTTGTATATGCGAAAGAACAAGGATCAACAGGGGAAAAGACAGTGCTTTCCATTGATGGCTAGAAAAATATTAATCATAAACTAGATATGAAAGCAGAAAAAAGAGTGAAAACAACAATGAGAGTTCAAATCGAAGTAATGCTTCTAGCTAGGAAAGAAATGAAAGAATTTTGATGAACAATATTGAAAATTTTAGTTGCAGAAAAAGGGAATGGCTGGGAAGGAGATGGTGAGGGGTTTCAACGAATGCACTCTTATGACTTATATATACCCAAACTGAGAAACTGAGCCACCAAATGGTCCAAAGATGGGATGCTTGATTACAACAACAAGCAAAGAATACATTTTTCTCAGTAGATAAATCTTTCAGGAAAGGAACACATCATGAATGATTGTGAGCATAAACATGACACTGACAGCTCTTACCTCACAAATGAATGGACTATATACATATGGCATAAACATTGTAAGCATAACCATGTATTAAATTTTAATAGAGTGAACTGTACTGGGGGAGGTTGTATACATAATACTGATCCATTAACCATCAACGTATGTTTTACCTCTCAGCAGCTAAGAAACATGAATTGGGATAACTTTGTATAGTATATATATTAGTTGTCCATGTTTCCGCCTAATAGCTGCAGGCTAGCTTCCTTGTACGGTCCTGAATTAACATACAAGCAAATTGACCCTGATTGTTATATAGCCCAAAAGTGAGTAAAAAACACAAATGAGGATATATAAAGTACCTGGTGGTTGAATTAGGCACTGTAATATGGATGTCAAGAAATGGTCTGATCAACCAAATTTACTTTAAATATCTCACTTGTGGGACAAGCCAACAATCTTTTGGTGTTTCAGGTGGAGCTGGTATCTAGAAAAGCAAGTAATGCTCAACGTGGAAAAACTACAAAGGGGCAAAACCATTTTTTTGTTTAGTATTTATCCGTAGAAAACAGAACAAAGTCTGGATAAGAGGATAGTACAATAGTAATGATGGCAAGCCAATAACTTTTTTTTTGTATTTGTTTATCAATCGAAAGCTAGAGCTAGATTAAAGTAGTAGTTGCATATCTGAAAAAACAACTATAAACGGAAACATAAATGATACTTTTTCAATGTTTATCACTAGGAAACGGGATTGTAGTGTAAATGTGGAAGAGCAATGGCGAAATGGAGCATGTGAACAATTTTTTTCTTGATCACTACAAACAAAGAATATTTTGTATATGTGAAAGGACAACAATGAACGGGGAAACAACAAATATTTTTTTCTCTTGGAAATAATAGAAAAGGGGATTAAAGGTGGAACATGCACTATTTTTTGGGTTTTTTGTGTTGATTACTAGGAACAAAGACAAAGAATTTGTATGCAGGAGAAAAAGAATCAAAAGGGGGAAAAACCAACTGATTTTTTTTGTATTGTTGACTAGAAAAAAGATTAATCCTAGACTGGATGTGAAACCTGAAAAGCGAGTGAAAACACCAACAAAAGTTGAAACAGAAATAACACTTGTAGCTACTAGAAGACGAAGGAATTAGAAGAACAGTGTCTAACGTTTTGGTGGTAGGAGAAACAAATGGCTAGGACAGGAGAGGGCGAGGCGTCTCAATGCCTGAACTCATCACTTATTTATACATAAAACTTAAACATCAACTGAGGAAGGGTGTGATGCTTGGTTACAGCAGCAAGCAAAGAATACAGTTCTCTCGGAGATAAAGGGTTAAAGGAAGGAACAAATCATGAATGATCAAAGATTAAAGGGACATTATGCACCAAGTCCATGTGCGCCAAACTGAGAAACCTGCAATGTGCACCAAGGCCAAAGGGGCATTATGAAGTCGAAGTTGCATAATGGCTGTAGATCCCCACGGTCCTGCTACTAGGTATTCATGATGAATGGTCGTACTCTATCTGGTACATCATATAGATAGGCCTTAGATATATGGCTGTGTGGCTAGGGGTGTTCCAGAACATTGGCATGGCAGCGTTAATAACATAACTTCTAGTGGTTTCCGCTTTACTAGCAAGTTTTAAGAAATAACAGGGAAGGAAAAAGAAAAAGAAAAAGAAAAAGAAAAAGAAGAAGGGCATGAGAGCCACAAGCTTGTAAAACAGAGTAAGTTTTTCAGCATGGGAATATCCTTTAATCCTGTGCACTAGTCATAACTGAAGGTGCTTTGGTTCATTGAAGGCACTGGCTAGCATTAATTTTCCTGTGGAACTGCAAATTTTATGGTGTTCATGACTTCGGCTTGATATAAGAAGTGTTCAAACTAAGTTCCAGATTGACATTTCCCATGCTGTTATTGCTCTCATATGCATATTAAATCTAGCCACCTCTGGATCGATTAGTTAGCCTGAGGTATGGTCGGCAATTCCAGTATGGTCAAGCAAACTATTCATGAACCAAAATATTCCTGGGAATTTAAACATGAAAACGAACATGGCTGGACTATAACTATTATTTTTCATGAACCAAATACTTCTCATCATTGAAAAAATTCATCTTAGTTTGGTATTTAGTACTGCATACAATGACAGGGTCTCTTGGCATTCATTGTCCACAGTAAGTATTCTGTTCTTCTTTGAGGTATAATATCTGATTCCCTTCAACTTGCTCCAGCGTTTGGAAATGGCATTCTCATGGTTGTAATAAAACACTTGCTTTCCTACAAAATAATAATAATACCGTAAGTAGAGCTGCTTTCCAGTATGAATAATCTCAAGTAGTGCACTCTGTTGGTGTAGCCTCGTCCTTTACGCCACCAGCCAACGAATACGCGCACGTACGAAAGCTATACCAAGCCGCTGGGTTGATTCCCTCTGGCGGGAACACACGCGTACACGTACCAAGTCGCCGGCTAGAACACACGCGAGAACACAAGGCTCGATTATTGCAATATACAGGGACGTGTACGAGCCTAATACCAAACGGACATCGAATCAAAATCTAATATCTAATGTCGGATGTCCCAGTCTAGCCACATACCAGGAATGGATTACACACCGGTCCGACGCACTCACCGAGGCTACCGCTGCCGTCATCCACCTAGCCATCTTCAGAGCAGGTACCAACACAAAGACCTTGCCAGGTCAGCTGTCGACGTCACCATGGTGCCAAACAACGCCACCGCCCTGCGCTCGTCCATACAGCCGCGTCTGTCGTCGATATCCAGCTACACCATGCCGCCAATACTTGTCGTTATCGACGCGGTAGAAACAATGCCGCACCTCCTGGCAACATCCACACCATCGCCGCTGCTGGAGCTACGCAGAGTCCATCACCCACAACATCTCTCCGCCGAACACCAGAACCTCCCAAGACGGCGCCTTCATGGAGGGTACGACACGAAGGATGCCGCCGCCACCCAATCCAGACTGAATTTTAGACTTTCGTTCGGAAGGGGTTCGGAGGTGGATATGAGAGACCTCGACATCGCCTCCGTGGAGGGTTACGACATCGAGAGACGCCGTCGATGCCAGACCAAACAGACCCATCAAAGTTTCCTCCGGTCCCCATCCTATACCAGCAAACCTCCGTCGACTCCGAATCTGGCAATGGAGCACGAATCGAAACCTGCAGAGATGAGAGAGCCATGGGGATCAACCCACCATGAAGGAGGATCGAGAAGAATCCATCGTAGATATCCAGGCGCCGAATCCAGCGATCCGGCATGGTCAGTGACGACCACCACCACCCCACGGCGGCCGACGGCGTTCAAGCCCAAGACCCGGAATTGGATCCGATCTGAACCCGACAGCGCCTACGGCCATCGATCTTGCTGACCACGCAGCCGGCACCACGTCGCGAGCAGGCCACCGCCCGTCGTGCCGCCCGACCCCAGGCTATCCCGACGCCTCGCCCGGTCTGGCTGCCCCGCGCCAGCCACGACGGACAAGGGGGAGAGATGCCCCGCTACCACCCAGTCGGCCAAGCTTTGCCCGGCGGTGTTGTGGACTGCGGTGAGGAGAGGTGGAGGCAAACTAGATGACATGCAAGCCACGACTCTACACTTCCAGCTTCTATACGTAATTATGGATTAATCTCTAACACACTCTTTATTTTCACTATGTATATGGGGGGATTTTTTTTTTCCGAGATGGGGGGAGGGCGAAAACCCCACCGCTTGTTATATTCCAACTCGAAGATGACTCGCAGTAAGTACAAGTACATGAAACGCACACCAGGCGCAAAACAAAATTATAGAGGAAGGCGTCCAAAAGGATAGCTCAACACTAGAAGAAAGAAAGAAAGAAACAGGAGGGAAGGCTGGTCAAAGGCCAAACCGAAATCCCCAGAAGCCGACACCTCTAGAGCGAGCTCAACGGAGCAACTCGTTTCACCCATAAAAACCACAAACATGCTAGGGAGAAAAAGTCAGGCACCAAAACAACAGCTCGCAAGGAAACATCAATGGCACGGATGAAGGGTGTCGAATAGCCGAGTCCGTGAGGCGATACCGGTGTGTCGCCGAAGAAGCCGAAGGACATCACGCCACTGAGACCGAAAGGCACGACACCGGTGTACCGCCGCCGAGGTCGAAGGGTAGCATGTCACCGAGGCCATCCCCAGACGTCCACGCAAATGCCATTCGGGCCACCGTGAAACACAACCCTGTCAGAAAGGGGACACCAAAGTAGGAGCATACCGAGAAGCATCAATGGCGTGAAGGAAGGGCGTCGGATAGCCGAGTTCGAGCGGCAGCACCAGTGTGCCGCCGGCGAAGCCGAAAGGCAACACACCATCGAGGCCAAAGGGCGTAGTACCGGTGTACTACCACCGAGGTCGAAGGGCAGCGTGCTGCCAAGGCCACCCCATGACGTTCAGGCAGGCTACACCTGAGTCGCCAAGACGAAGACCAGTCGGTTTCTAAGCTAAGGTGAAGAAGGAGCAGCAAGAGAGTCCACCCGAAGCAGAAGAGATACAAGATGATGCCCCCAAGGAGGAAACGGCGTATAGACATCGACACCATCCGACTCAGGAAACTCCGGGTCTGAGATTTCTCTCTGGGGTCTTACAACATGGGGAGAGAGAGACGACAGCAAAAACCGATACCTTGAAGAAGGAAAATGGCGCCTATAGGCATCACGTCGAAGAAGTTTTCACCTGGCAGTGCCTCCCTCAGCTTGCACCCGGAGCAAGTGAGCTGCCCACCACCGTACCCATCAGCCGCTAGCCGAGGTACGGGATGACGAACAAGCATCAACATGACGGGCTGCCCCGTGCAGGACGGGGCACGACCGCCAGCGCGAGGCCGCAACGAGATGCGGGAGGGCGGGGCCCTACCTACCAGATCTAGCCAGAGACCGGCGACGGACTCGCTATGGCAGCCAGCCGGGACCCCACATGGATCGGGATGCAGGGGACCGGCCGGGCAACGCGCGGGCCGCACAGATCGAGCAACAGGAGGCATGGGGGCGTAGATCGAGCCGCCGACAAGGACGAGGTCGCCAGCCGAAGCAACCCACCCAAAGACGATGGGGACGCGCACAGTCGCCGGGGGAGGCGCCTGGGGAAACGTGGCGAGAGCGCCGGCCAAGGGAGCATCACCGAACGATGACGACGAACGCCATGGAAGAGGGACGGGTGGAAGTGGGGGAAGAGCTGCACGGGGGGCGACTCCCGCGCCGCCAGCCGTCGGCGGGCTTAGCTCGACGACGACAGCCGGCGGCGGCGAGGGGATGTGGTGGAGGAGGTGGTCGGCGGCGGCTGTATTGGGGTTCCGCCTGAGTCGCCTCTAGGAGACGACGTGGGGGCTTCTTTGTGCGATCATCCTGGATTTTGTCTATATGGGGTAATATCTCAGAGTAAATCCGCATTGATTCTATTTTACCTATACATAAGGGCGTGTTTGGTTTGCGTGCGGGCGAGCCAAAATATTGGAGAAGGAATTTTGTCGCCCGCACTTGGCCAGCTTGTTGGTGAGAAATTGAACTGGAGTTTGGAAGGCTGCATGAGCACGACTGAATGATTGGCTTCAATCCAAGCAACACCCAAGGAACTGGTGAACGCCAAAAAATTGGCTTGGCAAGCCGGGGCATCCAACCAAACAGCCTCTAAGTAAGTACTTTATGTGTGTACGATTAGTACCAGTTATCCCTCGCCCGCCCTGCCCTTGCATCCCGTGAGGGGAGGGGAGGGGTGGCGTACGCTGGAATGTCGTGCTCTCCGTCTTTACCCTCTACCCACCGCGCGACCTACCCATGAATCCACCGTGATCAGTTGGAAGGTTCATAGAAGGCGACGACCCTCCTTGTTGGAGCACAAATGGAATCATGATGCACCGACGATCACCAAAGATAAGGAACTATGACGAGAGGGACACAAGAGATTTGGTAGCGCACGAACACCTTGCCGCCCGAACGATCTTTTTCGTTTTTCTACACGAGCTCAAACTTGATCGCGACAACACAATACACATGAGGGAAGGGGCTTTGCCACGCCGTGCTCCAACGCACCCCACTCGCATAATCGCCACGTCCCGTGCTCCACGGCTCACGCGGCCGAAGCGGTCGGGTCCAGCGCCCCGACATGGTCACTCCCGCGCTTATTTCGTCAACTAACACACACATGCACACACACGCACACACACCCATGACCTGTACGGACCGCACATGGTGCATATGCATGCCGATCGCCGCCCAGCCGGTCAAGGCTCATTCCTAACCTTCGCGCCCTAAGCTGTGACTAGAGGAGCGTCGGCCCAACGTCGTCGATGTCGACGAGAAGAGCTCTTTCCTCCTCCTCTGCGCGCTTTTGATGCTTCGTGCAGTCTCACCAGAAGTGCCCGCGTTCGCCGTAGTTGTAGCACCGGCCACGCCTCTTCCCTCCGCTGCCCGGCGTTGTGCTGCTTCTGTCGTCGTTGTCGTGGTCGAAGCCGCCGCCCTGTTGACGTTGCCGCGACTTGCACTAAGCTGCCGTGAGCAAGAGGTGGTCGCCGCCACGTCCGCTGCCGTCCTGGGTGTGCCGCCACGTCCACTCGTCGAACACCTTCAGCCCGACCGAGTGCTTCCTCGAACAGCATCGTATCGACGTTGTAGAACTGCTCGATGCCGGCCACCGCACGGCTTAACGTATCGAGGAGCTTTTTTACCATGTCCACGTCGCCAAACATTGCTCCGACGCCCGCATACCTTGCCACCATGCCGCCGATCCTCCCGCCATACATCGTCCAGCACTCTTTCGCCGTCATCCATCCGCAACCCATCTAATTCGCCATGCAGGGTGGAGAGCCATGCCGCCTTCACTCGGTCTGACCCGACGAAGCGTGCCTTGATGTTGCTCCACACTTCGCCATCGTCTTTGTTGAGACATGCATCAAGATATTCTCTGACAGCACACCCAGGATAGGAGAGGGCGAGGCATCTCAACACCTGAACTCATCACATATCATTTACACAAAACATAAACATCAACCGGACAAAGGATGTGATGCTTGGTTACAAAAGCAAGCAAAGAATACAGTTCTTTGACAGATAAAGAGTTGAAGAAAGGAAACAAATCATGAATGACCAAAGAACAAAGGGGATAACCTGCCATGTGCACCAAGGCCAAAGGGGCATTATGTAAAGTCAAAGTTGCATAATTTTTAATGTGTGGCCTTCAGGATTAATTCAGCTCTGCGATTCATGGTTGTAGATCCCCACGGTCCTGCCCCTAGGTATTCGCGGTTGATGGTCGTACTTTTAACTGGTAAGTCAAATAGATAGGCCTTAGATATTTGGGTGGTTCCAGAACATATACACGAGGCAATGATAACATAACAAAGTCTTTAATCTGTGATCTGTCAGCCTCCATCTTTTACATACACATAGCACAGACAAAGAAAAGCAAAAGAAGAAGGGGATGGCAGAGCCACAAGCTTGTAAGACGGAATAAGTTGGTCATCATGGCAATGTTTTTTAATCCTGTGCGTCACTCATTAGTGAAGGTGGTTTGGTGAACTAAAAGCACCAGCCAACTAGCATCACGTTTCCTATGAAAGTGCACACATCTGACTGTCCTATAAACTGGTAGAGATTTCAGGCACAAAACCTTTATCTTCTTTCCCTGCTCCCCTGCTTTAGATTTGGACCAGTAAATATTATGCAGTTGACACATGTAGCTTTGGCTTTTGAAGTAAAAGGAGGCTGGCTTACAACCATGAATGTCTTGCAGGTGTAATGATGTCTCAGAAAGAATCATGTGGTTAATTAACTAATTATCTTTTGTACTGTGATTATACGAAAGGAAGCTCATGGGCTTAATTACTAGTAAAAAATCCACATAATTTGATGGGTAGCGGTGCTTCATTCTCCAATGGTGGTCCCGGGAAAGGACTGCAGTCCCGGCTTTGTAAGTTGTGATTTTTGCACACGCTATAACCATTAATTTTGCTACTGCTTTTTTCACATTGCAATTAGAGCATGGTTAATAGTATAGCCAGCAGCTGGCTATAAGCCATTGCCATGTTATCTATAATCCCTCTTATAGTCAACATGTACCATAGTTGATTAAAAGGGCGTACTACTTTTTTATTATGTGGCCCACCTTTCACTCTCACAAAGTGCCTAGGAGCACGTGCTAGAGCTGGCTCTTCACGAAGAGCCCACTTACCTTCTCTCTCCTCTTCTCTTTCCTCCAACTAAGCAACAATATACTAGTTTATTTCTTACAGCCTGCTGACTCAGCACTATTGTACTTGCTCTTAGATGCCTGGTGACTAATTTATTTATTTTCTTATATTTTACAAATCATACCTGCATTTGTTTTACTTACCATTCATGAAGGAAACTGGATAGCTCCTTGACAAAGGCTATTGATGGAGTATGACTCAATCCAATCGTTTTCTGTGTCGAATATATGTGTCGAATCATTCTTTTGATGGGGTATGACTCAATCCAATCATTTTATGCATCTAATACTGTACATGATGACACTGGGCTGTTTGGTATCCATTTGGCTTCGGTGAGATAAATCTTTTTTCCATCTTTCTTTGAGCACATCATATTTGATTCATTAGAAGGAGTGAATTGCAGAAAACATCGACATTGAAGGCTAGGGTTACAGAAACCACAAATCTACGGAATTGTGCCAAAAAACACTAATTCCATGTCGATGTTTCCTGCAATTCACTCCATTAGAAGTTCATGTGGCTTTCGTATCGATTGTTGTTGTTGGAAATATGAGCAATTTACCATATGATTTTATTAATAAGTAAAGTAAATAAAGCATGACTATTATAGTAAAGATAAAACAAGTTTTTGTCTTGAGAGCATTTGAAATGCCTTATCATTTTGAATTGATGCAGCAATCTAATTTTGTCGCTAAGGCTCTTGATATTGCTATCAAAGAACTGACATCAAATACAGCACCTGGCAAAAGGTATATAAGTTGGTGATATCTTGCTTGCATATTTATCATATCTGACTATCCTAAAACCTGTAAAAATATATGTGTGTAGTAGCAGAAGATGAGGTCAGTCGAGCCAAAAGATCGGCGATTTCATCTGTTCTTCACAACCTCGAATCCAGGGTAACTGAAGAAATTACCTCAACCACTCCTGTCCTCTCTTCTTTTACTTTATTTTTTAGAATATGCGGGCCCTCATCCTTTTGCTTTGTTCGATAAATTCAATATGGCCTGTTCTCTTTACAGAAAGATCTTATGGAAGACATTGGGAGTTAGATCCTGATTATTAGTTCAGGGTAAAACTGATATTCTTTCATTTCTAATCAAGCCTGCTTCTTTGGTGAAGAATTAGTGAATCATTTCCGCCATTTATTTCATTGATGTTACAACAGGAAACCCAATCAGCACTTCCTCAAGCACATGGATGTAATAACTCTTGACAATGTCACATCTTTTGTGCAAAGAATGTTGTCCTCGTGCCCTACCAGGCAAGCTTTCGAGATGGTCCGCGCTAAGCCTATGCTCCGTCACCTTTTATTAAATGAAATACAGTATTGTTGTTCAATGATGCGATCTTTTTTTCCTATTGCAGCTAACAAGGTGCCTACACATAAATATGTGTGGAAGCGGAGCGTCGCCTCCGAATGATCTCGTGTGGACGTTAAAAAACCTTCCTTTTCTGAGTTTTGAGATGATGTACAAACTGTTCCATGATGACCAGGGACTCAGACCGTTCTGCCTCTGTCTCTACATCTAGGTGATGCATGCGGTTATTTTATTAATTATTCATAAAAACCTTACAAAATAATACATTGTAAGTCCGAAGCCATCATCTTGACAACATTTGTCGCTAGTCCTATCCAGTTGATAAAGGTATGCCAAATGTACGAGCCGAATACCAAACAGACCTTGCAACAAAATCTAACATCTAAAGCCGGAGGCCCCCACCAAGCCACTTGTCGGGTCAGGGATACACACCGGTCTAGCAACTCTCAGAGCTCGCTGGCATCGTCTTCCACCAATCCATCTTCAGAGAAGGTACTGAGGCATCGACCATGTTAGGCCTGTCGTCGACACCACCACGACCCTAGACAACGCCACCTCCCAAAGGGCATCCATCAAGACGCATCCGACGTCGAGACTCTGCTTCACAATGCCACTGAGACCCATTGTCAACGACACGGTTGATGCCATGCCGCTCCACGTACATGCAATCTCATGTCAACTCTGAACTACCAGCAATCCCACCACCATGAACAGTCCCCGGTCAAGGCATTCAGGAAGGAACACGACACCAAGGTGTTGTCGTCGCCCAAACAGAGGAACATAGGCTTTCGCCTATGCTCATGGCAGAGGTGGGAAGAGCAGGATCGGCGCCGATGGGCGTCGACTTTGGTGCGGCCGCCACGCCGGCATGGAGTTTCCTTCGGACCCATGCCCACCCGCCTGATCCGTCCATGCAGCACCAGTAAACATCAACCGCAATCGCCAGGTACCGGAGCGAGCACGAACTGGAGCAAATCGAGTCGTAGAGGACGCTTCCCATAGAACTCCGGTCGGCCAGTGAGGAGCCGCCGCAGCATCGCTGCCTCCACACTGCCCACGCAGCCGTGGAAGGACGCCCATCTGCACCCGCCGGTGCCGCCCGCCAGGCACGCCGCACTGCACGCTACCAACTGAAGTCGCCTCTGCGATATCCGATCTGTCAGCCGCCGCAACGCCATCAGAGCGAGAGCTCACCACGGCTGCGTGTGCATACGCTCCCTCGTGTCGTACGCGCTCACCGCGCAGCCCCGGCACAAACTTGCCCTGGCGACCACGCGCCCCCATGGAGGACGCCCCGCAACATCCAAGCCCCGGGAGAGGGAGAACCGGAGTGCCCCGCCGTCGCCAATGCTGCGCGGGTTTTGCCCGGCGATGCCTGCCGGCGGTGGCAAGGGGAGGGAGATCTGGCGAGGAAGAAGTTCGTCCGACAGCTAGGGTTCCTCCAGTGTTCAAAGCGGACGTTTCGGACGGAGCCAAAAGCATCGAGCCCTGGTCAGTATATTTGGACAAGTAATTTGAGCAGATTTAGTGAATAGTTTTCGACTGATATCTGCAGGCCCATACAGGTGTAATTTGCATGGGTTGTAAAACTGGGGCAAATGTTTGTTGTCGTTCACTAGCAATAGAAATCTGCAACCCATTTTGCAAGCTGCTTTGTAACTTTAACCTGAAAGGAATATTTCTGCTTTTTTTTTGTACAAATCTCAGCGCCTCTTCTTTTAATAATAAATCCCAAAATCTCAGCGCCTCTTTCTGTCTTTTATAATAGTTTAGTAGAATTCTTTATAAGAAGAATAGAAAAGCAGAGCAAAATACCCACAATACTTGCATCATATAGTGAAATGGATCTTCACAAATAATACCAGCGATACAACACATTTGTAGTCAAGTACAACATCTGAATCAAATAAATAGACATGCCAGTTGAAGTCAAAAAGCCACACTTATTGATTATACATATATCATGCTAAACAGCAGTATTCATTGCTTATTTACTTACAATAAAATAGCGGATACTCCAATAAAATGTGTTCGAACAAGGACAAATAAAACTGATTCCACGGAGATAAAGTGATTGGTCAACAATAACCAGGGAAATTGGATTCTTATTTGGAAAATAAATCTAAACTCATATGGATGACATGAAGGTGTATACGGAGTCAGGGATGTGCATGTAGGTGGCATGTATGCATGAATGCATACTGCAGGGACAAGGGGGTCGACGGACACACGGGTGGTTCACATTATAGTATGGATGAATGGTGGAACACTGTTACTAAGATAGTGTTGAGAAAAGTACTCTGTGGTGTATAGTGGAACACTTAAGGTAGGAGTGGAGGAATCGGAGGCTCCAACACCCTCGGACGTGGAGTTCCTTCAATATTGGCGCTGTCATGGTGATGTCGTTGTCGTGGAAGTGCTGGAGCAATGGAAACTCCTAGAGACGTATCTTTGGAGCCGATAAGTGTCATCTTGCGGACCAGAGGGGTTGGCATATATGCAGCATGGATGTATGGTGGAACTCTGTTAGCAAGGTAGTGTTTAGGAAGTAATTCCGTGGTAAATGCATGGTGTATGAACGAATGATAAGTATGCGGAGTGAAATCACATACCAACTGATGGACGGAAGGGTGTGTTGATGGAACATGGGTTGATTCATCTGAGGTAGGTTCTCATCTTGGCACGCTCGTCGAAGGAGGCGAACTTTGGGGGAAGCTTGTTGTCGTAGCTGTCGCGGTGCAGGGGTGAGCCCCACTGGAGCTTGCTCCACCAGCTCCTCTCGCCGTTCACCTTCACTGTCTCCGACTGGAGTCCTTCTAGGAGTGGGAGGCGTCGGAGGCTCCAGCACCCTCGGATGTGGAGCTCTTTCCACACAGGTGTTGTGATGGTGGCGTCCTTGCTGTGGAAGTGCTGGAGCAGTGGCAACTCCTGGAGACGTATCCTTTGGAGGCTTGGGAGCTGATAAGTAACCTCTTGTCTATAATTGCAGATGAAAATTGTCTTGAGTTTGTAGCAGAACAGGATGTCAAGTGTCTTGAGGCATGGCAGTGTTGCTGTATGTGGCACCACATGCTCCAATCTTGGGCAGTCTTCCAAGTGCAGGTGCTCCAGTGAACTGAAGGTAAAATAATCGTCTGGTGAACAGAACGATACTAGACTTTTGATGGTACAAACATGCACATTTCGTAGTTTTCTCAAGCCTATGGTACCATTGAAAACCTTTGTCATTTTATGGCACCGGCGTAGCTCGCATTCTTCCAGCTCTTGAAAATTGATCTCACAAGAAAAATAGTCGATAGAAGAAGCACATGTCACTGATATTGATTTGGTGACACTTAGAAGATACCTTAAACCATCAAGTGTGGACTGCATCCCTGTGATCTCCATGTGGCGCTCACTTCGGTGAAGGGGAACCATAATCGGTGACATCGTTGCAATTTGCTCTGCATAAAAGCTTCCATATACATCCACATAAGTTGGTTCCTTCACCAACTCCTGTAACTTGCTATCGAGAATGCCTTCTTCATCTTGCAGTCGCATGCTATTTTTAATGCATGGTGCGACTTGAATATAGAATGATTGGAAAAACCGTCCATCTCTTACTAAATCCACAACAGTGTCATGGAAGCTACAAAAGAACTTGGTGTCAGTTACACATACTTGGGAAACTTCATTAGAGTGATTGACATTTCCTTCTGAACAATCATCCAAGTAAAACTCATCTGGAAATCGCTCTAGTTTATGCCAAGGAAATCGCCTCAGAAAATGAACACCCACAAGGAGTAATCTCCTAAGCCGGGGATTATTAGGGATGTCGGCTGAGAGGTCCTTGATAGCTGTACCAGAAAAATCTAGGTCCTCCAAAGCACTAAGATTCTTGACCTCAACAGACTCCAGTTTTCTACATCCACGCAAAGACAAGCTCTTTACGTGAGGTGACCCGATTAACATGAAGGATATAAGGCTAGGATGCCCTTCTAAATTGATACCCTGGACCCCAGACAATGGTCCCGTGAGTGAAATCAACCTTTTATTTTCGATGAGCTTGAGTGACTGCAGCTTCTGCATTTCTCCAAATATCTTCTGCGGAAAGTATTTTATTTGAGTCCCTGTGACCTCAAGGGTGGTCAGACTGGATAGCGAACCCATGGAAGGAGGTAGCTCCACAAGGTTGGGGCAGGTGACAAGAATAAGCTCTTCAAGATCTAACATGTCCTTGAAAAAATGGTGAGGAAAAGAACTTATTTTGGAATTGGACATGTCGAGGTATATCAAATTGCTCTTTTGGTTGGCTACATCTTGCGTCAGATGAGAAACAGGAACGCCATTCATATCAAGAATTTCAAGCTGGTATAGAGTGGACAATGGTGATGATGAACTAATATTTGCTGACGAATCCGTGGCATTTGTTGTGGATGAACTAGAAAGAGTTTCCAGATCATGGCAACCTCTAAGTGAGAGCAACCTAAGGTTCTGTAGACAGCCAATGGAAGAAGGGAGTTCTTTTATTGGAGTGTAGGAGAGATCAAGAACACGGAGAAAACAGAGGTTGGGCAAGAACTGGTCCAGCTTGGAAAGAATCGGTGATTGATGTGAGCAACCTCTTACAATAAGTGCCGTTGGGCCACTATTTTCCTCTTGTCTCAAGCATTCTCTGCTTACATGGCATCCAAGGTCACCGACGAAGGAAATCCATTGCTTCTTGTTATCAAAGAGTTGATCAACCTTCATGCCTTCTGCAATGAGGCCATGGTATGCTATTGGTGGCTTCATGAGCTACATTAGCTGGAGAAAAAGGTAGCTGCAACATAGAGTATTTCTCAAATGCTTCAAGAATGACGCTTCCAAGTCGATGCATATTTGAACACTTGCTGTTGATGGTAGTGGTTTCTTCTTCTTCTTCCTTGATGGCCACCATAGATGCCAGGATGCCCTGGGCGGCCCAATGGTGGATGAGCTCGTCCGAGGTAACATCTTCCATTTGTGAATGTTTGGCAAAGATCGCCATGGAGTAGTGGAAGCATTGCAGGGCTATGCGATGCCAGTACTCCTTGCTTTCTTGATGCATCATCTTGAGTATGTGCTCGGCCGATTGATGCAGTGCATACATGGTAAGCAACATAACTTGTTCATCTTTGTCAATGGATATTAATTTGTCGCCTTCTGATTTGCTCTTGTTGTAGACATCATCAGAAGTGGTCGAAACGAACCATAGAGAATGGGTCCAGGGGAGCATGGGAAGACCGCAATCCTGTGTAAAACTAGCACGCTCAATTGGCCACCGGAGGTTATCAACCACTAGCAAGTAACTCTCGGCTGACAGCTGCTTGCCGATCTGAGGAACTATAGTGTACCGCATGCGCCATTCCAAATATGCAGAGGTATTGCCATCACCATAGCACCCATAGGTGTAGTACTGCAGGTCGTCGTGCCTTTCTTTGAGCCTGTTGTAATCTTGGTCGAGCAGGCCGAGCTCCTTTGCCGCAGCGACGGCCAGCTGGTACTGGGTGCTCATGAAGCCTCTTTCTTGGGCTTCCTCTGCCGTTGGCGTGGGTTTCAGGTCCACCTTTATCACGTGATTGAATGCTCGTTGGATACGGATAGCCCCCACGGCAATGCCTGATATGGCTCGTGTGAATGAAGCCATGGGCCCCACCCCGACATTCCAACGCACATAAGTGCTGGACAGATCAAGGTACAGGCGGCTATATGCGCCCGTTTTACGATAACCATTAAACCTGGCCACATAAACAAATGAATTAACACTATTAGCACTTATTACGTAATCGAAATTGCTCCATCGAGCATGTTCGTGCGTCCATGAAAACTCAAGCAGCTTCATTACTTACTTTCAACCAGTCTCTCATATCCAACTCGTAAACTTTAAAACGCATGCGTGTAAATAATATGAGCAAAGGAACCATAAGCAATTCCTTCCATTGATATGTTACAAGAACTACAAAAAACACATGATACACACGCACGATCGGATTATTTCCTTCACGTATGAGTTTTTTTTTGGCAAAAAAGCATAAGCGCTTAATATATTCCGTAGGAAAGAATGTACGTGACACATAAGCGCTTAATATTAGACGGAGCTTCAGCGTAGATTCTTGCCAACTCCTTGGGGCGGCCAGGTTAGGGTTTCCCGTCGTGCATACTCGACAGTAAGATTTGGTGTTAGGTTTCATCTTATAGATTCAAGGGTTCAACAGCGACAACTGTAGCTCCAGAACGTTGGTCCATAAGAACACATGCGCGGAGATTTTCCGACTGTCATCAACAAAGTCAGGCCGGGTCCGTTACAGGAGTGGCGGCAACGGCACATTGGCGGCTCGTTCTGGCAACGGCAGTAGTTGTACAATGGTCCAGAGACCTCGATATAATTTTTATTATGTTTGGGGCACTTTGTACTTCTGGTAAACCTTTGTAATAAATCTGAGTCCTATTGAAATAAAAACTACTTTAGAACCCAAAGATACTGAGAAAACAAACTGCTTTTAGAAACCAAAGATACAGAGAAGTGTTTAGCGGCACAACACGCCCTAAGCGCATCTCCAGCAGTCCCGTATCCGTAAAATAATCACAGTCACCAGCAGTCCCGTATCCGTAAAATAATCACAGTCACCGTTTAGGAAAACTTGGGGCAAAAAAACTCTCCAGCAGTTTCATAAACGCACAAAAAATTTGAGGAATCCCATAAATTCTTCCAAATTTACCGTACATATACGAGAAGAAAGCCCTTCCTGTAAACTTTGGCGGGAGGCAACCGCTGAAGATTCAAGATGCCCACCTTGTTCTACTGCCCATCCACCATCGCCACGTGCCTCTGCTCCTCAGTCGGCCGCCTCCCCACGTCGCCCCACTCCCATGTGTCGCCTCGCCTCCTCACGCCGCTTCGACAAGCATGCACCCCAAGTTACACCGCCATGTCGCACCGGGCAATGGTGGCAAACGTCACCCATCTCACTGACTTGTGGGTTCTAGGCCATTAGCTAGCCATTTGTATGCCTTTTCTAATGGGAAATAAACAAAACATCTTTTAGGAAAAGACGTTTAGGGGACCAAGAAAAGACCTCACCTCACAACTTCCCCTAAATTATATGGACACGCCGTAAAACCACTTTTACGGAGATATTTTACAGGAACTATTGGAGATGATCTAATCACATGATCTAATCACGCGTCATATTCCTTGTGCATGACCAAAGGTGGCCGGACTGGTCCTACCGTGTTGGCCCCATAGCCCGGTTGTCGGCCCTAGTGGGCCTCGCCCGACACATTTATAATCGGGTCATGTCAGCACGTGGCCCACCTAGGGCCATACCTGGGCCATGAGGCTAGGCACACGTGCCGGCCCAACCCATTTAATTTATTTCTTATATTTATACAGCCCAATACACCGAATTTAGGTCCAAAACAGCCCAATAGGCTGAATCTTTCACGGGTCAGCAGCCAAACATGTTGTCCGGTGGCCCGATTACTAAGAGGGGCGTGCCTGGGAGGGCAGTGCAACATGCGGGTCGGCACATCACGACGTGTGTGTCAAGTGTGTCGTGGTGGGTCATGTCGTGCCTGGCCCGTTTAGGCTAGGATGGGTCGTGTCGTGTCGTGGGCTCACACATTGGCCGCCTTTGGTCACCGCCCATCCCAATGCACGTCGGTCAATCGCGCGTCCTCTTCCTTCCCCCGCCCGCAGGTCTCAGTGCCACCGCATCCGGCTATTGCGTAGTCCTGCCTCGCATAACCTGTCGTTGCCCTTTTGCACTACTATCCCACACTCTGGCGCCCGCTCGATGACCCCTTCGCCAATGTGGTCATCCTTGGCACAACGTAGCAGCCGCCACCGTTAACCAGGCTAATGGCTAGCCACCCAAATCCAGGGGAGCCCCTCCCCCACCTAGGCTAGGGACCCACACCCCGACGCTGGGGTTCCGCTGCCCATGCCAAAGCAGAAAGGATCCAGTCGGCTACCACCATGTAGTAACGTAGATCAGTGTGGATCCCAGCACGTAGGGCGTGATGATGCAGTGGGTCTCGGACCGTAGATCTAGAAATCTCTCTTGGTGATATGAACCACCGAAGTTGTGGGGTGAGTGCATCCTTCAATGGTCGTGTAGGAACCAATCTAGCATTGCCTTCAATTTTAAGCCTGGCTGGAGGTAGTCTGCATCCACCCGGCCGGTATACTCGATGTAAGATGGATGGGTGTGTAACCCTTGACCAATGTAGCCTGAGTGCTCCAACCCTCAGACGGAATAGAAGTCAATGATGTAGATCTGATTTGTTGTTATGAGGTCCCCATTGTGTAGAGCATAATTATGTCCATGCCCATAAATTCGACGGTATTTGTATGTGATTTGTTTGGTCATATGGTTATGCTCGAGTTATTAGGGATATCTAGGCATGATTTTACCTAGGTTTAGGGCCCCTAGGGTAGGGTAGCAGCCCTACTCCTGCTTGAATTGGATTCTCTCTTGAGACAGAATACAACTATGGTTACAATGTGAAAAACTAGCGAGTTGGGGTGCAACTTGATGACTACAATGGGCGAACTAGGCGGGATGCTCTAGAATTCTAGGGCTTCTATCTCTCGATCGTCGATTTTGTAGACCCCGCTCCTGCAGGGTCTTGACCTCCTTTATATACTCGCAGTATGGCGGTGGCCTCCTCTCCTTCGACTAGTCCTCTCCGTGTACGAGTAGGATTCCAGACCGTGTACGAGTGGGATTTGTGGTCTCTTACCGAGTAACCTGCAAGACTTTCTTTTGGGAACCAGAAGTGTATACCAACTAGGTTCGTGATCTCCATGTAGGCCCCCAAGGGTATGCTTATACCTATGCCCACCATATGGCATTTACACTGTGTAGATAGTATATGATACGATAGTATGACTACCCACCATCGATAGTTGTGTTTTCATCTACGCCTAGACTAATGAACTCATGCTAAGATTTTGTAGACCCAAATAATGTTTCCATTTATCAGTCGAATGGCTCGAATGCATGCACATGGTTATTTTACCCATATCGGTACAACTTTGCTCCATTTTTGAAGGGCTCGCCATAAAGAATATATCCATTCAAACGGATTGTCATTCGGATACAAAGTTCAAAACTCATCATGTTTTGATAAATACTGAAAGAAGATATATGTTCATGCACAAGCACCAATATCTAGTTCACGCACGCGCACGCATGCCCCCCCCACCCACCCACCCACACACACACACACACACACACACACACACACACACACACACATATATATATATAGATAGAGAGAGAGAGAGAGAAGTGCATCTGAACGATGAATGTAGCCATTTTATTGTTTATTCATATAGACCTCCAAAAGAGATGCATGTCAAATTAAGCTCTACTAGTACTTTAAATGTTTTTCCCAGTTTGTAGTTGATGTGACGTCTTGTTGAATTCTGAAATTTATTTCTGCTAAATTGTTTTATTATAGTAAAAAAAAGATACATTCCGTAAACTATTATGTCAAAAAAAGGAAAAGTACTTTTCAAAATACACCGCATAATCAAGTGGAACCTTATTCAGCTTAATTTATTGTTCACTGGCATGTTAGTTCATATCTATTTCAAACTATTTCTGTCGGGTTTTGTTCCAGGTAAAATCTAAGTCTATTGATGGCATGGGGCAAGCAACTTCAAGGTGGGATTTCACACCCGCTACAATGGTAGAGGACTCATGTGTTTGGAGATAGGGTATCTATAATGCCCCGGCCACAGCCACCAGTTTCTGGTTGTTATGCCTGATGGGATCTAGATTGGCCTCACAGGCTAACACTAGTTTTTCCTGCACACTTTGTGCTCACTCGTGCGCACCCAAGATCAACTTGTTGGGTCGGTCACCCATCCTCAAATTTCTCCAAGCCAAGAACACATAATTTTGAGGTTCCTTACGAATGGCCTCCCGGATAAGGACATCCTTGTTGATATGAATGGTCTATCATTTCTATTATGACAAACTCTAACAATATCATGTCATATATGTGTTTGGTAGAGGGCAAAATGAATGAGTTATGTTTATTAAGTGAACTAATCACTTTTAAAAAAGAAATGAATAACCAATAAAAAATCAATTTGTAAAGTAATGAATGTAAATTAAGAGTTAGAAATCATACCAAAAATCTATATCTCTCAGATCATCACGCCATTTATCCCGCACATGATCGGGCCATTTTTTCCATGAAGATGATGTCATGACTTATGTTCAGTAGCGTACCAAACTTGCTAGTTTGCAAAAATTAACCTGCAAGAAAAAGATGATGTGAATCAGTTATTCATAAGGAAAGGCATTATCACTAGCATATGCAGCGGAAGAAAAAAAATCTAAATAATGTGCGCAAGCTGGATAGTACTCCTAGTACACTTACTAAAGAAAGAACCTTGGCAAGATAAGAAAGCACAGTTTGGTCTAAGACATACTAAGAAAAGTAATTAAGAACTGAAATAGATAGTAATTGCAGCCCTAGTTCTCGAGCAATGAGCATTAAGCGTTTTACTTTGACGGTGGTGCCTGCCATTTAAGGATGCAGAAGGAAGGAGAAGAAGGATACCCTCCATGGCTATTTCTCGAGTAAATGATCAAGGAAGGAAGATTCCAAAACTATGGTGATAGGATGGACAAGGAAAGATACAAGTGGAGTAGCCTTTGATTTTTCTGGGTGAGGAGTCTTTTACTTGGAGCGAGAGGAGGATGGGGAAACAGTTCTATTTGGAGGACGGATGTCTTTAGCCGATGTCGATTTTTCTGTTAAATCCATTTTTACATGTTCATAACTCTTGCTTGGCGTATAAATTTATTAACATCACTTTTACACACATTTAAGGGATTTCATCAGATATCTTTGGCCTACACGAAAATGACAGCCTATGACAACTTCTTAAGTTTTGTCTACAGAACATGGCGAAAACAGTTTGAGATTAAAGTTGGTACCAACTTTTTGCTCCGGCATAAATGACAAAAAAATGTTTGCATATTATTATGTGTTCAATTATACTCGAAAAACACATGTAACGCAGTAGAAATCAAATTAACCACATATTTACCTCTCAGATATTGCCGTCTATATCACCAAGAAACAATATTCAGTGACACTTAAAGTGAAGGGTGCAAACTAAATATTAATTCTCTTTGATTTGGCTTGACAGCTGCACACTAATTTCCTTGCACCATCCTGAGATACTAGAAGCAGTTGACATTGTTAGGTGTATACCGCCAAGAAATAGATAAAAAAAATTCCTGATGATAGAATGGGACACTGTATGTATGCAATAGGAATGTCAAGAGATGATTTTTTTTCAGGAGAATGTCAAGACATGATTTACTTGAAAAATCTCTGGGAAAAAGTCAATGTTCTTTTTGGTGGTTTTGTTGGAAATGGTACCTAGAAAAGCAAGCAAATTAAATGTGAAGAAACAAAAACGGGGAAAACAATGTTTTTTGTATTGATAAAGTGGAAAAATCGAAATTAAGTCTATATAGGAGAAGAACACAATAGCAAAAATGCAAAGGCGGTGATTTTTTATACATTTCATAATCGGAATCTAGCTAAAATAGTAGATGCTTATCTGAAATAACAATTAAAAGGAAACAAAATTGATTTCTTAAAATATTGATTACCCACTAGAAATAGGGATTATACTCTGCAATAGCTATGGTGGATGGAACATGCAATCAATTGTTTTGTTTTCTTATCTATTGATTACTAGAAACAAACACTATTTTCGATCTGTGAAAGAACAACGATCAACGGGGAAAGCACCAATGCATTTTGTGTATTCTTTTTGCAAAGACAAATAGAAACGTCAATATATTTTCCTTAATTCTTATTTATCACTAGAAACAAAGACAATTTTTGTATATGTGAAAGAACGAGAATCAACAAGGAAATGGACCCGTTCTTCTTTTCAATTTTTAGAAAAAGATTAATCATAAACTACATATGAAAGCATAGAAGTGATCGAAAGCATCAATGAGAGTTGGATTTAGTGGAATGCTTCTACCTGGGACAAAAATGAAAGAATTTTAATGAACAATATCGAGAATCTTAGTTGGAGAAAAGACAAATGTTCGGGAAGGAGAGGGCCGGGGGGGGGGGGGGGGGTGTCAACGAATGTACTCTTATGACTTATATATATACACAAACTGAGGAACTGAACTATAAAATGGACCAAAGATGAGATGACTTGTAAGCATCAGCTTGACACTGAGAGCTCTTACCTCAAAATGAAATGACTACATACATAAACATTGTAAGCATAACCATGTCCAAAATTTAATAGAGGAAATGTAGGTTTCACCTTCTCAGCAGCAAAGAAACCAGAGCAGGGGATAACTTTGTATAGGATAATGTCAGGTAGATTCTTCGATCACCGAGAAACATATATTCAGCAATACTTAAAATGAATACTGCCAAGTAAATGTTAATTGTACATGTTTTTGCTTAAAAGCTGCACACTAGCTTCCGTGTATGGTCCTGAGAAAACACAAGAACATTGACCTTGCTTGTTATATAGTCCAGAAGTGAGTAAAAAATCAGTACGGAAAATATATAAATACCTTGTGGTTGACTTAGGTACCGTAATATGGATGCCAAGAAATGGTCTTATCAACTTTCAGTAGTAAGACAAGGTAACAATCTTTGGGTGTTTTTGGTGGAGCTGGTAACTAGAAAAGCAAGCAATGACAAAAGTGGACAATGTTTTAACCCAATGAGGGTTTTTTAGTATTTATCCATAGAAATGAGAATGAACTCTGGGTATGAGAATAAAACAATAGTAATGATGGAAAGCCAATGATTTTTTTTATTAATTGAAAGTTAGAGCTAGATAACAGGAGTCATTGCAAATCTGAAAAAAAACAGTGAAGGGAAACACAAATGATATTTTTCAATGTTTATCACTACAAAATGGATGTAACTCATGCAACCTATTTACTTATTTTTGTATTGATCACTAAAAACTAAAGAATATTTTGTACATGAGAAAGAACACCAATGAATGGGGAAACCATGAATAAATTTTCTATTTTCTATTTTTCTCTTGTAACAATGACCAAAAAAGTAATTAAAAGTGGAACATGCACATATATTATTATTTTGTGTTGAACACTAGAAACAAAGACTATATTTTATACGCGGGAGAACAAGTATCAAAAGGGCGAACACCAACTTTTTTTGTTTTTGTATTGATGAATAGAAAAAAGATTAACCCTAAACTGGAGGTGAAACCAGAAAAGCGACTGAAAACAACAAAGAAAGTTGAAACGGAAATGCTGCTTCTAGCTATTAGACGACAAGGGAGTTAGAAGAACAATGTCGAACATTTTGGTTGTAGGAGAAACAAATGGCTAGGACAGGAGAGGGTGAGGCGTCTTAACGCCTGCACTCGTCACTTATATATACACAAAACTTAAACATCAACCGGAGGAAGGATGCGATACTTGGTTACAGCAGCAAGCAAAGAATACAGTTCTCTGACAGATAAAGAGTTAAAGGAAGGAAACAAATCATGAATGACCAAAGAATAAAGGGGATAACCTGCCATGTGCACAAAGGCCAAAGGGGCATTATGTAAAGTCGAAGTTGCATAATGTTTATGGTTTAGCCTTCATGATCAATTCGGCTCTGCGATTCATGGTTTTAGATCCCCACAGTCCTAAACTAGTTATTCAGGATGGATGATTGTACTTTTATCTGGTACGTCTAATAGATAGAGGCCTTAGATATTTGGGTGTGTGGCTAGGGGTGGGTGTTCCAGAACATATAGATGAGGCTTCGAGTGGTTTCTGCTTTATTGGCAAGTTTTAAGGAAAGACAAAGAAGAAAAAAAGCAAGATGACTTCAGGAGGAGATGAAATGAAGTCTTAAATCTGGATATGTATGTTGATTATATCCTCCGTCATTTACATACACATAGCAGATAGCACACCAGACAAAGAAAAGCAAAAGCAAAACAAGAAGGGCACGCAGCCACATCCCACAAGCTTGTAAGACGGAATAATAAGCTGGTCATCATGGCAGTGTCTTTGAATATCCTGCGCATCACTCGTAATGTGAAGCTGCTTTGGTGAACTGAAAGCACCGGCCAGCATCGCCTTTCCTATGGCTATGGAGGTGCACTTCACACATCTGATGGTGTCCATGCCGTCAGCCTGAAATAGATATTTACATGGGTTCCAGATTGACTGTGTGCACGCCATCTCATATATATATGCATTCTAAATCTGGGCACCTCTGTATCATTTTACGTGTGTGTGCAGTAACGGAAGTTGCGCTTAGTCCGAACGAAGAAATCGACGATTTCATTGGCATTTGCAGGCATCCAGGAAGAAATCAACAGAGTGCAAATATAATCTAGAGAGGTGAAACAGAAACACAAACAAATACTGGGCAGGGGATAGGATGGATACGCCGCCATGCATGTCATCCCTGGACGGGAGGGGATGGCATGGGTACCGTACGCCGCCATGCATGCCGTGCTCTGCTCTCCGTCCCTCCCGTCCGCCCACCGCGCCACCGCCGACCACCCATGCACGAATCCATCGCGGTCGGATAGACACGGTGGAAGCTCGCGTAGGTTCCGTGGAAGGCGACGTCATCGCTCGCCGCCTGGCCCCTTGGGGAAAGGTGGAGAAAGATTCCGGCGAGGGATTTGTTGGGCGTCGGGGGAAGACGAGGAGGACGAGGTCGCGTGGATGGGCTGGGCCGTCCACTGGGCCCATACGCAGATAACAGCCAACATCTCTCTCTCGATCAAAAAAGAAAAACCTCCGCTGGTGTTTTTCTCTAGATCAAAAATAAAAAAAGCTCCACCGGCATCTCTCTTTCAAAAAGGAAATCTCCACTGGCATGGTTCACTTGCCCTAAAAAGTTCTTCTGAAACAAGTTTTAAATAAACATAAAAATTCTTCTTTGCACGATGCTAACTCTGCCTCCAAGGCATTATCACATTTTTGTGGAGTTCCCTACATGCACCGTAGATGATCTCGCCTCTATGGATCATTCCTCCTCCTGCTGCACCTGTAGCCGCAGTGTAGCTTTCATCTGTGTTCAGCTTTTTGCCCACCCTGGCGCGGGGGGGGGGTACCCATTGTGCGCGCAATTTGGGCGTCGTACTTGCTATGGCGCGCGGTGGTGAGGCCCAGACCACCATCTTTCCTTTCTCTAGGTCACCATTGGGGTGTCGCTGAATACACATAAGCGAATTAATATACCCGTGAAAAAAACACCTAGAGGCCTCAACTGTGGGTGGCAACTTGTCGTGTGTGATCTTATTGCGGACATGCCAGATTCTTCACATGGTCATAAGCACCATCAGTCTCGCCGCATCATCCAATGGGTCCAGTAAAAAAAATATCCACTCTGGACCTGTATTGTGGATGGACTCCACCTTGGGAATATTCCAGTCCAAGGTCATGGCATGCCATAGCTCTCTTGCCAGGGGACACCTGTAGAGCGTATGGCATTTGTCCTCACGTTCCACACCACAAAGGGGGAGCAGGGCACCCCCATATGATCTTCCAGATGGCGCGAAGACCATCTGGTTCCTTGCTCGTGGCGGAAGCCGATGGACGCTCGCGCTCGTCCATGGCTAGACGATAGGCAGATCAAACGGTGAAGATATCGTTCCTCTTCGGAGCCCATGCAATGATGTCGTCGGTGACGCCGGGCGACGACGTACGGATGGTGGTACTTATAAAGGGTATTAAATCAGTGACACTTATTTTTGGGTCGCGGCGAGTATATTTGGTACCATGCCATGACAAGCAAACTTACTTTATATAAAAGTACGAAGGGGAGAGAAAAAAACCGTGACGAACCAACAAACAAAATAGCAATGGAGAGAAGAACAAAAAAAATGAAGAAAAAACAATTATTGACAGCTGTGGGGTTTGAACCCACGCCCTTTCGGACCAGAGCCTAAATCTGGCGCCTTAGACCACTCGGCCAAACTGTCTTTGTTGATTATCACCTACAAAACTCGTATTAGTAGAGGCACTACCTTGACAGCCTTCTTCCCAAGCCACAGACCATGTTATTGACAGACACCAAGATGCTCTACCAACCCAAGCCACTGACTGAGTAAGTCTTATACTTGAGGGCCTCAAGATCCTTGTTACAAACTGTGTGTTTCATCACATTCACATGGGAGAACTAAATGGAGCCATCTTGCATCCTTGGTGTCTATCAACTAAAATTCTCTTTTTATCAACTTACAATGGTAGTATGACATTTGAATCACACCAGTTGCCGGGATCTTGCGAAGAACAGAGGAAAACTGAATTTCACATCAAACTGAAGAAAACAAATTCACCAGCAGAACTGAGCATGTGCCATAAACCTCGACTTTATTTTCTTTTTTTCCCGGGAACGATTTTGCGTTCCAGAAGACAAAACTGTCTCATATATAACTATAACAAACAGCACCCCATATGCGCGCTCCGATAAATCAAAAACAAGGAAACAAAATTGCAAGCTAAGATGCCATTGGCACTCTCGCCGTCTTATTCTTGCTGCAGGAACCAATATGCAACCATAGGTCACAACTATAGCAACTACATATGCACAGCATAAAAAACAATCAGGTTATTCCCTTTTTTTTCACATGAACCCGAGCTGGGTCAGGTCGTCGTCGGGAACCTCCAGGACGCCTGAGAAGTCGCAGTCCTGCGGCAGCGAGTCGTCGAGCCCGTCGGGGAACCACGAGCTGAAATCGCCGCCTTCCTGCACGTCGAGACCCACCGGAACGTCCAACATATCGTCGTCTAGTCCAGGCAGGCCTACTGTCATCACGGGATGGGCAGACCGCTGGGCAGCGTTCCCAGGGGCGGTTCTTGGTTGCGGGGCGACTTTTGTTGCGCCTGAAGGGCCTGCCGACGGTTCAGGACGCTCCTGCGCTGCCGGTGCTGGAGATGGGCCGGCAGCTCTGCCAAGGACGTCGCCGGAGGCCGATAGCTGCACCAGCTTCTGCTTCGGCTTTGTCTTGTTTCTGCGGTCTCCGCTCCTCCCGCTGCCTGACGAGCGGCGACCTGATCTTCCACCAGAGCCCTTCGCCGATGCTTCTCTGCTGCGGTCCCTTTCCCTCTTGCCCTTTTTCGATCTTGTTGTAACACCTGGAAATTAATGGGTAAGCACAAGTTGATGTTAGCTTCCGAAGCACCAGTGCCGGTAACCAACAACAATATGATTTTCTCTCTTATCAACAGTAGTTGCGCGTGTATTACCTTCTGTGGATTTTGCGTCGCTGATTGGGAAGGGTGCAGACAGCACGCTCCAAAGAGGAGGCTTTCTGAAGCAGCTCCTCTTCGTTCCCTCGAATCTCTGGCATCGGGCAAGGGTGCGTCTGGCAAAGGCCAAGGAAAATGCTAGTTCTTTTTCAGCCCTACTGACAACAGCCTTGTGACGAGAACCAGCTCGCGTACCCTACATATCATCATCAAGACATACAATCAGTATCCAGAATTACTCAGCATTCCTCTACCGCTGGCAAAAGAAGGATAAACAACCCCCGTAGCCACAATAAATGAAAGGAAAAATATAATTTACATTTTAGTTAGCATGATCTCATTCTCGTGATAAGGTATTAACATTGATATCGGAAAGGTAACCATGTAAAGAGATGCCTCAAGTACCTGAAGTTTACTGTACGCGTTTTCAACCAGTTTGTTCAGTGCATGTTGCTCTAAGCTCCTGTCAGGAGATCTTTAAGTTAGCCACTGAAGTAATTCTATACACTGCCATTTAAGATATAATCCACAAACAAAAACCCATTCATACCTCTCCTCGATACTTTTTGTATCTTGAATTGCTTTATCTAACTTATGCAATCCATATTTCTTTTCCTTCACCTGCAAAACAGAAATGATACATTATATGAACTGATAAACACCCCCTAGCCCCTAATGAGAAGAAAACTACATGTGATTCGGAGATAAGAAAAAGGCATCAAAGGAAATGCATCAAATGAGAAGTCTTAAAATAGGATGACATGAATTATCAATCTAATCGGGTTGAGTCTTATCTTACATCATAGATCAACCACTTAAAGCCACTGAAACTTTTATATAGACCCCTTGAGGTATTCCATATTGCACTTATACGCTCCCATTTTCTAGTGATATGGACAAACCACCTTCATTTTGTGCTATGACTAGATTTGGACCACGAGTAATCACAGGTTGGGATGGCAACATTAAGATGTATATGTGATATTATGGCTCTGAACCTCATGAAGGGTACCAAGATGCAGTTCCTCCATGGAAAATAACTAGTAGTTAGTACTATTTGTTAATCGTGTCTGATGATGCTAATAGACGTCATTCAACGCATAAGTTACATTACCCCTATACTTTCATATGTTGATGCAAGGTGAACAAGGCCAATTTTATATGCTCAAATTCAAGTGTCCATTTTTTTTCCCTTTTCAAATCAGAACACCAAAACCCAAGCTCTAAAAACATGAACAAGATTGCAACAGCTTAGACTAATCTGCCGCAATCACGGTAACACAGGGTAAGCATCCATGTTTAATTAAAATGAAGACATTTTACTTAAAGTGCATTAAAAGCATGCAAGGTGACCTGATCATGTAGCCTTCTCCTCAGTTCTGAAATCATTTTATTGATGTCCTCATCCCCTTCATCATCTAGATTTGGCTGAAATCATAATGCAAAGATAAGGCAAGAAACAAAAATCAAATGTAAAAAGGAAAAGTTCACTAAAGTAAATTTTGATATTGTATGGTTCTTGCATAAAAATTACCAGCCATTACACAGGATGACAGGACTACACAAAAATTGAAATAAGCAGAAAATGACATCAAATATCAGAAGTAAAAAATGTGAACTAAGTTTATGCTCAAGGTGTCAACAGATACAGGCTTTATGGATCATACCACTTCTAGGCATACAAACTTATCAAAAAACTACATACAGGGGTATTTAAGTTTTCAAATGCTCAAGATGTCAAGAGATACAGGCTTTATGGAATCATACCACTGTCTCCAGACAAATGCCAATACTTTCTAGCTCAATCAGAATCTTATCGTCCATAGACATCTGCCCATACTGAAATTCATGTGGAGGTACAGAGATCTTTTTCCTGGAATTTCCACACTGCCGTGAAATCTGTGGCATTAAGTCATGCAAAGAGCTATATCCTGGGTGTACAGCACCATTGAATCCATCTGACAAACTCTCGCAATGGATCGAAATTTGACTACTGGAGCTCATGAAATTGCTCGAAGCTGTGTATCCATCACACAGGCTCTGATTTACCACCGAAGAATTGCTTGAATGTGTAAAATCCACACTCAACCCAGAATTATATGTGATGTCACTGACTTGAAGTTCATTAGTGAGGTATCTGTTGGCAGTGCAGGGAATATGGCTGTCTGAAATATCGACAAACATATCTTTTTGCACGTCACTGGAGCCAGAAAAATTATCTTCTATGATTAAAGCTGAAAGGAGTCTGTGTGCCATCGGGGCAATCTCATGAAACCATTCGCTGGGTTCAGCATCTTGTGCCCCATTGATGCAGTTTTCCTCGCCAGGGATACAACTTCTAGCAGGTCCTTTTGTTCTTACTCCACTGGTTATGCTTAGTTCAGGTGAGAGAGAGGAATTAGATGTAGCCAGCACCTGTGAAGAAATCTCCTCCTGCAGATTTTATTGAACACATCAAGCACTGAAGCAAAGATACGGATTCTAAAAAATGAGATAAACTTCATATGAGAGCAATTTTTTCTTAGATGGGATGACTCATGGCACAGAAGTGTAACATACCATCGTTTGTGGTTTGATGTTGTCTGTGGATGCTATGACATTATGTCCACCATAGGACATGTTCATCTCAAGCTCTTCGACAAGGTCAATCTGACAATGAACTTCAAGTGAGAATTCTACCAAACCCAACAAGGAAGCAAGTATAGTCAAGTCAATATTTAAATTATAATGGGCACCAACCTGGTGCTCTAAGAAAGCTAAATTTTCAGAGCGTATGAAAGTTAGCATTGGTTCCATCTCCTTCCAAAAAGGTCCAGAATATGCACCAACTGCAGAAAAAAAAAACAGAAAGTTTTAGCGCATCAACCGAAAAAGATGCAACACAGCTCAACCAGCAAAATCAGAAAAGAGAATAAACGCACTGATAGCACTGCGAGCAGCATTTGCAGCAGCTAAAAGCTCCTCTAGGTCATCGTCTAGTTCAGCTGCAATGCTCAATCAATAGGCTAAATTAGGGCAGAGGAGAGGGAAGTATCCACTTGAACCATAATAGTTGAAGCATAAAGGTGAAGTGTCTTTCAAAAAGACCTGCTGTAAGGGTAGGCTTGCAATTCAGAGTCTGTTCGTGACTGGGTGAAGTTTTGCAGTCAGAAGGTTTAGTCATCATGGAGCGCCCCACTTTACTGCACAAGCGTTCAGAGGCCCAAATCAGTCTCATATAAAGAAATTAAAAGTCACATTGTTCGTAAGGAAGCATTACATACCTTTCATTATTTTCTTCTCCAGTTCTTCCACATTTTAGTGGTTTTCTTGTTCCTGTAGCATCCAAATTTTCTTCTGATATTGAAGAGCACCCTTTTACATCCATAGAACCTCTTCCGCTCCTCCCATGCCGAATAACACCACCATGTTCAGGTTTTTCTTTTGAAGGTGCGCTATTTGATGAAACAATTGATCCTGCTGCATTGTGGACTGTAGTTGCCTCCTCATTCTCCACCTCACCACTATTCTTAACTTTCTCCTTGGCCTTGCTTTCGGTAGCAGCGAGCCGTCCACTTTCAAACAACCCAACAGGAGATGAGATGTTATCAATCTTGACTACCGTTTGTGAATTACTGCCGGTAACATTTTCGGGAAGCAAAACACCGCATGACTCAATAGATGCTGACCTAGCAGGAGTATCAAGTGGAGATCCATCAGATAAGGATTCATCTAAATTTGAGACTGGAGACACTACATTCGCTCTCCTTGTCCGTGACATTTTCTGTGGGCGCTGACCAACCCAAGCAATCGGAGGTGTGGGCGCATTTGAAGGTGTCGAACCACCTGAACGTTTGCGGTTTGTCATGCTTCTCAAAGGTGAGGCTTTATTTGAGCAAGGTGTTTCTTCACATTCATCGCTTACTCCAGCTGAACGGTGGAAGGGGGGCATGACAAGTGAACTTGTTCTTGGTGACCTGCAAGCTTTAGTCTTGGGCGAGGGAGTTAAGTTTGTATCAGAAGTATGTACCCTGCATATACAGAAATGCAGCAGATCAACAGAAGAATTAAGAATGATAACGTTGCAGTACTTATTCAAGTATATGCAAAAAAAAAAAAAAACAGGTGTGATTTGTCAAGATGAGAGTTACTTATGCATGAGAATAAAGTGAAGGACTATGCTTACTTGTTTCCTTTTACCATAGCACGCTCCTTTATAGGTCCAGCATGCCGGATTCTTCTTTCATTTGGTAGACTGGCATAATCAACATCAATCTTGGATAGAATACGCGACCCAGTGTTATTCTGCTGAAAACTGCTGTCCATCTTGCTACCTGCTACTGCTCCGACAGAAGCTCCATGTCTGCAACAAAAGAATGAAGACCAGTGAGTTCTAACCTGGTGAGGTAATGATGACATAATTAGCGAAACAGAGGTCCACATATAGCCAAATAGTGCTGGTAGAATACATAAGTAGCACAAATATGATTGCAACCTAACCAAAAACCTATGTGGATCAAATAAATAAACAGCAGTTCAGTCAAAAAAGTGTTTGAAGAAACCCCAAGCATCAACCTCATGGTGCTTGACTTTTTTCAATGCACTGCATGTCAGGCCTCGCTCTCTATTTCAATTATGAACTTTGTCTGTATGATGCTTACCAACCTAGATGTCACATTTACCATAGTACTATGCCTGAGTTGTTTTCACGTTACAAACTTTAGTTCAGCATAATACTCAATCAGGACTAAAAAAACAGTTAACCTGAGTTTTCGGTATAAAAAAAAAGAACGAAAACTTGAAGCAACAGGTAAGAACGCCAAACAAAGTTTACCTGAATGCAAGACCATCACTAGACCGCGGACGTGCTTCGTTGGCTGGCCTGTTTTGACCCACAGGTTTAACATCTCGATCAGCATCATTGCTTCTACTGAGCATTGTTCCCAGAGAGCGCTTGCGTTTTACTTTAGGTGAGCCATGTGATTTATCCTCAGACAACTCCGGTACTGGAACAGATGTTCTTGCACAAGTTTTTTGTTTCTCCAGTGGTGAAGTTTTAGCACTATTAGCTAGAGGACCTTGCCTTGTTGGAATACTAGCACGTCCTTCCAACTGAAATATGCAGAAATACGTTGAAATAAGTTGGAATCACAGAAAATGTTAGCATGAGAAATTTTTAAGGAGTATGAAAACATAATGAGTGTGATCTGTTACAGAAACTGTAGGGAGAACAGCAGACATAAAAAACCTTAAAAGCTTCAGGTTTTAGAGGTAGGTCCGTCACTCAAACAAACTCAGCCAGAGTTGCAGTTTTTATTTTATTTTCAAATCCCCGAGGAACAAGTTACAATAGGGAAGTACGAATCACAGAAGTCCATAAAAATTAGCAAGTTTTAGAATAGGTTCAAAATTGAAGACTGCATTTGGATTGCGAAATGACCACACTAGCAACATAAGACTCAATGGTCAGAGAACAGAGAAGGAACATCGGTTCTTTCTACGGGCACTAAACCTAAATCACCATCTTCCCACCCTTGTACTGCATCGCCTTCTTTAAAGAAGGACAGAAAATTGTATGAAATCTTATACTGGTTTTCAAACCACCCATGGCATAACTTTACAGTCAGAAAACTGTATGAAATCTTATTGGTTCCAGCTAGTAATTAGCTGAAAACAAGGGCAGGTAGATGGCATTGGCAGTTTAGCCCAAATTGTAACATTTCTTTAAGCTACAAATTATAAGCCTGAAACCGGTAAGACTAAAGCTTACTGAACTGACAGCTGAGTATTTGAGAGCATCAATAATGGAACAATGTCACTTGACAGTGTGATAAAATGCGGCACGAACCCGTCCGTCCGACATCGAGGACCGCATGCGCTTGCTGATTGCCCCCAGGGAGCTGTTGTTGTAGCCCTGAGCACCGGCCCTCGCCGCGCCAACGGAGGCCACAGGTGGCGCCCCTGTCTTGGCGGCGGCGGCATCGCTCCTCTGCCGCCTGCGCGTGACGACGTTCTTGTACTTGTCGATCTTCTGGATCGCGTCCTGCAGCGACCGCACCTTGTCCCTGGCAGAGACAGACTGATCAACCAACTAGCAACGGGCACAGGAGACAAGCACCGGTACGGGCGGCGGGGGAGGATTAGGGGCACGTACCTGGCCTTGCCGGAGGACTCGGCGACGCTGTCGCGGACCCGCCGGAGCTCCTCCGACGGGTCGCCCGCCTGCAGCGCCCGCCGCACCTCGGCCTGGCGCGCGTGCCTGGGCTCCCCCGCGGCGAACGGGCCCGGCGAGATGTACCTCGCGATGGAGGGCGGAGCGGAGGGCGGAGGGAGAGGGGGAGGAGCCCCCGCCTCCTCGCCGCCCTCGCGGGACGGGCCGGCCATGGGGGTTAGGGCTGGGCGGGTGGACAGGCTAGGCCACGGCGAATGCTGCCGAGGCGGACGCGCGCGGCGACGGGGGCTATCGGCTGCCGGTGGGGGCGGGCGGAATTGCGCCGGCGCGTGGTGGAGGGCCGGCAGCGGCGAGGGGAGGGGGGGCGTAGCCGCCGGCGGTGGGGAGAAAGGCGCAGGCTTTGCGGAAAGGGATGGATTGGTTGATGGATAGGGAGGAAGGGAGGGAGGGTGGGATTGGAGTCAACCTCTTTCCCTAGGACCGGTCAACGGCAATTGAGCACGTGCTGTTTTTCACCTCTTTTTGCAGGTGGGTAATGAAAAACGTGCTGTTTTTTTTTTCACTCTAGCTTTTCCACTAGTGATAGTTTAGGCCCCTCGAAAAAGACGACGAAAATTTCACGAAATTTTCTGATTCACAAAAGAAAAAATGTTTTTTTTACTCTGCTTCGTTTTTGTTGCGAATGGGTTGTGGCTCTGGATTAATCAAACATCGGCGGTACATGAAAATCCTCAAAATGAGAAATAAGATGCAATCCACTCCTCATGCAATCATTCATCCTTTTCATCCCGCACGTACCGATGGCGGGCTCAAATTGATATTGCTGAAGTTTCATGCCATTGGCGGAACAATAAAGTTGTATCCTCATAAATGGTTGGGAAGCCACCGATCTCTTTCGGAAAGTGTCGACGACATTGATCCCGGAGGATCCATGGCCTAACGAAGAAGGTGGTGATAAGCTGGTCACACCTAGGCATCCGCCCGAGTCGAAGAAATAACGAAATAGGCACCATTTCAGCCAAAGCATCACCGGTCCGACGAAGACGCAACTAACTCCCCATGCATTTGCCCACGGAGGAAATGCAAATCTTTTCGCACGATCCTTCCGCTAGATCCGACGGCACACGCGCCGCCAAATCCAAAGAAGGTCTTATTGCGCATCACTACCACCATCACCAGAAGGGCCGAAGCGACAGACAATAAAGACCTGCCTATCCACTTGCTTTTGGCATGGGTTCCAACATCTCACGCAACTCTTAAGACATAGAAGAACTCAGATAAACCATTATGAAGTGGTGTTGTCACCACTGCCAGAAGGGCCGAAGCGGCGGACACCGAAGACCTATGAAAAGCCCCAAGACGAGAACAAACTAAAACTCCCATCAATAGATTGGTCCCCCCATCCGCGAATCCCATGAAGGAGGAGGATGACAATGAACTACCTATGAAGGAGACGCGACAGCAGAAGGAATTTAGATCCCTGGGTAGAACCACGACTACGGAAAAAGAACGGCTAAATCATATGAACATTAACGTTTGTCGGTCTAATAAGGATGGTTACAACTTCAGCTTATTTGATTTGCCAGGTTTGAAGAGTAAGTGTAGTGAAAGCAAGGGAGGAAGATGCAGGAGCAACGAAGAAGACAAATTGACACTAGTACAAGTTAGGACATGGACATGTTCAATCTACGACCATTGGCCATTGATGTTTTACTTAATGTCACAATCAAATAGGTAAGAACCATGAGATCGTTTTCTCTTGAGCCTACAAATAGCGACATATGACGCTCTATACAAAGCCAACTTAGTTGTGGACAACAACTATAAAGATTATTAGATGATTTGAACGGCCTGGCCAACTGCTTGAAGTCACCGCTTGAAGCCATTTCAACCTCAAACAACGATCAAAAACTTATGAATGCACCAAACAAACTAAATTGACTCTCTTTGTGAAGATCGATCATCCTTCTATGCCAACAACCTCGACGGGGACAAAACTTTGAAATTGTCCATTCGAAATTTGGTTTGTGGTATGAAAATCCATATTTCAAAGTGGAATCCAGAGGTGATGAATAGGCAGTGAAGATGGGAGGACACACAAACAAGAAAGTACTATCTATCAACAAAGTGATAGTTTTGGCAATGACTCAATCTTTAAGATACAACATTGACTACTCATACTATGGTGTAGTATGTATAAAATCATGAAAATGTAATATTCTAGAAATACTTTTGTTATATGGAGCAAGTAGCATACATCATCGTATCTAATTACAGGAATTGTGCACCTGGCCTAACACACAACGATAAAGAAAATGTGGTTGCCGAGGGTGCAAGTAACTTGATTTTTTGGGGGGAATTTTCAATTATTATTTTTTACACTATTGAAGTGCACACACACACAAATGCAACTGTATCAAGTCAAATAACAAAAATAAGTAATTGAAATTTCACAAAATTGATTGAATAAATACCATGAACAAAAAAGATAGAATTTTTAATAAATTCAGGCGCTAGTGTTTTAGCGGTTCTGAAAGGGAAAACGATAGAACACATGTCAACTTGGTTCCATTGTGTTTAAAAACATATGTACCCTCTTGAGAATGTATTTCCTGGTTGTCGATGTGGAGATAGTTATTTATTGCCTTTCGTATAATTATCATTTATGTGAGCCCAACGTAGCTGAGATGGTTATGTTGCTTGTGATGCAATCAGCCCACTAGGATTCAAGTTTTAGACTTGGCATCGGTGCTTGTGCTTTCCTAGATTTACTTCTGGATTTCCGGCAATGTTGACAGTGGGAGGAGACGTTTTCATCGACTACGATACACCTATGGTGACTTCGTCGATCTTAAGATGTTGTATCGGCTTAATATCTCAAAGGCGCTTACAGCGATAGAGTATGCGTGTGTGTATTCATAGAATTGAGAGTATGTGAACATCTACGTTTTTTACTATGTTAAATAAAGTTAATTATCATTTATTGATATCATTAATATGTGAACTTGAAACAGTGAGAATATCTATTTTGTATATAAAACATGGAAAATACGAAAATCCAACTCTGAGCTCGGGCTTAGCTGCTCCCGCTGACGAAACAAATAAAAATAATACTAGCAGGTATATATTTTGATGCGTGAGGTTCGCTCCAATTTCAAGTTATTTGGACATCTGAGCAGCTCTCGACAAAAAAGACAAATCGGGTCAGAAAAGTTCGTGAACAGTAAACCAGTTTTACAGACCCCGATTTATCTTTTTTGCCGAGAGCTGCTCAGATCTCTAAATAAGTTGAATTTTGGAGCGCTCCTCACACATCAAATTACCTACCACACAAAAAAATTGGAATTTTTTCCATTTTTTTGTATTTGTTTTGATTTGTTTTGTTGGCGCGGGTGCAGATTCACCGGAGAGTCAAAACGCCGCTCTCATCGAAAATATATCTTTGAATTTCACAGAAAGTAAGCGAGTAAACTCGTAGGTCCCAACATTACCTAGCCATATAAACCATTTGTTCCTAAATTTAAGACGTTTTCACAGTTCAACTAGTAGTAGGATTTAACAAAATTGTTTCCTTTAGTTGGACCACAACCCAAGGGAAGCCTGTTTTCACATGTTAGCATTTTTTCGAAATTTGAAATACTGCCTCTGTCTTGATTTATTGACCCCTTCGTATTTTGCGTCAAACTTTATCCTTAAATTTAACTAACAAAATATTAATGCAAGTCTAAAAAATTATATTATTGGATTCGTATTTGAATATAGTTTTCGATGATATTATTCCGGTTACCTAAATTTATATCTTATTAGTTAATATTATGGTCAAAATATGACCCTAAATACGAACCAGGACGGATGTAGTAGTTTCTTATGGATAGAAAGAGACAATTTGGATAACTGCATTTAAGCAATTCGAAAAGACAAAACAATAGACAGTACACATTCCATATGCATCATGGTCATGGCTTTACTCACTAGTAGAAAACAGGGCATTGGTTCGAGCCTCCTAATCCCATTAATCCTGGTTCGCTCACGAATTGGGACCAAAGGTGGCAACCGTCCCGGTTCGTGAGCCCAGGGGCGGCCGGGCCACGTGGGCCATTGGTCCCGTTTCGTCTGGCCCCTTTGGTCCCGGTACCAGGCACGAACCAGGACCAATGCGCCTCACTACTGGCCCACGACCATTGGTCCCGGTTGGTGGATGGAACCGGGACCAAAGGGACACCTATTGTCCCGGTTCCAGCCACGAACCGGGACCAATGATCTGCCTATATAAACACTCGCACACCGCTAGCAGAGCCGTGGAGTGCTCTGTTTTTTCAGGACAACAGTGTTAGTGTTGGAAATATGCCCTAGAGGCAATAATAAATTAGTTATTATCATATTTCCTTGTTCATGATAATCGTTTATTACCCATGCTATAATTGTATTGATCGGAGACTTAGATGCATGTGTGGATACATAGACAAAATCATGTCCCTAGTATGCCTCTAATAGACTAGCTCGTTGATCAAAAGATGGTTAAGGTTTCCTAGCCATGGACATGAGGTGTCATTTGATAACGGGATCACATCATTAGGAGAATGATGTGATGGACAAGACCCAAACTACAAACGTAGCATATGATCGTGTCAGTTTATTGCTATTGTTTTCTGCATGTCAAGTATGTGTTCCTATGACCATGATATCATGCAACTCACGGACATCGGAGGAGTGCCTTGTGTGTATCAAACGTCGCAACGTAACTGGGTGACTATAAAGGTGCTCTACAGGTATCTTCGAGGGTGTCTGTTGAGTTGGCATGGATCAAGACTGAGATTTGTTACTCCGTGTGACGGAGAGGTATCTCAGGGCCCACTCGGTAATACAACATCACAATAAGCCTTGCAAGCAATGTGACTAAGTGTTAGTCACGGGATCTTGTATTACGAAACGAGTAAAGAGACTTGACGGTAACGAGGTTGAACTAGGTACGGAGATACCGACGATCGAATCTCGGGCAAGTAACATACCGAAGAACAAAGGGAACATCATACGGGATTAACTGAATCCTTGACATAGAGGTTCGACCGATAAAGATCTTCGTAGAATATGTAGAAACAAATATGGGCATCTAGGTCCCGCTATTGGTTATTGAACATAGAGGTGTCTCGGTCATGTCTACATAGTTCTCGAACCAGCAGGGTCTGCACACTTAAGGTTTGGTGACGTTTCGGTAGTATAGAGTTATGTATGGTGGTGACCGAAGGTTGCTATGAGTCCCGGATGAGATCCCGGACATCATGAGGAGCTCCGGAATGGTCTGGAGGTAAAGATTCATATATAGGAAGTCCTAGTTTGGTCGCCGGAAAAGTTTCAGGCTCATCGGTAGTGTACCGGGAGAGCCGGTAGTGTACCGAGAGACCATCGGGAGGGGTATTTAGACCCAAGAGGCTACATGGGCTGTGGGAGAGTAAATACCAGCCCTTAGTGGGCTGGTGGAAATCACACACAAGGCCCATGAGGCTGGAAAGAAAAGCCCAAAGAGAAAAAGGTGGAAAAGGACAAAAATAGGGTGAATCCTAGTCCTACTAGGATTGGAGGTGGATTCCACCTCTCCCACTTGATTTGGCCGACCCAATTGCTGGTCCTTTGAGGGCCAAGCCTCCTCCTCTCTTCCTCTTATATATACTAGAGGTTTTAGGGTTTTTGGCACCAGATTTTAGCCATGTGCTACCCGTTCCTCCAGTGCATAGTTTCTCCTCTAGATCGGATTTCTACAGTGCTTAGGCGAAGCCCTGCCGGAATAGCTCCACCACCATCGCCGGAGCACCGTCACGCTGTCGGAGAACTCTTCTACCTCTCCGCTCCCTCTTGGTGGATCAAGAAGGCGGAGATCGTCATCAAGCTGTACGTGTGCTGAACGCGGAGGTGCCGTCCGTTCGGCGCTAGATCGGAAGACCCGTGATCAAGATCGTGAGACGGATCGTGATGAGATCGCGGGACGAATCGTGATGAGTTCACAGGACAGATCGTGATCAAGATCGTGAGATGGATCGTGATGAGATCGCGGGACGGATCGTGATGAGATCGCGGGACGCTCGGCGATTTGGATTGCGAAGACGTTCGACTACACCAACCGCGTTTCTTAACGCTTCCTGCTTAGCGATCTACAAGGGTATGTAGATCCACTCTCCCTCTCGTAGATGCTCATCACCATGGATAGATCTGCATGTGCATAGGAAAATTTTTGTTTCCCATGCATTGTTCCTCAACAGTGGCATCATGAGCTAGGCCTATGTGTAGATGAGATCTCGAGTAGAACACAAAAGGTTTGTGGGCGTTGATGCTTAGATTGCTTCCTCTCTTGGTCGGATTTTGGTTCAGCGGTATTGTGAGATGAAGCGGCCCAGACCAACATTACTCGTACGCTTACGAGAGACCGGTTCCCTCAACCGCAACTTGTTGCATAGATGGCTTGCGGGTGCCAGTTTCTCTCACTTTAGTTGGATCGGATTCGACAAAGGCGGTCCTTGAGAAGGTTGAAAAGCAACTAGTGTATCACCGTTGTGGTTTTTGCGTAGGTGAGTATTGTTATTGCTAGATACCCATAGCAGCCACGTAAAACATGCAACAACAATTAGAGGACGTCTAACTTGTTTTTGCAGGGTATGTTGTGATGTGATATGGACAATTACATGATGTGATATATCTGATGTATGAGATGATCATGTGATGTATAGAATATCACTACTTGCATGTCGATGAGTACGGCAACCGACAGGAGCCATAGGATTGTCTTTAATTATTGTATGACCTGCGTGTCAATCATTAAGCGCTATGTAATGCTTTACTTTATCGCTACGGTAGCAATAGTAGTAGAAGCATGTTGGGCGTGACAACCCCGATGGCGACAAGTTGATGGAGATCAAGATGATGGAGATCATGGTGTCGTGCCGGTGATGATGGAGATCATGTCGGTGCTTTCATGATGGAGATCAAAAGCACAAGTTCATGGCCATATCATGTCACTTATGATTTGCATGTGATGTTAATCCTTTTTATGCACCTTGTTTTGCTTAGGACGACGATAGAATTATAAGGTGATCCCTCACTTAATTTCAAGATAAATTGTGTTCTCCCCGAGTGTGCACCGTTGCGAAAGTTCGTCGTGTTGAGACACCACATGATGATCGGGTGTGATAGACTATACGTTCACATAGAACTGGTGCAAGCCAGTGTTGCACATGCAGAACACTCGGGTTAAACTTGACGAGCCTAGCATGTACAGACATGGCCTCGGAACACAAGAGACCGAAAGGTCAAACATGAGTCATGTAGTAGATATGATCAACATGATGATGTTCACCATTGCAGCAACCTCAACTCACGTGATGATCGGACTTGAGTTGGTGAATTTGGATCATGTATCACTCAAATGACTGGAGGGATGTCAATTTGAGTGGGAGTTCTTAAGTAATATGATTAATTGAACTCATTATCATGAACTTAGTCAGTAGTATCTTTGAAAATTATGTTGTAGATTACTAGCTCACGCTGTATCTCCCTTGTATTTTTATATGTTCTTAGAGAAATAGAGTTGAAAGATAATGGTAGCAATATTGCGGACTGGGTCCGTGATCTGAGGATTGTCCTCATTGCTGCACAGAAGGATTATGTCCTAAATGCACCGCTCGGTGCGCCAACCCCTCTAGCGTCGTCTGTAGATGTTGTGAACATCTGACAGGCACGTTCTGATGACTACTTGATAGTTTAGTGCGTCATGCATTACGACTTAGAATCGAGGCTCCAAAACGTTTTGAACGTCACGGAACATATGAGATGTTTCTAAGAGCTGAAATTAGGATCTCAGGCTCATGCCCGTGTTGCGAGATATGAGATCTCCGAATAGATTCTTTGCCTGCAAGATGAAAGAGAATAGCTCAATCGTTTGGTATGTGCTCAGATTGTCTGGGTGCTACAATCGCTTGAATCAAGTGGGAGTTGATCTTCCAGATAAGACTGTGATTGATATAGTTCTCCAAGTCACTGTCACTAAGCTACTAGAACTTGGTGATGAACTATAAAATGCCAGTGACATAAATAATGATCCCTGACCTGTTCGCGATGTTTGACACCGCGAAGGTAGAAATCAAGAAGGAGCATCAAGTGTTGATGGTTAGTAAAACCACTAGTTTCGAGAAGGGCAAGGGCAAGGAGGAAACCTTCATGGATGGCAAGTCAGTTGCTGCTCCAGTGAAGCAACCCAGAGTTGAACCCAAATCCGAGACTAAGTGCTTCGATTATGAGGAGAGCGGTCGCTGAAGCGGAACAACCCTAGATACTTGGTAGATAAGAAGGCTGGCAACGTCGACAGAAGTATATTTGATATACGTGTGATTGATGTGTACCTTGCTAGTACTCCTAGTAGCACCTGGGTATTGAATACCAGTTCAGTTGCTAAATGTTAGTAACTCGAAGTAAAAGCTACGGAATAAACGGAGAACTAACTAAGGGTGAGGTGACGATGTGTGTTGGAAATGTTTCCAAGGTTGATGTGATCAACATCGCATGCTCTCTCTACCTTCGGGATTAGTGACGAACCTAAATAAATGTTATTTGGTGTTTTGCGTTGAGCATGAATGTGATTGGATCGTGTTTATTGCAACATGATTATTTATTTAAGTTAGAGAATAATGGTTATTCTGTTTACATGAATAATACCTTCAATGGTCATGCACCCAGTGAGAATGGTTTGTTGAATCATGATTGTAGTAATACACATGTTTTTGATGCCAAAAGATACAAAGTTAATAATGATAGTACCACATACTTGTGGCACTGCCGCTAAATGTCATATTGGTATAAAGCGCATGAAGAAACTCCATGCTGCTGGATCTTTGGACTCATTCAATTTCAAATCGGTTGAGACATGCGAACCATGCCTTTTGGGCAAGATGACTAAGGACCCCGTTTTCCGGATTGATGGAGCGGTCAAGTGGTTTATTGGAAATGATACATGTTGATGTATGCTATCCAATGAGTCTTGTAACGTGCGGTGGATGTCGTTATTTTCTTACCTTCACTGATGATTTGAGTAGATATAGTGGATATTTACTTAATGAAACACAAGTCTGAATCGTTTGAAAGGTTCAAGCAGATTCAGAGTGAAATTTAAGATCATCATGACAAGAAGATAAAGATGTCTATGATATGATCGTGGAGGTGAATATCTGAGTTACGAGTTTGGCATACAACTTTGGACAATGTGAAAGTCGTTTCACAACTCACGCCACCTGGAACACCATAGTGTGATGGTGTGTCCGAACGTCATAGTTGTGCTCTATTGGATATGGTGCTTGCTATGATGTCTCTTATCGATTTGCTACTATAGTTTTGGGGTTATGCATTAGAGACAACTGCATTCACTTTAAATAGGGAACCATCTAAATCCGTTGAGATGACACCGTGTGAATTATGGTTTGATAGAAACCTAAGCTGTCATTTCTTGATGTTTGGGGCTGTGATGCTTGTGTGGAAAAAATGTTTTCACCTAATAAGCTCGAACCCAAAGCGAACAAATGCATCTTCATAGAATACCCTAAGAACAGTTGGATATACCTTCTATCTCAGATCCAAGTGCAAAGTGTTTGTTGCTAAAAATGGGTCCTTTCTCGAGAAAGAGTTTCTCTCGAAAGAATTGAGTGGGAGAAAGATAGAACTTGATGAGGTTGTTAAACCTTTATTCAACCAGAGAGTAGCACAACACATGAAGATGTTCATGTGAAGCCTACGTTAGTTGAAGAGGAAGTTAATGATGATGATCATGAAGCTTCAGGATCAAGTTACTATCGAACTTCATAGGTTGACAAGGATGTGTACTGCTCCTGAGCGGTACGACAACCCTGTCTTGGAGGTCATATTGTTGGACAACGATGAACCTACGAGCTATGGAGAAGCGATGATGGGCCCAGATTCCGACAAATGGTTAGAGGCCATGAAATCCGAGAAAAGGATCCATGTATGAAACCCAAGTATAGACTTTGGTGACTTGCTCATTGGACGGCAGGTCGTTGAGTACAAATGGATCTTTAAAATGAAGACAGACGCTGATGGTAAATGTCACCATTTGTAAAGCTCGACTTGTTGCAAAGAAGTTTGTGACAATTTCAAGGAGTTGACTGCGATGAGACTTTCTCACTCGTAGCGATGCTAAAGTCTGTTGGAATTATGTTAGCAGTTGCTGCATTTTTCAATTATGAAATCTGGCAGATGGATGTCAAAACATCGTTTCCTTAACGATTTAATTGAGGAAAGGTTGTATGTGATACAACCAGAAAGTTTTGTCAGTCCTAAGGATGCTAAAAGGTGAGCAAGCTTCAGTGATCTTTCTATGGACTGAAGCAAGCATCTCGGAGTTGGAATATACACTTTGATGAGGTGATCAAAGTTTTTGAAATTTATACAAAGTTTACGAGAAACTTGTATTTACAATAAAGTGAGTGGGAGCACTATAGAATTTCTGATAAGTATATGTGGATGACATATTGTTGATCGGAAATAATGTAGAATTTCTGGAAAGCATAAACGGTTGTTTGAAAAGTGTTTTTCAAAGGAAGACCTGGATAAAGCTACCTAATTCTTAAGCATCAAGATCTATAGAGATAGATCAAGATGCTTGATGAGACTTTCAATGAGTACATACCTTGACAAGATTTTGAAAGAGTTCAAAATGGATCAGTCATAGAAAGAGTTCTCACCTGATTTGTAAGGTGTGAAGTTGAGTGAGACTCAAAGCTGGACCACGACAGAAGAAAGAGAAAGGACGAACGTCGTCCCCTATGCCTTAGCCATAGGCTCGGTACAGTATGCCATGCTATGTACTGCACCTGTGTGTGGCTTACCTTGAGTCCGTCAAGGGGTACAAGAGTGACCCAGGAGTGGATCACTGGACAGCGATCAAGATTATCCTTAGTAACTCAAACACCAAGGAGATGTTTCTCGATTATGGAGGTGATAAAGAATTCGCCATAAGGAGTTACGTCGATGCAAGCTTTAACACCAATCCGGATGACTCGTAGTAGCAATCTGGATACGTATAGTGGAGCAGCCATTTGGAATAGTACCAAGTGGAGTGTGGTAGCAGTGTTTATGGTTTGACATAGAGATTTGCAAAGTACACACGGATCTGAATGTCACAGACCCGTTGGCTATAAGAACTCTCTCACATGCAAAGCATGATCGAGCCCCACAACTCATTGGGTGTTAGATTCATAACAATGCGAATCACATGGTGATGTGAACTAGATTATTGACTCTAGTGCAAGTGGGAGACTGTTGGAAATATGCCCTAGAGGCAATAATAAATTAGTTATTATCATATTTCCTTGTTCATGATAATCGTTTATTATCCATGTTATAATTGTATTGATTGGAGACTTAGATGTATGCGTGGATACATAGACAAAACCATGTCCCTTGTATGCCTCTAATAGACTAGCTCGTTGATCAAAAGATGGTTCAGGTTTCCTAGCCATGGACATGAGATGTCATTTTATAACGGGATCACATCATTAGGAGAATGATGTGATGGACAAGACCCAAACTTAAAACGTAGCATATGATCGTGTTAGTTTATTGCTACTATTTTCTGCATGCCAAGTATGTGTTCCTATGACCATGAGATCATGCAACTCACGGACATCGGAGGAGTGCCTTGTGTGTATCAAACGTCACAACGTAACTGGGTGACTATAAAGGTGCTCTAAAGGTATCTCCGAGGGTGTCTGTTGAGTTGGCATGGATCAAGACTGAGATTTGTTACTCCGTGTGACGGAGAGGTATCTCAGGGCCCACTCGGTAATACAACATCACAATAAGCCTTGCAAGCAATGTGACTAAGTGTTAGTCACGGGATCTTGTATTACGGAACGAGTAAAGAGACTTGACGGTAACGAGGTTGAACTAGGTATGGAGATACCGACGATCGAATCTCGGGCAAGTAACATACCGAAGAACAAAGGGAACATCATACGGGATTAACTGAATCCTTGACATAGAGGTTCGACCGATAAAGATATTCGTAGAATTTGTAGGAACCAATATGGGAATCCAGGTCCCGCTATTGGTTATTGAACGTAGAGGTGTCTCGGTCATGTCTACATAGTTCTCGAACCCGCAGGGTCTGCACACTTAAGGTTTGGTGACGTTTCAGTAGTATAGAGTTATGTATGGTGGTGACCGAAGGTTGTTCGGAATCCCGGATGAGATCACGGATGTCACGAGGAGCTCCGGAATGGTCCGGAGGTAAAGATTCATATATAGGAAGTCCTATTTTGGTCACCGGAAAAGTTTCGGGCTCATCGGTAGGGTACCGGGAGTGCCGGTAGTGTACCGAGAGACCATCGGGAGGGGTATTTCAACCCAAGAGGCTACATGGGCTGTGGGAGAATAAATACCAGCCCTTAGTGGGCTGGTGGAAATCACACACAAGGCCCATGGCCGGAGCTCCGTCACGCTGCCGGAGAACTCTTCTACCTCTCCGCTCCCTCTTGCTGGATCAAGAAGGCGGAGATCGTCATCAAGCTGTACGTGTGCTGAACGCGGAGGTGCATGCCGTCTGTTCGGCGCTAGATCGGAAGAACCGTGATCAAGATCGTGAGACGGATCGTGATGAGATCACGGGACGGATCGTGATGAGTTCACGGGAAAGATCGTGATCAAGATCATGAGACGGATCGTGATGAGATCGCGGGACGGATCGTGATGAGATCGCGGGACGGATCGTGATGAGATTGCGGGACGCTCGGCGATTTGGATCGCGAAGACGTTCGACTACACCAACCGCGTTTCTTAACGCTTCCCGCTTAGCGATCTACAAGGGTATGTAGATCCACTCTCCCTCTCGTAGATGCTTATCACCATGGATAGATCTGCGTGTGCGTAGGAATTTTTTTGTTTCCCATGCATCGTTCTGTTGGGGAACGTAGTAGTAAATCAAAATTTTCCTACGTTCACCAAGATCTATCTATGGAGAAACCAGCAACGAGAGGGGAGAGATTGCATCTTCATACCTTTGAAGATCGCTAAGCGGAAGCGTTACAAGAACGCGGTTGATGGAGTCGTACTCGCAGCGATTCAGATCGCGGTAGATCCGATCAAGTGCCGAACGGACGGCACCTCCGCGTTCAACACACGTGCAGCCCGGTGACGTCTCCAACACCTTGATCTAGCAAGGAGGAAGGAGAGGTTGGGTAAGGGCTCCAACAGCAGCACGACGGCGTGGTGGTGGTGGAGTAGCAAGGTATTCCGACAGGGCTTCGCCTAAGCGCTGCGAAGGAGGAAGAAGAGAGGTAGGGCTTCGTCGTGAGAGAGAGAGATCAAATCCTGTTCTCAAAGGGCCAAAACCTCAAGTATATATAGTAGGAGGGAGAGGGAGGGCTGGCTTGGCCCCTCCTCCAAGGAGGAGAGGTTCGGCCGAAGTGGGGGAGGAGTCCACCTCCCACAAGGGAGGTGGATCTCCTCCTTTCAAACCCCTTTTGCCCTTATCTCTAGATCCCAGCCGCATGGGCCCTTCTAGGAGGTCTTGGCTGGCCCAATATGGGCTGGCACACCTCCTCTAAAGGCCCACTAAGTCCTCTGGTCGTCACACCCCTCCCGGGGGTCCTCCGGCACCCTCCCGGCACTCCTGGTACAATACCGATGAGCCCGAAAACTTTCCGGTGACCAAAACTGGACTTCCTATATATCAATCTTTACCTCCGGACCATTCCAGAGCTCCTCGTGACGTCCGGGATCTCATCCGGGACTCCGAACTACCTTCGGTAATCACGTATACCTTTTCCCTATAACCCTAGCGTCATCGAACCTTAAGTGTGTAGACCCTACGGGTTCGGGAGACACGTAGACATGACCGAGATACCTCTCCGGCCAATAACCAATAGCGGGATCTGGATACCCATGTTGGCTCCCACGTACTCCACGATGATCTCATCGGATGAACCACGATGTCAGGGATTCAATCAATCCCGTATACAATTCCCTTTGTCTATCGGTATGGTACTTGCCCGAGATTCGATCGTCGGTATCCCCATACCTTGTTCAATCTCGTTACCGGCAAGTCTCTTTACTCGTTCCGTAATACATCATCCCGTGACTAACTCCTTAGTCACATTGAGCTCATAATGATGATGTCTTACCGAGTGGGCCCAGAGATACCTCTCCGTCACACGGAGTGACAAATCCCAGTCTCGATTCGTGTCAACCCAACAGACACTTTCGGAGATACCCGTAGCGTACCTTTATAGCCACCCAGTTACGTTGTGACGTTTGGCACACCCAAAGTATTCCTACGGTATCCGGGAGTTACACAATCTCATGGTCTAAGGAAATGACACTTGACATTGAAAAGCTTTAGCAAACGAACTACACGATCTTTGTGCTATGCTTAGGATTGGGTCTTGTCCATCACATCATTCTCCTAATGATGTGATCCCGTTATCAACGACATCCAATGTCCATGGTCATGAAACCGAGACCATCTATTGATCAACGAGCTAGCCAACTAGAGGCTCACTAGGGACACGTTGTGGTCTATGTATTCACACATGTATTACGGTTTCCGGTTAACACAATTATAGCATGAACAATAGACAATTATCATGAACCAGGAAATACAATAATAACCAATTTATTATTGCCTCTAGGGCATATTTCCAACAGTCTCCCACTTGCACTAGAGTCAATAATCTAGTTACATTGTGATGAATCGAACACCCATAGCATTCTGGTGCTGATCATGTTTTGCTCGTGAGAGAGGTTTAGTCAATGGATCTACGACATTCAGATCCGTATGCACTTTACAAATATCTATGTCTCCCTCCTGAATGTAATCACGGATGGAGTTGAAGCGGCGCTTGATGTGTCTTGTCTTCTTGTGAAACCTGGGCTCCTTCGCAAGGGCAATAGCTCCAGTGTTGTCACAGAGTAGAGTCATCGGGCCCGACGCATTCGGAATCACTCCTAGGTCGGTGATGAACTCCTTCATCCAGACTCCCTCCTTTGCTGCTTCCGAAGCAGCTATGTACTCCGCTTCACATGTAGATGCCGCCACGACGCTTTGCTTGCTTCTGCTCCAGCTTACTGCCCCTCCATTCAAAATATACACGTATCCGGTTTGCGACTTGGAGTCGTCCGGATCTGTGTCGAAGCTGGCATCGACGTAACCCTTTACGACGAGCTCTTCGGCACCTCCATAAACGAGAAACATGTCCTTTGTCCTTTTCAGGTACTTCAGGATATTCTTGACCGCTGTCCAGTGTTCCGCTCCGGGATCACTTTGGTACCTCCCTACCAAACTTATGGCAAGGTTCACATCAGGTCTGGTACACAGCATGGCATACATGATAGAGCCTATGGCTGAAGCATAGGGGATGGCACTCATCTCTTCTCTATCCTTTGCCGTGGTTGGGCATTGAGTCGTACTCAATCTCACACCTTGCAACACGGGCAAGAACCCCTTCTTGGACTGATCCATATTGAACTTCTTCAATATCTTTTCAAGGTATGTGCTTTGTGAAAGACCAATGAGGCGTTTTGATCTATCTCTATAGATCTTAATACCTAATATGTAAGCAGCTTCTCCAAGGTCCTTCATTGAAAAACACTTATTCAAGTAGGCCTTGATATTTTCCAAGAGTTCTATATTATTTCCCATTATCAGCATGTCATCCACATACAGTATAAGAAATGCTATAGAGCTCCCACTCACTTTCTTGTAAATACAGGGTTCTTCATAAACCTGTACAAACCCAAACGCTTTAATTACCTCATTAAAGCGAATGTTCCAACTCCGAGATGCTTGCACCAGCCCATAGATGGAGCGCTGGAGCTTGCATACCTTGTTAGCATCTTTAGGATCGACAAAACCTTCCGGCTGCATCATATACAGTTCTTCCTTGAGGAAGCCATTAAGGAATGCCGTTTTGACGTCCATTTGCCAGATCTCATAATCATAAAATGCGGCAACTGCTAACATGATTCGGACAGACTTTAGCATCGCTACGGGTGAGAATGTCTCATCGTAGTCAACTCCTTGAACTTGTCGATAACCCTTAGCGACAAGCCGAGCTTTATAGGCGGTCACATTACCGTCTGCGTCAGTCTTCTTCTTAAAGATCCATTTATTTTCAATGGCTCGCTTATCATCAGGCAAGTCCACCAAAGTCCATACTTTGTTCTCATACATGGATCCTATCTCGGATTTCATGGCCTCAAGCCATTTGTCGGAATCCAGGCCCGCCATCGCTTCTTCATAGTTCGAAGGTTCGCCGTTGTCCAACAACATGATCTCTAGGACAGGATTGCCGTACCACTCTGGTGCGGAACGTGTCCTAGTGGACCTTCGAATAGCAACTTGATCTGAAGTTTCATGATCATCATTATTAACTTCCTCTCTAGCCGGTGTAGGCTCCACAGAAACAACTTCCTGTGCTGCGCTACTCTCCGGTTCGAGTGGAGGTACAATTACCTCATCAAGTTCTATTTTCCTCCCACTTACTTCTTTCGAGAGAAACTCTTTCTCGAGAAAGGATCCATTCTTGGCAACAAAGACTTTGCCTTCGGATCGTAGGTAGAAGGTATACCCAATAGTCTCTTTGGGATATCCTATGAAGACGCACTTTTCCGCTTTGGGTTCGAGCTTCTCAGGTTGAAGTTTCTTCACATAAGCATCGCAACCCCAAACTTTTAGAAACGACAGCTTAGGTTTCTTTCCAAACCATAATTCATACGGTGTCGTCTCAACGGATTTAGACGGTGCCCTATTTAAAGTGAACGCGGCAGTCTCTAATGCATATCCCCAAAATGATAGCGGTAAGTCGGTAAGAGACATCATAGATCGCACCATATCCAATAGAGTGCGATTATGACGTTCAGACACACCATTTCGCTGAGGTGTGCCTGGCGGCGTGAGCTGTGAAACAATTCCACATTTCCTAAGGTGCGTGTCAAACTCGTGACTTAAATATTCTCCGCCACGATCAGATCGTAGGCATTTTATTTTCCTGTCACGTTGATTCTCGACCTCACTCTGAAATTCCTTGAACCTTTCAAAGGTTTCAGACTTGTGTTTCATTAAGTAGACATACCCATATCTGCTCAAGTCATCAGTGAGGGTGAGAACATAACGGTAGCCACCGCGAGCCTCGACACTCATTGGACCGCATACATCGGTATGTATTATCTCCAACAAGTCAGTTGCTCGCTCCATTGTTCCGGAGAACGGAGTTTTGGTCATCTTGCCCATGAGGCATGGTTCGCATGTGTCAAATGATTCGAAATCAAGTGACTCCAAAAGTCCATCAGCATGGAGCTTCTTCATGCGTTTGACACCAATATGGCCAAGACGGCAGTGCCACATGTAAGTGGGACTATCGTTATCAACTTTACACTTTTTGGTACTCACACTATGGACATGTGTAACATCACGTTCGAGATTCATCAAAAATAAACCATTGATCAGCGGGGCATGAGCATAGAACATTTCTCTCATATAAATAGAACAACCATTATTCTCGGATTTAAAAGAGTAGCCATCTCGTATCAAGCGAGATCCAGATACATTGTTCATGCTCAAAGCTGGTACTAAATAACAATTATTAAGGTTTAAAACTAATCCCGAAGGTAGATGTAGAGGTAGCGTGCCGACGGCGATCACATCGACCTTGGAACCATTCCCGACGCGCATCGTCACCTTGTCCTTTGCCAACCTTCACTTATTCCGCAGCTCTTGCTTGGAGTTACAAATGTGAGCAACTGCACCGGTATCAAATACCCAGGAGCTACTACGAGCGCTGGTTAGGTACACATCAATAACAAGTATATCACATATACCTTTAACGTTGCCAACCTTCTTATCCGCTAAGTACTTGGGGCAGTTCCGCTTCCAGTGACCGGTACCCTTACAATAGAAACACTCAGTCTCAGGCTTGGGTCCATTCTTGTTCTTCTTCTTCCTGGCAACTTGCTTACCGGGCGCGGCAACAGCTTTGCCGTCCTTCTTAAAGTTCTTCTTACCCTTGCCTTTCTTGAAACTAGTGGTCTTGTTTACCATCAACACTTGATGCTCCTTTCTGATCTCGACCTCTACTGATTTCAGCATCGAGTACAACTCAGGAATGGACTTCTCCATCCCCTGCATGTTGTAGTTCATCACAAAGCTTTTGTAGCTAGGTGGAAGCGACTGGAGGATTCTATCAATGACTGAGTCATCCGGGAGATTAACTCCCAGCTGAGTCAAGCGGTTGTGAAGCCCAGACATCTTGAGGATATGCTCACTAACAGAACTGTTCTCCTCCATCTTACAGCTGAAGAACTTGTCAGAGATGTCATATCTCTCGACTCGGGCATGAGCTTGGAAAACCAGTTTCAGCTCTTGGAACATCTCATATGCTCCGTGTTGCTCAAAACGCTTTTGGAGCCCCGATTCTAAACTGTAAAGCATGCCGCACTGAACAAGGGAGTAATCATCGCAGCGCGACTGCCAAGCGTTCGTAACGTCTTGGTCCGCTGGGAGAATGGGTGGGTCACCTAGCGGTGCATCAAGGACATACAATCTCTTGGAAGCTATGAGGATGATCCTCAAGCCACGGACCCAGTCCGTATAGTTGCTTCCATCATCTTTCAGCTTGGTTTTCTCTAGGAACGCGTTGAAATTGAGGTTGACATTTGCGTTGGCCATTGGATCTACAATATAGATATTAAAGGCAATTTTAGACTAAGTTCATGATAATCGAGTTCACATAATCAAATTATTCAATGAACTCCCACTCAGATAGACATCTCTCTAGTCATCTAAGTGACACATGATCCATGTCAACTAGCCCGTGTCCGATCATCACGTGAGACGGACTAGTCATCCATGGTGAACATCTCCATGTTGATCGTATCTTCTATACGACTCATGTTCGACCTTTCGGTCTTCCGTGTTCCGAGGCCATGTCTGTACATGCTAGGCTCGTCAAGTCAACCTAAGTGTTTCGCGTGTGTAAATCTGGCTTACACCCGTTGTATGCGAACGTTAGAACCTATCACACCCGATCATCACGTGGTGCTTCGGAACAACGATCCTTAGCAACGGTGCACAGTTAGGGTGAACACTTCTCTTGAAATTTTATTGAGAGATCATCTTATTTACTACCGTCGTTTTAAGCAAATAAGATGTAAACATGATAAACATCACATGCAATCAATATAGTGACATGATATGGCCAATATCATCTTGCTCCTATGATCTCCATCTTCGGGGCACCATGATCATCATTGTCACCGGCACGACACCATGATCTCCATCATCATGATCTCCATCATTGTGTCTTCATGAGGTTGTCTCGCCAACTATTACTTCTACTGCTATGGCTAACGCTTAGCAATAAAGTAAAGTAATTACATGGCGTTTGTGATTGACTCGCAGGTCATACAATAAATAAGACAACTCCTATGGCTCATGTCGGTTGTCATAGTCATCGACATGCAAGTCGTGAACCCTATTACAAGAACATGATCAATCTCATACATCACAATGCATCACATCACATCCTTCTGGCCATATCACATCACAAGGCATATGCTGCAAAAACAAGTTAGACGTCCTCTAATTTGTAGTTGCAAGTTTTTACGTGGTTGCTATAGGTTTCTAGCAAGAACGTTTCTTACCTACGCCAAAACCACAACGTGATATGCCAATTGCTATTTACCCTTCATAAGGACCCTTTTCATCGAATCCAATCCGACTAAGGTGGGAGAGACAGACACCCGCTAGCCACCTTATGCAACTGGTGCATGTCAGGCGGTGGAACCGGTCTCACATAAGCGTACGTGTATGGTTGGTCCGGGCCGCTTCATCCCACAATACCGTCGAATCAAGATAAGACTAGTAACGGCAAGCATATTAACAAAATCGACGCCCACAACTGCTTTGTGTTCTACTCGTGCATAGATTCTACGCATAGACCTAGCTCTGATACCACTGTTGGGGAACGTAGTAGTAAATCAAAAAATTTCCTACGTTCACCAAGATCTATCTATGGAGAAACCAGCAACGAGAGGGAAGAGATTGCATCTTCATACCTTTGAAGATCGCTAAGCGGAAGCGTTACAAGAACGCGGTTGATGGAGTCGTACTCGCAGCGATTCAGATCGCGGTAGATCCGATCAAGTGCCGAACGGACGGCACCTCCGCGTTCAACACACGTGCAGCCCGGTGACGTCTCCAACACCTTGATCCAGAAAGGAGGAAGGAGAGGTTGGGTAAGGGCTCCAACAGCAGCACGACGGCGTGGTGGTGGTGGAGTAGCAAGGTATTCCGACAGGGCTTCGCCTAAGCGCTGCGGAGGAGGAAGAAGAGAGGTAGGGCTTCGTCGTGAGAGAGAGAGATCAAATCCTGTTCTCAAAGGGCCAAAACCTCAAGTATATATAGTAGGAGGGAGAGGGAGGGCTGGCTTGGCCCCTCCTCCAAGGAGGAGAGGTTCGGCCGAAGTGGGGGAGGAGTCCACCTCCCACAAGGGAGGTGGATCTCCTCCTTTCAAACCCCTTTTGCCCTTATCTCTAGATCCCAGCCGCATGGGCCCTTCTAGGAGGTCTTGGCTGGCCCAATATGGACTGGCACACCTCCTCTAAAGGCTCACTAAGTCCTCTGGTCGTCACACCCCTCCCGGGGGTCCTCCGGCACCCTCCCGGCACTCCCGGTACAATACCGATGAGCCCGAAAACTTTCCGGTGACCAAAACTGGACTTCCTATATATCAATCTTTACCTCCGGACCATTCCGGAGCTCCTCGTGATGTCCGAGATCTCATCCGGGACTCCGAACAACCTTCGGTAATCACGTATACCTTTTCCCTATAACCCTAGCGTCATCGAACCTTAAGTGTGTAGACCCTACGGGTTCGGGAGACACGTAGACATGACCGAGACACCTCTCCGGCCAATAACCAATAGCGGGATATGGATACCCATGTTGGCTCCCACGTACTCCACGATGATCTCATCGGATGAACCACGATGTCAGGGATTCAATCAATCCCGTATACAATTCCCTTTGTCTATCGGTATGGTACTTGCCCGAGATTCGATCGTCGGTATCCCCATACCTTGTTCAATCTCGTTACCGGCAAGTCTCTTTACTCGTTCCATAATACATCATCCCGTGACTAACTCCTTAGTCACATTGAGCTCATAATGATGATGTCTTACCGAGTGGGCCCAGAGATACCTCTCCGTCACACGGAGTGACAAATCCCAGTCTCGATTCGTGTCAACCCAACAAACACTTTCGGAGATACCCGTAGCGTACCTTTATAGCCACCCAGTTACGTTGTGACGTTTGGCACACCCAAAGTATTCCTACGGTATCCGGGAGTTACACAATCTCATGGTCTAAGGAAATGACACTTGACATTGAAAAGCTTTAGCAAACGAACTACACGATCTTTGTGCTATGCTTAGGATTGGGTCTTGTCCATCACATCATTCTCCTAATGATGTGATCCCGTTATCAACGACATCCAATGTCCATGGTCATGAAACCGAGACCATCTATTGATCAACGAGCTAGCCAACTAGAGGCTCACTAGGGACACGTTGTGGTCTATGTATTCACACATGTATTACGGTTTCCGGTTAACACAATTATAGCATGAACAATAGACAATTATCATGAACCAGGAAATACAATAATAACCAATTTATTATTGCCTCTAGGGCATATTTCCAACACGTTCCCCAACAATTAGAGCTTTGTGGTGCTCTAGCTCACCTCCTATGCGCATGAGATATTCGATGACATGCCCGAGCCACACTTAAGCTTTCTCCTCTCGAAGCTCCTTGTCCAAACTCCATTTTCGTCAAGATTTGTCTAGGTTTGGCGGTCCGTCATGTCCCGTCCCCGTCCTGAAACCACCGTCGATAGCCCGCGCGTGGTGAGCCTCTTGATCTTATCTTCTTTCTACAAGAAAATTTACTTACTCGTATGATTTTCTTACTTTTATTATTGTTTGTTATTATATAGTGCCATGGTTATGGTATCTGCCCACGTCGGCCCTCGTCCAGTCTATGATTCGGATGTGGTATATTATCTTTTATAACTATTTCACACATCTAATGTCTATGATTAATTATGCCAACAACTTGACGTAGATGTTTTTATCTGTAGGAAGTAGTTGAACCAGAAATGGATACCGACTATACAATTCTGCTCGACAAGTTAACTAAAGTTGAAAAAGAAATCGATCATTTGAAAGAAAATTTGAAAAGAACTGAGGATGAGAAGATGGGATTGGAGTTGCATGTTGCCGCTATCGTCGATGATCACAGGACCAAGATGGCTGCAATGCGCTTGAAGCTTAGAAAGATTAGAAAATATGCCATGGATAAAGAGGCTTGGTATCATTATGCCATTGGATCAATTGTTACCTTAGTACTGATTATGATCGCAATTGTTGTTGCATTGAAATGTTTTAAATAGTTTCAATGTATGATTTAATTAGATGCTCTGGAGAGCTATATGTTGGTCAATGAGAACTATGTATCTACTTTGGTTTTAATGTGATGATGAACTTCTATTAATTTGGTCACTTCTATATTTCTGATGTTCTGTAATAGTTTTTGACACACTTAATTATATATAATGCACGCAGATGAATCGGCAATGGATGTACGGTAACAACTATTATGATGATGCCTTTGATAGAGAATATCACTATAGTTACATGTGAAGAAATAAAATGCCTTTTGTAACAGACGAGTTTCCGTCCGAAACCATGATACTTCGAAAGAGACTATCCGTTTAGTACACGAAGTGCATCCAGCTTTTGACGTAACCCTCTCAACTTTTTAGCACATGTTATGTGGGTGAAACGATGATACCATGCCAAATTTCAACCTTTTCAGAGTTCATTTGTAGTGCTTTTCAATTTCAGGATCATTTAGCTCAAAAAAATCAATAACTGCATGGAAAATAACAAATGAAGTCAGAAAGGGTTGAAAATTGATGATGTGGCTTTGAATGGTGCATTTTGAACACACAAAAAGCCTGGAGTTCAAATAAGTTCAAGAAAATGAAATGCCTTTTGTAACAAATGAGTTTTCGTCCGAAACCCTGATACTTCGAAAGAGATTGTCCGTTTTGTACACGAAATGCATCCAGCTTTTGTTGTAACCCTCTCAACTTTTTAGCACGTGCTATGTGGGTGAAATGAGATACCATGCCAACTTTCAACCTTTTCAGAGTTCATTTGTAGTGTTTTTCAATTTCAAGGTCATTTAGCTCAAAGAATGAACTAATAGCAAAAAGAATCAACTAAAAAACTTTTATGAAACCCTAATAGCAAAAAGAATGAACTAAAAATAATCAATTTAAATATTATTTTATGAAATATAATATTCTTCAATAGCAAAAAGAATCAACTAAAAAGATTTTATAAAACTCTAATAGCAAAAAAACTCTAAAAGCTTTTATGAACCTCTAGTATTTTTGAAACTAAAATTATATAAAACCTAAAAATTACCAAATTGAATATAATGTTAAAACAAAGTAATATTAGCAAAAAGAAATTTTATAAAGAAATTTTTTCTTAGAAACTTTAATAGCAAACTAAAATAACAAAATCTGTTTTTGATGTAAACAACCATTTAAAATAACCTAAAAATTACGAAATTGAATATAATGTTAAAACAAAGTAATATTAAATAGCAAGAAAAATAGCAAAGAAATAACATAAAAAATAGGAAAAGTGAAAATAGATGCGCTTATAGGGAAATTCAACCTAAATTCAAAGTGCTAGTTAGGCGCTAATTAGGCGCCTAACTACCATTTCGAATTTAGGTCGAATTTCCTGTACAAGGGCATCTATTTTCACTATGAGAGAAGCTCAACGTGGCAGCGGCGGCGGGCTTATAAACAGGTTCGGGCAACCTTTGCTTGGCAAGGTGGGACTAAACTCCCGCCACACCGTTGTGCAAGGCCATTGGTCCCGGTTGGTGGCACCAACCGGGACTAATACCCACGTTTCGTCCTGGTTGGTGCGACGAACCGGGACCAAAGGTCCCTGTTTTCTCGCCGGCTGACGAAAAGGGACCATTGGTCCTGGTTGGTGGCACCAACCGGGACTAATATCCATCTTTAGTCCCGGTTGGTGCCACCAACCGGGACCAAAGGTCCCTGTTTCCCGCCCTTTGGGCTGCTGAAAATAGGACAGGGACCTTTGGTCCCGATTGGTGGCACCAACCGGGACCAAAGGTGGGCATGGTTCCGGTTGGTGCCACGAACCGGGACCAATTTGTGTATATATGTATGTATGTGTTCATATATGTGTTCATGCGAGTTAAAAAATCATGTTCATGCAAGTTAAAAAAATCATGTTCAATGTGTGTGTATATATGTATGTATGTGTTCATATATGTATGTGTTCATGCAAGTTATGTGCATCACGTTTTGTTACCTCCGCCACGTGATGATATGTACGGCCGACCTTTTTTTTGTTCATATAGAAAACTTCGGTAATTTTGACATGAGGGGGGACGTCGATCAACCCCCTCTCGCCCGACCAACTCTCGAGTCTGCCTAAACAGGGACTGAAAAAGCGTTTTCGATCTCCTACCCTCTCCCGCTCCTACCCGACACACTCTCAAGGCCATCCAAACCACTAGAAGAAAACTCCGGTAACTTCGATCAACCCCCTCTTGCCCGACCAAACCCTAGAAGCGTTGCTGAGGCCACCCAATCCCTAAAAGCTTTGTCGAGGCCACCCAAACCCTAGAAGTGTCGAGGCCACCCAATCCTTAGAAGCGTTGTCGAGGTCACCCCAAACCGTAGAAGCGTCGAGGCCACTAATATGATCCCTTGTCTATGTTTGCCACTAATTAATACTCCCTCCGTTCCTTGATATAAGGTGTATAGATTTTTGAGAAAAAAATCCGAAATATAAGATGTATTGCGTTGCGCCACTCATTTGGATATTTTTTTAGGGATTTGATTACATTTCCTTATATCAGGTAAGCTCCTATATTTTCTAATGTCAATTAGTCAGGTGTAATCTCGCCCAAAACTTGTGAAATTTTCCCTCCATGTGCGTTCTTTAATTTTCGTGCAAAAAACTATACACCCTATATTTAGGAATGGAGGGAGTATATCCATATCTCATGTTTGTATATTAATTGCCATGTTGTAATATTTGTAGAAACCATGGATCCAACCATGGATCCAACCATGAACAGAGACTTTTAAGGAGAAGCGTTGTTGGGGGACATAATCCTCGGCGACGGTAATTTCTTGTCGTTACTCAATTTTGACACAGAAGAGCTAGGACATGGTGGCTCTGGTCACCGAATGCTGGAGGAAGAAGGAGACCATGATGAAGGCTCCGGTGACCGAGAGCCGGAGGAAGAAGGAGACCATGATGACGGCTCCGGTGACCGAACGGAGGGAGCTGTTGCAAAGTCATCCGGCGAGGTATATATATTAATTAAGCATGTGCTAACTAATTGATGCATTAATTGTTTTGGTATGTACATATATTAACTCTTGTTTCTTCTTTTATATAGCCCTCTAAATCGATCTAAACTTCGGTAACGAGACGAGGCCCGAAGAAAAGGTTGGGCAAGGAAGAAAAGTTCACGATCACCTTAATCGCGAACGATCACTACTACAAAAACGGCTATAGCTAATATGGACACTAATGACGCACCATGTATGTGGTGCGCCACTTCTATATAGCAGTAGCGCACCAGATATGGGTGCACCATTAATGGCCATATTACTAATGACGCACCTGGTGTGTGGTGCGTCATTACTAGTTTTGTGCTGGCCCCACACCCCTCCCCAGACTTAGCAGTGGCGCACCAGGGGAAAGTGTGCAATTACTAGTTTTAACTAGTAACGGCGCACCACACCCACGGTGCGCCACTACTAAGTTTGTCCAGGCCCCACACCCCTTCCCAGACTTAGCAGTGGCGCACTAGGGGAAAGTGCGCCATTACTAGTTTTAACTAGTAATGGCGCACCCCACCCACGGTGAGCCACCACTAACAATTGTTTTTTCAATTTTTTTTTCAAAACTAGTAATGACGCACCACACACCAGGTGCGCCATTAGTAACCCTGGTTACCAATGGCGCATTCTTCGGAGGTGCGCCATTGGTAACATGAGAGGAGCTAGATATTTTTGACAGCCACCTACCACACTCACTTTCCCCACTTCATTCTCTCCACCTCTACCAAGCTTGGTCTCGGCTGCCTCCTCCTCCTCACCTCATTTGCACCATAGATTCACCCAAATTAAGTGGTTAAATTTCCATTTTTTGATAGGTAAGTAAGGGGAAAGCTTTCTTTATGTTCTAGATCTACTTTTTTCTCCCTCCAATGTACACACTTTTTATGGCCTAGATCTACATATGTTTGTGGTGTTGCATATGTTTGTGTTTGTAGGTACCGGTATTTGAAATGCGATAGTTGCCAATATTTTGCCGGAATGTTGATTCATTTCCGTTTTGGCGAGAATTTGGCACTATGCATTCTTTTTTGTCCTATTTTTAGGCAAAGTCATGCCAATTTTTTTGGTTCTAAAATATCGTTTTGCTACCCCGCAGGCGACCATTTGTCCGCACGATGACCGAAGGCATCGTGAATAGGTTTTTGAGCTCCCCGAAGGCCGAGATGCTTCAAAATAACGAGACGGACATGAGATGTCCGTGTCGAAGATGCAAGTTGAAGAGCCTTATGGACCCGGATTCCAGACAGGTGCGGGACCACCTACTCGTGCGTGGTTTCATGGATGGCTATCGGTGGCAAGGTGATGAAGATGATTATGAAGTCGTCCATGGGGGCGGGGCAAGAAATAAGGAAGGGCAGCAAGACAATAGCGGCGAGAGCGGATGAGAAGACGAAGAATCTCCAGGACATGATCATGAAGTAGATGCAGGACACAGTCATCATGTAGAAGATGCCGGAGATGATGATGATGAAGATCAAGACGAAGGGCATGATCATGAAGATGAAGATGCTGGAGCAGACAACGATGGACCATCGATGGGCTGGGTGCAGGACCCTCATATTCAAGAGCTGCTTCTCAAGCAGACGGGTAACGCAAGAGCTACCGCCTGAGAGAAAGCCAAGCTGGATCAACTGGAGATAGACGCGGTTACTCCATTGTATGAAGGATGCAGGCTCGAGGATACCTGCCTGAAAGTAACGCTCATGGCTCTGGAGATGAAGGTAAAACACAAAATGACCGACGCATGCTTCGGCGTGAACATGTCATTCTGGCACGAACGTCTTCCCAAGGGGAACAAGTGCCCGACCAGTTTCAAGGAGGCGAAGAAAATCGTGTGTCCTCTGGATTTACCGCACGTGAAATACCATGTGTGCGTGCATTTATCGGGACGAGCACGCGGAGTCTACCATATGTCCGGTGTGCGGCGTCACTCGATACAAGAAGAGGAAGAAAGCTCCTCGAAAAGTGCCGTGGTACTTCCCAATCACTCCTCGTCTACAGCGGTATTTCGCGGACCCTAATCTAGCAAAGCTCCTGCGTTAGCACGCGGATAGTGAGGAGAAGAAGCAGCGAGAAGATGACGGAAATGATCCGGAGATAAATAAAAAAGACAAGATGTTGAGTCACCCTAAGGATGCGAGCCAGTGGCAAGCGTTGAACTTCAAACACCCAGAATTTGGGGACGATCCAAGGAACATCGTGCTGGGCGCGAGCACCGATGGAGTCAATCCGTTTGGCAGCCAGAGAAGCACACATAGCACCCGGCCTGTGTTTGTGTGGATGTACAACCTTCCCCCCTGGATGTGCATGAAGAGGAAGTACATTCACATGAGTATGCTATTTGAAGGGCCGAAACAACCAGGGAACGACATCAATCTATATCTGGGGCTGCTGAAAGAGGAGCTAGACACGCTGTGGAAAACGCCAGCCAATACGTGGGACGCCGCAGCGAAACAATATTTCCCTATGAGAGACGCACTACTCACAACGGTGCACGACTTTCTTGGATACGGATATGTCGTGGGGCAGGTGGTCCACGGATTTAGTGCATGCGTCAGGTGCATGGATGACACAACATATCGCCAGCTAGATAGAGATCCCGGATCTTCGAAAACCGTGTTCATGGGACATCGAAGGTGGCTTCGCGACGATGACGCATGGAGAAAACGCAAGGATCTGTTCAATGGTGAAACCGAACCCCGAAGACCCCCACGTACGAGGAGCGGCGAGGAAATAGACGAGCTGTTGAAAAATTGGAAAGAGTGCCCACCGTCGGGAAAGAAGCGAAAGGCGCCAGAGCCGCTGCTGAAGGTATGGAAAACGAGGTCTGTTTTCTGGGACTTGTCGTACTGGAAGATCATCCGTGTGCCTCACAGCCTTGATGTCATGCATATCATGAAGAACGTGTGCGAGAGTCTGCTTGGTACCCTGCTCAACATGCCAGAGAGGACCAAAGATGGGCCGAAAGCAAGGACAGACTTGCAATCAATGGGCATCAGGGAGGAGCTTCACGCAAAATGCCCTAATGATGACGGTGAGGTGAAGGACACGGAAAGTCCTCGCAAAGGCAAAAAGGCCAAGAAGATCGAATATGAATGCCCTCCCGCATGCTTCACTCTAAGTTAGAAGGAGATCGAGCAGTTTTTCACCTGCCTCGTAGGAGTAAAACTTCCTTACGGTTACGCGGGGAAGATAAGCAGATACCTAGACTCAACGAAGCAGACGTTCAGCGGGATGAAGTCTCACGACTGTCACTTGCTGATGACGCAGATACTTCTAGTTGCAATCCGTGGGATCATGGACGCGCACGTCCGTGAAACGCTATTTGGCCTATGCAACTTTTTCGACGTCATCTCTCGGAAGTCGGTTGGCGTGAAGAAACTCAGAAGGCTATAGGAAGAGATCGTGGTGATAATATGCAAGCTTGAGATGTACTTCCCGCCCGCATTCTTCGACGTTATGGTGCATCTGCTGGTCCATATCGTGGAGGATATCATCCAACTCGGGCCAACGTTCCTGCACAGCATGATGCCGTTTGAAAAGATGAATGGTGTCATCAAAGGATACGTTCGCAACAGGGCACGTCCAGATGGAAGCATAGCCAAGGGCTTTCTGACCGAATAGTGCATCTCCTTCTGCATGAATTATCTAGGCATCGAGAACCCCATTGGTCTGCCCGTCAACAGGCACCTCGGCAGGCTCGCTGGATGGGGTCACCGCGAGGGTCGCCGCGAAATGCATGTCGACTTCAAGGGTCGACTCGCCGACTTTGAAAGAGCAAACCTAGTCACGCTACAACACATAGACATGGTCGATCCTTGGGTGGTAGAGCACAAAACCTTTATTGAGAAGACGTACAATGACCGAGGCCAACAGAGGATGGACGGATATATAATCAAAGAGCATAACTCATCTTTCATGCGTTGGTTCAAGGATATGCTTCTGTCGTACCCTTTACATGAGGATTCTTCCGCGAAAGAAAAACTCATATTCGCCTTGTCGCAGGGCGCCGAGCACAACCTGATGACCTATGAGGCGTACGATATCAACGGCTACACATTCTACACCGAGGAAAAGGACATGAAGAGCGATTATCAGAACTCCGGGGTAACGATGGAATCCTACACTGGTAACGACAAGGACAGATACTACGGAAGGATCGAGGAGATCTGGGAGCTGAGCTACGCTGGAGAGAAGGTCCCGATGTTCCGTGTCAGATGGGCCAAGAGCGTCCTAAAAGAAGACCGGTATTTCACCACCATGGTTATACCCGAAGCCAAATCCAAGACCGCGGGCGCAAACGTCACCGCGAAAAATGAGCCATGGGTACTGGCTTGTCAAGTGGACCAATGCTTCTTCATTACCGACCCGTCAAAACCCAGTCGTGTTGTCGTGAGGAGAGGCAAAAGGAACATCATCGAAATGGATGGAGTCGCCAATGAGCAAGACTTCGACAAGTACAGCGACCCGAAGATGGAAGATGACGACGATGATGAAGTACCATACACCACAAGAAGAAGCAGGACCACCCTACCTAAAGGACGTCCGTTCAGGAGAAGAACTCAAGGGGTTCCGGGGCTAAATTATTCAACCGCGAGAAAGAAGGGCAAGAAGATTGTGAAAAGATAGCTAAGATCAAATCACGACGTGTCGATCGTGTGTGTGTGTCAGTGGCAAGCTCAATCTTTGATGACTGTTATTATTTCATGTCACTTGATTTCAACCATGGCATCTAATTCTAAATCTTTGCACAATGGTTTTATCGCTCCATTTGTATTTTCCTTTTCTTTTATCTCAAATCTTAAATTATTACATGCAACTAAAAATCCAAAAAAATAAAAAGTTAGTAATGGCACATCAGGAGAAGTTGCGTCATTGCTATCACGGTTTTTATGGCGCACTCCTAAAAGGTGTGCCATTGATATACCAATAAAAAAAGTTAGTAATGGCGCACCAGGAGAAGGTGCGTCATTGCATGGTTTTTATGGCGCACCCCTAAAAGGTACACCATTGATATACCAATAAAAAAAGTTAATAATGACACATCAGAAGAAGGTGCGCCATTGCTATCACAGTTTTTAGGTGCGTCGTTACTAACCCTGTTTGCAGTCCAAAACGTTTCGGTCTTCTTCCTCGCTCGAACAGGCACGCCCATCGCATATCTCCCTCTCTCTCATTCTCGTCCGCCCGCCTGCCTGCGACTTTGATTGATTCAGCTTCCTCGTCGCCATCCATTCCCTCCCCATTCCTTGTCGCCTCTCCCCTCTGCTGATTCCTCCTGCGCTGCCGACGCCCCTTCCTCTTGCTGCTGCGCCCTGCCAGGGTCGGGCCGGGCCGCCGCCGCCGCCCCTTCCTCTTGCTGCCCTGCCCTGCCAGGGTCGGGCGGGGCCGCCGCCGTCACGCAGATCCAAGAAAGAAGCTCCGTTTGATTCTTCTCCCTCTCCACCTCGCTCAGGTTTGCTCTTTACTTTACTTGATCCCCTCCCCTCCCCCCTTCTTCCCCACCGGACCGGACCGGACCGCTGCAACCCCAACCACCATAGGAATTGTCATTAGATGCGCCCTGCAGACTACAGTAGTAATGATCCATCATCGTCCTCGATCATTGCCTCCATTTCTCCTGGCATAATCATCGCTCATCATGCTCGAACATCAATTGGTTTCAGTTTCTTCAGATGCGCTTGAAAGACGCTCAGTTACCTCCCGTGTTTTTTGTTGTTGTTTGTAGGTCTTGTGTAATTTCTACATCACTATTTTTTATGGTATGCTTGTCTCTAGTCAGATAGGAGTAAAGTATCACATCCTCGCCTGTTGTGAGCTTATCCTCTGATAATTAGATGCGCCTGCTTGTAATGATCTATTTTGTTTGGGTCATTACTTCAATTGCTCACATCTGCACATATAATGTTCTATCTGTAGGACATCCGTTCTCTATTTGTTGTTATTGCTACACCATCATTTATTTTCTGAAGATATGCATGCTCGGTGCTTGTCTGTAGTTAGATAGGTGTAAAGGATGACAGACTTGTCTGTTTGTGGTTAATCACCTGCAAACTTCAACATCAAGGATGGCCTTTACCTGCAAGTATTGTTCAGCATTGCTTACATCTGCAGATATGAATCCTAGCTCTAGAACATCTGTGACCTATTTGTTGTTGTTTTCACATCATCATTTATTTTCTGATGATGGCTTGCGTGTTCGGTGCTTGTCTCTAGTTAGATAGGAGTAAGGATCACTACCTTGTCTGTTTATGGGCTTAATCACCTGTAAACTTTTATAACAGCATGAATAGCATTTACCTGGGAGCATTGTTCAGCATTGCTTACTACATCTGCACATATGAATCCTAGCTCTACTACAGCCACAGTCTATTTGTTGTTATTGCTACAACACCATGTATTTTTCTGATGATGGCAGTTTGGTGCTTGTCTGTACTCAAATAGGAGTAAAGGATCACAGCTTTGTCTGTTGTGGGGCAATTACCTGTGAACTTTAATAGTTGCTAAAAATTGTAGTAACCTTGCCACTTGGCCTAGGAGAGCTCTTGTGGTGTGGTGTTTAAAATGATACCTGGATAGGCTGGTCATTTGTAGTGTAATGTTGATTTGCCACTTACTGTAGATAGTCTTGCTTCCTTTTGCTGGTTTGTTAAGTCTATTCACCTTTATTGGTTTGTTTGCCCCTTGGATTGCTAATGTGCTGTCTGTACACTAAATGATTCGATTTGCCCTTATATTTTGCTAGTATCTAGTACTGCCTAGGACTTTACTTGATCTACCCTGTGAAGCCTTGTGGATTGGTTGGCCCGGGTAACCTTTTGGTGTTTGTCAACTGTTGTTTATGACTTGCTCTGAAATTGTTGCGCCATAGGAATCTGTGCATTGTTACGGCTGGGTATCCATGATATTACTGATAACTTCTATCAATGCAGCCTATGTAATGGTTTGTGTTGGTTAGAACTTCAGGTCTCTGCCTCTATGTGATTGGGATTGGAAAAGATAGTTATTGATCTCATATATACATTGAGGTCTTATGGTCCATTTTTGGACAGGCAACACGGGTACTTAGTTATTGGTCTCCCTGATCCTCTTTCAAGCCACTATTCGTATACAACATCCGTGTCTGGAGATGGACCATAATACAGAGATGGCTAGCCCCTGTTTTTTTAATGGAAGAAGTGTCTGGAGCGCTGGATGCATAGGACAAATAGTTACCCCTTTCTTCTAAAATGTTGATTAATTTCATTTTCGGTTGAGAATGGGGCACTCCTAGGTCAAGAAAATTAGCAAAGGTCATGCCCAATTTTCTTGACCTAGAAGGTGCCCGATTCTCAACCGAAACAAAAATTAATCAACATTTAGAGACAATATTCTATTCTTAGTTTTCCTCTAAATCTGAGAAGAATAGATACTACCCTGATCTCATCCAATAACTCTAGTAGCCTTTTTTCCTATTTAGAGCGAACATGGCCGACAACGATGAGGCCGGCGGTTCGGGCAAGCCATTCTGGGAGCTGTCCCAGGAGATGGAGGAAGAACCTCACCGCTATGAGGACGCCGCGGAAGACACCGATCCCGACTACACAATCCCTAGTGGCGTCGGGGATGACACCACTAATGGTGCTGCAGGGGATGCCACCACTGATGATGGCAGCGAACGCTCAGATGGCAGCCAACTGAAGAGGCAACGGAAGGATCGGTGCTCGAACGTGCTCGGCACTGTCAAGGAGGAATTTACTGAAGTGTCCTCCAGTGGGCATCCAATGGCGCCCAAAGAATTAGTCCGTGGGTACGCGGGACGACTCGGGTGCATTCTCCGGAGCATCGTCTCGATCAACACCGAGAACCTAAGGCATCGTGACCGAGGGACTTTGCGCAACCTCCTCTTCACGAAGCTGCACGAACGATACAAGTTCCCCGGTGACTTTGCGAACACACGCCTCTCAGGGAATAAAGTGAACAGTGCCGCCCTCACGAAGACGAGCACGGCCCTAGCTACTTGGAGAGCCACGGTGAAGAGAAGGATTCTAAGTGGTGATAGTTATGAGAAGATCAAGGCGACAAATCCTTCGATCAGCAAAGCTAACTACCTGGAGTTCAAGATCAAGTGCGAGAGCAACGCATCCGCGGAATCAAGTCAGTGGGGGAAAGATATGAGGGACTTGAACTTAGGGTTCCACAAACTCGGTCCCGACGGTTACAAAGTGGCGGAATCTAAATGGGACAAGGAGGACGCGGAGCGTGCTGAGCAAGGCCTACCGCCCCTCTTCGATAAATACCATGAAAAGTAGACCAGGAACTATGTCAGGGCCCGGTACAAGGTGGACCCGGTAACAGGGGAGCTTACCATGGATCCAAAGGTGAAGGAGCTTGAGCTTGTTCTAGTAAGGAATACACCCCCGCGTAATTAGCTCCATATGGTTGCATTCTAATTAATGAAGCCAAATTTCTAAATGGTTCACGTTCCTTCTGCAGGAAACTAAAAGCAGTAGCGCGGGGTCTCAGAGCTCCCCGTCTGCTGCCCCTTGGGACACCACTTTAAATAGGGCGTTGAACGTATTGAAACAAAAGGATAAGTTCGGTAAGCCGTCGTCAGCTGGTCGTGTGGTCGGCGAAGGCTTGTCCACGAAATGGTCGGAATACTATAAGGCTGGGCGAAAGGAGAGAAAGACCAGCTCGGAAAGCTAGGAGCGCGAGGTTAAAGAACTCAAGGCACAAGTGGCGCGGATTTCGGAGATAGTCCAAGAGCAAGTGCGAGACCAACTGGGAGCGACGATCACCGTCATTACGCCTTCCTTGCTTGAGGGGCTGTGGGGGTGGATTGCGGGCGGCCAACAGGGGCCATCCTCGATTCCCAGCTTCACGGGCAGCAACTCGCACAACGTGCCGGCAATGGTGTCTCCGGCGGAGGCGGCATTGGTGTCTCCGGCGGAGGCGGCATTGGTGTGTCCGGCGTCGACACCGGTATTGGAGCTTAATGCACCTGGGTGTGGGAAGAATATGTCGGTCGGCACCTCGGCAGCAAGCGGCCCCTCCTTCACTTGCACGCCCACCGTTGGCGGTGCCTCGATATTAGCCGAGCTCGACGCCATCACGGTAACTAAGCCTCGGCCGATGACTACTTCATCTCCTTGCCTTTGACTGGGCATCCCTGACGCCCTACATGTTTTCGCAGGGCGCCGCCAACGTTCCATGCACTCTCCTGCACTTCGTGGACGGCGATTTGATCGATGTCGCCAAGGCCAAAATCATTGAACTGGGCAATCGCGTGTTCCACGGTAATCCGATGCCACCCATCGTGTATAGGGTTCAACTGGTTCGGGTGCTGCGGGGCTGCGATGACTTGTTACCTCCGTATCGACCCCCTGGGGCCGATGAAGATGATGTGATGACCCTCAACGCCTGCTTAAACTGGTCCATGCTTTGGCCGAAGAGCCAGATTCGTTTGGGGGCGGAGGACACCACCCCACAGACAACACCGCTAGTCGTGCCGGCGCCAAGCCATGGCAAGACTGCCGCAACACTACCGCCGTCAGCTGATCCGGACATGCATATGGCACAGGATCCGGACAACGACGACGATACATTTTCTAACGTCGATAAGTACATCAACGAAGATGGGTACGATGACGAATTCTTGGGGCCTCCTTCTCAAGAACCCAACCCTGCAAAAGACGATCGCGATCTAGCTGGTACCACGGAGAAACCCAATTGCAACAGGCGTCGTCTGTTCAGTTCTCAGGAGATGCCTCCATCTGCCGCCTTCACCGAGACTCAAACAGCCGAGGTGCGAAATATTATCAGCCCCAACACACTCAAGAAGGTGGTCTCAGAGCAGAACTCGATCCCATTACAGCAGAAGAAGCAGAAGGCACGGAAAAGAAAAAATAACAAGGGTGTGAGCCAGCCGGCACTGAGTATGATCCGTGCAGAGGACGGGCCACCAATACCTAAGGATATCTCGAGGATGGTGCATGTGGCGGGTAGGCCAATGCTACCGACTAATCTGCTCAGTGTTGCAACCGGTGCTATGCGGAGTCTGCATGACGATGTTCTTTCTATGGAGAAGTGGCGTCTCTCCGAGAATGATGTGGCATACCCGGTTTTCGTGGCCAAGGTGACACAGGGCAAGGGCTTTGTCGATAGCACCATCGGGTGTATGATCGTCCTGCGGTTTTATGACATCTTCGCTATGTTTAACCTTTATCCGCTGCACTACACCTTCGATCGGCTATTTTCGCTCAGTATGGAGATGCGGATCATTAGAGACAAGACCCCAGACATCGTGATAGTCGACCCCTTCTACATGCATGCCAAGATCTTGGGCAGCGCTGGGGATCGGCAAGTTGCGAGTTCATACCTCGAAGGCGTCATTCTGGCGAACCTAGATAAGGATAACTTCCTCGTGCCTTACTTTTCCGAGTAAGTCATCCCCTCACCGCCCCATAACATATGATTTCTTAGATTTCGATCGTTCTTTTTTTCTAACATTCCGTGTTTTGTGCAGTGACACACATTGCACACTCATTCTCTTAAGTCCGAAATATTCCGTGACCACGTATTTTGACTCGGACCGTCAGTCGAATAAAGACTACACAAATATCAAGAAAGTTCTTGATGATGCTCTCCCCAGCTACGCCAAATCTGGAGGCACCTTCAGGAGGCCAATTTGTAGGTACAGCAAGCACGTGTTCACCCACATAACGACGTTCCCCTGCGTCAAGCAGCCGACTGGCAGTCAGAAGGATGCCTACTACGCCCTCCATCACATGCGGGCGATCGTACGGGACCTTCATCACCTTATGCTACCAAATAATCTCAAAGATTGGGCCGCACGCTTGTTGCAAATCCAAGACGTGGACATTAGACAAGAATTCTTTCGCATCCAGTCGGAGTTCGCAGAAATCATCTATCAAGATGTCCTTCGTACCTCGGGGCAGTTCTACCTCAAATATCAACCGTCCAACAGTGAAATAGAAACACCGCTACAAATGCAGGCTGATAACGACCGCACATTCATGACCATCACGAAAGACGGCGGCTTCATCCACGCTCCGGTCCCTGAGCCGAGTCGAAAGTATTGATGCTATGTAGTTCTGAAATATCGATTAGCTCATGTTGTAATTAAACTTTAATGAACTTGTATGTCTCTTTAGTTTGGACAGTCGTTCAACTTATTTGTAATCGATGCTATTTATTAGTAGGACCATGAATCGTGCTATTAATGTGTTGCTTTTCTCTTCCGGTCCTTTTGTTGCATACTTATATATTATCTGTGAATTGCTACTAACATTTTGTTTGTCTAGTGCATAGAGATGCCGTCGTATGTCGTGTACAAGGGTAAGGTTCCTGGAGTCTACGACGACTGGGAGGAGTGTCAGAGACAGGTTCACCGTTTGAACGGTAACAGTTACAAAGGGTACACCACTAGGGCGGAGGCGGAAGCTAGATACGCGCGCTATCTGACGGGAGAGAGGAGGGAGGGGAGGAGGAACCGGATGAAGACCAGTTTCATCGCGATGATGCTCATCGTGACCGCAGCTCTCTTCTATGTGATGGTAGTTTAGATGATCGATATCGACTTTGTAATGTGACGACAAACTCGGCTAATATGATGAACTTTGCTAATATCTCGAGACCTAAACTTGGCTAATGTTTGAACTTTGTTCGCTATTTCGAATTTGGAGACTAATATGATGAATCCTATTGTGTGATGTTTATATTCTGTGCTGTAACGTATTTTGTAACCTGTGCAAATACCAGAAAAGCAAAAATAATAATTCCTAATATTCATAGTAGTGGCGCACCATATTGAGAATTAGTGGCGCACCAAGATAAATACCAGTGGCGCATTATCGGGCATAGTAATTGCGCACTTGGGGCATAGGTGAAGGCAAATATGGCCCCAGTAGTGGCGCACCATGGCTAAATACTAGTGGCGCATCATGGGGCATAGTAATGGCGCACTTGGGGGCATACATGAAGGTAAATATGGCCCCCTACGAGGCATAGTAATGGTGCACTGTTGGACATAGTAATGGCGCACTATGTGGTGCGCCACTATTATGTGGGATACTAATGGCGCACCAGAGGTGCGTCATTACTATTTGTTACTAGTGGCGTGTTAATAGTGGCGCACCTATAGTGCGCCATTAATAGCAAAAACTGGTGCGCCACTAACAGCCTTTTTTCTAGTAGTGGATGGCCAACCGATTGAACCGAAGAAGACCAAGGATGCATTTTCTGCTCAGTGTGGAGCTATTGTTAGGGTAAACATCCCGATCAGCATCCAGCAATGGAATGAGCCGGCTAAGAACGCTAAGAACTACGACCCTCAAGTTTCTTATGTCACCGATAGATAGAAAGAAGATCTTTGGAAGGACCTGAAAGCAAATTTCACCCTAGCGCCAGAGGATGATGAGAGTAATCCAGTTATAGAGCCACTGGTCAGGTCGTGTGCTCTTAAGAAGATGGCAGATCTTTTCAGGAGGTGGAAGAATGAGTTGAAAGCTAAGTTTGTCGACCAAGAGAAGACTCCAGTATTCGTCGGCCGATATGCGGGGATAAAAGATCAATGGGACGAGTTTGTGGCCTACAAGACTTCTAAAAAGAGTAAGAAAATGCCAGCAATAAACAAGAAAAATGCTGAGAAGAAGTAGTATCACCATCGCACGGGGTCAGGTGGCTTGTAGGAGATATGCCCTAGAGGTAATAATAAATGTTATTGATTATCTCCCTGTTCATAATTAGGTTTATGTTCCATGGTATAACTACTATGGTTCTCGAGTCTACAATAACCACGAGGCTTGAAGGAAGACTCATATGCACGTGTGGAATAATAAACGGTAAACTGTATTCCTAGTCTGGCCTCTAAGACTGCCTCAAGTATTGCATGATGATCTTGTTTTCCTGATCATGGGCATGGCTATACCGGCAATTTTGAGGGCACAATGTTAGAAGAACATTTGTGTTGAATCGACCCGAATTGATGTTATTCTATGAGATACATTCGTCATAAGTTAATGGTTAATAACACAGAGAAGTTAATATTTGCATAATTCCTTAGACAATGAGAGTATCGAATTTCTTCATGCTTGCTTCATGAACTTTGGGGTTTGTTAAACGTCATCCCTAAATGGGTGGCTATTACGGCGGCTTACGGGTTCATGGAAAAGTATGTCAAGTAACTTGATAGCTCAAGATTGGGATTTGCTCCTCCGATGATGGAGAGATATCTCTGGGCCCTCTCGGTGTTACGACATCCATCATCGTCTGGCCAGACCCTTTGTGATTTGATCACGGGGATGCCGGAACACAGGAACGAGAAAAGAGAACAATACCGGTAATGAGGTAACTAGCATAGTGGACAAGTTGCTGATCCACGGGGATGCCAACATGCCTCACCTCGGGTATTTGTAACATATCGTGAAGCAACAAGAATAGCACACGACAACTAGAGGTTCACTCGAATATTTATTCGTGTGGGTATAGGGATCGATATGGGTGTCCGCGACTCCGATGTTGATCATTGATCGGAATGGGTTCCGGGTCATGTCTATGCTTCACCAAACATATAGGGTCACATGCTTAAGGGTCATTTATCTGCTGAATACTAGACAAGGAGTCCGAGAGAAAGTCACTGAAATAGTTTCGGTGACGACGGAAGAGTTCCGGAGAGAGAACACCGAAAGAGTTTCGATAAAACCAAAAAGTTGTTTCGGAATATATTATTAGGTCAAAATGGTTTCGGCACTCGCCTGGAAATTCTTAGAGGGTCTTAGAATTGGTCTGGGAACTTCTGGGATTTTTCTGGAGAAAAAACCCAGAAATGTTCTGGAGCCACCAGAATTGTTGTTGTTGCTTTTCGCTGATGAAAACCACCATACCGGAAATGTTTCGGCATGAGCCCAGAATAATTTTAGAGGGTACCAAAAATGGTCTAGGACCGTCCGGGATTTTTTTCAGAAGAAACGATCGTGGGAAAACATCTTGTCCCAGCGCGAGGGGACAAGATCCCACGAATCGGGGGTTGCATGTTTGGTGGCTTTTTGTCTAGGGAGCATGCATGTTTCATGGAGACATGTTGGAGGCTTGTTGGGGGGCAAGGTTGTGGCCGGCCCAAGTGGTGTCCCCTTGGTGGCCCACTTGTGTTACCTTTTCACCTTACATGTGGGACATGTTGCATGGCTGTTTTGGTATTTTCCTCCACCATCCCACCCCTTGCCTTGGCCTATATAAGGAGGAGATATGGCTGCCATTCTCCTCACCCCTTGCTCTCATACACATGCCATGCATTTTCTGGCTTCTTCTCTCCCTCCCACGAAAAGAGTTTCGTAGAGCCGAAAGGCTGTCTGGGTTCCGGTGGGAACTAGTTCTGGACGGCGAAGCCCTGCCGGATAGATGACACCCTATGTGTGCAACTCTGTAGAGAGATCGTAGTTTCGGTCTTAGTTCGAGAGTGCCTCCCGAAGGGCTGTCTGTGTGACCGTCCAAGTTTTGGAGGTCCTCCCGAAGGGCTGTCCGAGTGACAGTCCAAGTTTCGGAGGTCCTCCCGAAGGGTTGTCCGCGACACCATCCGGGGGACTATCCGACCGCCTCTCGGAGGGCTATTCGCGGGGTAGATGAGGGTATACATCCTCACAGTTGGGAGGTTGTAAAATCCTAGCCGCGGGGATCTGCACCGCCGATCGTCATCGACTCTACTTCCGCTGCGCTATTAGTCGGTAACGAAATGATCAAACCTTGTATGCAGTCTCCATAGTGGTCCTGGGCTGGTGCATAGGTCAATTTTTTTTGTTTTCTGCTGCGTTGCAAACAGTGGCATTAAGAGCCATGCTATGCGTAGATGCAGGTTGCGATCTTGAATACATAGAGATGTATGGGTGTTGCACAATATAATTAGGTAGTAGATGAGATCTATTACTGAAAATTATTTGTGCGGCTAGTAGATGAAATCTGTAACCCGATGTTCTTGTTGCTTCCCTGGAATTTGCGTAGTCCTGATCTCAACGGCATGGTGGAATCTCACAAAGTTCTGGCAATCCGCGATCCTTTCATGCTCCTCCTGAGTATGTTGATTGACAAATCAACGAAGTGCTAACAGTTCTTTGGGTTCCACCATAGTTGAGAAAGATGGATGTTTTGCAGACAAAAGGGCAATGCAGATGCGATCTGCACGGGGGTCACGCGTATGACGAAGTTTAGTATGGGGCTCGAGATTTTATTATCTCGTGTTTCATACACCCTGGAAAGTTAATCTAGCAACTTGAATTATCATACTTGATGATCTACGTTGGTAGATTCGGTTTGTTTCAGAACCTTAGTAGCCACGTAAAACAAGTTTTTGCATGAACCGATTAGAGGCGTCCAACTTGGTTCTGTAGGATGGTTTGCATGTGCATATGATGTGGTATAGCAATGCTCATATTAATTTGATTATGTATGAGATGATTATATGATGTAATTAACATGACCTGCGTGTCATGATTCGGCATGATGGCTGGAGCCATATGATTGAACTTTAATGACCTATGTGTCAACCTTATGTAATGCACTTATTTTATTAGCTACAAAGATAGCAATATTACCTAGTGCATCGACAAGGTGGTGGCAATCTTCGCGAAGGTGAACACCGACGCGAATGCCGAAGACGAAGAAATGAAAGACTTCTCCGTCAGAAAGGGCTATACCATATCATGCTATTATGAATTGCCTGAGATGTTTATCCCTTATGATGCACCCTTCTTGATTGCACGGTAGTCGCTTTTTATTAGGGTGATCTCTCACAAAAAAAATATCAAGTAGTTAGTGTTCTCTTAAGTGTAGCACCGTCACGACACCTATCTTTTCGGGGTGCGCCGTGTCACACGGGTACGAACGATTAGAGAAGTGTGAGGCGGGTGAGTTGAGACCTTGCAACGAGATCACTTGGTTGTCTTGACATTCAGGCATGACCGTCATGAGCTCGGAACACACGCATCGAAAGATGAACAAGAGTCACATAGAGATGTGATTGGCAAGTTGGCCTACCGGTTGAGATTTTCGTCATCAGTGGTGTTACACCAATGGTGAACAATTTAAATGCGGGTCTTGTATCACTCACAATCAATTATGAGAGATATTGATTTGAGTGGGAGCGCACTATAGAATTAATTCCTTTAATTCTCAATGCAATTAATTGTGAACTTTGTCTAAGTGTAGATTGGATAATAGTTGTAGGATAATGGCTCGCGTTTCCACCTTCCCTATTAAAATTGAATAGCTGTTAAATATCTGGTTAAAACTTTACGGTTGGCAACGTAATGTGAGGATTGTCCTCAAGAGTGCCGAGAAGGACTTTGTCGTATCGCATGCTTTTAGTATTCTCTCGCTAATGCTATGGATCATATGACTCTCATCCTTCGATCCAAAAGCTAGAATTCCTTTTCAGTCAAAGTGCAATATGTTTGCTTCCATGAGACCGGAACTTCGAAAGTTGGATAGTTATGTGATATTCATGGAATCTGAAAATCATTTTCAGAGACAGACAAAAGCTAAAAGATATGAGATATCCAAAGCAATGTTTGTTTGCAAACTATTAGTAAAGGATTTTACTATGCATTAGACTGATAAGAGAGGGATCCAGGAGAACGCTTGCCATATGATGAAAGGTGAATAAAACAACAACTTAAAGAGAAAGGAAGTGTCCGAAGGGTGTTAGTATGACTTTCATGCCTAGGAAGTCCGGGGCTAACGCCACTCTTATGTTGGGTGCTTCTTCTGAGAGTAGGAAAGATATTGAAAAGTTAAACTGTTAGAAGTATAATGGCAAAAGGAAAGAAGACTAGAATATCCAGCTCATGTATGAACGTCATACAAGTTTTTGATGTATAGAAGGCTGGTCAAAGATATAGTTCTTGGGAATTATGGTTAAACATGTTAATCACTAATTCTTGGGTATTGTGAGTTGGTCACAAAGATACCCGCTCGATTCCATTCTGTTGCAACTCGATGTAAGAACTACTATGGCGTGAAAGACTAGCCAGGGATGAGGTTTAGATACACGCAGGGAACATAGTAAATGTTACTATGCCTTCCATCGGTGTATTCCCTATGTATTAAGTTTCATAATTCATTTTAGAGTTTCACACTCTAGCCCTTTGCATAAGGTATCTTGTAAGAAGGTTGTCCATGAGAGAACTTTTCATGTTCGGTGTTATGAATAACATAAGGGCCATACTTTCATTATGAATGAGACGTATGTTATGAATATTGATAATAATACATTACCTCTGGGTTTACTTTTATAATTCATTTTAGAGTTTCATACACTCTAGCCCATTAAACAATGTTTGTTGCAAAAGAGTTGTTCATGAAAACAACAATTGTTGTTCAGTATTATGAATAACATGAAGGGCCATGCTTCCATCCTAGATGGGATGTATGTTATGAATATTGATGGAAATATGATACATCCATAACACTGACGCTAAATGTCACAAGACTAAAAAAATACCACATATGTGTGGCACTGCATTTGGTCACATTGGAGAAACCTGCATGGGAAATTCCATTATGATGGATTTTGAAGTCGTTTGATTTTGAATCATCTGACACTTGCAACTTTCCTCCAAAAGGTGAACTAACTAAAATACCGTCACAGGCCATAAGGAATGAGCAAATAACTTATTGATGATCATACATTTGATGTATGCAGTCCGATAAATGTTGTTGCAAACAGTGGATTTGTCTACCTTCAAAAATGACTCAAGTAGATATATGGATATTTACTTGTGAGACGTAAGTCTGGATCTTTTGAAATCATTCGAAAGGTTTTCAAAAATGAAGTAGAAGTTATTGTACCAAGTAAATTATGTTTCTGCAATTTGATTGCGGAAAGGAATATTTGATTACAAGTTTAGCGAATGTCTAATGAGTTGTGAAAAGAGTTTCATAACTTGCACCTCCCAGAACACCACTGCAAGTGGAAAGTCCTTGAATATGTAATCGAACCATTTATGACATGGTAAGATCAAAGATGACATAAATAGATTTGCCATTATCCCTTTTATAGAGTGATGCTTTAGAGACTGCGGCTTTTACATTGAAAAGAGATCCATCAGGTCTGTTGAAATGATGCCATGGTATGGTACGCCCAACCATGTTATATCTTTTCTTAACATTTGGAATATGGGGCTTGTGTAAAAGGTTACAAACCTATTCGAAATCAAACAAGTGCTACTTTGTATGGTTATCCCAAGTCACTGGGTATTCCCCCACCACTATACCGAGGCAAAGGGTTTTGCCACAAAACGATATGCTTTTAAAGAGAATAGTTCTTACAAAAGGTGAGTGGGAGGACAGTGCAACTCAACGAGATAACCAGTATCTCCGTCATCAGTTCAAAGGAAAGAAACCCTGGAAGTGATTTCGTTGTTTCCTACTACGACTGATATGGAAGTCTCTACAATAAAATGTATGGACTTCGGTCGAACGTGCAACTGAACCACGTAGGCAAAGCTCATGCAAACTTATCAGGTGCGCAAACGAGATATTGTTGTTAGACAACAATATACCTACAATACACAAGGAAGCGTTGATGGGCCCTGACTCCAGGATTGGCGAAATGCCAATACAATCCGAGATAGTTTCCATATAAGTGATTCAAGATTAAAACCTTGATACACCTTTCAAAGGACTTAGTCTAACGAATATTTATGGAACTAAAAACTGATACGGATAAAAATGTTTTATCCATAAAGCTCGACTTATTGAAATAACAAGTTCAAGGAGTTGACTACGATGAGGTTGTTTCACCGTAGCGATGCTTAAGGTCGGTTCAGGTTGAACTAGCAATTAATACATATATCAATCATGAGATATGAAACATGGATGACAAAAGGATTTCCATCTGATGGAAATGGAACCTAGGACTTGTATGTGATACAGTCCAAAGTAATTTGTCGATCAAGAGGATGCTAGTAAGTATGCAAACTTCAGAGTTCCAGCAATGGACAGAAGAGAGCAAAATGGAGTTGGAATCTTCATGGTTTGATGAAATGGTCAAAATGGTTTTTGACTTCATCAATGGGTAATGAAGATGCTTGTGATTCAAGAAAGTAAGTGGGAGCATAATAATATTTCTAAAAACGTTGTGTGCTTGACACATTATTAATTGGAAATAAATTTCTTGACATGAATTAGGACTTCATTTGAAAATAGTTTTTCAATGAAGTGCTTAGGCTAAATAGCCTCAATATTAGGCATGATGATCTATGGAGATAGATTTACCTAATGGGGCTAAGCAATGAATACATATTGACAAGGTGCTAAAACCTTTTAGCATTTAAAAATGCCAAGGAGTGATTCTTGCCGAAGTCACATGGAAAGAGTTTTTGCAAGACTTGGTGTCCCAAAACACTGACGAGTAAAATACATGATGGAGATTCCACACACTCTAGTGTTTGGATTAATCATGTATTCCATGGTACGTAAAAACAACCAGATATGTCCGATACTCCCAAGTTGTTGCGAGTATGGATAACCAAAGTGATCAAAGTACTGATCATAGGACAACAGTGAAAGATGTCATTGAGTACTGGAGTAGTAGTGATGACATGTTTTCTCGCAAGCAGAAATCATGAAGAGTTCGGTGTAATATGTTACATCGATACAGTCTCCACCATTTCTCCATGTGATTTTCGATTTAATTGAGGTTTTTGTGTGATACACAATATGGTGGCACGGTAGTTGGAAATTGTTCCAAACAAGATACTGTGGCGATTCTATAACAAAGGCAAAGTATGTTGACGCTTTGGAAGCGACAAAGAAGTTGTTGAATCATATAGTTCATTCATGAACTTAGTATGGTTCCAAGATGGCTTTGGTCTATGAGACACTATTGCAGATAGTTGCTCCATAGCTCAGCCTAAGCAATCAGGTTTCGACCAATGATTCACACATATGCAAAGCCAATTCACACAAAATACGAATTTTGTGATAGCGTGAAAACACGAGGATATGCAATGTTCCACATGGAGCTGAAGTTGTCAGATCCATTGGACATCAGGCTATACCACAAGCGAAGCATATTTTACACCAGTATGCCATAGGTGTAAAGTGCATTAGCATTGACTAGATTATTGACTCTAGTGCAAGTGGGAGTCTGTAGGAGATATGCCCTAGAGGCAATAATAAATGTTATTGATTATCTACCTGTTCATAATTAGGTTTATGTTCCATGCTATAACTGCTATAGTTCTCGAGTCTACAATAACCACGAGGCTTGCAGGAAGACTCATATGCACGTGTGGAATAATAAACGGTATATTGTATTCCTAGTCTGGCCTCTAAGACTGGCTCAAGTATTGCATGATGATCCTATTTTCCTGATCATGGGCATGGCTATACCGGCAATTTTGAGGGCACAATGTTGGAAGAACATTTGTGTTGAATCGACCCGAATTGATGTTATTCTGTGAGATACATTCGTCATAAGTTAATGGTTAATAACACAGAGAAGTTAATATTTGCATAATTCCTTAGACCATGGGACTATCAAGTTTCTTCATGCTTGCTTCATGAACTTTGGGGTTTGTTAAACGTCATCCGTAAATGGGTGGCTATTACGGCGGCTTACAGGTTCATGGAAAAGTATGTCACGTAACTTGATAGCTCAAGATTGGGATTTGCTCCTCCGACGATGGAGAGATATCTCTGGGCCCTCTCGGTGTTACAACATCCATCATTGTCTGGCCAGACTCTTTTTGATTTGATCGCGGGGATGCCGGAACACGGGAACAAGAAAAGAGAACAATACCGGTAACGAGGTAACTGGCATAGTGGACAAGTTGTTGATCCATGAGGATGCCAACATGTCTCACCTCGGTTATTTCTAACATATCGCGAAGCAACAGGAATAGCACACAACAACTGGAGGTTCACTCGAATATTTATTCGTGTGGGTATAGGGATCGATATGGGTGTCCGCGGCTCCGATGTTGATCATTGATCGGAAGGGGTTCCGGGTCATGTCTATGCTTCACCGAACCTATAGGGTCACACGCTTAAGGGTCATCTATCTGCTAAATACTAGACAAGGAGTCCAAGAGAAAGTCACTGAAATAGTTTTGGTGACGACGGAAGAGTTCCGGAGAGAGAACACCGAAAGAGTTTCGGTAAAACCGAAAGTTGTTTTGGAATATATTATTAGGTCAAAATGGTTTCGACACTCGCCTGGAAATTCTTAGAGGGTCTCAGAATTGGTGTGGGAACTTCTGGGAGTTTTCTGGAGAACAAACCCGGAAATCTTCCAGAGCCGCCGGAACTGCTGTTGTTGCTTTTCGCTGATGAAAACCACCATACCGGAAATGTTTCAGCATGAGCCCAGAATAATTTTAGAGGGTACAGGAAATGTTCTGGGACCGTCCCAGGATTTTTTCAGAAGAAACGATCGCGGGAAAACATCTTGTCCCAGTGCGAGGGGACAAGATCCCACGAATCGGGGGTTGCATCTTTGGTGACTTTTTGTCTAGGGAGCATGCATATTTCATGGAGATATGCTGGAGGCTTGTTGGCCCCCCCCCCATGGGGGGGCAAGGTTGTGTCCGGCTCAAGTGGTGTCCCCTTGGTGGCCCACTTGTGTTACCTTTTCACCTTACATGTAGGACATGTTGCATGGGTGTTTTTGTATTTTCCTCCACCACCCCACCCCTTGCCTTGGCCTATAAAAGGACGAGATATGGCTGCCATTATCCTCACCCCTTGATCTCATACACATGCCATGCATTATCTGGCTTCTTCTCTCCCTCCCACGAAAAGAGTTTCGTAGAGCCGAAAGGTTGTCTGGGTTCCGGTGGGAACTAGTTCTAGACGGCGAAGCCCTGCCGGATAGATGACACCGTATTTGTGCAACTCCGTAGAGAGATCATAGTTTTGCTCTTAGTTCGAGAGTGCCTCCCGAAGGGCTGTCCGTGTGACCGTCCGAGTTTTGGAGGTCCTCCCGAAGGGCTGTCCGAGTGACAGTCCAAGTTTCGGAGGTCCTCCCGAAGGGCTGTCCGCGACACCATCCCTAGGACTGTCCGACCGCCTCCCATAGGGCTGTCCGCGGGGCAGATGAGGATATACATCCTCGCGGTTGGGAGGTTGTAAAATCCTAGATGCGGGGATCTGCACCGCAGATCGTCATCGACTCTACTTCTGCTGTGCTACAAGTCGGTAACGAAATGATCAAACCTTGTATGCAGTCTCCATAGTGGTCTTGGGCTGGTGCGTAGGTCGATTTTTTTTTGTTTTCTGCTGCGTTACCCAACATGGCTACCTCAGAGCCCGGTCGTTGTGGGACAAATGGGAGGACGGCCTATGAGCTAAAGGGGTCGAAGGAGAGACAGTGAATTGGCCAGACCGTTCAAGGACTTGGTTCTTCGGGGTTGGGGGAAGTTTGGACCCTGAAATAGGGAAGTGCGTTTGATCGGACGAGCAAATTGCAATACCCGTCAGGAAGCTTTAGCAAGTTATCAAGGAAGCATCGGAAGGGAGGTTCATTCCCAATAAGGAGAAGGACGAGCTGACCGAGGCTCTCGGGAATCCTGAGCACCCTGGACGAACACGAGGCACGCCAGGCTCCGTTCCGTGGAAGCATGGGTTTCTCGGCGCAGGCGGTTACAAAATCCGGGAGAGGAAGAGGAAACATGAGCTGAGCGTTGTGCAGGAGCTCAATGCAAGAGTACAAAGGCTAGAGGAAGAAGTTATGAGCCAGCGAGCTCCCGACGAGCAGCTTGTTCAGGGGCAAGAAGCTACCCCAGAAGCTACCCTGCCATCTTAGCGTATAAGCAGCATGGCTTCCACGGAGCTCCTTCAGCAACCTGACTTCACGGCTCCTAGCTACCCCGTGGATGCTATCAAAGATGGCCAACATTGCGAGCTTATGACGAAATGCGTTAACATCACCTTCAAGGCGGCTGACGGTTTTGTTGCACCTCCTCGAACCGACGGAACTTTTCACCATGGTCAGATTCCACATGACTATCCTCTTGTGCAAGTGGATGAAATAATGGAGGGATTTGAGGAGCTCCATCTTGACCACCCCACAGGTGAAGGGGAGACTCAGCTGAGATTTTCTCCGAGGAGTACATGTCTATGGCGGAAGGAGCACATCAAGCTTCTGAACTGGACGCCTCCGCCTCCTCCTCCTCCGGCGAGTGATGAAGGCACTCATCCTCCTCCTCCTCCTCCTCCGACGAGGGATCAAGGAACTCCGCCTCCTCCTCCTCCGGCAAGGGATCAAGGAACTCCGCCTCCTCCTTCGCCTCGTCCGGCATGTGACGTCGACGATCAAGGCACTTCGCCTCCTCCTACGCCTCCTCCGGTGCGTTCGAGTAGTATGCCTCCTCCTCCGCCTCCTCAGCAACGGCGAAAGACAGCCGCCACCGCCGCCTCTCCTCCTCCTCCTCTGCCTCCTCCTCCGGCATGTCGGAGCACTCGGCCTCCTCCTCTGCCTCGTAAGCAACGACGAAAGAGAGACACTGTCTGTCGTGGTTTTGTCACGGCAGATGTCCGGGTAACCAGACTTGAGTTCGGAGCCATCGCCATGGTAGTGGACTCAAAGGGGTTAATCGAGACGAAGGACACGAGTTTATCCAGGTTCGGCCCCTCAAGTCGAGGTAAAAGCCTACGTCCTGCTTGTATTGTTATTGCTTGATGTATCGATTACAAGGAGCTAGAAGCTTGCCCTATTTTTCGATAACCTCCTCTCTAAGTCGCCCCGGCTCTGCCTTTATATAAGAGGTCAGAGCCGTCGGGTCTTACAATTGTACAACCGGATCATGATTACATCTCCGAATCTATCTCTACCTTACTAGCCAAGTCATCCTTTGGAAGGTCTTGCGCATCCGGGTCTCTGTCGTCCGGCCCACGTCATGAGCCGCTAATCACCTTGGGCCTCCAACTGGTACATGTCTCTATGGGCCGGCTCATAGCCAATGCTATCAACCAGAACCTTCTAGCCGGGTCATATCACGGGGTTATATCCCCAACATTAGGCCCCAGGCTGAAGTGAGCCAGCTCATTTCATCCGTCTCTTGTAATTGTCTGAGAGTCGCCATGGGATGACCCGGCGTGACGTCACAGATACGCTGACGTATCAAATCTCTCGCATTTAACCGTTCTCCGAAGATCGAGGTGTCCGTTTCGGCAAGACCGGTGTCGACGCCTGGGAATCCGCACCGTCTCCCTGCTAAATAGGACCCGCATGGGTCAAATTAACACATTCCCGCTCGCGCGCCCGTTCTTCTTCCTCCTACCGCTCGTCCGACGCCCGAGCCCGTCCGACCCGCTCCGGCACCGCCGTCTGTGCTTCCTCAACTCAGGCCGCTGCATCACCCTGTTCGCGCCAGAGTCTCTCCCGCCGCCGTCTCGCCTCCGGTAAGTCCTTCTTTCCGTAGCGTAGTCCGGGAGCAGATAGGGTTTTCGCCGGTCGGACCTCCGCCGCGCATTTCGTTCGCCGGTGCGGCCGTACGGCCAAGTCTCGGGCCTGGTCGCGCATCCCTTTAGGCCGCGTTGTCTCCACCGCCACCGCTCGTGGCTCGCCCGTGCACAATGCGCGGTCGGTTAGGGCCGTAGGCCATTTTTCATTCCCTGGTGTTCTTCGATTAGGTCGTCGTAAAACCTCTTTTTTCAGCTTCGGTAGATCCAGAATCTTTGCAATGTTTTGTAAAACTTGTTTGTCCAGGTCTTGATGAATTTCGGCTCATATGACGATAGTAAGCAGCTAGACCTTTTCCGGCTCTTTGTCAGCCGGACCCCTTAGGGCTTTTAATTTTTTAGAACCCTGTAACTTGTAAACCGCCATTGCTATCTGCCCTTGTTAATTAGTCGCCATTTTCTTCTTGTACATTACTTTTAAGCCGCCAGGATGACACGCGCCACCAATTCCAGCAATTGGGTCGGCTCCTGCATAACCGAGGAGTACCTTTCTGAGTTAGGAGCCGGTGGCACCCTTCCTCCGAAGGAAGTGATCAGTTGGCGGGTTCCGACTGGTGAGACCCGCCCCGCCCCAAAGAAAGGGGAGGTCATAGTGTTTGCGGACCATATAGAACGAGGATTCGTGCCACCCGGGTCAAAGTTCTTCCGCGACATTCTGCATTTGTATAAGCTGCATCCCCAGGACCTGGCGCCAAACTCCGTCTCAAACATTTGTCACTTTCAAGTCCTCTGCGAGGCATACCTCCAATCAAGACCATCAGTCGGATTCTTTAGAGAGTTCTTCTGTGCCAACCGCCAGACTGAATGCAAAGGCGGGCCAAGCTTAGAACTTGGAGGAATTACCATCCAGCGCCGGAGGGGTATCACCTTTCCGGCTATCCAGATGCCCAGCCACCCAAAGGACTGGAACAAGACGTGGTTCTACTTCAAAGACACGTCCCCTGAGTCGGAGCGCCGCCTGCCGGGTTACCGTCCTTCCCGGCTCGCAACCGACACCTCACTGCCTGACCGGCTCTCAGCTGCCGACCGTGCTAAATACGAGGGTCCCCACGCCAGAGTGAAGGCTCTCCTGGCCAACGGCCTCATTGGAACGGACCTTATCCGCTGCTGGGTGGAATGGCGGATCATGCCTCTGAGCCGCCGGAACCGGCTCATGTGTACATATCCGGGACAGTACGACAGCGAGCTGTGCTTCAGCGCCACCACTCTGACTGAAGACGACGTGTGTATGACTGTCCGGAGTCTGGTGCACGAGACCTCCGGCTCATGCAGCACTATCGGTCTAGCGCTCTTCTGCGCGACCAACCCGACACCTCTTGTAAGTGTTTTATTTTTCTTCCGTCTATTGTATGTTTGCATACTCCTTTTTCAAATCTTGATATCATTCCTCCGGCTTAACTTGCACAGGCTGATTCCGACTTCTGGAAGAAGGAATACGTTCCTCCTCCGAAGGTAACCAAGAAGAAAGTGTTGGGGAACGTCGCATGGGAAACAAAAAATTTCCTACGCACATGCAAACCTATCCATGGTGATGAGCATCTATGAGAGGGAGAGTGTATCTACATACCCTTGTAGATCGCTAAGCGGGAAGCGTTAAGAAACGCGGTTGGTGTAGTCGAACATCTTCGCGATCCAAATCGCCGAGCGTCCCGCGATCTCATCACGATCCGTCCCGCGATCCAATCACGATCCGTCCCGTGAACTCATCATGATCCATCCCGCGATCTCATCACGATCCGTCTCATGATCTTGATCACGATCTGTCCCGCGAACTCATCACGATCTGTTCCGCGATCTCATCACGAACTGTCTCGCGATCTCGATCACGGTCCTTCCGATCTAGCGCCGAACGGACGGCACCTCCGCGTTCAGCACACGTGCAACTTGATGACGACCTCCACCGTCTCAATCTAGCGAGAGGAGGTGGAGAGGAGAGAGAGTTCACCGGCAGCGTACAATACCGGCACTCCCGGTACAATACCGATACTCCCGGTACACTACCGATGAGCCCGAAACTTTTCCGGAAACCAAACTGGGACTTCCTATATATGAATCTTTACCTCCGGACCATTCCGGAGATCCTCGTGACGTCCGGGATCTCATCCGGGACTCCGAACAACCTTCGGTCACCACCATACATAACTCTACACTACCGAAACGTCACCGAACCTTAAGTGTGCAGACCCTGCGGGTTCGAGAACTATGTAGACATGACCGAGACACCTCTACGGTCAATAACCTATGGCAGGACCTGGACGTCCACATTGGTTCCTACATATTCTACGAAGATCTTTATCGGTCGAACCACTATGTCAAGGATTCAGTTAATCCCGTATATCGTTCCCTTTGTTCTTCGGTATGTTACTTGCCCGAGATTCGATCGTCGGTATCTCCATACCTAGTTCAACCTCGTTACTGGCAAGTCTCTTTAGTCGTTCCGTAACACAAGATCCCGCAACTAACAATTAGTCACATTGCTTGCAAGGCTTATTGTGATGTTGCATTACCGAGTGGGCCCCGAGATACCTCTCCGTCACACGGAGTAACAAATCCCAGTCTCGATCCATGCCAACTCAACAGACACCATCGGAGATACCTGTAGAGCACCTTTATAGTCACCCAGTTACGTTGCGACGTTTGATACACACAAGGCACTCCTCCGATATCCGTGAGTTGCATGATCTCATGGTCATAGGAACATATAATTGACATGCAGAAAACAATAGCAATAAACTGACACGATCATATGCTATGTTTGTAGTTTGGGTCTTATCCATCACATCAATCTCCTCATGATGTGATCCCATTATCAAATGACATCTCATGTCCATGGCTAGGAAACCTTAACCATCCTTTGATCAACGAGCTAGTCCATTAGAGGCATACTAGGGACATGGTTTTGTCTATGTATCCACACATGCATTTAAGTCTCCGATCAATACAATTATAGCATGGATAATAAACGATTATCATGAACAAGGAAATATGATAATAACTAATTTATTATTGCCTCTAGGGCATATTTCCAACAGTCTCCCACTTGCACTAGAGTCAATAATCTAGTTCACATCACCATGTGATTCGCATTGTTATGAATCTAACACCCAATGAGTTTTGGGGCTCGATCATGCTTTGCATGTGAGAGAGGTCTTATAGTCAACGGGTCTGCGATATTCAGATCCGTGTGTACTTTGCAAATCTCTATGTCAAACCGTAAACACTGCTACCACACTCCACATGGTACTATTTCCAAATGGCTGCTCCACTATACGTATCCAGATTGCTACTACTAGTCATCCGTATAGGTGTTAAAGCTTGCATCGACGTAACTCTTTACGACGAACTCTTTATCACCTCCATAATCAAGAAACATTTCCTTAGTCCTCTGGTTACTAAGGATAATTCCGACCGCTATCCAGTGATCCACTCCTGGACCACTCTTGTACCCCTTGACAGACTCATGGCAAGGCACACATAGGTGCGGTACACAGCATGGCATAATATAGAGCCTATGGCTAAGGCATAGGGGATGACGTTCGTCCTTTCTCTTTGTTCTGCCGTTGTCGAGCTTTGAGTCTCACTCAACTTCACACCTTACAAATCAGACGAGAACTATTTCTCTGGCTGATCCATTTTGAACTCTTTCAAAATCTTGTCAAGGTATACACTCATTGAAAGTCTCATCAAGCATCTTGATCTATCTCTATAGATTTTGATGCTCAACAATTAGGTAGCTTTATCCAGGTCTTCCTTTGAAAATCACTTTTCGAACAACCTTTTATGCCTTCCAAAAATTCTACATTATTTCCGATCAACAATATGTCAACCACATATACTTATCAGAAACTCTATAGTGCTCCCACTCACTCTATTATAAATACAAGTTTCTCGTAAACTTTGTATAAACTACAAAACTTTGATCACCTTATCAAAGTGTATATTCCAACTCCGAGATGCTTGCTTCAGTCCATAGAAGGATCACTGAAGCTTGCTCATCTTTTAGCATCCTTAGGACTGACAAAACCTTCTGGTTGTATCACATACAACCTTTCCTCAAGTAAACCGTTAAGGAAACGATGTTTTGACATCCATCTGCAAGATTTCATAATTGAAAACACAGCAACTGCTAACATAATTCCAACAGACTTTAGCACCACTACGAGTGAGAAAGTCTCATCATAGTCAACTCCTTGAACTTGTCACAAACAACTTTGCAACAAGTCGAGCTTTACAAATGGTGACATTCACCATCAGTGTCTGTCTTCATTCTAAAGGTCCATTTGTACTCAACGACCTGCCGTCTAACGAGCAAGTCTACCAAAGTCTATACTTGGTTTTCATACATGGATCCTATCTCGGATTTCATGGCCTCTAACCATTCGTCGGAATCCGGGCCCATCATCGCTTCTCCATAGCTCGTAGGTTCATCGTTGTCCAACAACATGATCTCCAAGACAGAGTTGTCGTACCACTTAGGAGCAGTACACATCCTTGTCGACCCACGAAGTTCGATAGTAACTTGATCCTGAAGCTTCATGATCATCATCATTAACTTACTCTTCAACTAACGTAGGCTTCACAGAAACATCTTTCTGCGCTGTGCTACTCTCTGGTTGAACAAAGGTTTAACAACCTCATCAAGTTCTATCTTCCTCCCACTCAATTCTTTCGAGAGAAACATTTCCTCGAGAAAGGATCCCTTTAAGCAACAAACACTTTGCACTAGGATCTGAGATTGAAGGTTGACCCAACTGATCTTAGGGTATTCTATGAAGATGCATTTGTCCGCCTTGGGTTCGACCTCATTAGGTGAAAACATTTTCCACACAAGTGTCACATCCCAAAATATTAAGAAATGACAGCTTGGGTTTCTATCAAACCATAATTCACATGGTGTCATCTCAACGGATTTAGATGGTGCCCTATTTAAAGTGAATGTAGTTGTCTCTAATGCATAACCCCAAAATTATAGTAGTAAAACGACAAGAGACATCATATTATGCACCATGTCCAATAGAGCATAACTATGATGTTCGGACACACCATTACACTATGGTGTTCCAGGTGGCATTTAGTTGTGAAACAACTTTCACATTGTCTTAAGTTGTATGCCAAACTCATGACTCAGATATTCACCTCCACGATCATATCGCAGTCATTTTTATCTTCTTGTCACGATGATCTTTAAACTTCACTCTGAATTTGCTTGAACCTTTCAAACGATTCAGACTTGTGTTTCATTAAGTAAATATACACTATATCTACTCAAATCATCAGTGAAGGTAAGAAAATAACGATAGCCACTGCACGCTACAAGACTCACTAGATTGCATACATCAACATGTATCATTTCCAATGAATCACTTGCCCGCTCCATCCAACGGGCTCCTTTAGTCATCTTGCCCAAGAGGCATGGTTCGCATGTCTCAACCGATTCGAAATCGAATGAGTCCAAATATCCATCAGCATGGAGTTTCTACATGCGCTTTATACCAATATGACATTTAGCGGCAGTGCCACATGTATGTGGTACTATCGTTATTAACTTTGTGTCTTTTGACATCAATGTTATGGACATGTGTAATACTACGATCAAGATTTCAACAAACCATTCTCACTGGGTGCATGACCATTGAAGGTATTATTCATGTAAACAGAATAACCATTATTCTCTAACTTAAATGAATAACCGTATTGCAATAAACATGATCTAATCATGTTCATGGTCAACGCAAAACACCAAATAACATTTATTTAGGTTCGTCACTAATCCTGAAGGTAGAGAGAGCGTGCGATGTTGATCACATCAACCTTGGAAACACTTCCAACACATATCGTCACCTCACCCTTAGCTAGTTCTCCGTTTATTCCGTAGCTTTTATTTCGAGTTACTAACATTTAGCAACCGAACCGGTATCCAATACCCAGGTGCTACTAAGAGTACTAGCAAGGTACACATCAATAACTCATATATCAAATATACTTCTGTCGATGTTGCCAACCTTCTTATCTACCAAGTATCTAGGGTTGTTCCGCATCAGCGACCTCTCACCTCATAATAGAAGCACTTAGTCTCGGGTTTGAGTTCAACTTTGGGTTGCTTCACTGGAGCAGCAACTGACTTGCTATCCATGAAGTTTCCCTCCTTGCTCTCGCCCTTTTCGAAACTAGTGGTTTGATTAACCATCAACACTTGACGCTCCTTCTTGATTTCTACCTTCGCGGTGTCAAACATCGCGAACAGCTCAGGGATCAATACTTCTATCCCTGGTGTATTATAGTTCATCACTAAGTTCTAGTAGCTTTAGTGACAGTGACTTGGAGAACTATATCAATCACTATCTTATCTGGAAGATCATCTCCCACTTGATTCAAGCGATTGTAGTACCCAGACAATCTGAGTACATGCTCAACGATTGAGATATTCTCCTTCATCTTACAGGCAAAGAATCTTGTTGGAGATCTCATATCTCGCAACACAGGCACGAGCCTGAGATCACAATCTCTGCTCCTAGAACATCTCATATGTTCCGTGACGTTCAAAACGTTTCGGAGCCTCAATTCTAAGCCGTAATGCATGACGCACTAAACTATCAAGTAGTCATCGAAACGTGCATGTTAGATGTTCACAACATCTATAGACGACGCTAGAGGGGGTGGCGCACCGAGCGGTGCATTAAGGACATAAGCCTTCTGTGCAGCAATGAGGACAATCCTCAGATCATGGACCCAGTCCGCAATTTTGCTACCAACATCTTTCAATTCTATTTCTCTAGGAACATATAAAAATACAAGGGAGCTACAACGCGAGCTAGTAATCTACAACATAATTTGCAAAGACACTTTGACTATGTTCATGATAATGAGTTCAATTAATCATATTACTTAAGAACTCCCACTCAAATTGACATCCCTCTGATCATTCGAGTGATACATGATCCAAATTCACCAACTCAAGTCCGATCATCACGTGAGTTGAGGTGGCTGCAATGGTGAACATCATTATGTTGATCATATCTACTATATGACTCATGTTCGACCTTTCGGTCTCTCGTGTTCCGAGGACATGTCTGTACATGCTAGGCTCGTCAAGTTTAACCCGAGTGTTCTGCGCGTGCAAATCTGGCTTGCACCCGTTGTATGTGAACGTAGAGTCTATCACACCCGATCATCACGTGGTGTCTCAACACGATGAACTTTCGCAACGGTGCACACTCGGGGAGAACACAGTTCATCTTGAAATTCAAGTGAGGGATCACCTTATAATGCTACCGCCGTACTAAGCAAAACAAGGTGCATAAAAGGATTAACATCTCATGCAATTCATAAGTGACATGATATGGCCATGAACTTGTGTTTAAGATCTCCATCTTCGAAACACCGGCATGATCTCCATCGTCACCGGCACAACACCATGATCTCCATCATCTTGATCTCCATCAATGTGTTGCCATTGGGGTTGTCACGCCCTGCATGCTTCTACTACTATTGCTACCGTAGCGATAAAGTAAAGCATTACATAGCGCTTAATGATTGACACACAGGTCATACAATAATTAAAGACAACACTATGGCTCCTGCCGGTTGCCGTACTCATCGACATGCAAGTCGTGATAATCTATACATCACATGATCATCTCATACATCACATATATCTCATCATGTAATTGGCCATATCACATCACAACATACCCTGCAAAAACAAGTTAGACGTCCTCTAATTGTTGTTGCATATTTTACGTGGCTGCTATGGGTATCTAGCAAGAACGATTCTCACCTACGCATAAACCACAACGGTGATACACTAGTTTGCTTTTCAACCTTCTCAAGGACCGCCTTTGTCGAATCCGATCCAACTAAAGTGAGAGAAACTGTCACCCGCAAGCCATCTAGGCAACAAGTTGCGTCGAGGGAACCGGTCTCTCGTAAGCGTACGAGTAATGTTGGTCCGGGCCGCTTCATCTCACAATCCCGCTGAACCAAAATCCGACCAAGGGAGGAAGAAATCTAAGCATCAATGCCCACAAACCTTTTGTGTTCTACTCGAGATCTCATCGAACCATCAACCTAGCTCATGATGCCACTGTTGGGGAACGTCGCATGGGAAACAAAAATTTTCCTACGCACACGCAAACCTATCCATGGTGATGAGCATCTACGAGAGGGAGAGTGGATGTACATACCCTTGTAGATCGCTAAGCGGGAAGCGTTAAGAAACGCGGTTGCTGTAGTCGAACATCTTCGCGATCCAAATCGCCGAGCGTCCCGCGATCTCATCACGATCCGTCCCGCGATCCAATCATGATCCGTCCCGTGAACTCATCACGATCCGTCCCGCGATCTCATCACGATCCGTCTCATGATCTTGATCACGATCTGTCCCGCGAACTCATCACGATCTGTTCCGCGATCTCATCACGAACTGTCTCGCGATCTTGATCACGGTCCTTCCGATCTAGCGCCGAACGGACGGCACCTCCGCGTTCAGCACACGTGCAACTTGATGACGATCTCCACCGTCTCAATCTAGCGAGAGGAGGTGGAGAGGAGAGAGAGTTCACCGGCAGCGTGACGGCGCTCCGGTGATGGTGGTGGAGCAATTCCGGCAGGGCTTCGCCTAAGCGCTGCGGAACTACGATCTAGAGGAGAAACTATGCACCGGTGGAACGGGTAGCACGTGGCCGGAAATTATGTCCAAAAACCACCCAATCCACTAGTATATATAGGAGGAGAGGAGAGGAGAGGCAGCCAAGGCCTTTGGGTCGGCCGAAATAGGAGGTGGGAAGCAATCCTACTTCACCTCCAATCCTAGTTGGAGTAGGATTGCCTCCTATTGGCTGATTTTCCACTTTTTGCTTTAGGACTTTCTCTCCTGAGCCATGGGCCTTTGTGGCTGTTTTCCCAGCCCACTAAGGGCTGGTTATTATTCTCCCACAGCCCATGGACCTCTTGGGGTCGAAATACCCCTCCCGGAGGTCCTCCGGTACACTACCGGCACTCCCGGTACAATACCGATACTCCCGGTACACTACCGATGAGCCCGAAACTTTTCCGGAAACCAAACTGGGACTTCCTATATATGAATCTTTACCTCCGGACCATTCCGGAGCTCCTCGTGACGTCCAGGATCTCATCCGGGACTCCGAAAAACCTTCGGTCACCACCATACATAACTCTACACTACCGAAACGTCACCGAACCTTAAGTGTGCAGACCCTGCGGGTTCGAGAACTATGTAGACATGACCGAGACACCTCTACGGTCAATAACCAATGGCGGGACCTGGACGTCCACATTGGTTCCTACATATTCTACGAATATCTTTATCGGTCGAACCTCTATGTCAAGGATTCAGTTAATCCCGTATATCGTTCCCTTTGTTCTTCGGTATGTTACTTGCCCGAGATTCGATCGTCGGCATCTCCATACCTAGTTCAACCTCGTTACTGGCAAGTCTCTTTACTCGTTCCGTAACACAAGATCCCGCAACTAACAATTAGTCACATTGCTTGCAAGGCTTATTGTGATGTTGCATTACCGAGTGGGCCCCGAGATACCTCTCCGTCACACGGAGTAACAAACCCCAGTCTCGATCCATGCCAACTCAACAGACACCATCGGAGATACCTGTAGAGCACCTTTATAGTCACCCAGTTACGTTGCGACGTTTGATACACACAAGGCACTCCTCCGATATCCGTGAGTTGCATGATCTCATGGTCATAGGAACATATACTTGACATGCAGAAAACAATAGCAATAAACTGACACGATCATATGCTATGTTTGTAGTTTGGGTCTTATCCATCACATCAATCTCCTAATGATGTGATCCCATTATCAAATGACATCTCATGTCCATGGCTAGGAAACCTTAACCATCCTTTGATCAACGAGCTAGTCCATTAGAGGCATACTAGGGACATGGTTTTGTCTATGTATCCACACATGCATTTAAGTCTCCGATCAATACAATTATAGCATGGATAATAAACGATTATCATGAACAAGGAAATATGATAATAACTAATTTATTATTGCCTCTAGGGCATATTTCCAACAGAAAGTCGCCGCCAAGAAGCAAAAGAAGGCAGCTCTTCAAAAGGACTGGTTCGAACCCCCAGCCTCTTCATAGTCGGAGGTAAGACCTTTCAACTCTTCTCACTTAACTTTTTACCTTGCCGGCTCTTTTAATAACGTCTTTCCGTGTCTCACAGGATGAAGTAGAAACCAGTCACGCCAACGTTCCTGAGGTAACTTGCATGTACTCCGACTCAGAATATTTCTTCTGAAAGCCGCGGCGGGTCGTTAGAAAATTTCCTCTATCTCATCCTCTTGCTCATCTGGCTCCTGATTTCCTTTCAAAAAAGCAACAGCAAACTGAACGATGTCAGACCCGGAGCGCCGGCTCTACAGAGCTTGCATCTGGACTGCCAAACTCGTCGGCTCGTAAGAAGCGGCCTGCAGAGGTTAGTATCCTTACTTCCCTTTTTTCGTTTCTCTTCATGTCCAAATGTCTTATCATTTCCGTGTCTTGCTTTTTCAGAAGACACCCTCATCGGGCAACTCTTCTGCCTCAGTTATACCTCCACCGAAGATTAATCCTCTGTAAGTGTTAAAAATATCTAGATGTCTTGATGAAATATCAATCTCCTTTAGGCGCTAACTCTTTACTTTATGGTGCTCAGGCAAAACGCCGCAAGACCCACCAGCCTTCCTCCAGCCCTGTCGTTGACACTCAAGAACCTTAACAGCCGGCTCCGGCTCAACCGGATACTGTACAGCCGGAGGATACTCCAGCAGAAGAAGAAGCTCCAGCAGCGGCTTCTACTGAGCTGGCTACGGATGATGTCATAATGGAGAACTGCCCCGCTGCTCCTTTAAAGCTGGTTACACCCGTCAGGACGCCTGCGACTCCGGATGTTATCATCACCGGGTCTGCTCAAAAGGAACCTTCACCAGTGCATGTCTTGACTCGGCATCCTGAGCCGTCTGAAGCTTCGCAGAAACTTCAATTTGACTCATCGTACGACAAAATGACAGCCGAAGAACTCCACTCCGGCTATATGAACCGAGTCAACACCAGCCGAGATTTGGAACTCCGGCTGGTCAGCATGATAAAGAAAAAATATGAGGTATGCTACTTTCCTTGGCCATAACCTTCCCCAGCCCCCAAGGGCCTGATTAAATCTGATATAGAATTGAATTCGGGTCTTCTTTTGGAGGTTATGTAGAAAATACTCTTGCTTTGAAATCATGCAACACTTGTACACTGCCAACTGTAGCCCCCAAGGGCCGGCTCAAATTTATTTGAGTCAGAACTTTTAAGACTAGAAAAGAACCATAGTGTAGCCCCCAAGGGTCGGCTCAAATTTATTTGAGTCGGGACTTCCATAGTCTGAGCCAAAGTGTAGTGTAGCCCCCAAGGGCCGGCTCAAATTTATTTGAGTCGGGACTTCCGTAGTCTGAGCCAAAGCGTAGTGTAGCCCCCAAGGGTCGGCTCAAATTTATTTGAGTCGGGACTTTGAGATTAGAAAAGAGCCAATATGTAGCCCCCAAGTTCCGGGCCAATTTCTACGAAGATGAGCCGGAACCGTAGATGTGAACAGATCAAATAGACATTAGCCCCCAAGTGTTAAATATATTGCGTGCAATCTGTTTGAGACTTGTAGAAATTGAACTGTGAACCCTTATGCATATGAATACTCTTGTTGCTGCAATAGCTTATATTTCGCCTATGATGTGCACAGGACGCTCTGAACGCCGTCGGCTCTGAGCTGGCTGATCTCAAGACCAATTTAGCAGCTCAACAGGAAGCTCGAGGTCTTGCTGACGAAAGATGCCGACTCTTAGCCGAAGAAGTAGCCAAGCTCACCGCCGAGCTAACAACTGTGGAAGAAACAACTGAGTCGGAAAAAGCTGCACTAACCAAACGGGCGGATGACGCCGATCAACGGCTCATCGCCGTTGCTGAGGAGCTTCAAGGGCTCAAACGACACATCTCTAAGATGTCTGCCGCCTTATTTGGTAAGTCAATCGTTCCTGCACTCCTCATTTTAATGTCTTTTGATGAAATAACTGACGACTGACATGTCTCTTCCGGCTCATGTAGGACCTTTGAGCAGGCAACTTGTAGACGACAGTATCCTGGCACTGAAGGCGGTGTACACCTTCACTGAACAACTGTACTATGGTGCAATGTTCACCATCAAAAGCATATAGTACAAGGAGAAGATCCCCAAGGCCCTGAGAGAGGTGTTGGAGCTGTTCTCGACGGTACCCAAACAAGTCCAAGAACTGAAGAGGTCGGCATTCCGCTCTGGAGCCGTCGCAGGCTTGAGCCGGTCCATGGCCTTCGCGCCGGATCTCACGGCAGAGGAGATGATGGGCGGGTATCCTTCGAAGAAGGGTGACATCTCAGAATTCGCTGACGAAGATTACTACAAAGTCGTCAAGGACTCTCTCTATCTGGCGTCTGTAATGGCTGACGAGGCGGAGGACGACTTAAAGAGCTACCAAACCGCCTACGACCAAGAAGATAAGCGGATTCGCGGGCCTCTTTACGAGTGTCAAGATCTAATACCCGCCCGAAGCAAAGATCTCTTCCCTGGTGAGCTCAATGTCGCGCCTTTCTTTGAAGGGTCATTTGATGCCGTGTCTAACTGCAACTGGGAACTCGGCAATCTTCAGATCCGAACCGCCGAAGACCCGGAGCAGGATAAGCCGGCCGAGTGATCAAACTTTGTAATAGTCAGAGCAAGTGTCGGATCTTGTAATTACCCGCCCATGGCATTTTAAAACTTTGTCAGAAACATCGTCTATTCCTTATGAGAACGTCTTTTGTAACAACCCTTTAACATTGAAATGCATTCGCCGGCTGTTTTGCTTTATAATACTTGTCTTCTTTCTCAGCTCTTTACCTCCAGCTTTGATAAGCTTGCCAACGATTCATGTGAGATACTTGTAAATCTTCAGAGCTCGTCTAGAGCCGGATAACACCTCTATTGGCAATCATCCCCCATGAATAAAACACAACTGTTGATAAACCAACACGTAGTCTTTCTGAAACGTGTGTCCTTCACCCAGACTCATTAGAGCCGGGAAATTTACTCCATCAGCCGGAGCATTATGACTCCTTCATTTATAATAAAGGGCTATGGAAGAGCCGGCTGCCATAGGATAAAGTAAGCTATACCTGATGGTAGGAAGCCTCTATGTAACAACGACGACTGTTGAGAACTTTTTAAAGCGGCCTACAGCCGGTTGTATGAGGGGTGATGTAAGCTATACCATGACGGTAAGAAGCCTCCTCAAATCAGCCAATATTGAATAGGGACGGCTGCCGATGGTATTATGTAAGCTATACCTTATGGCAAGAAGCATCCATTTGACAGCCGCGACTAGTAATTGTACTAGCCGGCTGCATAAAGGGTTTATGTAAGCTATACCCAAGGGCAAGAAGCCTCCTTCCGCAACTATTTTTGGCATAAACGCCGGTTGTTAGGGTGAGATAAGCGAACCCGTCGATAAGAAGCCCCCTTCAACAACCGCGGTTAATAAGTAATCGGAAGTGGCATAAAGCCAACCATTAGGGTGAGATAAGCGATACCCGTCGGTAAGAAGCCCCTTCGATGGCCGCAATTGATAAGCAACTGGAATTTGATGTACACGCTGCTGCCTTAGGGGAATTTTTTAAGCTATACCAAAGGTAAGAAGCCTCCATCAGCAACAGCGCTTAATGTACTCAAACTATGCATCATACCAGGTCAGGGTCTCTAAAGCGAGATTGGTTGTCAACTATGTGAGCCGACTCAGGGTCTCTAAGGCGAGATTGACTGATAAGAGCTTAATTATTTAACTTACAATAGTTCAGGGTCTCTAAAGCGAGATTGGCTATCAACTCTGTGAGCCGGCTCAGGGTCTCTAAGGCGAGATTGACTGGTAAGAGTAACAACAGTTCAGGGTCTCTAAGGCGAGATTGGCCGTCAACTCTGTGAACCGGCTCAGGGTCTCTAAAGCGAGATTGACTGGAATAAAATCAACTTAGCACTTTAACCGGTTCAGGGTCTCAAAAAGAGATTAACTGGCGAGAACTTGGCGGGTCACAGAACCGCAGGAACCGCAAATTTGCTGGTATTGAAGAATTTCATCCTTAGATCATAAAGATACACATAAGAGCCGGAGCTCAAGTCTTTGGTAGTAGTACTACTCTGTATAAATATGATATGCACAATGATAACGGATCTGCATCATCTCTTAAGTATAATATGGCCGCAAGTGTGCCACGTTCCACGGCCGCAAAGTCTCCTGACCCGCCGTGTCCGACTCATCACGAATATCAATGAGATAGTATGACCCGTTGTTGAGGTTTTCTGCTGACCACAAAGGGCCCTTCCCATGGCAGAGAGAGTTTATGCATCCCAGTTTGGTCTTGAATAAGCCGGAGCACCAGGTCACCTTCCTGTAATGTCCGGGTCTTCACCCTGTAATTATACTCATCGCCGAAAGCCACCTCCAAAGAGATTTTACCTACCGGGTATGCCGACTTACCAGGCACCACGCCATGAAATACAGTAGATGAAGTTTTGAGATCCACGGTGGGTGCCAACTGTCGTGGTTTTGTCACGGCAGATGTCCGGGTTACCAGACTTGAGTTCGGAGCCATCGCCATGGTAGTGGACTCAAAGGGGTTAATCGAGACGAAGGACACGAGTTTACCCAGGTTCGGCCCCTCAAGTCGAGGTAAAAGCCTACGTCCTGCTTGTGTTGTTATTGCTTGATGTATCGATTACAAGGAGCTAGAAGCTTGCCCTAGTTTTCGATAACCTCCTCTCTAAGTTGCCCCGGCTCTGCCTTTATATAAGAGGTCAGAGCCGTCGGGTCTTACAATTGTACAACCGGATCATGATTACATCTCCGAATCTATCTCTACCTTACTAGCCAAGTCATCCTTTGGAAGGTCTTGCGCATCCGGGTCTCTGTCGTCCGGCCCACGTCATGAGCCGCTAATCACCTTGGGCCTCCAACTGGTACATGTATCTGTGGGCCGGCTCATAGCAAATGCTATCAACCGGAACCTTCTAGCCGGGTCATATCACGGGGTTATATCCCCAACACTGTCGCTCCGGCTGCTAACAGTACAGCCAGTGGCGGGAGGCCATATGAATACGGTCCTAAGTCTCTCAAGCCATTGGAAAAGTTGCCATACGAGAGGACCGCGGAGGAAACCGCGAAGATCTCTCAAGACGAAGTGAGGGCCCATTTTGCAAAGAAAGGTCCACCTCCGAAGCAGACCATAGATCCGGTGGCAGCGAAGCGCACTGTCGAGGCCCTGAAGCGACCACCATCGCCTCCGCTAGATACCAACTATGTCCGCGCTACTAAAAAGGCATATCAAAATGCGGTGCGGACGGGAATTACTTCCAGTGATGAGAGGTTAGCAAAACGAAGAAGTGGGAAAAAATATCCCCCAGCTCGGCGAACAGGCTAACCAATCGTGCCCCCCGCTGAAGGTGTCTACCGATATCGCCGCTGATCATCCGGGGATGGTGCCCGGTACCAATCCTGATGATTTCATGAGCGATGATGTACTGGTTGAGCTGTTGGAGGTGGACGATTTCACATACCGGTACGGGAAGCCTCTCGTCAAAGATGGGAGTCCTCCTCTAGGAACGATGATGAGACAATTGCATGATTGGTACATGAAAACCTGCAGCGAGTCTGGGATTGATTGTTTGCTGATGAGTATTAAAGAGAAGCACGACTTCTTTGACCAGGACATGATTACTGTTGAATTTGAGGAGCTTTTCCAGTTCTACAATCAAAAGGACATCGACATACAAATCATGACTTGCTACTGTCTGTAAGTACTTATGTAATTAAGTCTCTATATATAGCTCACCTCTTTCATTACATGTGTATATATATAATTATCCTCATCACTATATTATGCAGATTGAAGATCGTCGAATGCAGAAAAGCAGAAATGTATGACATTGGGTTCATTAACCCAAATATCACACATGAAGTGACGGTTCAAATGTATCCCGAACAAACCGAGGAGAACTTGCTAGAATCGATGCTTAAAAATCAAAACAAAGACAAAACACTCCTTCCTTACAACTTCAAGTGAGTGTTACTGTCTTGTGCATATTCGGTTTCTCCCTTATTACTCGAGGGTATAGTAATGTAATTGATGAGCTATGCATGTGTGCGCAGCCACCATTTTATTCTACTAGAGATTAAGCTTGACCGGGGAGTAGTAACCGTCTTAGACTCGAGACGAAATAACCCCGAGTTGTATGCGAACCTGACTGAAATGCTCCAGAGGTAAGTTCAATCGATCATTATCGCACCATATCGGCAACTTTGTTCATTTCCTGATATATATATAAAGTAATTATTTTCTTTGTCTGGTAGAGTTTGGAAAAATTTCACCAAAATTGCTCTGGGACTGCCTACCGAGCTGCAATTTAGACACCCGAAAGTAAGTAATATATACTACCTAGTTCCGCCTATTTTCCATTGATTCTAGCTAGTTTCATCAATATATACCATTTTAGCATGCTTGCTTATCAGTTTGATTGATCTTTATTTCTCGTATAGTGCTTGTTTCAGGAACAAGAGGACTAGTTTTTGTGGATACTACGTTTACGAGTTCATCCACAACGCAACGAATCCTAATAAGCGGGGCTACGCTGAAAAAGAATATGAAGTGCGTATTTACAATTTTATTTTATTACCATAATTTGTGTTGAGTTTCATTCATATACATGTATTGACCCTTTCTTCAATTTAGATGTGACGGATGCAGGATGAACTCCTACCACAATATCGCATACGAGCAATTCAAGAGGAATTGACGGGATTCTTTATTGACCATGTCATCAATGAAGCCAGAGTATACCATACCAAACTTGAAATTAGATGTTAGGATTGTAATATAGGATAGATATACGAAAACTTGTTGTTTGACCAATCTCTCGGAGAAGGAGGAGGTCGATCACTTCTCCCTGTATATGTTCATGACGATCTTGTGTACTTAATGGTTTCCTTCATTTGCTTACTAACTAGCGTGTCGTGAGTTCTCTCTATACGTATAGTACGTAGTGTCGCGACCAAGCACGGAGATAAGAGAGGTCACTTCTCTCTATTAGCTAGCTAACAAAATATATGAAACCCCTAAATTAACCCTCCAAAACCCTCAAAACCCACCCTCTTAAAAAAAAACAGCTCCTAAGCTGCTGACGCGTGGACGATCTTTGGTTCCGGTTGGAGGCCGTCTTGCCTGGGCTCGGCGGAGCGGCCACGTGTAGCTCCATCTGTCCCGGTTCGTAAGCGAACCGAGACTAAATGTCATGGGCTTTAGTCCCGACCCTTTAGTCCCGAGTCAGGAACCGAGACACATGGGCCTCTGAAACCGAAACAAATGGGTCTTTTTCCGCTGGTGCCTTACATATACTATATTATTATAGACTTTGAACTTATTTTTTTCATTTTGTTAATTAATTATGGGTACGGCTACGTGTTAGCCGTGGATCTTTTCAAAAGATCCGTCGACTCGTGAGCTTTCGGATTTGCTAAAAATTACATGTCATTCAAGTAGGAGGCATGGAAAATAGTAGTACGACCGGCAGAAGGTGAGGCAGGTGGGGCAGAGGAAGAGGCACTCCTTGGGGCAGCGGTTGGGGCAGGTGGCCTGGCAGCCGGGGCGCCTCCTCTTGATGTCGGTGCAGGTGAACTGGCTGTTGCGCTTCCCGAGCCCCGGCTTGATCACCACCAGGTTGCTGCCCTTGGGCACCTTGGGCACCGCCTTGGGCGGCTGCGCCGACGCCGGCGACGCCATGAGCATGCACAGGACCAGGGCCAGGCCCGCGCCGATCCCCAGCGCGGCCACGGCGGTCGACGGCCACCGCACCGCCATTGTTGCTAGCCGCGGCTCGCTCAACAAGCTAGCTAGCTAGCTAGTGACCTGGGGATCGGCGCCCATCGCATCGCAGTGAATGCTGTTGCATTGAGATAACACTGTCGATTTGTTGTCTCGAATTGGTGCCAGTATTTGAGACCGATTCGTTGTTTGTAATAAGTGCCTTGTGAATCTTGTCAAGACCATCTCTTATTTTTCTCTACATTTATTCTCAGGCCGCACAAATTCGGAAACATTGGCACACGCGGCGAAATATTGATTGTATGAGTACACTACACGAAATAATTGTATGAGTACACTCAAAAATGCCGATTACGTAGCATATATTAATTATTTATACAACATAATCTAATATAAGAGAAAAGCTTGTAAACGCACTGAAAAAAATACTCACTCCCACAGTTCCTGAGTGACACTCCGTGTGGGCTCCTCGCACGCACAGGTAAAAATAGTTAACCGATATTAACGGTGGACGTGCACTCCGAGTTGCTCTCCTGCTTGACAGGGTAGGTGCTAACGCTGCAAGTGACCGCCGAGCTGGCGCTGATTTTGAACGTCCCCAGCACGACGGCCTTCCCGGCCACCGTCGTCCTTGTATTGAACGGCAGCATGATATTCGGCAGGTCGAGCAACTTGGGAAGCACATCCTGGACGAAATCGGGAGTGAACACCACCTTATCCGCCTGTACCACCACCGTCGCGCCCACCGTCTGCGTCGTTCGGGCGCCGACCTCCCCGGCGAGCACCACCGACTGCCCCACGGGCAGGCCATGGTACGTCAGCTCCGTCACCACGTCGCCGTACCGGAACGCGGCGTAGTTCGGGTTCTTCACGGTCACGTCCACGTCCAAGCTCATGTTGAGCCTGGGCAGGACGTTCGGGAAGTCGGGTGTCACGTTGAATTGAGACACTCTCGAGCTCACCACCGTGGCCACCACGTGCGGCGAGCGCGGCCGGAACACGGTGAAGTAGAGCGCGACGAAGATGATGGCGAGGACGACGATGAGGGCGAGCAACACGCTGCAGCAGATCACGACGGGCTTCCTCTTCATCTTATCAAATCGAGCGAGCGAGCTGCTAGCTAGCACACGGCAGCCGGTGCTTGCTTCTTGAAGCCCTTGATGAATGTCTTTGTTTTGGATGTCAATGGGATGTAGTGCGAGGAGAGGAGACGGCCATATGTAGGACGGGAAGTTTCATTGGGATTGCAGATGGATTTTGTTTCCGGCTGCTCGGCTTGGTGTGCGCATGCATTGTTATACGTGTTGTTTTGTTTGGTTTGCTTGCAGATTTGGGAGCGTCTGAAAAATCTCTCACGCTCATGAGAAAACGGTAAGTTAGAGGACGTACGTAAGTAACTATCGTCTCGCATGTTATGTGTTTTTTTGTTGCCAATTAATTACCTTGGAATATCTATACCTCAAACTAAACGGCTGATTTGGTTTGGTTTGCTTAGCTTACAAGTTACATATACATGTGTGATTTGGGAAAACTAAAATACTGAAACTAAGACCCAAGATAGCAGTATCCCCCCCCCAAAAAAAGACCCAAGAGAGCAACCCTTGCTCAACATAACTAATCTACATCATCATCGTGGTACACAACTTTTTGTGTAACTTACTATATGACACATGTGGTAAGCAATCCAAACTATATATAAAAAAAATCATGTAACCGTGCATCCTGTCAGTTCTCCACAAAATAGAAAAAAAACTGCATCCTGTCAGATAATTTTACCCGAGGTTAGTGAACATATGTTTATGCTTTGTGGTATGTATACTCGCTGTTTGCATAGAGTTTTTCTTTTTGAACGTAGTACAAACGCAAGAGCTCATATACACGCGCATAGACTCATCCCTATAAACGTATACACACACATCCTATCCTTATAATCACTCCGAGAGACTGAGCCGACATTCCATCTTGAGATTTATGAAATCACCGTAAGCGCCTCATCGTCGACGGGATCATCTCCTTCCACTGAAAGCGTATCGACGAAAATGCTGAAATAAATCAAGAAATAATGCAAACAATGGGACTTGAATCCTGATGGGCTAGAAATACCACTTCCCCTCTACCATCCAACTACATGTTAATTTGCGTGGTTTGCATGGAATTGTGCATACACCGAAGTGGGCTAGTTGGGAGAGGACATGCGCGGCATAAGTTTCAATCCCGTAAGTTGAGCAGTTTTGCCCGAGAAACACAAATCAATTGACAATAACCTCCTGTCACCGTCACTCCCCAGCAGTTGTTTACTCTCCATACTCGTTTGATTTCGTTGCAACTTACTCCTACATCATTTGGAATTTTCGGTGATGGAGGTGGACGGGTAGACCAAGTCCAGCAGGTAACAACAGGTTCGCATGTAGACAGGACAAATCATTAAGCATTGTTTTGCGTAGCTCACTAAGCTCTAACGTTGGTCGTTTCGACGGTTACATTTCTTATAGCCTTATAAAATTCATTAAGCATTGTTTTGCGTAGCTCACTAAGCTCTAACGCTGGTCGTTTCGACGGTTACATTTCTTATAGCCTTATAAAATTCATTAAGCATTGTTTTGCGTAGCTCACTAAGCTCTAACGCTGGTCGTTTCGACGGTTACATTTCTTATAGCCTTATAAAATTCGAACACAGATGGTTTGCCTACCAACTTAGGCCGTGTACCTTTCACTCTAGAAGGGCATTCATTATCAGGGCAGGAACAAAAGAGAACATGTAACGGTATGCGCCCGCCCTGCCTCACCAATGTTTGCGCGGACCGACGACTACCTTCTCACGAATGATCTGTTGGAGTCGTGTAGCGGCTGTTGCAGGGCACCGCCAATCGTTTTTTTAAAGGAACACGAGTCGTCCGTTCCTCTCTTCTATTTTCCTGCCACAAACGCCTTGTTGCAAAGGTCATTCCTGCAACAAGATCGCAGTTGCAAAATTTGTTCTCTTTTTTTCTGCAACAAAACTCTTGTTGCAAGCATAATTTCTGTAACAAGATCTCGTCCGTTCTTCTTTTCTATTTTTCTGTCATAAGTGCCTTGTTGCAAAGCTCATTCCTGCAACAAGATCCTAGTTGCAAAACTTTTTCTTCTTTTTCCGCAACAAGACTTGTGTTGCAAATATATATTTTTTAACAAGATCTGAATTGCAATTGTTCGTTGGAGATAAGAAAAAAAATTAAAGCGGTGATGCAGAGTCACGTGGGCACGTGACGCACAAAGAAAATGGTGGACGTTTAGTGTGGGATCCGTCAGGTGATCAGAATCTTTTCCCTTGATTAAAAGCTATATCCAAGGAACTTAGAGATGACGGACGCTCATACATAATCGGCCTGTTAAAAGGAATCATTTCCCATTAATTATTGTCAAAACGATAAGTATCAACTTACATAGTACTTCCTCTGTCTCAAAATAAGTGTCGCAAATTTTATACTAAATTAGTATAAATTTTATACTAGATCATCGACATTTATTTTTGGACGGAACGAGTATATACCGACAAATTAATCGTCAGGATGGTTAATCCATGACAACAAACATTACTTAGCAGATAAGACACGTAGAGATCGCTCATGCACGTTACTTAGTTGATCGCAGCACGCACGCTAGCACGCAAGTACCATACTGGTTGACTCTTCCATCGGTCGTCTACACGTACTCGGCGTCGGTGACCATGGCGATGCCACCGCCGGCGCCCGCCTTTGCCGCGGCCGTGGCGGGGCGGCCGAACCTCGTGACGGCGCAGTCCGATGCGAACAGGGCCGAGGAGACGTAGTCGTCGGTGCCGCCCATGATGGGCATCTTTGCGGTGACGTTGAGCTTGTTGACGTAGTCGGAGCGGTAGGTCTGACCGAGCACGCCGTGGACGTCGTCGGAGAGCGCCTGGAACTTGAACCCGAGGTCGAGGTGGGCGAGGCAGTCGTCGGCGGTGACGCCGTAGCTGTGCACCTTCGACTCCTCGGCGGTGATGGGCACGGCGTTGGCCACGATCCGGAACACCCCTTTGAGCTCCACGACGACGTTGTTGGCCTGCGACGTGCGGGTGATGGAGAGGCCCGGCACGGACGCGGAGGACCAGCGCGCGCCGTCGACGTGCGGGAGGTTGATGCGCTCGTCGTCGAAGACGAGGTCGAGGTGGTCGACGGCGGAGTCCCATTGGGCCGAACGGACGGCGCCGAGGTGGAGGCGGTGGTGCGCGAAGAGGACGCCCACGGCCTGGATCCAGGTGAAGTCGCGGCTCGTGGCGGGGTTGTGGTTGCCGATGAAGTGCGCGTTGATGTGGAGGTCGTCGTCGGAGAGGATGCAGAAGTCCTGGTCCTTCTTGCCGTGGAAGTAGAAGTTGTTGCCGTCGCCGCCGGTGAAGCGCGGGTCGCCGCACGACGCCCCCGCGTAGAAGTCGCACACTGCATGCAGATACAGAATGTACGTACATCATGCATGCAAGAAGATCACGTAGCCAGCACGAGTACATAAAAATTACATGTCATTCAAGTAGGTGGCATGGAAAATAGTAATACGCACGGCAGAAGGTGAGGCAGGTGGGGCAGAGGACGAGGCACTCTTTGGGGCAGCGGTTGGGGCAGGTGGCCTGGCAGCCGGGGCGCCTCCTCTTGGTGTCGGTGCAGGTGAACTGGCTGTTGCGCTTCCCGAGCCCCGGCTTGATCACCACCAGGTTGCTGCCCTTGGGCACCTTGGGCACCGCCTTGGGCGGCTGCGCCGACGCTGGCGACGCCATGAGCATGCACAGGACCAGGGCCAGGCCCGCGCCCATCCCCAGCGCGGCCACGGCGGTCGACGGCCACCGCACCGCCATTGTTGTTAGCCGCGGCTCGCTCGACAAGCTAGCTAGCTAGCTGGTGACTTGTTGGATGCTGGGTTGATGGAAAGGCCGTTGTTGTTGTGGTGGTGGTGGTAGTACTAGAGAGGGCGTGTCTTATAGCGGTTAGGGGAGTTGACCTAGAGGGCAAAGCTGCTGGAGGGTACGTGCCGGGCCGGCAATGGGGGTGGCGGCTTTTCTTACCTGCGAAGCGTGCATGGGTGCACCACGACCACGAGACGGTCATTATTGCATGCACACTTGCACTAGTTTAAGTCGGGTCAGGTTGTGTGTAGCTCAGCCTCAGCCAGCCAGCCAGCCAGGTGAGGTGATCGGCCGGGGGTTACTTACGCTTTGATCGACGTGAGAATGTGGGAACCCTGTTGCGACCGACTGGCTGGCTGACTGAGAGATCTGGCTATTTCTCCATGGTAAGCTACCGTACGTGACGATGCAAATTTCTCGACGCTTCTGCGTGGATTATTGTGGGATGGTCAATGGCGTCCCCCGCACGTACGTATGTGTCCCCATACATAACATGCATGCAATGCAATGCAATGCAGAGCATCTACTTTCTCCATCCTTATTTTTTTAAGATTTTAATATAAATCCATGTTGGTGAATATAGACGTATTTTAGAGGGTAACTTCACTCATTTACTCCGTATGTAGCCTATATTGGAGTCTTAAAAAAAATTTAGAAACGAGGGAGTATGTAGTAGTATTTGTATTTTGTATTCTGCTGTTTCTAAATATAAGCCTTTATAGCAATTTCATTATGGATTAAATACCAAAAAAATAAATAAAAAACTTAAAAAAACTCTAACATATACACTCTAGAATATGTCTATATTTAAAGACGGAGGGAGTATATGCATTAGGCCACTAGCTACCGTCCAAGCTGTCGGTCCATTCCGTTAGCCTACGTCGTCTGTCACTTAACCATGCCGACGTAGAGCCGGTGCTACTTGCTAGCATGGAAATGCGGCGAGACTAGCGGCGCATGCATGGAAATGCGGCGAGACTAGCGGCGCATGTATGCATGTTCTACGTGGCGTGACGACCAGGGCTTGAGGGAGTTAAGAGCATCGCCCTCAACGGGCTCCTCCAGTCCATTTTTTCGGCGTCGGCGCCGGAAAAACGCTCTAGTCGCGTTCACAGGACGTCGAAATCCGCTGGCTCGGATCATTTTTGGGCCCGGCGATCTCAGGCCCACATCGTTAGGCGAAAAGTCAAGTCTGTCTTCTAGACTCGCCTCCCCCCCCCCCGCGTGCTCGGCCGCCAACCGGCTGATCCCGGCCGTCCACCGCCCGCCGCCGCTAGATAGCCCATCCCCTGCCGGAAAAGAGCAAAGGTTCGTCGAGGCAGCCCCTCAACCACCAGCTGGGCAATTTTTCCGACGTTTCCGGCCTCGAAGGGGCAGTGCAGCGGCGGGTACGCGCCCACCGCGCCCGTAAGGTGTTCGGCGATTTGCCTGCCTCGGCAATGGAGTCGGACGACGAGGAAGTGCTCGCCGCGCTGCTGGAGGAGCAAGCCGAGGTCGACGTCCAGGAAGAGGAACATCTCATGGTCCTCGCCGCCCTCGTCGGCCTGCTGGCGAGCAATGAAAAGCCGCGGCGAGGTGGCTCGGCGCCGGGGCGGATGAAAGCAAAGAATCGGCATCGTCTCAAAGGCTACTGCATGCTCTACTCTGACTACTTCGCCGACGCTCCACTGCACGGTTACAAAACATTTCGGTGCCGTTATCGGATGAGCCGAAAGCTTTTGCTCAGGATTGTGAATTCCATCCGGGAGTTCGACAGCTACTTCAAGTGCAAGAAGGATTGTACCGGTAAACTTGGATTCACCTCAATCCAAAAGTGCACGACAGCGATGAGGATGCTTGCATACGGAGCTCCCGGTGATTCGCTCAACGACTATGGGCGCATGGCTGAGTCCACCGCCATTGAGTGTTTCTACAAGTTCTGTCGGGCAGTGATGGCAGTGTTTGGACCACAATACTTGCGAACACCCAATGCGGAAGACACTGCTCGGATCCTAGCAAAGGATGCAGAAAGAGGATTTTCTGGGATGCTTGGAAGCATCGACTGCATGCATTGGAAATGGAAGAACTGCCCATTTGCTTGGCAGGGGATGTACAAAGACGTCAAAGGCGGTTGTAGTGTGGTACTTGAGGCGGTGGCCACACATGACGTCTGGATTTGGCACTCCTTCTTTGATATGCCAAGAACTCACAATGACATCAACGTGCTGCAGTGTTCTCCTGTCTTTGCCAAGCTTGTTGAAGGTCATTCTCCTCTGGTGAACTTTGAGGTCAATGGGCGACACTACAACTAGGGGTACTAACTAGCTGATGGCATCTATCTGAGATGGTCTACATTTGTGAAGACTATCTCAAACGCGGTGCGAGGAGTCAAGAAGTCCCACTTTGCCAAGGTGCAGGAGGCTTGCAAGAAGAATGTCGAGCGGGCATTTGGTGTGCTCCAATCTCGATTTGCTGTTGTCCGGTACCCTGCTCAGACCTGGTCGAAAGATCAAATGTGGGAGATCATGACTTGCTGTGTCATCTTGCACAACTTGATCATCGAGAGCAAGCAGGAAGAGCCAGTGTTTGACACTAAACTATACTACATGCAGGGTCCTCTAGCCGAAGTTGATCACCACCTACCGACAACCTGGACTGCCTACCTCAGTATGCGTCAGGAGATCCGAGATCCATAGGTGCATCATCAACTTCAGCATGATCTGGTGGAGCACCTATGGAGGATCAAGGGCGACGCCTAGCTCGACGTGTGATGACATATGAGTTTTTATTTGTTGATCTATATATAATTTGTATTGAGCTATTTGCTGTTGCACTATTTTGTTGAATTATTTGATTTTCTGTGATGAACTATGTGATAAAGAAATTATTTATACTGAGAATTCAACGCCGAACCACGCCGAATCACGCCGAATATGGGCCATTTCTCGCCGATATCGGGCCATTTTTCTATTTATATGGGCCGAAAAGCGGCCGTAAATGGGTCGATATCGGCGCCCGGGGGCGACCTGGGGGCGACGGCTGGATGCCCAACCGCCCCCAGCACCGATTCTACCGCCGGCTCGCCCCTAGGCGGTGATTTTTATGCCTCCTAGGGGGCCAACGGCTGGAGATCCTCTAACTAATCTTGGTACCGTGTGGCGCCGCTGCCGGCCAGGCCCGCAGCACACACTATTCCCTCCGCTCCTTTTTACTCTGCGTATTAGATTTTGGTAAAGTCAAAAAAGTTTTACCAAATTTGTATTAAAAAATATCAATATCTACAATGTCAAATATATATACTATGAAACTACATTTCATGAAGAATCTAACAACATTGATTTGCCATTATGAATGTTAATATTTTTTTTATAAGTTTGGTCAATGTAGAGATATTTTGACTTTGACTAAAACTTATATGTAGACTAAAAAGGACCGGAGGGAGTACGCACGTCAACGTGCAGTGCACTTGCACATCCGTCGGTCGTGTGCGATTACGGGGGCTTTTTGGTTCTACACCCAGCAATGTCATACTTTGCCACATAATGTTGTCACACTTGTCTAAGGTTAGTTATTTAAAAATGAGAGCCACAAGTTGGAAAGTCTAAGAAAATATTGCCATACTTTTTGTGTGTATGCGATGTGGGACCCTAGTATGGCTTGTCAAAAGTATAGTTTGAACGAAACACTTGCCTAAGTTGGTTAAATTTACCTAACTTTAGATGTGACAAAATCCAGAAAAACTGCATTAATAAAGAATGAGATAACATTAGCATTTTTTTGAGACAAAGATAACATTAATAGTTTTTTAGGGATAAAAACATTAACAGTTGTTTAGCCTAAGAGTAGGCAGGTCTTGAGAGCACATACATGAACAAGGGCAGAACTATGTTGGGGCCAAATTGGGCCTTGGCCCGCCCAGCTCAGCAGAAAATAGAAAATGATGATAAGAAAATGGGCCCTGAAAACAAGTGATGCGTGTGATTCCTTAGCTTGACCAGCCCAACAATGAGCCTCAAGCTTCACCACTGGATGAGGACATCCTCCCATTGAAGGCACTCAAGAGTTATCTTAAATGTATGGTGAAGGCGTTCAGCACTCAAGATGGCAAAGGGGACGAACCCGGTCGGGTTTTGCTTTTACATTACATGAGACTAGCGGCACATGTGCATGTTACATACATAGCTTGAAGACCAGGGCTTGTCAATACATTGACACGTCGAGCTAGGGAGTTAAGTAATATTAGATGGAAGCCTTCCTAGTTCCTTTAGGGGAGCCGCGTGTGTATATATTGATTGGGCAAAACCCTTGCCTTGGAGTACAAGAAAGAACCGATCTAGAGGATTCGGTTGTTACATGAGAATCTAGGATAGCTACGAGAGAGAGAAACACTAGTGCAGAACAGACCTATAGTCGCGGGTCGTTAGGGCCTTTAGTGCCGGTTCTCGAATCGGCACTAAAGGGTGGGGATTAAAGCCTATCCCCTTTAGTGCCGGTTCAACACGGCCCGGCACCAAAGGCCCTTCACGTGGCATCCGACGGCGTCGTGGGCTGGTGGACCTTTAGTCCCGGTTGGTAACAAAGTATTTAGTTTTTTTAGTTTTGTTTTATTTTTCCTTTTAATTCTTTAGGGGTTTATGAATTAATTATGTTTTTTTTTAATTTTCTGTTTTCCATTTAATTAATTTTCATTTCAAACATATATTACGCTACTACGTAAATACTGTACACACGTTGTGCATGCGCATATATATAAATATAAATAGAATTTTTCGTAGAACTGATCAATATATATATATCTCATCGAATTGCTCATACGGCGACCATTCACACACACACACACACACACACACACACACACACATATATATATATATATCATCGAATTGCTCATGCACTTTATACGAGAATAAAATTTAATCAGGTAATAATTAATGAAGCATGATAAGGCTATTGAAACTAGAATTAAAGAGATGCACGGACGTAGCTAGCTAGCTAGTAGTACTTAATTACCTTGGATCGCACCCATTTCAGTTGTTGTGCCCAGTCGCTTGGAACCTGTTTGATGAACTTGGCTCAAGCCCTGCCCGCCGGCAAAGAAAATGAATAAATGAGTTATTAACTAGTTGATATCAGGAAATGAAGTAATTAAAAAGGCCAGCATAATGCTATAATGATTGAAATTACCTGTCAAGCAGCCCCCTCACGATTGCGTATTCGGATGGATCCTTTAATAGCGAGTTGAGTACTTCAACTTTTCCCTTGTCAACTTCAATGATTAACAAGATCCAGTGGTAACTGCATAACTCATCAATAACACTTATTAACATCTAGTAAGCAAAAAATATAAATTTGTAGTACAAGATATGTATATAGTAACACTCACCCGAAGTTGTAAGGAAGTAGTATTTCTAGTTGGGTCTTTAGATGCTTCAAAAATTCTAGCATGGCTTTCTCTGTGTCTTTTCTCGTATATGAAGTTTCTCATATCTTTTGATTAATCGTATTTGGATCAATGAACCCAATGCCATGGCGTCTAGCTTGTTTCATTTCATACATCTTCATTCTGCACAATACCACGGAAACGAATATAGTGAGGATAATTCCAGGTAATGAAGGAGAGCACAACTAGCTAGAGACTTATATTATAGAAAGAAATCACTTACAGACAATAGCAACTAACTAAAGATTTGTCAAGTGCATCTTGATTGAATAACTGGAACAACTCTGCATAATGAATCCAAACATCCTTTTTATGGAAGTAATGCCTCTTCTTGACTCTCACCATGAGGGACTCTTCATTGGTATTTGCTGTTATTTACATATACCACGTATGCAAATCATACATTCTCGTTGGTAGAAGCTTGACATCTTCAGGCTTGACCAGAGGTTTGCCGCGGGCATATTGATATTTTACTTCTGACTCTTTAAGCCGGGGGATTTCCTCAAGGCCTAGGAGTTGTTCAACACTGACACCGGCCTCTTTACCATCCTAATATATTCTTCGGTTACTTCTGGCCGACCGGCGGTACTCACAGGTGTTTGTACAATGAGCGGGGGATCGATTGCACTGTCTGTTCTCCCAGCTAGGGGATAGTTTTCCCGCTTTTTTGCCAACTCCTTGGCTCGAGCTCGAGCTCGACTCCTTTTGTCCTACAAGATATGACTTCTTGATAGACCGCACATAGTCGCTGTCCTTCTGAACCGGTCGAGCCATATCAATGAAGTGTTGTGAGACATGCTCAGGTACTTTCTCCTTTGGCGGCTGGGGCGTTTTCGGTCCACAATGGGCCTTTAAATTGGCATCCACTGCGATGTCGAGTTCCTCGTCGGTCAGGTGGTAAGGCAACTTCGGAAGAGGCTTAAGGCTTGGACAATATTTGAATTTCTTGCATGTTGTACCGCTAGTCGTCGTAGCTGCGGTCTCTCTCTTCCGTTGTTGCTTAGGCGACGGAGCACGCTGAGTCGATGGAGCACGCTGACGCGGTGCCGGACTTGGAGGAGGAGGACTTGGCTGACGTCGTGCCGGATTTGGAGGACGAGTCGGCTGACGTAGTGCCGGACTTGGAGGAGGAGGAGGAGTTGACTGACGAGGCGGCGGACTTGGAGGAGGAGGAGTCGGTGGCCTTGGAAAGACGATGCAATCCTTTTTCCATAGAATGATACGATGTATGGCCTCTCCGAGTGTTCTCTCCTCGTCACCTCCAGGAATGTCAAGTTGTAGCTCGTGATATGCTGACATCACTTCATCAACCCCGACACGAGCATAGCCAGCTGGAATGGGACTGCAATGGAAGGTTGCTTCTGGGGGATTTGCTAAAGCATAGCCGTCCGCCACCTTCATGGATAAGTTCTTCACTTTCATGTGTAGCTCATAGTTAGTCATGTCTTTGATATCATCCGCAGGGTACCTAGCTAGCACTGCATCTTCGTTGATACCTTTATAACAGGCGAGTTTTCGTCTTAAACCCTGATACTTTGAAAGAGATTGTCCATTTTGTACACGAAGTGCATCCAGTTTTTGCCGTAACCCTCTCAACTTTTTAGCACATGCTATGTGGGTGAAATGATGATACCATGCCAACTTTCTACCTTTTCAGAGTTCATTTGTAGTGCTTATCAATTTCAAGGTCATTTAGCTCAAAAAAAATCAGTAAATGCATGAAAAATAGCAAATGAAGTCGGAAAGGGTTGAAAATTGATGGCCTCCCTTTGAATGGTGCATACTGAACACACAAAACACATAAGTACATTACTATTACAAAGATTCCCTTCGGTTTGTCCGAAGTGGGACTTTCTAGATATATAAGTCTGGAAACTAACTAGAGAAGCCGGTCACATCCCTGATTGGGTTCTTTGGGTGTAAAACTTTTTCTTCGCATGTGTTCCTTTGCGTCGTAACCATGGGCAATCTTCATCATTTAACTTGATGCTCGAGTCAACATTCATTGTGAAGGGAGCAATTTCATGAAACTTTTCATAATCTTCTGACATGTCTGTCTTGTCCTCCACTCCCACGATGTTTCTTTCCCTGAAAGAACTATGTGGCGCAACCAGAAAAGTATGCACGCCATTAATGAACTGGGGAGAGCATCGGTCCTCGTACATCCATTGCCGGCTCATCTTCATTACACAACTCCGAAAAGACCAAATTAATAGAAGTTCGTACATAAAGTTCATACACACAAGTTCTCATAAAACAACATACAAACTCTCTAGCTAAAGCATTTAAATGCAACAACAAATGCGATCAACATCGCAACTAAGGTAACAATTGATCCAACAGCATAGTGATACCAAGCCTCACTATCAATGGCATATCTTTTAAATTTTCTAATCTTCAAGCGCATTGCACCCATCTTGATCTTGTGATCATCGACGACATCAGCAACATACAACTCCAGTTTCATCTTCTCTTCTTCAACTCTTTTCAATTTTTCTATTAAATACTTGTTTTCTTTTTCAACTAAAATTAACTTCTTGACAAGAATATCTATGTCGGTTGGAATCTCCGGTTCACATACCTCCTAGATAAAAATATCTATGTCAACTTGATTGGCATAATTGTCATAAACACGAAATGCAACAAAGAGTTATAAAAGAGAGTATATACCACATCCGCATCATAAACCGGACGAGGGCCGACGAGGACGGATATCAAAACCATGCCACTATGTATAACAAACAACCATATAGGTAAGAAAACTATACAAGTAACTAACTAAATCTTACAAACATGGTTTTTTTTGTAAAAAGGATAAGAACAAGAGGCTCACCAAGGTAGTGCCGGCGATGGGACGGTGCGGGCGATCGACGGTGATTAGGACGGCGATGGGAAGGCACTAAGTAAACCACAACTACAAATGCAAAGTAAGAATTTAATTTGAGCTCAAATTTGCATAAATCAAATAAACTACCACATACAAACTAAAACCCACAAATTACTATACTTATAGAGCATTGGAAGAGCTAATCTAGCAATGAGAGAAGAAAGGACAAAGTTGCTAACCTTTGTGAACACTTGGATGGATGGGATGCCTCCAAATCTTGACAATTTTGGGCAAAAATGGAGGATGAGCTCGAGGGAGAGAGGAAGAACAAAGAGGGGAGAAAAGTGGAAGAACAGAGGACTCTGCTCGGGCTGGCGCCGAAGGGTTTCAATATAGAGGGACCTTTAGTCCCGGTTGGTTGCTCCAACCGCGACTAAAGGTTAGCCTATAGTCGCGGTTGGAGCCACCAACTGGGACTAAAGGTTCCCGTGGGACCCCAGGCTGACGCCAGCCTGGCACCACACCTTGAGTGCCGGTTCGTGGTGCGAACCGGGACTAAAGGTCCGTAACAAACCGGCACTAACGATCCCCGTCACGAACCGACACTAATGATCACATTAGTGCCGATTCAAAAGCCAAGCACGACTAATGAGGCAGACGAAAGGTCTTTTTTCTACTAGTGAAAGAGGTTGGTTGCGATTACAATCTATCTCTAGTTTAACACCCTCCCTTAATCTCAACTATCCTACATTAAGATTTCTCTTGAACTCCTCAAATGGCTTGACTGGCAAGGCTTTAGTGAACCCATCTGCTACTTGATCTTTGGAGGGAATGAATTGTATGTCCAATTTCTTAGCTGCAACTCGTTCTTGAACAAAGTGAAAATCAATTTCTATGTACTTTGTTCTGCCATGGAAAACTAGATTTGCTGAGGGATATGTAGCTCCTAAAGTGTCACAACACAAACATGACACACGACTTTGCTTAATTCCCAACTCACTGAGCAATGATTCCAACCAAATAATTTCTGCAGTAGCATTAGCTAATGATTTGTATTCAGCTTCGTACTTGATCTAGATATTGTGGCCTGTTTTCTGGCACTCTAGGAAATAAGATTAGAGCTGAAGAATACTGCAAAACCTCCAGTTGACTTTCTGTCATGACTGCATCCCGCCCAGTCAGCATCAGAGAAAGCACTAACCAGAGTGGAGTTAGATTGTCTGAACTGAAGACCTAGACTCACAGTATGCTTCATGTACCATACAATTCTTTTAACAGTTGTCCAATGTAAAGTAGTGGGTGCATGCAAATACTGACAAACCTTATTAATAGCAAATGGTATATCCGGTCTTGTCGGTGTTAGATATTGAAGAGCACCAACTGCACTCTTGTACCTTGTGCTCTCTTCTTCCTTAAGTGGCTCTCCTTCAAATGCTGAAAGTTTCTCTGAAGAAGATAATGGTGTGGGAGAAGGTTTACAATCCTTCATCCCCATGCGAGCTACAAGTTCAGTGGCATATTTTTCCTGGTTCAGTGTTATGCCATCCTGAATCTTCTTAACCTCAATACCTAGGAAGAAGTGTAGATCACCAAGGTCTTTTACAGAAAATTCTGAGTTTAGATCACATAGAAGGGCATTAATAGCACTTTGTGAGGAGCTTGCAACAATGATATCATCAACATATATTAACACAAACACAATTGTATTTGCTCTATTATAAATGAAGAGTGATGTGTCAGCCTTGGATGCAACAAAGCCAAGACGTTTCAATTGAGAGCTTAACCGAGAATACCGTGCTCTTGGCGCTTGCTTCAACCCATAAAGTGCCTTATCAAGCTTGCACACATAATGAGGTAGTCTCTTATCTACATACCCAGGTGGTTGTCTCATGAACCTCCTCTTCTAGAACACCATGCAAAAATGCGTTCTTAACTTCTAGTTGTCTCAAGCTCCATCCCCTGGACACAACAATAGCTAACACAAGCCTAATAGTTGCAGCTTTAACAATAGGACTGAAAGTGTCCTCATAATCCAAACCATAACGTTGTTTAAAACCTTTTGCAACTAAACGTGCCTTATACCTGTCAACTGAGCCATCTGACTTTTTCTTGGTTCTGTAAACCCATTTGCAGTCAATGATATTTTTACCTCGTTTCTTAGGTACAAGGCGCTAGGTCTTGTTCTTCATAAGTGCTGAATACTCATCTTCCATTGCATTTTCCACTTTGGATCCGTTAGTGCATCCTCCAGTTTTGTTGGTTCTCCTATGACACATAACATACCATACTGTATAGTTCCATCAGTTCAAATTTTAGGATTCGTTATACCTTTCCGCAGTCGAGTTGAGATGCGTGAAACTGAAGTTGGCGCTGGATTTCGACGTGTGTGTACAGCAGCACGTGGCACAGGAGATGACACATGCTGCTTGGCCATAGAAGATCCCGAACTACTCTCAGATTCGTAGGTTGCTTGGCACAGGAGACACACGTGTGTCCTGCTGTGTTGCCGAACCTTCAGAAGAAACAACCACAGAAGATCATGCGGGGGACATGGCATCTCTTGGCATGAACGCTGGCCCACGTGTGGGACGCGGCATCCCGACGGTTTGCGCTGACGTGTCGCCCATCAGTTGGTGTGACGTGCCTCCCGTCGCTGTCGACGACCCGCGCGTGTGTTGCGGCTGATCCGAGGCAGGTCTACGCGCCCGATCCGAGGAGACCTGCCGAACAGGAGTTCCAGGTGACGCGTGATCCTCCTCGTGCTCTGCGTCGGCTTATTCTTCTTCCACATGCAATGCCGGACCATGTTCGTCAAAAATCAGGTCATTTTGTGCACCATTTTCTATACCGTTTTCTGATGTATGATCTTGCACATGAGGAGATAAAACACTGCCAGTAGGATCATTAGTTGGATTAGTACAATCATCGCCCCCATGATCAGGATTATGAAGTTGTGGTGGAAGGAGAAGAATCTCCTTTTTGAGAATTGCTCCAGCATTAGGATGGAGGGATTCGAAAGGGAACACAGCCTCATCAAAGACTACATCATGAGAGACATAGACCCTACCAGTAGAAACATCTAGACATTGAACTCCTTTGTGCATGGGACTATATCCAAGAAAAACACATTTCTTGGATCGGAATGCAAGTTTGCGTGTATTGTATGGACGAAGGTGAGGCCAGCAAACGCAACCAAAAACTCGAAGGGATGTATAGTCAGGAGTAGTGCCAAAAAGACGCATGACGGGGGTCTCAAATTTTATGACTTTGCTAGGGAGGAAATTGATGAGGTATGTGGCAGTCAAAAAAGCTTCATCCCAAAACTTTTGTGGCATAGATGCGTTTTCTAGGAGGGCTAGTCCTAATTCAACAACATGGCGATGTTTCCTCTCGGCTGAACCATTTGTTGATGTGTATGAGGACATGAGACATGGTGTGAGATAACAAGTTTATCGAAGAAAACATTGAGTTTCTTGTACTCACCCCCCCCCCAATCAGTTTGCATAGCAATGATCTTAGTGTGTTTAGTTTTTGTTCAACAAGATTTTGAAAATTCTTGAAAACTTGAACACTTCAGGCCGTTTTTTAAGGAGATAGATCCAAGTGAATTTGCTATACTCATCAATAAAACTTACATAGTAAGAGTGTCTACCGACAAAAGTAGGAGCTGGACCCCACACATCTGAGAACACAAGTTGTAATGGAGCAGTAGAAATACTAATAGAGATAGGATATGGCAACTGATGACTTTTAGCTTGTTGACATGGATCACACACAGTTTCAATACTGGATTCATAAGAATGGGGAACATTATTTTTGCTAAGAACAAGTTTAACAATAACTTGTGAAGGATGACCTAATCTACTATGACACTTTGTTGAAGAAGGCTTGATAGCAACAAAGGCATGTTTATTTGCTGGTGATGAAGATGATGATGATATAAGTGGATAGAGACCTCCAATGCACTTGCCCCTAAGAAGGATTCTCCTCGTGTCCAGATCCTTAACTAGAAAAAAATAAGGATATAATTCAATGAGTACACGATTATCAAGTGTAAATCTATGAACAGAAAGGAGATTTTTTGATGTTGTGGGCACATACAAAACTTTCTTAAGATGCAAATATTTCATGGGGTTTTTGACAATTGTACTACCAACATTAGTTATTTCCATACCAGAACCGTTTGCAGTGTGTACTTGATCATGTCCCCGGTATTTGTCCTTAATCGTCAACTTCTCAAGCTCCCGTGTAATGTGGTTTGTCGCACCAGTGTCTGCATACCAATTTGTGTCGATGTCGTAGGAGTCATGAGCGAAGTTTGCCGCCTTTTCCTCGTACTCATCTTCCTCATAGCGATCCTAGCACTCACGGGCGCCGCCGGGATGGTGCTTGAGGCAGATTTGGTACTCGGGATGTCATAGTCCCGGTGCGATGAACGTTGTTGCTGTTGCTGTTGGGAGGGACCACCTCTCCTGTTTCCATTGCCTGAGGAGGCGGCAGGCGAGTGTGTCCTGCGACCACGTCCTCGGCCACAAGACCGGCCCCGGCCTCTGTACACCATGTTTGTAGAGGTATTGAAGCCATCGCCGGAGCTATCACCCAGCATCTCTACCCTCTAATCAAAGGCAGAGATCTGAGCAAAGAGTTCCTCGACGGTGATAGAGGTCTTGACTGCTCTGATGGCTGCCACGACCGGATCATAGTCACAGTCAAGACTGGCAAGGACGTAGTCCATCATCTCCGCATCACAGATAGGCCGGCCTGTTGCAGCAAGTTCATCTCATAGATTTTTCATCCGGGCAATGAATGAGGCGCTCGACATGGAGCCCTTGTTTGTGTTGGTGATTGCAATTCTCAGATTTGTGATTCGAGATTGGGACTACGAGGCTAACATGGTGGTGATTGCAGTCCATAAATCAAGTGTAGTTTCTTTACTTACAACTTGGGCCAGGATCTCCTTCGACAGCGAGTTCAGAAGATGGTTGAGAACTTGCTGATCCTTGGAGAGCCATGGTGCATAGTGGATTGGGCACCATGACAGTTGTTTTATCCGCCTGCTGCTGCTCCAGCATCTTCGGGGGTGCTGGGTCGGATCCGTCCAGGAGACCGGTGACCTGCACTCCTCGCAGGCCCGGCACCACCTATGCTTTCCATAGAAGGTAGTTTCCCTTGGTAATCTTTGTTGGAAATATGCCCTAAAGGCAATAATAAATTGGTTATTATCATATTTCCTTGTTCATAATAATCATTTATTATCCATGCAATAATTGTATTGATTAGAAACTCAGATACATGTGTGGATACATAGACAACACCATGTCCCTAGTATGCCTCTAATGGACTAGCTCGTTGATCAAAGATGGCTATGGTTTCCTAGTCATGGACATGAGATGTCATTTGATAATGGGATCACATCATTAGGAGAATGATGTGATGGACAAGACCCAAACTATGAATGTAGCATATGATCGTGTCAGTTTATTGCTACTATTTTCTGCATGTCAATTATTTGTTCCTATGACCATGAGATCATGCAACTCACTGACACCGGAGGAGTGCCTTGTGTGTATCAAACGTCGCAACGTAATTGGGTGACTATAAAGGTGCTCTACAGGTATCTCCGAGGGTCTCTGTTGGGTTGGCATGGATCAAGACTGGGATTTGTTAATCCGTGTGACGGAGAGGTATCTCAGGGCCCACTTGGTAATACAACATCACAATAAGCCTTGCAAGCAATGTGACTAAGTGTTAGTCACGGGATCTTGTATTATGGAACGAGTAAAGAGACTTGCCGGTAACGAGGTTGAACTAGGTATGGAGATACCGACGATCAAATCGCGGGCAAGTAACATACCGAAGAACAAAGGGAACATCATACGAGATTAACTGAATCCTTGACAAAGAGGCTCGACCGATAAAGATCTTCGGAGAATATGTAGGAACCAATATGGACAGACAGGTCCCGCTATTGGTTATTCACCGTATAGGTGTCTCGGTCATGTCTACATGGTTCTCAAACCCGGAGGGTCTGCACACTTAAGGTTCAGTGACATTTTGGTAGTACTGAGTTATGTATGTTGGTGACCGAAGGTTGTTTGGAGTCCCGAATGAGATCCCGGACATCACAAGGAGCTCCAGAATGGTCCGGAGGTAAAGATTTATATATAGGAAGTCCTGTTTTGGTCATTGGAAAAGTTTCGGGCTCATCGATAGTCTACCGGGAGTGCCGGTAGTGTACCGGGGGACCATTGGGAGTGGTATTTCGACCCAAGAGGCTACATGGGCTGTGGGAGAAGGAATACCATCCCTTAGTGGCTGGCCTAAGTCCCACAAGAGGCCTATGCATCTGGGAAGAAATTCCAAAGTGGAAAAGGTGGAAAAGGCAAAAAGGTGGAAATAAGGAAGGAGTCGTAATCCTACTAGGAGTGGAGGAGGAGGAATCCTCTCCAGTTCGGCCGAACCAAAGAGGGGCTGGCCCTTGTGCCAAGCCTCCTCCTCTCCTCCTCCTATATATACTAGAGGTTTTGAGGGCAGCCCTAACCCTAATTGCCACGTGCTGCCCTCTTCTTCCTCTAGATCGTTTTCTCCTCTAGATCGGTTTTCAACGGTGCTTAGGCGAAGCCCTGCTAGAATAGCTCCACCACCATCGCCGCAACGTCGTCGCGCTGCCGGATAACTCGTCTAGCTCTTCGCTCCCTCTTGCTATATCAAGAAGGCGGAGATCATCATCAAGCTTTACGTGTGCTGAACGCGGAGGTGTCGTCCGTTCGACGCTAGATCGGAAGGACCATGATCAAGATTGCGAGACGGTTCGTGAGGAGATCGCGGGACAGATCGTGATGAGATCATGGAATGCTCGGCGATTTGGATCGCAAAGACGTTCGGCTACACCAACCGCGTTTCTTAACGCTTCCCGCTTAGCGATCTACAAGGGTACGTAGATCCACTCTCCCTCTCGTAGATGCTCATCACCATGGATAGATCTTGCATGTGCATATGAAATTTTTTGTTTGCCATGCAACGTTCCCCAACAGTGGCATCATGAGCTAGGTCTATGTGTAGATGAGATCTCGAGTAGAACACAAAGGAAATTTTGGGCGTTGATGCTTAGTTTGCTTCCTTCCTTGGTCGTGTTTTGGTTCAGTGGTATTGTGGGATGAAGCGGCCCGGACCAACCTTACTCGTATGCTTACGAGAGACCGGTTCCATCGACTGATGTGTAACCTCGTTGCACAAAGATGGCTGACGGGTGTCTGTTTCTCCTACTTTAGTTGGATCGGATTCGACAATGGAGGTCCTTGAGAAGGTTGAAAAGCAACTTATGTATCACCGTTGTGGTCATTGCGTAGGTGAGAATTGTTCTTGCTATATACCCGTAGCAGCCACGTAAAACATGCAACAACAATTAGAGGACGTCTAACTTGTTTTTGCAGGGTATGTTGTGATGTGATATGGCCAATTACATGATAAGATATATGTGATGTATGATATGATCATGTTTTGTATAGAATATCATGACTTGCATGTCGATGAGTACGGCAACCGACAGGATCCATAGGGTTGTCTTTAATTGTTGTATGACCTGCATGTCAATCATTAAGCGCTATGTAATGCTTTACTTGTCGCTAAACGGTGGCAATAGTAGTAGAAGCATGGTGGGCGCGACAACCCCGATGATGACACGTTGATGGAGATCAAGATGATGGAGATCATGGTGTCATGCCGGTGACGATGAAGATCATGCCAGTTCTTTCAAGATGGAGATCAAAAGCACAATTTCATGGCCATATCATGTCACTTATGATTTGCATGTGATGTTAATTTTTTTTATGCACCTTGCTTTTCTTAGGTCGACGGTAGCATTATAAGGTGATCCCTTAATTAATTTCAAGATAAATTGTGTTCTCCATGAGTGTGCACCTTTGCGAAAGTTTGTCGTGTCGAGACACCACGTGATGATCAGGTGTGATAGACTCTACGTTCACATACAACGGGTGCAAGCCAGTATTGCACATGCAGAACACTCGGGTTAAACTTGATGAGCCTAGCATATATAGACATGGCCTCGGAACACAAGAGACCGAAAGGTCGAACATGAGTCATATAGTAGATATGATCAACATGATGATGTTCACCATTGAAACCACCTCAAACCACGTGATGATCGGACTTGAGTTGGTGAATTTGGATCATGTATCACTCGAATGACTGGATGGATGTCAGTTTGAGTGGGAGTTCTTAAGTAATACGATTAGTTGAACTCATTGTCATGAACATAGTCAGTCGTGTCTTTGCCAATATGTTGTAGATTACTAGCTCATGCTGTAGCTCCCTAGAATTTTTATATGTTCCTAGAGAAATAGAGTTGAAAGATGATGGTAGCAATATTGCGGAGTAAGTCCGTGATCTGAGGATTGTCCTCATTGCTGCACAGAAGGCCTATGTCCTTAATGCACCGCTCGGTGCGCCGCCTCCTCTAGCGACATCTGTAGATGTTGTGAACATATGACAAGCATGTTCCGATGACTACTTGATAGTTTAGTGTGTCATGAATTACGGCTTAGAATTGAAGCTCCAAAATGTTTTGAACGTCACGGAATATGTGAGATTTTCTAAGAGCTGAAATTGGGATCTCAGGCTCGTGCCCGTGTTGTGAGATATGAGATCTTCAACAAGATTCTTTGCCTGCAAGATGAAAGAGAATAATTAAATCATTGAGCATGTGCTCAGTTGTCTGGGTGCTACAATCGCTTGAATCAAGTGGGAGTTGATCTTCCAGATAAGATAGTTATTGATATAGTTCTTCAAGTGACTGTCACTAGGCTACTAGAGCTTCATGATGAACTATGAAATGCCAGGGATAGAAATAATGATCCCTTAGCTATTCGCGATGTTTGACACCGCAAATGTGGAAATCAAGAAGGAGCATCAAGTGTTGATGGTTAGTAAAACCACTAGTTTCGAGAAGGGCAAGGGCAAGGAGGAAAACTTCATGGATGGCAAGACAATTGCTGCTCCAGTGAAGCAACCCAAACTTGAACCCAAACCCAGGACTAAGTGCTTCTATTATGATGAGAAAGGTCGCTGAAGCGGAACAACCCTAGATACTTGGTAGATAAGAAGGATGGCAACGTCGACAGGAGTATATTTGATATACGTGTTATTGATGTGTACCTTGATAGTACTCCTATTAGCACCTGGGTATTGGATACCGGTTCGGTTGCTAAATGTTAGCAACTTGAAAAAATGGAGAGTAACTAAGTGTGTTGTGACGATGTGTGTTGGAAATGTCTCCAAAGTTGATGTGATCAACAACGCACGCTCTCTCTACCTTCGGGATTAGTGAAGAACCTAAATAAATGTTATTTGGTGTTTGTGTTGAGCATGAACGTGATTGGATCTTGTTTATTGCAATACAGTTATTCATTTAAGTTAGAGAATAATGGTTATTCAGTTTACATGAATAATACCTTCAATGGTCATGCACCCAGTGAGAATGGTTTGTTAAATTTTGATCGTAGTAATAAACATGTTCATAACATTGATGCCAAAAGATACAAAGTTAACAATGATAGTACCACATACTTGTGGCACTGCCGCTAAATGTCATATTGGTATAAATCGCATGAAGAAACTCCATGCTGATGGATCTTTGGACTCATTCGATTTTGAATCGGTTGAGACATGCGAACCATGCCTCTTGGGCAAGATGACTAAGGACCCCGTTTTCCGGTTGATGGAGCGGGCAAGTGCTTTATTGGAAATGATACATGTTGATGTATGTAATCCAATGAGTCTTGTAGCATGCGGTGGATATCGTTATTTTCTTACCTTCATTGATGATTTGAGTAGATATAGTGTATATTTACTTAATGAAACACAAGTCTGAATCGCTTGAAAAGTTCAAACAGAATCAGAGTGAAGTTTGAGATCATTGTGATGAAAAGATAAAATGTCTATGATATGATCATGGAGGTGAATCTCTAAGTTACGAGTTTGGTATACAACTTAAGACAATGTGGAAGTTGTTGCACAACTCACGCCACCTGGAACACCATAGTGTGATGGTGTGTCTGTACGTCGTAGTCGTGCTCTATTGGATATGGTGCGAATTATGATATCTCTTATCGTTTTGCCACTATCATTTTGGGGTTATGAATTAAAGACAACCACATTCACTTTAAACAGGGCACCATCTTAATCCGTTGAGATGACACCGTATGAATTATGGTTTGATAGAAACCTAAGCTGTCATTTCTTAGAGTTTGGGAACGCGACACTTATGTCTGATAAGCTCGAACCCAAAGCGGAAAAATGCATCTTCATAGAATACCCTAAGAACAGTTGGGTATACCTTCTATCTTAGATCCGAGTACAAAGTGTTTGTTGCTAAAACTGGGTCTTTCTCGAGAAAGAGTTTCTCACGAAAGAATTGAGTGGGAGGAAGATAGAACTTGATGAGGTTGTTGAACCTTTGTTCAATCGGAGAGTAGCGTAGCGCAGAAAGATGTTTCTGCGGAGCCTACATTATTTGAAGAGGAAGTTAATGATGATGATCATGAAGCTTCGGATCAAGTTACTATCGAACCTCGTAGGTCGACAAGGACGCGTACTGCTCCTGAGTGGTACGACAACCCTGTCTTGGAGGTCATGTTGTTGGACAACGATGAACCTATGAGCTATGGAGAAGCGATGATGGGCTCGGATTCCGACAAATGGTTAGAGGCCATGAAATACGAGAAAGGATCCATGTATGAAAAACCAAGTATAGACTTTGGTAGACTTGCTCGTTGGACGGCAGGTCGTCGAGTACAAATGGACCTTTAAGATGAAGACATACACTGATGGTGAATGTCACCTTTTATAAAGCTCGACTTGTCGCAAAGAAGTTTTCGCCAAGTTCAACAAGTTGACTACGATGAGACTTTCTCACTCATAGCGATGCTAAAGTCTGTTGGAATTATGGTAGCAGTTGCTACGTTTTTCAATTACTAAATCTGGCAGATGGATACCAAAACATCGTTTCCTTCCTTAAGGAAAGGTTGTATGAGATACAATCAGAAGGTTTTGTCAGTCCTAAGGATGCTAAAAGGTGTGCAACCTTCAGTGATCCTTCTATGGACTGAAGCAAGCATTTTGGGGTTGGAATATACGCTTTTATGAGCTGATCAAAGTTTTTGAGTCTATACAAAGTTTATGAGAAACTTGTATTTACAATAAAGTGAGTGGGAGCACAATAGAGTTTCTGATAAGCATATGTGGATGACATTTTGTTGATCGGAAATGATGTAGAATTTCTGGAAAGCATAAACGGTTGTTTGAAAAGAGTTTTTCAAAGGAAGACCTGGATAAAGCTACCTAATTGTTGAGCATCAAGATCTATAGATATAGATCAAGATGATTGATGAGACTTTCAATGAGTACATACCTTGACAAGATTTTGAAAGAGTTCAAAATGGATCAGTCAGACAAAGAGTTATTTCTTGATTTGTAAGGTGTGAAGTTGAGTAAGACTCAAAGCTCGACCACGACAGAAGAAAGAGAAAGGACGAACGTCGTCCCCTATGCCTTAGACATAGGCTCTATATAGTATGCCATGCTCTGTACCGCACATGTGTGTGCCTTGACATGAGTCTGTCAAGGGGTACAAGAGTGTTCTAGGAGTGGATCACTGGACAGCGGTCAAGATTATCCTTAGTAACTAAAATACTATGGAAATATTTCTCGATTATGAAGGTGATAAAGAGTTCGCCGTAAAGAGTTACGTCGATGCAAGCTTTAACACCAATCAGGATGACTCTTAGTAGTAATCCGGATACGTATAGTGGAGCAGCCATTTGGAATAGCTCACAGTGGAGTGTGGTAGAAGTGTCTACAGCATGACATAGAGATTTGCAAAGTACACACGGATCTGAATGTCGCAGATCCATTGACCAAAAGACCTCTCTCACATGCAAAGCAGGATCGAGCCCCAGAACTCATTGGGTGTTAGATTCATAACAATGCGAATCACATGGTGATGTGAACTAGATTATTGACTCTAGTGCAAGTGGGAGATTGTTGGAAATATGCCCTAGAGGCAATAATAAATTGGTTATTATCATATTTCCTTGTTCATAATAATCGTTTATTATCCATGCTATAATTGTATTGATCGGAAACTCAGATACATGTGTGGATACATAGACAACACCATGTCCCTAGTATGCCTCTAATGGACTAGCTCATTGATCAAAGATGGCTATGGTTTCCTAGTCATGGACATGAGATGTCATTTGATAATGGGATCACATCATTAGAAGAATGATGTGATGGACAAGACCCAAACTATGAACGTAGCATATGACCGTGTCAGTTTGTTGCTACTGTTTTCTGCATGTCAAGTATCTGTTCCTATGACCATGAGATCATGCAACTCACTAACACCAGAGGAGTGCCTTGTGTATCAAACGTCGCAACATAACTGGGTGACTATAAAGGTGCTCTACAGGTATCTCCGAGGGTGTCTGTTGGGTTGGCATGGATCAAGACTCGGACTTGTTACTCCGTGTGACGGAGAGGTATCTCAGGGCCCACTTGGTAATACAACATCACAATAAGCCTTGCAAGCAATGTGACTAAGTGTTAGTCACGGGATCTTGTATTACAGAACGAGTAAATAGACTTGCCGGTAATGAAGTTGAACTAGGTATGGAGATACCGACGATCGAATCTCGGGCAAGTAACGTACCGAAGAACAAAGGGAACATCATACGAGATTAATTGAATCCTTGACACAGAGGTTCGATAGATAAAGATCTTCATAGAATATGTAGGAATCAATATGGGCATTCAGGTCTTGCTATTGGTTATTGACCGTAGAGGTGTCTCGGTCATGTCTACATAGTTCTCGAACCCACAGGGTCTGCACACTTAAGGTTCGGTGACGTTTTGGTAGTATTGAGTTATGTATGTTGGTGACCGAAGGTTGTTCGGAGTCCCGGATGAGATCCCGAAAGTCATGAGGAGCTCCGGAATGGTCCGGAGGTAAAGATTGATATATAGGAAGTCCTGTTTTGGTCACCGGAAAAGTTTCGGGCTCATCGGTAGTGTACCGGGAGTGCCGGTAGTGTACCGAGGGACCATCGGGAGGGGTATTTCGACCAAAGAGGCTACATGGGTTGTGGGAGAAGGAATACCAGCCCTTTGTGGGCTGGCCTAAGTCCCACAAGAGGCCCATGTGGATGGGAAGAAATTCCAAAGTGGAAAAGCCCTACTAGGGAAAACCCTAGTAGTAGCGCTCGAAATATGCATAGTAGTAGCACTGGGTCCAGCGCTATTGCTATCGCGCTACAGCTAAGTTTTAGCAGTAGCACTGGCCTGGCAAGCGCTACTAATATGTGTTGTTAACAGTAGCGCTTGCCCGGAAAGCGCTACTGCTAACTATCTGTAGCGCTTGGACGAACAAAGCGCTGCTGCTAATCCAGCGCTGCTATTAGATGATTTCCAACGCTACTGCTAGTATTCCTGCTTATTTGTATTTATACAGGATCTATACAGTAGTTTCATCAGATCATCATAATGCATCATTGTCATATAAGAACTCCTCCTCATCATCATTTTCGTCAATGAGACATCATATAACAAGTTGGTCACTAGTCATAATTACAACTCCTCCTCCTCATCATCATCAACTCTAACACATTGTAGCACATAATAACACATTGTATCCAGGACCTAGTCCTCTCTCATAGGACCTACTCTACCCTCTCTTAGGTACAATATCATAAAACAAGATAGGTCCTGACTCTCCATTATGGAGAATGGAGATCATCCTGTCTCCCATTCTTGGCCTACGCACAATGTTTCTTCCAAGTAGCTCTCTACGATTGACCATATATTTTTTCCAATCTTTGATTGTCATGACTCCATCGGTTTTAGAAATCCGGTATGGACAGGAGTGATGCGTAGGCTGACCTGGTCGTGGTGGCCGTAAGCTCGTAACAACAACGCGACCTCTCGAAAACATCAGATGAGGCACACAATCCTTCAGGATTTTTTGTTGAAAAACATAGTAATAACTTTGTAGTTAGCAATGTAATTTAGTTTTAGAAGAATTTATGCAAAAGATGCACGGATGTCATAATAGTAGAATTAAAATCTTACCATGCAATCTCCATGGATGTTACCGTACTTCACCACGTGCACTAGTGGCACGTATTGACCATAATGTGCAGGAGGTTGATAATAGCTATTGTAATTCTCAAGATGACTAAGAAATACGGTAAGATGGTATTTCTCCTTATAAGTTAATTCTTCTTCATCACTGTAGTAGCAGGTTCTGTCTACCATCTTCCTTACATTTTTTGAAGAATGAAAATAAGCTGTCAATGCAAATAAGTTGTCAACTATTTTTAAATAAACAATACAAATTATTTAATACATATGGTTGAGAAACTCACATAATGGTAGAACTGGAGGCGTCTGCACATCGACCCAGATGTCGATATTACCTTCAATTTCATCTTCCGGACGAATATGAAAGGTGATAAGCATATTAGGCTCAAATGCATAAGCCTTGCATAATGCTTGCCAAGTTTTGCATTCAAAATAGCAGTAGGTGTCTGCATGGTATAATTTTACCGCAAAAGTAAGACCATGCTCGGTCCTCAAGTGAACTATCTTTACCTCCATATCTTTTTTAGTATTGAAACCAATCTTATTCAAGACATCAATTCTTGCATGGCAGGGGATACACTAGTAGAATAGTAAATAAAATAAAATTAGAAGTTGAAGAAAAAGAAGCAAGTCATGCTTAATTACGAAAAAAGACTTGTCATTGTGACTTACTGTATCCATTTCGAAGGTCTCATCCAGCATGATGCTGAAGCGCCTACCATCAACTAGGAAATGCCTGTTACACAGGCCGCGCTCGTCTTCGCAATATTCGCACATAGCGAATTCCCTTTGGTCGTCAGACATTTCCTATGTTCATAGTTGAAACATTTAAAATCGATCGAAGGAAACTACGAGAAAACTAATCAACACATAGATCACTATTACTCAATATGCAACGGGTTGACTTTAGGTCTATCGAGTCTTTCCTTCCTAAACTCTCATCTCATGTATATGGTGGGCACTCCCTCTGATATTGCGACAGTCGGTGATGGTGGCTCCTCCATTCGTCAACACACCTAAAGTCAACCCGTTCAATATATCAAACAGACGTGCATTCAATAAGCAAAACAAAATCATAAAACAAATTAGTATTCAAATTAGCATGCATTCAATAAGAAAAACTAAATCATTTCTTGCAGTCGTACATCGTTGAATAGTATCACTAATACATCTCAAATAGTATCATACATATAACATCAGTAATACAATTAGAACCATAGCGAACGACGGGTAACGGCGCGGGCGGTGGACACCCAAAGAGAAGGAACCATCACAGGATCATAGCTCGGATGAGATCCCTGAAGAACCTGCCAGGTATTGGAGAACCTGGCGTCCAACGCAGCCATATAGCGTCGAACGTGCTCGTCCTCCTCCCAAACACGGCGATGTATCATCTCCGCGGGGGCTGGCTCCCTCTGCACCAACAGTGGCCCACGCGACCGCCACCAAATAACCTCCGGGTCGACGACGGGTTGCGTCCTCACCAAGTTGCGCGCCCCAGAAGGTAGGACCTCGCAGTACCAGCCCGGCGGAGCCCAGTCCCGGACATGGCCCCTATAATCAAGCAGGCCTCCTCCACCGAATCGACGACGAGGATGCGGGCCAGGCATCATCGACGTCGAGAACAAATGCTTAATTATGAAAACAAAACTAATAAACTTCTAAACTTAAATATATGTACCAAAAAAACTTAATTATGGGCAACGGCGGCGACGACGGTGACGGCGTGCGGCGGAGTCAGTGAGAGTGTGAGGAGAAAAGTGAGGACGCATGCGTGTGGATAAGGTGCCCCGTAGTAGTAGTGCTGGTTCTCAACCACTGCTACTGCTAAGTACAATAGCAGTAGCGCTTTAGGTGAAGAAGCGCTACAGCTATTCTGTTCGCGGAGCAAGGTAGGACTGAACTTTAGCAGTAGCGCTGGTTACATGAAAGCATTGTTGCTAAATTCAATAGCAGTAGTGCTTTTAACCTATGAGCGTTACTAGTATACCTAGTCTGCCTGCAGCGATCTGGCAATTGTAGTAGTATCGTGTTTTATATCTACAACACTACCGCTATGTGCATAGTAGCAGCGCTCTTTCTACCCAAGCGCTACTGCTATTTATCAGCAGCGCTTCATTTTTAAAAGCGCTACTGGTGAGCTCCTGTGTATAAGCATTTCCCTAGTAGTGAAGGTGGAAAAAGGTAAAAAGGTGGAAATAAGGAAGGAGTCCTAATCCTACTAGGAGTGGAGGAGGAGGACTCCTCCTCTCCACTTCGGCCGAACTAAAGAGGGACTGGCCCTTGCATCAAGCCTCCTCCTCTCCTCCTCCTATAGACACTAGAGGTTTTGAGGGCAGCCCTTTTCTTCCTCTAGATCGTTTTCTCCTCTAGATCGGTTTTCAACGGTGCTTAGGCGAAGCCCTGCTGGAATAGCTCCACCACCATCGCCGCAACGCCGTCGCGCTGCCGGAGAACTCGTCTACCTTTCTACTTCCTCTTGCAGGATCAAGAAGGTGGAGATCGTCATCAAGCTGTACGTGTGCTAAACGCGGAGGTGCCGTCCGTTCGGCGCTAGATCGGAAGGACCGTGATCAATACCGCGAGACGGTTCGTGATGAAATCGCGGGATGGATCGTGATGAGATCGTGGGACGCTCGGTGATTTGGATCGCGAAGATGTTCGACTACACCAACCGCGTTTCTTAATGCTTCCCACTTAGCGACCTACAAGGGTACGTAGATCCACTCTCCCTCTCGTAGATGCTCATCACCATGGATAGATCTTGCGTGTGCATAGGAAATTTTTTGTTTCCCATGCAACGTTCCCCAACAAGCTTCTCGGCAGGTGCAACTCCAAGGTTGAGGGAGATGGGTGCCGAGGAAGAAGCCATCACGATTGGTTTGATGTGGTATGGTGGGTTTGGACGATCGGTGGAGTGTCTGATGGTCGATGGGCTTTGCTAGATCGATGGGAAGAGGATGGCTCTATATACCATATTAGATGGAAGCGTTCCTACTCCCTTGAGGGGAGCCGCGTGTGTATATATTGATTGGGCAAAACCCTTGCCTAGGTGTACAAGAAGGAACCGATCTAGAGGATTCGGTTGTTACATGAGAGTCTAGGATAGCTAAGAGAGAGAGAAAGAGGCTGGTTGAGATTACAATCTATCTCTAGTTTAACACTCGGTACCGTGTGGCGCCGCTGCCGGCCAGTGAGGCTGTACTGCTAGACGCGCAATACACATTTGCACCACGTACGCACATCGGCATGTAGACATGCAACTACTTGTCAGGCATGTACATCGCTCAACTGGTCTGCAATTAGAGTTGTACACCCTGCCGGTTGTGCGCAAATGCATGTTCACCGGTTATGTGTAACTGCAATTGCATGTCTATGGGTCATGCACAACTGTATATTCATATTTTATTTTTTTAAACTCGGTAGAAAAATTAGGAAATAAATTCATCTATTACAAAACACAGGATCCAAACGAAAGAGAAACAGAAAAAAACATGTTGACATCACTTGACATAGAAAGTCGACTAAGATCTAGCCACACCCACTTCCTTTCGCACAACTAAGCCAAAACCGGAAGATATTCTTCCTATGATACAAAATAATGAGAGAACATTAGCAGATGCTTAGCCTAAGAGTAAGCAGGTCTAAGAGTCCTACACATATGCATTACAAAGCACTCTTGATGAGCCCATCCCTAACGATTCCTTTAATGTAGCTTCGTCGACTCAATATTGTGATGTCATGAAGGAAACTGATACAACGAATCCCAAGATGAGTGATGAGCACTAGTAGAAACACCCCCCTTTCATCCAGGGGGAATTCGCATTCGTCCCGGCTGCCTAAAGAACGGGGACGAATGCGTAGCGTCGAGCCCCCCTGGGGCATTCGTCCCAGTTTTTTAGTCGGCATTCGTCCCAGTTCATGGCATGAACCGGGACTAATGCCTCGATGTATGCCACGTGGCGTGCGTAGGGGCATTGGTCCCGGTTCATGCCAGGAACCGGGATGAATGCCCCTTGCCTATAAATACTGCATCCAGACCCCTTCCCTCCTCTGGTTTTTTTTCTAGGAGGTGTGAGAGAGGTGGGTGCTAGTGTCTGTTCTTTTTGCTATGCACACGAGGTGTTCGACGAAATACCCGAGCGACACTTAACTTCACAGAAAATGGTATCTTCGACCGAGGTTAGCAAACTTATCCATTTCATCTATAATTGATACAAAAATGTTATATTTGTCGATGTACTATGGTCATTTCGCTATTGAAGATGTTATTGTTGTAATGGTTTTTGATAAACTTAATTATACGATGTAGATGGATGCACGGCAGCGATGGATGTACGGTGACCGACGCACTTCCGAGTATAGGGCCGGCCTGGATGAATTTCTCGTTGTAGCTCAGGCTCACAAAGAGAATGGATTTATGTGTTGCCCATGTGTTCACTGTGGGAACGTCAGGGAGCACTCTTCCTCGAGAGTCCTTCATAGCCACCTGCTTCGGAGAGGTTTCATGCGCAGCTATAATTGTTGGACCAAGCATGGAGAGAGAGGGGTTGTGATGTAAGACAATGAAGAAGAAGAAGAGGATCCTATGTTCCCCGAATACGGTGATACTGCAATGGAAGACAATGCAGAAGAAGGAGGTGATGAATAACGGGCATCAGATAAGCCCGATGATGATTAAGAACGGGCATCAGATGAGCCCGATGATGATCAGGAACGGGCATCAGATGAGCCCGATGATGATATTGGTCGAGTTATTGCTGATGCAAGGGAAGACTGTGAAAGTGAATTGGAGAGGTTGAAGTTGGACGGCATGTTACAGGATCACAAAAAGTTGTTGTACCCAAATTGCGAAGATGGCAGCACAAAGCTCGGTACCACACTAGAGTTGCTGAAATGGAAGGCACAAAACGGTGTGACTGACAAAGCATTTGAGAGTTTACTTAAAATAATGAAGCCGAAGCTTCCAAAGGATAATGAATTGCCTGACAGTACGTACGAAGCAAAGAAGGCTCTCTGCCCTCTAGGACTAGATGTGGAGAAGATACATGCATGCATTAATGACTGCATCCTCTACCGCGGTGAGAAGTACGCGAATTTGGATAAATGTCCGGTATGCACTGCACTGCGGTATAAGATCAGAGCAGATGACCCTGGCGATGTTGACGGCAAGCCCCCCCGTAAGAGGGTTCCTGCCAAGGTGATGTGGTATGCTCCTATAATACCACGGTTGAAACATCTGTTTAGAAATAAAGAGCATGTCAGGTTGTTGCGATGGCATAAAGAAGACCGTAAGAAAGAGGAAAGTTGAGACACCCCGCTGATGGGTCGCAGTGGAGAAAAATCGAGAGAGTCTTCCCAAACTTTACAGGCGAGGCAAGAAACTTATGGTTTGGTCTAAGTACAGATGGCTTTAATCCTTTTGGAGAGCAGAGCTCCAGTCACAGCACCTGGCCCGTGACTCTATGTATCTACAACCTTCCTCCTTGGTTGTGCATGAAGCGCAAGTTCATTATGATGCCAATGCTCATCCAAGGCCCAAGGCAACCCGGCAACAACATTGATGTGTACCTAAGGCCATTAGTGGAAGAACTATTACAGTTGTGGGGCAAACCAGGTGTACGTGTGTGGGATGAGAACGAACAAAATCCATTTAACCTACGGGCGTTGCTTTTCGTAACCATCAATGATTGGCCTGCTCTTAGTAACATTTCTGGACATACAAACAAGGGATACAATGCATGCACACACTGTTCAGATAAGACTGATAGTGTATATTTGGATAAATGTAAGAAGGTTGTATACCTGGGGCATCGTAGATTTCTTCTGATGAATCATCCCGTAAGAAAGAAAGGAGGCAAACATTTCAGAGGTGAGGCAGATACCCGGAAGAAGCCTGACCTCCATAGTGGTAATGATGTATTTGGTATGGTCAAGGACCTAGAAGTAATCTTTGGGAAGGGTGATGGCAGCCAACCTGTTCCGAACGGCCCTGATAAGCGCGCACCCATGTGGAAGAAGAAATCTATCTTTTGGGAGCTACCATATTGGAAAGTCCTATAGGTCCACTCTTCAATCAACGTGATGCACGTGACGAAGAATCTCTACGTCAACCTGCTATGCTTCCTGGGCATGTATGGGAAGTCGAAAGATACACCAGAAGCACGAGAGGACCAGCAACGTATGAAAGACCCAAAAAACAAGCACATGGATACAGGGCGTCATTTCTTAAGCAGCTACGCTCTTACCAAAGCAGAGAAGGAAATCTTTTTTGAAGTCCTTTACAGTATCAAGGTGCCGTCTGGCTTCTCGTCGAATATTAAGGGGATAATAAATATGGTAGAGAAAAAATTACAAAACCTGAAGTCTCATGACTACCACGTGATTATGACGCAGTTGCTTCCGATTGCACTAAGGGGGCTTCCACCGGAAAATGTTGGAGTACCCATTGTGAAGCTATGTGCATTCCTCAATGCAATATCTCAAAAGGTAATCGATCCAGGTAGTCTAGCAAGGTTACAGAGGGATGTGGTCCAATGTCTTGTTAGTTTTGAGTTGGTGTTCCCACCATCCTTCTTCAACATTATGGCGCATCTCCTGGTTCACCTAGTAGAAGAGATTCATATTCTCGGTCCGGTATTTCTACACAATATGTTCCCCTTTGAGAGGTTCATGGGAGTTTTGAAGAAATATGTTCATAACCGTGCTAGGCCAGAAGGAAGCATCTCCAAGGGCTATGGAACAGAGGAGGTCATTGGGTTCTGTGTTGACTTTATTCCTGACCTTAAGACGATTGGTGTTCCTAAATCGCGGCATGAGGGGAGACTGAGGGGAAAAGGAATGCTAGGAAAGAAAACAATGATACCCAGGGATGGGCATTCTTTCACTAAAGCACACTACACGGTTCTACAAAATTCCACCTTTGTGGCTCCGTATATCGAGGAACACAAGAATATTGTACGCTCCACAAACCCGGGGAAGGATGACACATGGATTAAAGTCAAACACATGGAGACTTTCGGAAGTTGGTTGCAAGCACATCTTATAAATGACATCACTATTGAAGATCAGCTCTAGATGTTGGCCGGGTCACCATCTTCGACTATTGGAACTTTTCAAGGGTACGAGATAAATGGGAATACATTTTACACGGTCACCCAAGATAAGAAGAGCACCAACCAAAACAATGGTGTCCGCTTTGATGCAACAAACGAGAATGGGAAAAAGGACACATACTATGGTTACATAGAGGAGATATGGGAACTTGACTATGGACCTTCTTTTAAGATCCCTTTGTTTAAGTGCAAATGGGTCAACCTGAATGGAGAAGGGGTAAAGGTAGACCCGCTGTACGAAATGACAAGAGTGAATCTCAACAAAATTGGTTACAATGACAAACCATTTGTCCTAGCCAATGATGTGGCTTAGGTCTTCTATGTGAAGGACATGTCCTCCAGACCAAATAAAAGAAAAAATAAGCAACCAGATAAATCATACGATGAGCCGAAGCGTCACATAGTTCTTTCAGGGAAAAGAACCATCGTGGGAGTCGAGGACAAGACAGACATGTCTGAAGATTATGATAAGTTTGCTAAAATTCTGCCCTTCACAGTGAAAGCTGACCCAACCATCCTGTTAAATAAATAAGATGCTCCATGGTTACGTCCGAAGCGATCATAAGCAAGGGTTCATGGACTTAACGGAGTGATGTATAATAATGTATTGAACCTCTGATGTAAATCTATGTAATGTTATTGGTTGTGTTAGGGTATTGAACCTTTGAGTGAATATTTGGCATGTACAACCCTAAGAACACTTGTAAACACATGGTATGCCAAATCCTTGCTTCTCGTGCCATCCCGACGCTCCGCAGCCCCTCTCCGGTGAAACCCTAGCCCCGCTGGAGAGAACAACCCAGCTTATCGGTCTACAGCTTTCGCCGGAGCCCGGAGTGGGTAGCAATGTGCAACACTTTGCCTGGTTGTGTTAGGGTGGGCCCTAGGGAAGTCCCAAAACAATGGCATGAACCACCTGTACACAAGATCCCCTCCCGTTCGTCGGTTCGGGGACCTTCAGCCTATAAGTACTTAGACTCGGAGAGAGAAATCGATGCCGGTGAAGACCCAACAACAAGATTGAGTGAATATTTGGCATGTAAAACCCTAAGAACACTTGTAAACACATGGTATGCCAAATCCTTGCTTCTGGTGCCATCCCGACGCTCCGCACCCCCTCTTCGGTGAAACCCTAGCCCCGTTGGAGAGAACAACCCAGCTTATCAGTCTACAGCTTTCACCGGAGCCTGGAGTGGGTAGCAATGTGCAACAATTTGCTTAGTTGTGTTAGGGAGGGCCCTAGGAAGTCCCAAAACAATGGCATGAACCACCTGTACACAAGTTCCCCTCCCGTTCATCGGTTCGGGGACCTTCAGCCTATAAGTTCTTAGACTCGGAGAGAGAAATCGATGCCGGTGAAGACCCAACAACAAGAGTGAGTGAATATTTGGCATGTACAACCCTAAGAACACTTGTAAACACATTGGTATGCCAAATCCTTGCTTCTGGTGCCATCCCGACGCTCCGTAGCCCCTCTCCGGTGAAACCCTAGCCCCGCTGGAGAGAACAACCCCTCTCTGGTGAAGCCCTAGGAAGTACCAAAATATTATAAGTGAGTTTAATTTATCTTTCTGATCATTTTGATATATAACTTGCAATTTTCAGGATTTATTGAATTATTTGTTATTTTCTCCATTTCTTAAATGAATTAATTCAAATTCAAATAATTCCAAATTTTGAATTTCACCAAATATGTTTGAAAGTAACATATTTAGTTAGTTTATAATTTTCTAAATGTTTTGGTAGTTTTTTCATATTTTTCTAATTATTGAACTAGCAGATAATGTGGCGGGAATTTTTGAAAATATGAAACTTTTTTGAAAAAACAGGGCATTCATCCCGGTTATTGCTAACAACCGGGACGAATGCCCCTCTTCGCGCCGTTCCAGATCCAGGTCATCCGTCCCGGTTGTTGGCAACAACTGGGATGAATGGGTGGGGTATTCGTCCCGGTTATTGTCAACAACCGGGACGAATGGGGCATTCATCCCGGTTATTGGCAACAACCGGGACGGATGCCCCTCGCCACGTACTTAAGCCGTTCCCTCTCCCCCTCCCCTTCTGTCGCAAGGATCTGAAAACGCCTAAGGACGAGACGCACGCGAGTAGGACGACTTGATGCCGGCAGGCTGCCCAACTCCCGCGCCGCCTCTTCCTCGCCGTCACCGTCGTCGCCGCCCCCCTCACGCGCTCCGCGGTCACCCCCCTTTCTCTCTCCGTCGCGCCATCGCCCCCCTGCAGCGCCTCTGCCCCCGCGTCGCCCGCACGTACATTGTTGCGGCGCCGCCACCGAGCTCGCTCGCGTTGCCCGCGGCCACCTCGCCCGCGTCACCCGCGGCCACCTCGCCAGCGGCAACCTCCCCCGCGGCCGCCTCCTCCCACAGGTAAAGCCCTCCCCCTCCCTCCCCCTCCCTCCCCCTCTCCCTGCCCCCGGCCTCGCTCCTTGCTCGATCGTGGAGAAACAGAGACGAGAGACAGAGAAGAGAGTGTGGAGAAAAAAAAGCTAAAAAAATTGAAAAAAACGAAATTTAAACTTCTAAATTTAATAAAAAATTGAAAATTAGTCCAAATTAAACAAACAAAATTTCTAAATGTTAGGTTATATTAGGTTTTAGAGGATATTTAGATCCGGAAAGTTTTTTTTTAATATTAGGTTATATTAGGTCTTAATTTAGAGTTTTAATTTTAATCTTGTCGAATTATGAATTTTTGTATCTTGTATATATGAATCTTGTATGAATTTTTGTATGAATTTTTGTATCAAAACTTGTATGATATAGTAATAATAGAATTTTTGCTATAGTTCTAATTTGCTATATCCTACAATTTAAATCTTGTATGAATTAGTATCAAAACTTTATGAATTAAACAATTTAGGTGTTGAAGACAAGATTTTATGCTATAGTATTTATCTCCGGGGTGTGTATCCTCCTGCATAATGGTTATCCTCCGGTATATTGTTTATCTCCCTATCGAGAGATATATAAATGTGCAAAAAGAACCCAAAAAACGTTATTTGTGTCATTCATATTAGAAATTTTGCTAAGTTCAAATAACAACCAAAATATGTTTTTTAGTTTATTGCTCTGGCCGATAATGTCCCTGTTAGACCCGAGGGGTGATGTTCAGGACTGGGCCCCGCCGGGCTAGTGCTGGGAGGTGCTACCTTCCGGGACGCACAGCTTGGTGAGGATTCCGGGTGACATCGTCGACCCAGATCTAGTTTGGTGGCGGTCCCATGGGCCATTTGTTTAGTTTCCGGAAAAAAGAACGAAGTTGCAATTACTTAGCAATATTTTGAAAACAAATTGTTTAGGCATTCAAAACATGTGGGTTGAAAGGATGATGAAACTGCTAAGTCATTTTTTGAAGTTTTGTGCGTTGACACTAACTTGCAATTTTTAATTTGCAGAAAGTATGGACCCAAACATCAGAGACGAAGATGCATAAGAAATGGTCGCGGATGTTATCCGCGGGCCCGGGGGAGACCCAGATGTCTCCAAGTGGATGAACAACTCCGGTGAGGGAGATTTGACGCTCGCCCAAAGAGACGGCTCTGGTGAGGTAGATCTGGAGCTCGCCCGAAGAGACGGCTCTGGTGAGGTAGATCTGGAGCTCGCCCAAAGAGACGGCTCCGGTGAGGGAGAAGCCTATGACATCGTCGGGGGAGAAGCCGAGGGCTCCCATGAGAGAGAAGCCAACGGTTCCGGTCGAACCTTAGAAATTACAAACTCCGGTGAGGTGCATATATATATATATGTCAATTCAATGAAGCATTTGTTTTCTATATACATGTATTAACACTCTTTCTTATATATTTTAGCCATCCGGATCTAGCAAATCCACCGGAAAGAAGACTAAACGAGGCGGAGCCCAGAAGTTGAAAGAGCATGAAAGGTACAAGATCGAACAGATCGCTGCATACGGCGTGCCAGAGCTTCCCGAAGGTGTTGCCCAAAAATATGTGAAGCAATGCGGAGTGCTTGTTAGGGACCACATCCCTATCACCGTTCGGGAGTGGCATAAGCCAAAGGAGGCTCCCAGAATTTCATATGTCGGCAACAAAGCCAAAGAAAAACTATTTGAAAAGATGTTGGCTAATTTCACCCTACCGACGCTGGAGGTTACTCAAGATGAGTTGGATGAGAATGAGGAGGATCCTGAATTGATCTTAGAGTGAAAGACCAAAGCCTTAGAGAAACTGGTCAAGGCGTTCACTTTTAGGAAGATGGCCGAGCAATTCAAAAGCTGGAAGAAAAGATTGAACCTTGACTTTTATCCAGAAAAACAAGACTCTGGATTTCACCGGAACGTATGAGAAGATAAAACCACACTGGGAAGAATTTGTTGAGTACAAGAAGTCGGAGGAAGCTCTGGAAAAGTCTAAAAAAATAAGATAAACGCCGCTAAAACGATCTATCACCATACTATGGGGCAAGTTGGCTGCGAGCATAGCATACCTAAGTGGAATAAACTTGAGGATGACTTGCTCGCTAAGGACATCGTTCCAGAGACGTTCTACCGGGACCAACGAACAAGGTCTTGGTTTTTCGGGCATGGGGGCACGTTGGACTCAGAAGGGAAATGCATCTATAATGTAAGACATGAAGAAGATCCTCTACCCATCGATGCTCTCAGAGAAGCAATAAAGGCTGCTAAAGAGGGGAAGTTCCATCCAGATAGAGAGAACGACGAGCTCAGCCGCGCCCTTGGGAATAATGAACACTATGGACGGACACGAGCCACAAAAGGCTCTGTTCCGTGGAAAGATGGGTTTCCCGAGGAGAAGAAGAAATATCAGATAGAAGTCGTCAGAGGAGAAAGGATTTGGAGGCAGCTGAAGCACAGAATCGGGTAGACCGGTGGACTAGCATTGAAGCAGAATTAAAGCGGCAGCGGGAGCAATCAGAGCGGCAGCAGGAGCAAATTGACAGACTTAGCCAGCAGCAAGGTAACACCCAATCTCAGCAGGAAATGGAAGCTGCACCATCTAATCGGAAGAGCAGTGTTGCTTCCATGCAGATCTAGGGTGATGATGGTGAAGATGCACCACCGATGATGCACCCGATGGATCATATAACGGAGATGACACCGTGTGAGCTGCATGTGAAAGTCGTCAACAATATAACCATTAAGGCAGCGGTCATCTATGTGAAACCAGCTGGCCCTGAACCAACACACCATTGTCGGCCGGTTCAACCGGGCTACGCTGTTGCCGGGGTGGATTAAGTTATGACCGGATTCGAGCGGGTGTAGCTTGACTATCCTGAAGGTGAAGACGGGGAGGTGACTGAACTTGGAGACGCCAAGAATTTGAGCATTCTATGGCTAAAGGAACACATCGTGTTTCCTAATTGGACGCCAAGGCCAACGACTGATCGGAGTAGCCATCCTCCTTCGCCGCCGCCTCAAGACCAGTCTCCAGCAGAACGGTCGTCTTCGTACTCTCCGCCGCGCTCGGCGTCTCCAGCGCATGCGTCTACGCCGCCGCGTCAGCCGTCTCCAGCACGTGCGTCTACGCCGCGGCGGCAGCCGTCTCCGCCCACGAAGTCTGATTAGGGCAGGTCAAAGCGGAGTAGAACCACCGCATCACCGAAGCGTCGATTGTCGCCCCTCCCAAGAGTACCACATCCGAATCTACCCAAGTTACTTTACCACTGTACTCCATAGGAAACCCAGGAGATCGCAAAGGCCGAATATGAGGCGTGGAAATCTAAGGAGAAGTCACCGAAAGAGCCAGATTTCCCGAACACCGAAGAAGACAAAGCCCGAGCGTTGAAAATGGTGAAGACCCTTCATCAGCCCGAGCCGAGTCTCATTCCTGACTATGACCGCTCTATTCTTAAGGCACACGATGAAAAGGAGCAGTCGAAGAAGAGTAGTACCAGAAGCAGGAACTGCGGGAAAACAGTTGACCAGCTCGGACAACAGAAAAATTAATCCATCCCCCCGCTCATAGTGCATTCCAGTCCCGAGGTGGGGTCGAGCACAGGCGCAGGCGAGGAACTTGACCCAGAGTTTATTGCACTATACGGACAAGTGGCCGCTGCTGCGGATATGTCCATTGCGCAGTATCTCCAAACCTTAGATGTCTTCCCCTCTTCTGATTTCGCGCACCCATACCGGCACGGGCATCCTCTCGTCAAACCTGGGGAGGAAAATGATCTAGCAACAAAAATGCGAAGAGTGCATAATTGGTACATGGAAGCCTCGGAGCACTCTGAGGGATGGATAACGATGGAAGTTAGAAACGAGCATCACGGTTATGGAGAAGGATTGAGTTTATAGAACTATATCAGTTATTCCAGCTAAAGGCCCTCAACAAATCTATCGTCAGTGCGTATTGTCTGTAAGTATTTATTTCGCTGTAGTTAAGTCTCTAGCTAGCTCACCTCGTTCATTGCATTTTTATAATAATACTCACTATATTATAATTGCAGAATGAAGATTCTCGAATGCAAAAGAGGACACATCTATAAAATTGGGTTCATCAACCCATATTGGGTTAATCAAGCAACTCTTCTCACAAAACCCAGGAAACAGAAGATTCAATTGTGAAGGCGTTAAGGTTTCACTAAACCAAGAGGGAAATACTTTTTCCTTACAACTTCGGGTGAGTGTTATTTGTTCAGTAAACATTTTTTTTGCTTACTCGATGATAAGTGTATAACTGATGAGTTATGTTTGTGCAGCTTCCACTATATTCTTCTAATATTTGAAACTGACAAAGGAAAAGTACTGGTAATGGACTCGAAACATAAACCCCTTAAGGACTGGGAGGACATGCAGGAACTGATCCAGCGGTAATTTCAATCTTTATGACACTATATCGACAAGTTTCGTTTATTTTCTGATAACTCACTTAATTCATTTTCTTTGTCGGGCAGCGCTTGGAAACGGTTCACAGCAAAGGCTAGGGGTGAATGGAAGGAGAAGCTTAAATTTGAACATCTGAAAGTAAGTAGTACTAGCTATATCCGCGCATCTCCTTGATTATAGTTTCGATACCATTATAATGCTATATTATAATTTTGATTGAAACCATGTTCTTGTAAAGTGCTTGAACCAAGGAGATGGGAATAACTTATGTGGATACTATGTCTGCGAGTTCATTCGTCAGACGACATGCGCCAAGCTGGGCAGAGATTTAGAAAAACTTCGTGTACATCAACCATCACTTTTATCTTATTACCATCTATTGTATTTAATTAGATATTGACCACTCTTCTTTATATTAGATCGAACGGCTGCGGGACAGTCTTCTACCAAGGGATCGCCTACGAGCAATTCAAGAGGAAATTTGCGGATTCTTAGACGCAGAGGTCCTAACACCAGGAGGAGAATACTATGTCAGCGCCAACTATGCTCGACGAACTTGATGTTCGAATTCTTAGATGCATAGTACTTACCTGTATATTCGAGTCATGGTGCATGGTGGGGTATTACAGTAATTATGGGAAAGAGTACAAACTTGTATATTCTTCACTCCTTACTTGTATATTCGATTCAGGGTGCGTACTTACTTGTATATTCTTCAACTATATTCTAATGCAATCACCATATAGTTATATATTCTAATGCGATCACCAAACTTGTGTATTCTAATAAAATGGAATACAATAAAAAACATGGTGGTGTATTAGATGCAGAATACTTATGGGAAACAAATAGAAAAAAATACAACAAACCAAACCCTAAAACCAAACCCTAAAAAGAAAACAAGAAAAAGAAGAAGAAAAATCTGCCGCAGCAGAGAATTGGCAAAAATCTCTGCCGCGGCAGAGGGGGCATTCATCCCGGTTCGTGTTACGAACCGGGACAAATAGTCCTGGCCAGGGACTAGCCCACGCCCCCCACGTGGACGCCCCATCCATCCCGGGTCCTGGTACAACCGGGATGAATGGGGGGGGCATTCGTCCCGGCTGCCCCATCCCGGTTGGGCAACCGGGACAAAAGGCCCCTTAAAAACCGGGACAAAAGGGGGGTGTTTCTACCAGTGTGAAGAGAAACTCTCTCTTCAACAAAGACGGGGTACATTGAAGGCACTCTGGACTTATCCTAGTTGTGTGTTGAAGGTGCTCATGATTCATCCAATGTTCACCTAGTGAGACTAAAATGTTTGAGGAGTAGTGTGTCGAATGAACTTATCTTATCATAGATTCACTCAATCGGTGAATTCCTTGATGAGATATGGGTTGAAGGCACTTAGCACTTCTCATCATTGCATGTTGATGGCACTCAGGATTTGTCCTACGTTCATCTAGTCATGATGCATCTCCAAATGGGCTTTGTCATGAGGTATCTCCAAATGGGCTTTAGACTCGTTCCATTTTGTATGGTAAAGATAGAAACTATGAGTATATGAAGAAACTTCATTTCTAGGGTTAGATAACATTCGAGAAAGAAAGTAGTTGAGCTTGATCTTATTCTAGGGTTTGAGCTTCTAAGCCACCATAGAATTGGATGATCCATTTCATTTTCCTTAATGGATTTCCTTGTATTTATAAGAATCGAAAAGCATCCTGAAAATCAGTATATCCATCAAATATTTTGTTGGTTGGGTTCATTGTCAAAGCCTGCCACATTGGTGTGTGATGTTGACATTTGGTTCATCAAGCAAATCAAGTTATCCTTTCCTAATATGAACATTAGGCCAAATCTGGGAGCCTATCGCATCAACTCCTACTCAAGAATTTACACAAATTCATCGTGGAGCTGGCATACCTTGGGTTAAGCTAATCTAGAGCACCTACTATAGTGATGGTTCTATATCCTATAATAAGCTCGAGGGATCTTTCTGGTGGAAGGATTTTTTTTGGATCATAGATATTTTCAGGGTAATATTTAAATGTCACATCGAAATATGGGAAGTAAGTTTACTTCGTTTAAGATTTATCGTAAGAGGATGTATGCATAACAGATTCCTAAACCTCATAATTGATTCCAAAAATAGTGATATCGTAATTAACAAGTGTTGACTCAAGAATATTTAGAGGACCTATTTCATTTTCTTTTGTGAAAAATCTTATAAGGTTCTTACTGGATATCAGCATACCCCGCATCACTTCTTTTGCGCCTAGAAACGATCATGTCAATTGAAGCACAAAGCGTTGCTCTAACTTCTACTTCATGATAGACTAAACCCAAAGAGATTGTTGCACATGAAAAACTTTTCCATGCCTTCATATGATTGTGCAACTATGGAGTGTCTAGTGAAGGAAACCTTGCGATAACTTTTCTCATAGTACCCTCTTGCTACTAGGTGCTAGAATTTTTATGCCCTAATAAACTCTAAATTTTCCGAGCCTTGAAGCCTTTTGCGGCCACCAAATCAAAAATAGGAGTTCCTTTATTCATGGAGATTATCATTTTAGCGGCCTGAAGTATTTTGTTGGTCTGAAACAATAAGATTCTCACAGAGGAAGAACCATGTCGATGTAATTTCCAACAGTAATGAACATGGCGCAGCGTACGCATAGATAATCCAGAGGGGTGCATGATAAGTGCTAGACTGTATATATAATTTTAGTTTGTTTCATGCTATAATGATATCATAATGGAATAGTTTTGACATCAAAATTAACTTTTTCTTTGACTAACCTATTAATTTAGTGTCATTTTTTCCTGCTTTTGGACGTTTCAGAAAAACCAATTTTCAAGGACCAACAAAATCAGAAAAATAATTTTGTAAAGTTTCGAGGCAAGACGAAGCCAAGGGCACATGTGCCAGAAGCGATCCTCTCCTATGGGCCCTACGTGGCCCCACCACGTAGCCTATGCTTGGACCACATGGGGCACCTCCATCGCCTCTTTCTTCCGCCGCCTTTATATACTCCCAAAAAACGCTTAAAATAATGACCAAGGATTTGTTTTTCGTCGCCACACCTCTTTGTTCCATCGCGATCCAATCCGAAGGCCTTTCCCCATACTTTTTCGGAATAGGAATTCATCATGACGACCATCTACATCAACCTTTATGCCACCATGTCCATGTGTGAGTAGCCCTCCTTTGGACTATGGGTCCGTAGGAGCAGCTAGGTGGCAATATCAACCATTTTCTTCAATACAATAATGAGATGAGCTAGCCTACATGATTATGCCTCATCTGATGGATTTTCACATTAGGAACAATTTTGCACATGTTTAATTCACGCATTCATATGAGTTTTTTTCTGCATCATTTGTATGTTTATATACTCTTCAAATCTATCACTCTTGCATGTTTACATGGATGATCTCCAATAAAGAGTTGTGTATGTTAGTTGATTTCTTACTTACAAGGATTAACACTCTGTGTTCGGAAGTGATTACTGCAAGAAAGAAATAAAAGTTCAGATTGTAAACGGATATCAAAGTGGCATTGATCGAGGTTGAAATCAATTGAGATCAATGGACCGGGATTCATAGTTTCATCAATTAGACTTTTTCATGTGCACGATGCTAATGGGAGGAATAAATCAAAAGTCGGAAAGGAACGATATTGCAGCACTTCCACTATCCTAGCTACTTGCATGTGGACGCCATATCCATCATGCAAACATTATTTAACAGTTGTGGGATAACCAGACGTTTGTTAGCCAATTAGTTTTTTTAACTATATTGTTCATTGTTTTTGATATATCTTACCACTCATGCCGAGGGGTTTGTTAGTAAGTTAGTTACCTCGTTTGTAATCGTCGTATATACAAAGGAAGGAATAACAGAAAAATCGCAAAGTTAGGCGACACAAAACTTTGTTTGTTTCTCGTTCGTGCTCCGCGCGCGCTCTCTCTCTCTGTTATTCATCGAGTGATTTTGTTGGTTTGACAACAACACTTCTTGTTTCTCCAAGTACCTGTTACTCACTTCAGATATTTGATTCATGTCGTTACTCGTACACAACCATACCTTTGGGATCTAGGGGCTGTTTGGTTATAGGCCTAGCATTGTTGTTGAAAATATGAGCTCAGCTAGGCTCAATTTCGCAACCCACGCCGCGCCGCGACGAGGAGTGGCGTGGCGAGGAGAAGGAGTGCGTGAGGTCCTTTTCTCTTCTCACTCTCTTACAAGTGCTAGAAGACCTCACCTTATAAAGAGGTGTTGCTTCCTATCCACTAGCGGTATGGGACTAAACTTTAGTCCCAGCCACACCACTCAAACAGCCAACACACATGGGCCATAAGAATTTCAGATTTTGGATGGGCTTTGGGCCAAAGGTCTCATATCAAAATCCAGCAATCCCTCACAAAGTCTCATTGGCACATCTCATCATTTTTTAGTTTCAAAACATTGTTTATATAGCGGTTCTTGATGGGGAATGTTAAGTTGAACTTCCATTTAGAAATTTATTCTACATTATATCACAACTTGAATAGTAGACTATGCCTTGAACTACAAGTTTTCCGTGAGTCTAGTTTCACACAAATCCTTGACCGATACTGGGCTGCCGCAAGGCTTCCGCACGGGTGGAGCATATACGTCATACTCCAAGGCCTTTCATGAATTTATTAGAAAACACCTGATTCTCACAGACTGTGATGTTTACAGTCGAATTCATATAGGTGTGTTCCTTAGGAGATGTCCTACAGGGCAACATCTCTGCTTACCCAAATAAGCCACTTGGAACACATTAAGATAGGTATGAACCGGACATGCAGATTATGAGAGTATTGCATCTTCACTGAGTGGGATAGCGAATATAGGGATACTCTCCTTCTAGCTGTCCAACATCTTGTCTCCCACTTCTACTTTATGGGATCTCCGATCACATAGAGTGGGTTACCACTATGGACAACTCATACGGTGGGTCTCAAACCCATCTGTGAAGGGATCTGCCAAGTTTTTAGACGTTTGGATATAATCCAACGCAATAACCCCGGAGTTCTTCATTTTTCTGATAGATTTCAATCTCCTCTTCACATGCCTTGAGGACTTCATATTATCCTTAGAACTGTTTATCTTTATGATCATGGTTTGATTATCACAGTTCATCAGGATGGCGGGTATTGGTTTTTCAACCATAAGCAAGTCCATCAAGAGCTGACGAAGCCAATCTACTTCAACAATGGTTGTGTCTAATGTTGTGAGTTCTCCTTCCATAGTTGACCTTGTTAAGATGGTCTGCTTGCAAGACATATAGGAAACACCGCCACCACCAAGTGTAAAAACATAACCACTTGTGGCTTTAATCTCATCAGCATCAGATATCCAGTGTGAGTCACTATAACCCTCCAGTACCCTCGGGTACCCGGTGTAGTGAATCCCATTGCTCGCAGTGCCTTTCAAATAGCACATAACCCTCTCAAGCGCATGCCAATAATCATCTCCTGGGTTCGATACAAACCGGCTTAGTTTGCTCACAACAAACGATATGTCAGGCCTCATGGCACTCGCCAAGTACATAAGCGAGCCTATTATCTGAGAATACGTCAGTTGATCTCTAATAATTTGTCGATTTTTTCGAAGCAACACACTAGCATCATATGGAGTGGGAGAAGGCTTGCAGTCGCTATCCTCAAAACGACTCAAGACCTTTTCCACATATTGAGATTGGAGCAGTGTAATCCCACCATTCTCATCTCTCAGCAGCTTGATGTTCAGTATAACATCAGCTACTCCAGGATCTTACATCTCAAAACAAGGAGATAAGAAATTCTTAACCTCCTTGATTAGATCAAGGTTGGTTCCAAAGATCAGTATGTCATCGACATACAGATAGAGAATTGTTGGGGAACGTTGCATGGGAAACAAAAAATTTCTTACACACACGCAAGATCTATCCATGGTGATGAGCATATATGAGAGGGAGAGTGGATCTACATACCCTTTAAGAAACGCGGTTGGTGTAGTCGAACGTCTTCGCGATCCAAAACGCCGAGCGTCCCGCGATCTCATCATGATCCGTCCCGCGAACTCATCACGATCCGTCCCGCGATCTCAGCACAATCCGTCTCACAATCTTGATCACGGTCTTTCCCATCTAGCGCCGAACGGACGGCACCTCCGCGTTCAGCACACGTACAGCTCGATGACGATCTCCGCCTTGTTGATCCAGCAAGAGGAAGCGGAGAGGTAGAAAAGTTCTCTAGCAGCGCGACGACGCTGCGGCGATGGCGCCCTGCACCGCAAAAAACCGATCTAGAGAAGAAACTATGCACTAGAGGAGAGGGTAGCACGTGGCAAAAAATCTAGTGCAAAAACCCTAAAACCTCTAGTATATATAAGAGGAAGAGAGGAGGAGGCTTGGCCCTCAAGGGGCCAGCCCTAGGCTTCGGCCAAACCAAGGAGGAGAGGAGGAATCCTCCTCCAATCCTAGTAGGACTAGGACTCCTTCCTTTTTTTGCCTTTTTTGCCTTTTCCCACCTTTTCTCTTTGGGCTTTTCTCTCCCAGCCGCATGGGCCTTGTGTGGGACTTACACCAGCCCACTAAGGGATGGTATTCACTCTCCCATATCCCATGTAGCCTCTTGTGTCGAAATTCCCCTCCTGATGGTCTCCCAGTACACTACCGGCACTCCCGGTACACTACCGATGAGCCCGAAACTTTTCCGGCGACCAAAATAGGACTTCCTATAGATCAATCTTTACCTGTGGACCATTCCGGAGCTCCTCGTGACGTCCAGGATCTCATACGGGACTCCGAACAACCTTCGGACACCACCATACATAACTCTATACTACCGAAACGTTAACGAACCTTAAGTGTGCAGACCCTGTGGGTACGAGAACTATGTAGACATGACCGAGACACCTCTACGGTCAATAACCAATAGCAGGACCTGGATGCCCATATTGGTTACTACATATTCTGTGAAGATCTTTATCTATCGAACCTCTATGTCAAGCATTCGGTTAATCACGTATGATGTTCCCTTTGTTCTTCGGTATGTTACTTGCCCGAGATTCGATCATCGGTACCTCCATACCTAGTTCAATCTCGTTACCGGCAAGTCTCTTTACTCGTTCCTAATATAAGATCCCGTGACTAACACTTAGTCACATTGCTTGCAAGGCTTATTGTGATGTTGTATTACCGAGTGGGCCCTGAGATACTTCTCCGTCACACGGAGTAACAAATCCCAGTTTTGATCCATGCCAACCCAACAGACACCCTCGGAGATACCTGTAGAGCACCTTTATAGTCACCCAGTTACATTGCGATGTTTGATACACACAAGGTACTCCTCTGGCGTCAGTGAGTTGCATGATCTCATGGTCATAGAAACATATACTTGACATGCTGAAAACAGTAGCAATAAACTGACACGATCATATGCTACGTTTGTAGTTTTGGTCTTGTCCATCACATCATTCTCCTAATGATGTGATCCCGTTATTAAATGACATCTCATGTCCATGACTAGGAAACCATAGCCATCTTTTATCAACGAGCTAGTCTATTAAAGGCATACTAGGGACATGGTGTTGTCTATGTATCCACGCATGTATCTGAGTTTCCGATTAATACAATTATAACATGGATAATAAACAATTATCATGAGCAAGGAAATATGATAACAACCAATTTATTATTGCCTCTAGGGCATATTTCCAACAGAATCCTCCTCCAATCCAAGTAGGACTAGGAGTCCTTCCTTTTTTATGCCTTTTTGCCTTTTTCCACCTTTTCTCTTTGGGCTTTTCTCTCTCAGCCGCATGGGCCTTTTTTTGGACATCCACTAGCCCACTAAGGGCGGGTATTCACTCTCCCACAGCCCATGTAGCCTCTTGGGTCGAAATACCCCTCCTGATGGTCTCCCGATACACTACCGACACTCCTGGTACACTACCGATGAGCCCGAAACTTTTTCGGCGACCAAAATAGGACATCCTATATATCAATATTAACCTCCGGACCATTCCGGAGCTCCTCGTGACGTCCGGTATCTCATCCGGGACTCCGAACAACCTTCGGTAACCACCATAGATAACTCTATACTACCGAAACGTCAACGAACCTTAAGTGTGTAGACCCTGCGGGTTCGAGAACTATGTAGACATGACCGAGACACCTCTACAGTCAATAACCAATAGCGGGACCTGGATGCCCATATTGGTTCCTACATATTCTACGAAGATCTTTATCGGTCGAACCTCTATGTCAAGGATCCAGTTAATCCCGTATGATGTTCCTTTTGTTCTTCGGCATGTTACTTGCCCGAGATTCGATCGTCGGTATCTCCATACCTAGTTCAACCTCGTTACCGGCAAGTCTCTTTACTCGTTCCGTAATACAAGATCTCGTGGCTAACACTTAGTCACATTGCTTGCAAGTCTTATTGTGATGTTGTATTACCGAGTGGGCCCTGAGATACCTCTCTGTCACACGAAGTAACAAATCCCAGTCTAGATCCATGCCAACCCAACAGACACCCTCGGAGATACCTGTAGAGCACCTTTATAGTCACCCAGTTACGTTGCGACGTTTGATACACACAAGGTACTCCTCCGGTGTCAGTGAGTTGCATAATCTCATGGTCATAGGAACATATACTTGACATGCAGGAAACTGTTGCAATAAACTGACATGATCATATGCTACGTTTGTAGTTTGGGTCTTGTCCATCACATCATTATCCTAATGTTGTGATCCCGTTACCAAATGACATCTCATGTCCATGACTAGGAAACCATAGCCATCTCTAATCAACAAGCCAGTCTATTAGAGGCATACAAGGGACATGGTGTTGTCTATGTATCCACACATGTATCTGAGTTTCCGATCAACACAATTATAGCATGGATAATAAACAATTATCATGAACAAGCAAATATGATAATAACTAATTCATTATTGTCTCTAGGGCATATTTCCAACAAGAATAACTCCTTCGCCCCCACCATGGCGATAGTATACTCACTTGTCAGCTATGTTTACAACAAAGCCTGCAATAGTTAATGTTCTTTCGAACTTCTCATGCCACTACTTAGGAGCTTGCTTAAGGCCATATAAAGACTTCAATAACTTCCACACATTCCCTTCCTGACCAGGTACTATAAAACCATCAGGCTGATCCATGTAAATTTCCTCATCCAACTCTCAATGGTGGGTTCAGGAATTATACAAGATTCCTGAGTAGATAGAGTAGGTATCTCCTGATTTGATGAGTTAGGCATATCCTTCATAAGAAATATGTCCTCAAAGAAAGTCACATCATTCGACTCGATAATCGTACCAACATGCATGTCGGATACCTTAGATTTTATTATCAAAAATCTATAGACAATGCTATGAAAAGGATAGCCCAGAAAAACACAATCCACGGATTTGGTCCAAGCTTGCGCTTCTTGGGCATTGGTATATTTACTTTCGCCAAACAACCCCGAGTACGTAGTTAAGAGAGTTGTAGCATTTTCCTTTCCCATTCCTCAAATGGAGTAATGGTTTTATTCTTTGTGAGAACTCGGTTTAGGACATGACATGCAGTCATTAGCGCCTCCCCCCACGCCTTGAAGAGACCCGACGTGTCTAACATGGCGTTAACCAAATCAGTTAGAGTTCGGTTCTTTCTTTCGACCACCCCATTTAACTGAGGTGAGTAGGGAGGCGTCCTCCCATGGATTATAATATGTTTCACACAAAAAGAATCAAATTCATTGGAAAAATACTCTCCACCAAGATCGTACCTAAGCCGTTTAATGGATTATACCATGTGTCTCGCCTCTGCAGTCTTATCGGACTTGCGAGGTTGCTTAGCTTGCACACACACTTGGCACTTGGAGCCTTTGACATTAGTGAATTTCGGAATTAAACTCATATTGGCTAGCTGCATCATGCAACCAAAGTTAATATGACAAAGTCTCAAATGCCAAATATTAGACTCATTATCGTGGAAAACATTATTAATAACTTTAGTGCAAATATCTCACAACGATAGGCGGAACAAGCCTCCACACTCATAAACTTTTCCAACAAATTCTCCATACTTAGAAAGAACAACTTTATTGGACTCGAAAACCAACTTAAAACCATCTCGACACAAATGAGAACCACTGACGAGATTTTTATTTATGGAGGGTACATGATGAACGTTCTTCAGACGCACGATCTTCCCCGAAGTAAACTTCAGATCGACCGTACCGACCCCTCGCATAGTGACATGTGACCAGTTCCCCATCAGCACAGGATAAGTCCCTGTGACCTAATAAGAAGAAATTTTTGGGGAACATCGCATGGGAAACAAAAAATTTCCTACGCACACGCGGAACTATCCATGGTGATAAGCATCTACGAGAGGGAGAGTGGATCTATGTACCCTTGTAGATCGCTAAGCGGGAAGCGTTAAGAAACGCGGTTGGTGTAGTTGAACGTCTTCGCGATCCAAATCGCCGAGCGTCCCGCGATCTAATCACGAACAGTCCCTCGATCTCATCATGATCCGTCCTGCGATCCAATCACGAACGTCTCGTGGCCTTGATCACGATCCTTCCGATCTAGTACCGAACGGACGGCACCTCCGCGTTCAGCACACGTGCAGCTTGATGACGATCTCCACCGTCTTGACCCAGAAATAGGAGGTGGAGAGGAAGAAGAGTTCACCGGCACCGTGACGGTGCTCCGGCGATGGTGGTGGAGCAATTCCGGCAGGGCTTCGCCTAAGCACTGCAGAAATCAGATCTAGAGGAGAAACTATGCACTGGTGGAACGGGTAGCACGTGGCCGTAAATTCTGTGCAAAAACCCTCTATTCCACTAGTATATATAGGAGGGAGGGAGAGGAGGCCTTGGCTCAGGGCTGAGACCCTCCTTGAGTCGGCCAAAGCTAAGGGGGAGGAATCCTACTCCTCCTCCAATCCTAGTAGGAGTAGGACTCTCCCTTTGTTGCCTTTTTTCCACTCTTTTCTCTTCGGGATTCTTCCCCTAGCCGCATGGGCATGTTGTGGCTATTCCACCAGCCCACTAAGGTCTGGTTAATACTTTCCCACATCCCATGAAGCCTCTTGGGTCGAAATACCCCTCCCGGAGGTCTCCCGGTACACTACCGACACTCCCGATACACTACCGATGAGCCCAAAACATTTCCGGCGACCAAACTGGGACTTCCTATATATGAATCTTTACCTCCGGACCATTCCGGAGCTCCTCGTGACGTCTGGGATCTCATCCGGGACTCCGAACAAAATTCGGTCACCACTATACATAACTCTACACTATCGAAACGTCACCAAACCTTAAGTGCGCAGACCCTGCGGGTTCGAGAACTATGTAGACATGACCGAGACACCTCTATGGTCAATAAAAAATGGCGGGACCTAGATGTCCACATTGGTTCCTACATATTCTATGAAGATCTTTATCGGTCGAACCTCTGTGTCAAGGATTCAGTTAATCCCGTATGATGTTCCCTTTGTTCTTCGGTATGTTACTTGCCCGAGATTCGATCGTCGGTATCTCCATACCTTGTTCAACCTCATTACCGGCAAGTCTCTTTACTCGTTCCGTAATACAAGATCCCACAACTAACAATTAGTCACATTGCTTGCAAGGCTCATTGTGATGTTGTATTACCGAGTGGGCCCCGAGATACCTCTCCGTCACACGGAGTAACAAATCCGAGTCTTGATCCATGCCAACTCAATAGACACCATCGGAGATACCTGTAGAGCACCTTTATAGTCACCCAGTAACGTCGCGACGTTTGATACACACAAGGCACTCCTCTGATATCCGTGAGTTGCATGATCTCATGGTCATAGGAACATATACTTGACATGCAGAAAATAGTAGCAATAAACTGACACGATCATATGCTACGTTTGTAGTTTGGGTCTTGTCCAATACATCATTCTCCTAATGATGCGATCCCGTTATCAAATGACATCACATGTCAATGGCCAGGAAACCTTGACCATCTTTGATTAACGAGCTAGTTCACTAGAGGCATACTAGGGACACAGTGTTGTCTATTTATCCACACATGCAATGTGTTTCCAGTCAATACAATTATAGCATGGATAATAAACGATTATCATGAACAAGGAAATATAATAATAAACACTTTATTTATTGCCTCTAGGGCATATTTCCAACAGTCTCCCACTTGCACTAGAGTCAATATTCTAGTCCACATCACTATATGATTTACATGGTAACAAATCGAACACCCATGCAGTTCTGGTGTTGATCATGTTTAGCCCTTCGAAGAGGTTTAGTCAACGGGTCTGCAACATTCAGATCCGTGTGCACTTTGCAAATATTTATGTCCTTCTCCTCGATGTAGAACCGGATGGAGTTGAAGCGTCGCTTTATGTGTCTGGTCCTCTTGTGAAACCTTGGTTCCTTGGCTAGAGCAATGGCACCAGTGTTGTCACAGAACAGGTTTATTGGATTCAGTGCACTAGGCACTACTCCAAGATCTGTCATGAACTGCTTCATCCAGACACCTTCCTTTGCTGCCTCCGAGGCTGCGATGTACTCCGCTTCGCACGTAGAATCAGCCACCACGCTTTGCTTGGAACTGCACCAGCTTACCGCTCCCCCGTTAAGAATAAATATGTATCCGGTTTGCGACTTAGAGTCATCCGGATCAGTGTCAAAGCTTGCATCGACATAACCCTTTACGACGAGCTCTTCATCACCTCCATAAACGAGAAACATTTCCTTAGTCCTCTTCAGGTACTTAAGGATATTCTTGACCGCTTGCCAGTGCTCCATTCCAGGATCACTTTGAAACCTTCCGGCCATACTTATGGCAAGGCTGACATCGGGTCTTGTGCACAGCATTGCATACATGATAGAGCCTATGGATGAAGCATAGGGGATGACACTCATCTTTTCTTTATCTTCTTCAGTCACTGGGCATTGAGTCTTACTCAACTTCACACCTTGTAACACAGGCAAGAACCCCTTCTTGGACTGATCTATTTTGAACTTCTTCAAAACTTTATCAAGGTATGTGCTCTGTGAAAATGCTATTAAGCGTCTCGATCTATCTCTATAGATCTTAATGCCTAATATGAAAGCAGCTTCTCCTAGGTCCTTCATTGAAAAACTCGTATTCAAAAATTCCTTCACGCTTTCCAGCATTTCTATATTGTTTCCAATCAGCAATATGTCATCCACATATAATACTAGAAACGCTATAGAGCTCCCACTCACTTTCTTGTAAATACAAGCTTCTCCATAAACTTGTATAAACTCAAACGCTTTGATCACCTCATCAAAGCGCTTATTCCAGCTCCGAGATGCTTGCACCAGTCCATAAATGGATCGCTGGAGTTTGCAAACTTTGTCAGCATTCTCTGGATCGACAAAACCTTTGGGTTGCATCATATACAACTCTTCCTCAAGGAAACCGTTGACGAACGCCGTTTTTGACATCCATCTGCCAAATTTCATAGTCGAAATAAGCATCTATTGCCAACATGATTCTGACAGGCTTAAGCATCGCTATGGGTGAGAAAGTATCATCGTAGCCAACTCCTTGAACTTGTGAAAAACCCTTTGCCACAAGTCGAGCTTTATAGACGGTGACATTACCGTCTGCGTCCGTCTTCTTCTTAAAGATCCATTTGTTCTGAATGGCCTTTCGCCCTTCAGGTAATACTTCCAAAGTCCATACTTTGTTTTCATACATGGATCCCATCTCGGATTTCATGGCCTCTAACCATTTCTCGGAATCCAGGCCCATCACTGCTCCTCCATAGCTCCTAGGTTCATTGTTGTCTAACAACATGACCTCCAAGATAGGGTTGTCGTACCACTCAGGAGAAGTACGCGCCCTTGTCGACCTACGAGGTTCAATAGTAGCTTGATCCAAAGCTTCATGATCATCATCATTAACTTCCTCTTCTACTGTCGTAGGTTCCACAGAAACATCTTTCTGTGCTGCGCTACTTTTTGGTTGAATTAAAGGTTCTATAACCTCATCAAGCTCTATTTTCCTCCCACTCAATTCTTTTGAGAGAAACTCTTTCTCAAGAAATGTTCCGTTCTTAGCAACAAACACTTTGCCTTCGGATCTGAGATAGAAGGTATACCCAACTATCTCTTTCGGGTATCCTATGAAGACGCATTTCTCCGCTTTGGGTTCCAGCTTTTCAGGCTGAAGCTTTTTGACATAAGCATCACATCCCCAAACTTTAAGAAACGACAGCTTTGGCCTTTTGCCAAACCATAGTTCATATGGTGTCGTCTCAACAGATTTCTATGGTGCTCTATTTAAAGTGAATGCAGCTGTCTCTAATGCATAACTCCAAAACGATAGTGGCAAATCAGCAAGAGACATCATAGAATGCACCATATCCAATAAGGTTCGATTATGACGTTCAGACACACTATTACGCTGTGGTGTTCCGAGCGGTGTCAACTGTGAAACAATTCCACATTGTCTTAAGTGACTACCAAACTCATAACTCACATATTCACCTCCTCGATTGGATCGCAGAAATTTAATCTTCTTGTTACGATGATTCTCAACTTCACTCTAAAATTGCTTGAACTTTTCAAACGTTTCAGACTTGTGTTTCATTAAGTAAATATACCCATATCTACTTAAGTCATCGGTGAAGGTGGGAAAGTAACGATATCCACCGCACGCTGCAACATTCATTGGACCGCACACATCTGTATGTATGATTTCCAATAAGTCACTTGCCCGTTCCATTGTTCCAGAGAATGGCGTTTTAGTCATCTTGCCCATGAGGCATGGTTCACATGTGTCAAGTGATTCAAAATCAAGTGACTCCAAAAGTCCATTAGCATGGAGCTTCCTCATGCGTTTTACACCAATATGACCTAAACGGCAGTGCCACAAGAAAGTGGTACTATCATTATCAACTCTACATCTTTTGACATCAATGTTATGAACACGTGTGTCATCACTATCAAGATTCAATATGAATAAACCCCTAACATTGGGTGCATGACCATAAAAGATATTACTCATATAAATAGAACAACCTTTATTCTCTGATTTAAATGAGTAACCGTCTCGCAATAAACAAGATCCAGATATAATGTTCATGCTTAACTCAGGCACTAAATAACAATTATTCAGGTTCATCACTAATTGTGATGGTAATCGAAGAGAGAGCGTGCCGACGGCGATCACATCAACCTTGGAACCATTTCCCACGCGCATCGTCACTTCGTCCTTTGCCAGCCTTCGTTTATTCCGTAGTTCCTGCTTTGAGTTGCAAATGTGAGCAACCGAACCGGTATCAAATACCCAGGCACTACTATATGACTCATGTTTGACCTTTTGGTCTCTTGTGTTCCGAGGCCATTTCTGTACATGCTAGGCTCGTCAAGTTTAACCCGAGTGTTCTGCACGTGCAAAACTGGCTTGCACCCGTTGTATGTGAACGTAGAGTCTATCACACCCGATCATCACGTGGTGTCTCGACATGACGAACTTTCGCAACGGTGCACACTCGGGGAGAACACAATTTATCTTGAAATTAAGTGAGGGATCACCTTATAATGCTATCGTCGTTCTAAGCAAAAAAAGGTGCATAAAAAGATGAACATCACATGCAAATCATAAGTGACATGATATGGCCATGATCTTGTGCTTTTGATCTCCATCATGAAAGCACCGGCATGATCTTCATTGTCACCGGCACGACACCATGATCTCCATCAACGTGTCGCCATCGGGGTTGTCGCACCCAACATGCTTCTACTACTATTGCTACCGTAGCAATAAAGTAAAGCATTACATAGCACGTAATGATTGACATGCAGGTCATACAATAATTAAAGACAACCCTATGGCTCCTGCCGGTTGCCGTACTCATCGACATGCAAGTCGTGATAATCTATACATCACATGATCATCTCATACATCACATATATCACATCATGTAATTGGCCATATCATATCACAACATACCCTGCAAAAACAAGTTAGACGTCCTCCAGTTGTTGTTGCATGTTTTACGTGGCTGCTATGGGTATCTAGCAAGAACAATTCTCACCTACGCAAAAACCACAACGGTGATACACTAGTTGCTTTTCAACCTTCTCAAGGACCGCCTTTGTCAAATCCAATCCAACTAAAGTGAGAGAAACTGGCACCCGCAAGCCATCTATGCAAAAAGTTGCGGTTGAGGAAACCGGTCTCTCGTAAGCATATGAGTAATTTTGGTCCGGGCCGCTTCATCTCACAATACCGCTGAACCAAAACATGACCAAGGGAGGAAGCAATCTAAGCATCAACGCCCACAAACTCTTTGTGTTCTACTCGAGATCTCATCTACACATAGACCTAGCTCTGATACCACTGTTGGGGAACGTTGCATGGGAAACAAAAAATTTCCTACGCACACGAAGACCTATCCATGGTGATGAGCATCTACGAGAGGGAGAGTGGATCTACGTACCCTTGTAGGTCGCTAAGTAACGCGGTTGGTGTAGTTAAACGTCTTCGCGATCCAAATCGCCATGCATCCCACGATCCAATCACGATCTGTCCCGCGATCTAATCACGATCCTTCTCACGAGCTTGATCACGATCCGTCCCATGAACTTGCTCACGATCCTTCCGATCTAGCGCCGAACGGACAGCACCTCCGCGTTCAGCACACGTACAACTTGATGACGATCTCCGCCGTCTTGATCCAGCAAGAGAGAGCGGAGAGGTAGAAGAGTTCGTCGGCAGCGTTATGGTGCTCCGGTGATGGTGGTGGAGCAATTCCAGCAGGGCTTCGCCTAAGCACTGCAGAAATCCGATCTAGAGGAGAAACTATGCACTAGAGATTAGGGTTTGCACGTGGCTGAAAATCAAGTGCCAAAACCCTAGAAATCCACTAGTATATATAGGAGAAGAGGAGGAGAGAAGGCAGCTTGGCCTCCAAGCCTTCTAGGCTTCGGCTGACTAGGAGAGGAGGAGTCCACCTCCTCCACTCTTAGTAGGATTAGGATTCACCTTTTTTTTTCTTTTGCCTTTTTCCACCTTTTTCCTTTTGGGTTTTCTTCTCCAGCCACATGGGCCTTGTGTGGGAGTTTCCACCAGCCCACTAAGGGCTGATATTCACTCTCTCACAGCCCATGAAGCCTCTTGGGTCGAAATACCCCTCCCGGAGGTCTCCCGGTACACTACCGGCACTCCCGGTACACTACCGATAAGCCCAGAACATTTCCGGCGACCAAAACAGGACTTCCTATATATGAATATTTACCTCCGGACCATTTCGGAGCTCCTCATGATGTCCAGGATCTCATCAGGGACTCTGAAAAAACTTCGGTCACCACCATACATAACTCTATACTACCGAAACTTCACCAAACCTTAAGTGTGCAGACCCTGCGGGTTCGAGAACTATGTAGACATGACCGAGACACCTCTACGGTCAATAACCAATGGCGGGACCTAGATGTCCACATTGGTTCCTACATATTCTACGAATATCTTTATCGGTCGAACCTCTATGTCAAGGATTCAGTTAATCCCGTATGATGTTCCCCTTGTTCTTCGGTATGTTACTTGCCCGAGATTCGATCGTCGGTATCTCCATACCTAGTTCAACCTCGTTACCGGAAAGTCTCTTTACTCGTTCCGTAATACAAGATCCCGCAACTAAAAATTAGTCACATTGCTTGCAAGGCTCATTGTGATGTTGTATTACCGAGTGGGCCCCGAGATACCTCTCCGTCACACGGAGTAACAAATCCCAGTCTCGATCCATGCCAACTCAACAGACACCATCGGAGATACCTATAGAGCACCTTTATAGTCACCCAGTTACGTTGTGACGTTTGATACACACAAGGCACTCCTCTGATATCCGTGAGTTGCATGATCTCATGGTCATAGGAACATATACTTGACATGCAGAAAACAGTAGCAATAAACTGACAAGATCATATGCTACATTTGTAGTTTGGGTCTTGTACATCACATCATTCTCCTAATGACGTGATCCCGTTATCAAATGACATCACATGTCAATGTCTAGGAAACCTTGACCATCTTTGATTAACGAACTAGTTCACTAGAGGCATACTAGGGACACAGGTTTGTCTATTTACCCACACATGCAATGTGTTTCCATTCAATAAAATTATAGCATGGATAATAAACGATTATCATGAACAAGGTAATTTAATAATAAACACTTTATTTATTGCATGTAGGGCATATTTCCAACATTGGGTGCTTCCACCATTGCCGGAGCAGAGAGGAAGAGGAAGTGGGTTGACGCCGAGGAGTAAGTGCTCCAGCTTGGCTCGTCTCGCGTACCTTCAGTTTGTGCACTGATGCCCTTCTTTTACTTAATGACCAGGGATGCCTCCATGCGGAAGATGAGGAGGAAGAAAGAGGGCTTTAAGCCGAAAGCGGCCTGCGACGCGCCGCTAGCCCCCGTTGACACGTCGTCGCCTCTCACTGAGGGCGAGGGGGATCGTGAGGCAACCTCCCTGGTCGTTGTCGTGGAGCCCCCTGAGCCCCCAATGCCCGCAAGTGTGGTCACTCCTACCATCCAGGGCGCTGTGACACAGATGACTGAGGGGCCAACCCCTGAGGGCCAACCCTCAGGCGTGGTCGCTCCTGATTTGCCCGCGTCTGCGGTCGTCGAGCGTCCTCTGGAGCCTCCTGCTCCTGGTGTCGTTGCCCCGTCGGGGTCGCCCCTTGTGGTCACATAGGAGGCCCTTCCGGAGGGGCCCTTGATGCCTTCGTTGCATGGCCCCGACGTTTTGGACGGGTCCCTCGCTGCTCTGGATCAGGTCTGTGGCGTCTTTAAGGGCGTCGTCGATCGCCCCACGAGTGAGCACCTAGAGCTCCTCCCAGGATGGCTCCAGGCCGTCGCCTCCGTTACCGCGGTTTGGGGTCAGCCTGAGGATTCCATGGCGAAGGGCGAGAGGGAAGGGACAACAACCCTGGCAGCACACGCGGAGGTGCTGACCGAGGCGGCGGCCGCCACCAAGTGTGGCGAAGAGGTGGAGGTTTGTATGGAGGCCCTTCGTGAGGAACAAGCCAAGCTTATGGGGCAGCTTGGCCAGTTGGAGGAGGACCTCGAGGCCCGCCAGGCCAAGCTTCTGCCCGGGACTTTGAGCTGTCCTAGGTGGCGGCTCGCTAGGACGCGGAGCGGGTGCGCCTGGACGCGTAGAAGAAGGATCTTGCTTCGAACAAGATCCAGATATAATGTTCATGCTTAACACAGGCACTAAATAACAATTATTCAGGTTCATCACTAATCCCGATGGTAATCGAAGATAGAGCATGCCGACGGCGATCACATCAACCTTGGAACCATTTCCCACGCGCATCGTCACTTCGTCCTTTGCCAACCTTCGTTTATTCCGTAGTTCCTGCTTTGAGTTGCAAATGTGAGCAACCTAACCGGTATCAAATACCCAGGCACTAGTACGAGAGCTAGTAAGGTACACATCAATAACATGTATATCATATATACCTTGTTTGTCGTTGGCCACCTTCTTGTCAGCCAGGTACTTGGGGCAGTTCCGCTTCCAGTGACCAGTTCCTTTGCAATGAAAGCACTCGGTTTCTGGCTTAGGTCCATGCTTAGGCTTCTTTGTAGGAGTAGCAACTGCTTTGCCATCCTTCTTGGTTTTACCCTTCTTGCCTTTGTCCTTGCCATTTTTCTTGAAACTAGTGGTTTTATTGACCATCAACACTTGATGTTCTTTCTGGATTTCAGACTCGGTGACTTTTAGCATCGCAAACAGCTCCGCGACTGACTTGTTCATCCCGTGCATGTTATAGTTCATTACAAAGCTCTTGTAACTAGGTGGCAGTGATTGAAGAACTCTATCAGTGATCGCCTCTGGCGGAAGGGAAATTCCCAACTTAGCTAGACGGTTTGAATACCCAGACATTCTGAGTATGTGCTCACTGATAGACCCGTTCTCCTCCATTTTGCAAGCATAGAATTTATCGGAGGTCTCATACCTCTCGATCCGGGCATTCTTCTGAAAGATAAACCATTGATCTACAACATAAATATGCAAAGGTTACTTAGACTATTGTTCAAGATAATGAGTTTAGTTAATCAAATTACTAAAGCTCCCACTCAAATTGACATCCCTCAGGTCATCTCAGTGTCATATGATCCAAATTCACCATCTCAAGTCCGATCATCACGTGAGTTCAGTTGGATTCAATGGTGAACATCGTTATGTTGATCATATCTACTATATGACTCATGTTCGACCTTTCGGTCTCTTGTGTTCCGAGGCCATGTATGTACATGCTAGGCTTGTCAAGTTTAACCCGAGTGTTCTGCATGTGCAAATCTGGCTTGCACCCGTTGTATGTGAACGTAGAGTCTATCACACCCGATCATCACGTGGTGTCTCGACACGACAAACTTTCGCAACGGTGCACACTCGGGGAGAACACAATTTATCTTGAAATTAAGTGAGGAATCACCTTATAATGCTACCGTCGTTCTAAGCAAAACAAGGTGCATAAAAAGATTAACATCACATGCAAATCATAAGTGACATGATATGGCCATGATCTTGTGCTGTTGATCTCCATCATGAAAACACCGGCATGATCTCCATCGTCACCGGCATGACACCATGATCTCCATCATCTTGATCTCCATCAATGTGTCCCCATCGGGTTGTTGCACCCAACATGCTTCTACTACTATTGCTACCGTAGCGATAAAGTAAAGCATTACATAGTGCTTAATGATTGACACGCAGGTCATACAATAATTAAAGACAACCCTATGGCTCTTGTCGGTATCCGTACTCATCGAGATGCAAGTCGTGACAATCTATACATCACATGATCATCTCATACATCACATATATCACATCATGTAATTAGCCATATCATATCACAACATACCCTGCAAAAACAAGTTAGACGTCCTCTAATTGTTGTTGCATGTTTTACGTGGCTGCTACGGGTATCTAGCAAGAACAATTCTCATCTATGCAAAAAACCACAACGGCGATACACTAGTTGCTTTTCAACCTTCTCAAGGACCGCCTTTGTCACATCCGATCCAACTAAAGTGAGAGAAACTGTCACTCGCAAGCCATCTATGCAAGAAGTTGCGGTTGAGGGAACCGGTCTCTCGTAAGCGTACGAGTAATGTTGGTCCGGGCCGCTTCATCTCACAATACCGCTAAATCAAAATCTGACCAAGGGAGGAATAAATCTAAGCATCAATGCCCACAAACCTTTTGTGTTCTACTCGAGATCTCATCGACACATAGACCTAGCTCTGATACCACTGTTGGGGAACATCGCATGGGAAACAAAAATTTTCCTACGCACACGCAGATCTATCCATGGTGATGAACATATACGAGAGGGAGAGTGGATCTATGTACCCTCGTAGATCGCTAAGCGGGAAGCGTTAAGAAACGCAGTTGGTGTAGTCGAACATCTTTGCGATCCAAATCGCCGAGCGTTCCGCGATCTAATCACGAACAGTCCCTCGATCTCGTCACGATCCATCCCGCGATCCAATCACGAACGTCCCGTGGCCTTGGTCACGATCCTTCCGATCTAGTACCGAACGGACGGCACCTCCGCGTTCAGCACACGTGCAGCTTGATGACGATATCCACCGTCTTGATCCAGCAAGAGGAGGTGGAGAGGAAGAAGAGTTCACCGGCAACGTGACGGCGCTCCGGCGATGGTGGTGGAGCAACAACCCAGCTTATCGGTCTACAGCTTTCACCGGAGCCCGGAGTGGGTAGCAATGTGCAACACTTTGCTTGGTTGTGTTAGGGTGGGCCCTAGGGAAGTCCCAACACAATGGCATGAACCACCTGTACACAAGATCCCCTCCCGTTCGTCGGTTCGGGGACCTTCAGCCTATAAGTACTTACACTCGGAGAGAGAAATAAATGCCGGTGAAGACCCAACAACAAGATTGAGTGAATATTTGGCATGTACAACCCTAAGAACACTTGTAAACACATGGTATGCCAAATCCTTGCTTCTGGTGCCATCCTGACGCTCCGCAGCCCCTCTTCGGTGAAACCCTAGCCCCGCTGGAGAGAACAACCCAGCTTATCAGTCTACAGCTTTCACCGGAGCCCGAAGTGGGTAGCAATGTGAAACACTTTGCTTGGTTGTGTTAGGGAGGGCCCTAGGAAGTCCCAAAACAATGGCATGAACCACCTGTACACAAGTTCCCCTCCCGTTCGTCGGTTCGGGGACCTTCAGCCTATAAGTACTTAGACTCGAAGAGAGAAATCGATGCCGGTGAAGACCCAACAACAAGAGTGAGTGAATATTTGGCATGTACAACCCTAAGAACACTTGTAAACACATTGGTATGCCAAATCCTTGCTTCTGGTGCCATCCCGACGCTCCGCAGCCCCTCTCCGGTGAAACCCTAGCCCTGCTGGAGAGAACAACCCCTCTCCGGTGAAGCCCTAGGAAGTACCAAAACATTATAAGTGAGTTTAATTTATCTTTCTGATCATTTTGATATATAACTTGCAATTTTCAGGATTTATTGAATTATTTGATATTTTCTCCATTTCTTAAATGAATTAATTCAAATTCAAATAATTCCAAATTTTGAATTTCACCAAATATGTTTGAAAGTAACATATTTAGTTAGTTTATAATTTTCTAAATGTTTTGGTAGTTTTTTCATATTTTTCTGATTATTGAACTAGCAGATAATCTGGCGGGAATTTTTGAAAATATGAAACTTTTTTGAAAAAACAGGGCATTCATCCCGGTTATTGCTAACAACCGGGACGAATGCCCCACTTCGCGCCGTTCCAGATCCAGGTCATCCGTCCCGGTTGTTGGCAACAACTGGGATGAATGGGTGGGGTATTCGTCCCGGTTATTGTCAACAACCGGGACGAATGGGGCATTCATCCCGGTTATTGGCAACAACCGGGACGGATGCCCCTCGCCACGTACTTAAGCCGTTCCCTCTCCCCCTCCCCTTCTGTCGCAAGGATCTGAAAACGCCTAAGGACGAGACGCACGCGAGCAGGAAGACTCGATGCCGGCAGGCTGCCCAACTCCCGCGCCGCCTCTTCCTCGCCGTCACCGTCGTCGCCGCCCCCCTCGCGCGCTCCACGGTCGCCCCCCTTTCTCTCTCCGTCGCGCCGTCGCCCCCCTGCAGCGCCTCTGCCCCCGCGTCGCCCGCACGTACATTGTTGCGGCGCCGCCACCGAGCTCGCCCGCGTTGCCCGCGGCCACCTCGCCCGCGTCACCCGCGGCCACCTCACCAGTGGCCACCTCCCCCGCGGCCGCCTCCTCCCGCAGGTAAAGCCCTCCCCCTCCCTCCCCTCTCCCTGCCCCCGGCCTCGCTCCCTGCTCGATCGTGAAGAAACAGAGAGGAGAGACAGAGAAGAGAGTGTGGAGAAAAAAAAGCTAAAAATTTGAAAAAAACAAAATTTAAACTTCTAAATTTAATAAAAATTGAAAATTAGTCCAAATTAAACAAACGAAATTTCTAAATGTTAGGTTATATTAGGTTTTAGAGGATATTTAGATCCGAAAAGTTTTTTTTAATATTAGAATATATTAGGTCTTAATTTAGAGTTTTAATTTTAATCTTGTCGAATTATGAATTTTTGTATCTTGTATATATGAATCTTGTATGAATTTTTGTATCAAAACTTGTATGATATAGTAATAATAGAATTTTTGCTATAGTTCTAATTTGCTATATCCTACAATTTAAATCTTGTATGAATTAGTATAAAAACTTTATGAATTAAACAATTTAGGTGTTGAAGACATGATTTTATGCTATAGTATTTATCTCCGGGGTGTGTATCCTCCTGTATAATGTTTATCCTCCAGTATATTGTTTATCTCCCTATCAAGAGATATAGAAATGTGCAAAAAGAACCAAAAAAATGTTATTTGTGTCATTCATATTATAAATTTTGCTAAGTTCAAATAACAACCAAAATATGTTTTTTAGTTTATTGCTCTGGCCGATAATGTCCCTGTTAGACCCGAGGGGTGATGTTCAGGACTGGGCCCCGCCGGCTGGCGCTGGGAGGTGCTACCTTCCGGGATGCGCAGCTTGGTGAGGATTCCGGGTGACATCGTCGACCCAGATCTAGTTTGGTGGCGGTCCCATGGGCCATTTGTTTAGTTTCTGGAAAAAAGAACGAAGTTGCAATTACTTAGCAATATTTTGAAAACAAATTGTTTAGGCATTCAAAACATGTGGGTTGAAAGGATGATGAAACTGCTAAGTCATTTTTTTAAGTTTTGTGCGTTGACACTAACTTGCAATTTTTAATTTGCAGAAAGTATGGACCCAAACTTCAGAGACGAAGATGCGTAAGAAGTGGTCGCGGATGTTATCCGCGCGCCCGGGGGAGACCCAGATGTCTCCGAGTGGATGAACAACTCCGGTGAGGGAGATCTGAAGCTCGCCCGAAGAGACGGCTTTGGTGAGGTAGATCTGGAGCTCGCCCGAAGAGACGGCTCTGGTGAGGTAGATCTGGAGCTCGCCCAAAGAGACGGCTCCAGTGAGGGAGAAGCCTACGACATCGTCGGGGGAGAAGCCGAGGGCTCCCATGAGAGAGAAGCCGACGGTTCCAGTTGAACCTTAGAAATTACAAACTCTGGCGAGGTGCATATATATATGTTAATTAAATGAAGCATTTGTTTTCTATATACATGTATTAACACTCTTTCTTATATATTTAAGCCATCCGGATCTAACAAATCCACCGGAAAGAAGACTAAACAAGGCGGAGCCCAGAAGTTGAAAGAGCATGAAAGGTACAGGATCGAACAGATCGCTGTAGACGGCGCGCCAGAGCTTCCTGAAGGTGTTGCCCAAAAATATGTGAAGCAATGTGGAGTGCTTGTTAGGGACGACATCCTGATCACCGTTCGGGAGTGGAATAAGCCAAAGGAGGCTCCCGGAATTTCATATGTCGGTGACAAAGCCAAAGAAAAACTTTTTGAAAAGATGTTGGCTAACTTCACCCTACCGACGCCGGAGGTTACTCAAGATGAGTTGGATGAGAATGAGGAGGATCCTGAATTGATCTTAGAGCAAACGACCAAAGCCTTAGAGAAACTGGTCAAGGCGTTCACTTTTAGGAAGATGGCCGAGCAATTCAAAAGCTGGAAGAAAAGATTGAACCTTGACTTTATCCAGAAAAACAAGACTCCGGATTTCACCGGAACGTATGAGAAGATAAAACCGCACTGGGAAGAATTTGTTGAGTACAAGAAGTCGGAGGAAGCTCTGGAAAAGTCTAAAAAAAATAAGATAAACGCCGCTAAAAAGATCTATCACCATACTATGGGGCAAGCTGGCTACAAGCATAGCATGCCTAAGTGGAATAAACTTGAGGACGACTTGCTTGCTAAGGACATCGTTCCAGAGACGTTCTACTGGGACCAACGGACAAGGTCTTGGTTTTTCGGGCATGGGGGCACGTTGGACTCAGAAGGGAAATGCATCTATAATGTAAGACATGAAGAAGATCCTCTACCCATCGGGAAGCAATAAAGGCTGCTAAAGAGGGGAAGTTCCATCTAGATAGAGAGAACGACGAGCTCAGCCGCGCCCTTGGGAATAAGGAACACTATGGACGGACACGAGCCACAAAAGGCTCTGTTCCGTGGAAACATGGGTTTCCCGAGGAGAAGAAAAAATATCCGGATAGAAGCCGTCAGAGGAGAAAGGATTTGGAGGCAGCTGAAGCACAGAATCGGGTAGACCGGTGGACTAGCATTGAAGCAGAATTAAAGCGGCAGCAGGAGCAATCAGAGCGGCAGCAGGAGCAAATTGACAGACTTAGCCAGCAGCAAGGTAACACCCAATCTCAGCAGGAAATGGAAGCCGCACCATCTAATCGTAAGAGCAGTGTTGCTTCCACGCAGCTCCAGGGTGATGATGGTGAAGATGCACCGCCGATGATGCACCCGGTGGATCATATAACGGAGATGACACCGTGTGATCTGCATCTAAAAGTCGTCAACAATATAATCATTAAGGAAGCGGTCGGCTATGTGAAACCAGCTGGCCCTAAACCAACACACCATTGTCGGCCGGTTCAACCGGGCTACGCTGTTGCCGGGGTGGATGAAGTTATGACCGGATTCGAGCGGGTGCAGCTTGACTATCCTGAAGGTGAAGACGGGGAGGTGACTGAACTTGGAGACGCCAAGAACTTGAGCATTCTATGGCTAAAGGAACACATCGTGTTTCCTAATTGGATGCCAAGGCCAACGACTGATCGGAGTAGCCATCCTCCTTCGTCGCCACCTCAAGACCAGTCTCCAGCGGAACGGTCATCTTCGTACTCTCCACCGCGCTCGGCGTCTCCAGCACGTGCGTCTACGCCGCCGCGTCAGCCGTCTCCAACGCGTGCGTCTACGCCATGGTGGCAGCCATCTCCGCCCATGAAGTCTGATCAGGGCAGCTCAAAGTGGAGGAGAACCACCGCATCACCGAAGCATCGATTGTCGCCCCTCCTAAGAGTACCACATCCGAATCTACCCAAGTTACTTTACCACTGTACTCCAGAGGAAACCCAGGAGATCGCAAAGGCCGAATATGAGGCGTGGAAATCTAAGGAGAAGTCGCCGAAAGAGCCAACAGAAAAATCAATCCATCCCCCCGCTCATAGTGCATTCCAATCCCGAGGTGGGGCCGAGCACAGGCGCAGGCGAGGAACTTGACCCGGAGTTTATTGCACTGTACGGACAAGCAGCCGCTGCTGCGGGTATGTCCATTGCGCAGTATCTCCAAACCTTAGATGTCTTCCCCTCTTCTGATTTCGCGCACCCATACCGGCACGGGCATCCTCTCGTCAAACCTGGGGAGGAAAATGATCTAGCAACAAAAATGCGAAGAGTGCATAATTGGTACATGGAAGCCTCGGAGCACTCTGAGGGATGGATAACGATGGAAGTTAGAAACGAGCATCACGGTTATGGAGAAAGAATAATTCTGATTGAGTTTATAGAACTAAATCAGTTATTCCAACTAAAGGCCCTCGACAAATCTATCGTCAGTGTGTATTGTCTGTAAGTATTTATTTCGCTGTAGTTAAGTCTCTAGCTAGCTCACCTCGTTCATTGCATTTTTATAATAAAACTCACTATATTATAATTGCAGAATGAAGATTCTCGAATGCAAAAGAGGACACATCTATGACATTGGGTTCATTGACCCATATTGGGTTAATCAAGCAAATCTTCTCACAAAACCCAGGGAAACAGAAGATTCAATTGTGAAGGCGTTAAGGTTTCACGAAACCAAGAGGGAAATACTTTTTCCTTACAACTTCGGGTGAGTGTTATTTGTTCGGTAAACATTTTTTTTGCTTACTCGATGATAAGTGTATAACTGATCCAACGGTAATTTCAATCTTTATGACACTATATCGACAAGTTTCGTTTATTTTCTGATAACTCACTTAATTCATTTTCTTTGTCAGGCAGCGCTTGGAAACGGTTCACAGCAAAGGCTGGGGGTGAATGGAAGGAGAAGCTTAAATTTGAACATCTGAAAGTAAGTAGTACTAGCTATATCCGCGCATCTCCTTGATTATAGTTTCGATACCATTATAATGCTATATTATAATTTTGATTGAAACCATGTTCTTGTAAAGTGCTTGAACCAGGGAGATGGGAATAACTTATGTGGATACTATGTCTGCGAGTTCATTCGTCAGACGACATGCGCCAAGCTAGGCAGAGATTTAGAAAAACTTCGTATCAACCATCACTTTTATCTTATTACCATCTATTGTATTTAATTAGATATTGACCACTCTTCTTTATATTAGATCGAACGGCTGCGGGACAGAATTCTACCAAGGGATCGCCTACGAGCAATTCAAGAGGAAATTTGCGGATTCTTAGACGCAGAGGTCCTAACACCAGGAGGAGAATATTATGTCAGCGCCAACTATGCTCGACGAACTTGATGTTCGAATTCTTAGATGCATAGTAATTACCTGTATATTCGAGTCATGGTGCATGGTGGTGTATTACAGTAATTATGGGAAAGAGTACAAACTTGTATATTCTTCACTCCTTACTTGTATATTCGATTCATGGTGCGTACTTACTTGTATATTCTTCAACTACATTCTAATGCGATCACCATATAGTTGTATATTCTAATGTGATCACCAAACTTGTGTATTCTAATAAAATGGAATACAATAAAAAACATGGTGGTGTATTAGATGCAGAATACTTATGGGAAACTAATAGAAAAAAATACAATAAACCAAACCCTAAAACCAAACCCTAAAAGGAAAACAAGAAAAAGAAGAAGAAAAATCTGCCGCGGCAGAGAATTGGCAAAAATCTCTGCCGCGGCAAAGGGGGCATTCATCCCAGTTCGTGTTATGAACCGGGACGAATAGTCCTCGCCAGGGACTAGCCCACGCACCCCACGTGGACGCCCCCATCCATCCCTGGTCCTGGTACAACCAGGACGAATGGGGGGGCATTCGTCCCGGCTGCCCCATCCTGGTTGGGCAACCGGGACAAAAGGCCCCTTAAAAACCGGGACAAAAGGGGGGTGTTTCTACCAGTGTGAAGAGAAGCTCTCTCTTCAACAAAGACGGGGTACGTTGAAGGCACTCTGGACTTATCCTAGTTTTGTGTTGAAGGTGCTCATGATTCATCCAAGGTTCACCTAGTGAGACTAAAATGTTTGAGGAGTAGTGTGTTGAATGAACTTATCTTATCATAGATTCACTCAATCGGTGAATTCTTTGATGAGATATGGGTTGAAGGCACTTAGCACTTCTCATCATTGCATGTTGATGGCACTCAGGATTTGTCCTACGTTCATCTAGTCATGATGCATGTCCAAATGGGCTTTGTCATGATGCATCTCCAAATGGGCTTTAGACTCGTTCCATTTTGTATGGTAAAGATAGAAACTATGAGTATATGAAGAAACTTCATTTCTAGGGTTAGATAACATTCGGGAAAGAAAGTAGTTGAGCTTGATCTTATTCTAGGGTTTGAGCTTCTAAGCCACCATAGAATGGGATGATCCATTTCATTTTCCTTAATGGATTTCCTTGTATTTATAAGAATCGAAAAGCATCTTGAAAATCAGTATATCCATCAAATATTTTGTTGGTTGGGTTCATTGTCAAAGCCTGCCACATTGGTGTGTGATGTTGACATTTGGTTCATCAAGCAAATCAAGTTATCCTTTCCTAATATGAACATTAGGCCAAATCTGGGAGCCTATCGCATCACCTCCTACTCAAGAATTTACACAAATTCATCGTGGTGCTGGCAAACCTTGGGTTAAGCTAATCTAGAGCACCTACTATAGTGATGGTTCTATATCCTATAATAAGCTCGAGGGATCTTTCTGGTGGAAGGATTTTTTTTGGATCATAGATATTTTCAGGGTAATATTTAAATGTCACATCGAAATATGGGAAGTAAGTTTACTTCGTTTAAGATTTATCGTAAGAGGATGTATGCATAACAGATTCCTAAACCTCATAATTGATTCCAAAAATAGTGATATCGTAATTAACAAGTGTTGACTCAAGAATATTTAGAGGACCTATTTCATTTTCTTTTGTGAAAAATCTTATAAGGTTCTTACTGGATATCAGCATACCCCGCATCACTTCTTTTGCGCCTAGAAACGATCATGTCAATTGAAGCACAAAGCGTTGCTCTAACTTCTACTTCATGATAGACTAAACCCAAAGAGATTGTTGCACATGAAAAACTTTTCCATGCCTTCATATGATTGTGCAACTATGGAGTGTCTAGTGAAGGAAACCTTGCGATAACTTTTCTCATAGTACCCTCTTGCTGCTAGGTGCTAGAATTTTTATGCCCTAATAAACTCTAAATTTTCCGAGCCTTGAAGCCTTTTGCGGCCACCAAATCAAAAATAGGAGTTCCTTTATTCATGGAGATTATCATTTTAGCGGCCTGAAGTATTTTGTTGGTCTGAAACAATAAGATTCTCATAGAGGAAGAACCATGTCGATGTAATTTCCAACAGTAATGAACATGGCGCGGCGTACGTATAGATAATCTAGAGGGGTGCATGATAAGTGCTAGATTGTATATATAATTTTAGTTTGTTTCATGCTATAATGATATCATAATGGAATAGTTTTGACATCAAAATTAACTTTTTCTTTGACTAACCTATTAATTTAGTGTCATTTTTTCCTGCTTTTGGATGTTTCAGAAAAAACCAATTTTCAAGGACCAACAAAATCAGAAAAATAATTTTGGAAGTTTCGAGGCAAGACGAAGCCAAGGGCACATGTGCCAGAAGCGATCCTCTCCTGTGGGCCCTACGTGGCCCCACCACGTAGCCTATGCTTGGACCACATGGGCCACCTCCATCGCCTCTTTCTTCCGCCGCCTTTATATACTCCCAAAAAACGCTTAAAATAATGACTGAGGATTTGTTTTTCATCGCCACACCTCTTTGTTCCATCGCGATCCAATCCGAAGGCCTTTCCCCGCACTTTTCGGAATAGGAATTCATCATGACGACCATCTACATCAACCTTTATGCCACCATGTCCATGTGTGAGTAGCCCTCCTTTGGACTATGGGTCCGTAGGAGCAGCTAGGTGGCAATATCAACCATTTTCTTCAATACAATAATCAGATGAGCTAGCCTACATGATTATGCCTCATCTGATGTAATTTATAAGGTGTGTTTGTTGTGGTGTGATGGATTTTCACTTTAGGAGCAATTTTGCACATGTTTTATTCATGCATTCATATGAGTTTTTTTCTGCATCATTTGTATATTTATATACTCTTCAAATCTATCACTCTTGCATTGTCCATGTTTACATGGCTGATCTCCAAGAAAGAGTTGTGTATGTTAGTTGATTTCTTACTTACAAGGATTAACACTCTGTGTTCGGAAGTGATTACTTCAAGAAAGAAATAAAAGTTAAGATTGTAAACGGATATCAAAGTGGCATTGATCGAGGTTGAAATCAATTGAGATCAATGGACCGGGATTCATAGTTTCATCAATTAGACTTTTTCATGTGCACGATGCTAATGGGAGGAATAAATCAAAAGTCGAAAAGGAACAATATTGCAGCACTTCCACTATCCTAGCTACTTGCATGTGGACGCCATATCCATCATGCAAACATTATTTAACAGTTGTGGGATAACCAGACGTTTGTTAGCCAATTAGTTTTTTTAAAATATATTGTTCATTGTTTTTGATATAGCTTACCACTCATGCCGAGGGTTTTGTTAGTAAGTTAGTTGCCTCGTTTGTAATCGTGGTATATACAAAGGAAGGAATAACAGAAAAATCGCAAAGTTAGGTGACACAAAACTTTGTCTGTTTCTCGTTCGTGCTCCGCGCGCGCGCTCTCTCTCTCTGTTATTCATCGAGTGATTTTGTTGGTTTGATAACAACACTACGACGACACTTCTTGTTTCTCCAAGTACCTGTTACTCACTTCAGATGTTTGATTCATGACGTTACTCGTACACAACCATACCTTTGGGATCTAGGGGCTGTTTGGTTATAGGCCTAGCATTGTTGTTGAAAATATGAGCAAATTACTACAAGATTTATTCCGAATAAGTAGCAAATAGATCGTGACAGCAAAAGTATAGATTAAACTAATCATGCAGACTAATATAGTTAACGACTAGAACGAATCTACGATACAAACTAGACATAGGAATTCTAGTATGATCTCAAACAGGGAGGACAAGATTGCATACGGTGCAGCGGGAGTAGAACCGCTAGAGTTGACGTTGTCGTCCATGTCGTTGAGGAAGAGGTTGCCGAGGTCAGGGGAAAAATCGTCGTCCGGAAAACCGTCGCTGTCAACAGTCGCGCGTGTGCGCTCTCCAACAACTTGATCGCCCCTCTCCCGTACAGGATCACAAGAGGCGGGGTTCCGGAGGCCTGCTGTCCCTTCTCGCGGTGCACGCCGGAAGGAGGGATGGAGAAGACTTGGATGGCGGTGCAATGATCTGGAACGATGCGAAATCATATGTTGTGACGATGGCTAGGGTTGGCAGGGACCTCGCGTATATATATGCGCGTTGGTGGAGAGACGTGGGATAGACCCACGTTCGAGACGGTTACAGCCCACGATCCGACGTCTCATATCGTGGCGCGTCTGTTATGGACTCTCCGTTCCCGACTAGCAAAAATAACCGCGTAGGTATGAGCTCAGCTCGGCTCAATTTCGCAACCCACGCCGCGTCGCGACAAGGCGTGGCGTGGCGAGGAGAAGGAGTGCGCAAGGTCCTCTTCTCTTCTCACTCTCTTACAAGTGCTAAAAGAGCTCACCTTATAAAGAGGTGTTGCTCCCTATCCACTAGCGGTATGGGACTAAAGTTTAGTCCCAGCCACACCACTCAAACAGCCAACACACATGGGCCATAAGAATTTCAGATTTTGGATGGGCTTTGGGCCAAAGGCCTCATAGCAAAATCCAGCAATCCCTCACAAAGTCTCATTGGCACATCTCATCATTTTTTAGTTTCAAAACATTGTTTATATAGCGGTTCTTGATGGGGAATGTTAAGTTGAACTTCCATTTAGAAATTTATGCTACATTAGATCACAACTTGAATAGTAGACTATGCCTTGAACTACAAGTTTTCCGTGAGTCTAGTTTCACACAAATCCTTGACCGATACTGGGCTGCCGCAAGGCTTCCCCACGGGTGGAGCATATACGTCATACTCCAAGGCCTTTCATGAATTTATTAGAAAACACCCGATTCTCACAGACTGTGATGTTTACAGTCGAATTCATATAGGTGTGTTCCTCAGGAGATGTCCTGCAGGGCAACATCTCTGCTTACCCAAATAAGCCACTTGGAACACATTAAGATAGGTATCAACCTGACATGCAGATTATGAGAGTATTGCATCTTCACTGAGTGGGATAGCGAATATAGGGATACTCTCCTTCTAGCTGTCCAACAGCTTGTCTCCCACTTCTACTTTATGGGATCTCCGATCACACAGAGTGGGTTACCACTATGGACAACTCATACGGTGGGTCTCAAACCCATCTGTGAAGGGATCTGCTAAGTTTTCAGACGTTTGGATATAATCCAACGCAATAACCCCGGAGTTCTTCAATTTTTCTGACAGATTTCAATCTCCTCTTCACATGCCTTGAGGACTTCATATTATCCTTAGAACTTTTTATCTTTATGATCACGGTTTGATTATCACAGTTCATCAGGATGGCGGGTATTGGTTTTTCAACCATAGGCAAGTCCATCAAGAGCTGACGAAGCCAATCTACTTCAACAGTGGTTGTGTCTAATGTTGTGAGTTCTCCTTCCATAGTTGACCTTGTTAAGATGGTCTGCTTGCAAGACTTACAGGAAACAGCGCCACCACCAAGTGTAAAAACATAACCACTTGTGGCTTTAATCTCATCAGCATCAGATATCCAGTTTGAGTCACTATAACCCTCCAGTACCCTCGGGTACCCGGTGTAGTGAATCCCATTGCTCGCAGTGCCTTTCAAATAGCACATAACCCTCTCAAGCGCATGCCAATAATCATCTCCCGGGTTCGATACAAACCGGCTTAGTTTGCTCATAACAATGTCAGGCCTCGTGGCACTCGCCAAGTACATAAGCGAGCCTATTATCTGAGAATACGTCAGTTGATCTCTAATAATTTGTTGATTCTTTCGAAGCAACACACTAGCATCATATGGAGCGGGAGAAGGCTTGCAGTCGCTATACCCAAAACGACTCAAGACCTTTTCCACGTATTGAGATTGAGCAGTGTAATCCCACCATTCTCATCTCTCAGCAGCTTGATGTTCCGTATAACATCAGCTACTCCAAGATCTTTCATCTCAAAATAGCTCGATAAGAAATTCTTAACCTCCTTGATTAGATCAAGGTTGGTTCCAAAGATCAGTATGTCATCGACATACAGATAGAGAATTGTTGGGGAACGCTACATGGGAAACAAAAAAATTCTTACACACACGCAAGATCTATCCATGATGATGAGCATCTACGAGAGGGAGAGTGGATCTACATACCCATGTAGATCGCTAAGCGGGAAGCGTTAAGAAACGCGGTTGGTGTAGTCGAACGTCTCCGCGATCCAAATCGCCGAGCGTCCCGCGATCTCATCACGATCCGTCCCGCGAACTCATCACGATCCGTCCCATGATCTCATCACAAACCGTCTCGCGATCTTGATCACGGTCCTTCAGATCTAGCGCCGAACGGACGGCACCTCTGCATTCAGCACACGTACAGCTCGATGACGATCTCCGTCTTGTTGATCCAGCAAGAGGAAGCGGAGAGGTAGAAGAGTTCTCCAGTAGTGCGACGGCGCTGCGGCGATGGCGCCCTGCACTGCAAAAAACCGATCTAGAGAAGAAACTATGCACTAGAGGAGAGGGTGGCACGTGGCAAAAAATCTAGTTCAAAAACCCTAAAACCTCTAGTATATATAAGAGGAAGAGAGGAGGAGGCTTGGCCCTCAAGGGGCCAGCCCTAGGCTTTAGCCGAACCAAGGAGGAGAGGAGGAATCCTCCTCCAATCCTAGTAGGACTTGGACTCCTTCCTTTTTTTGCCTTTTTTGCCTTTTCCCACCTTTTCTCTTTGGGCTTTTCTCTCCCAGCCGCATGGGCCTTGTGTGGGACTTACACCAGCCCACTAAGGGCTGGCATTCACTCTCCCATAGCCCATATAGCCTCTTGGGTCGAGATACCCCTCCCGATGGTCTCCCGGTACACTACCGGCACTCCCGGTACACTGCCGATGAGCCCGAAACTTTTTCGGCGACCAAAATAAGACTTCCTATATATCAATCTTTACCTGTGGACCATTCTGGAGCTCCTCGTGACGTCTAGGATCTCATCTAGGACTCTGAACAACCTTCGGTAACCACCATACATAACTCTATACTACCGAAACGTCAACGAACCTTAAGTGTGCAGACCCTGCGGGTTCGAGAACTATGTAGACATGACCGAGACACCTCTACGGTCAATAACCAATAGCAAGACCTGGATGCCCATATTGGTTACTACATACTCTATGAAGATCTTTACCTATCGAACCTCTATGTCAAGCATTCGGCTAATCACGTATGATGTTCCCTTTGTTCTTCGGTATGTTACTTGCCCGAGATTCGATCGTTGGTACCTCCATACCTAGTTCAATCTCATTACTGGCAAGTCTCTTTAATCGTTCCGTAATACAAGATCCCGTGACTAACACTTAGTCACATTGCTTGCAAGGCTTATTGTGATGTTGTATTACCGAGTGGGCCCTGAGATACTTCTCCGTCCCACGGAGTAACAAATCCCAGTCTTGATCCATGCCAACCCGACAGACACCGTCAGAGATACCTATAGAGCACCTTTATAGTCATCCAGTTACATTGCAACGTTTGATACACACAAGGTACTCCTCCGGCGTCAGTGAGTTGCATGATCTCATGGTCATAGAAACATATACTTGACATGCAGAAAACAGTAGCAATAAAATGACACGATCATATGCTACGTTTGTAGTTTGGGTCTTGTCCATCACATCATTCTCCTAATGATGTGATCCCGTTATGAAATGACATCTCATGTCCATGACTAGGAAACCATAGCCATCTTTGATCAACGAGCTAGTCTATTAAAGGCATACTAGGGACATGGTGTTGTCTATGTATCCACGCATGTATCTGAGTTTTCGATCAATACAATTATAACATGGATAATAAACGATTATCATGAGCAAGGAAATATGATAATAACCAATTTATTATTGCCTCGAGGGCATATTTCCAACAGAATCCTCCTCGAATCCTAGTAGGACTAGGAGTCCTTCCTTTTTTTTTGCCTTTTTGCCTTTTTCCACCTTTTCTCTTTGGGCTTTTCTCTCCCAGCCGCATGGGCCTTTTGTTGGACTTCCACCAGCCCACTAAGGGCGGGTATTCACTCTCCCACAGCCCATGTAGCCTCTTGGGTCGAAATACCCCTCCCGATGGTCTCCCGATACACTACCGGCACTCCCGGTACACTACCGATGAGCCCGAAACTTTTTCGGCGACCAAAATAGGACTTCCTATATATCAATATTAACCTCCGGACCATTCCGGAGCTCCTCGTGACATCCGGTATCTCATCCGGGACTCCGAACAACCTTCAGTAACCACCATACATAATTCTATACTATCGAAATGTCAACGAACCTTAAGTGTGCAGACCCTATGAGTTCGAGATTCGATCATCTTTGATTAACGAGCTAGTTCACTAGAGGCATACTAGGGACACAATGTTGTCTATTTATCCACACATGCATTGTGTTTCCAGTCAATACAATTATAGCATGGATAATAAACGATTATCATGAACAAGGAAATATAATAATAAACACTTTATTTATTGCCTCTAGGGCATATTTCCAACAGAAATCATAGAGGCATCAGCACAAACATGTACATTAGCACCAGTGTCAATTAACCAATCTGGAGAATGACAAACTGAAAGGATGGTAGGAAAATTTCCGTACCCAGAGTCCTTCATATCAGTATCACCGATGACCACATTAGCGGACTTGCCGCTCTTCTCATGTCCGCGCTCCTCATAGCGGTTAGGACATCTCGGAGTCGAGTGATTGGGATCACCGCAGACATGACATAGTCCCTTCCCTTTCTTATGCGAATTCTTCTTGAAGTTGGTAGATTGTGATGGCTTGTTCTTTGCAACAAACTTGTCTTTGCCCTGGGTTTTGTTCTTGTTGTTCTGGGACTTGTTGGGATGAAAGTTCTTCTTCTGCACCACGTGGGCACTAGAAGCTCCCTTAACTGCTCGAGCACGTGTGTCTTTTGCTCTCGCCTTCTCTTCAACATCAAGAGTTCCAATGAGATCCGAAACGGAAAACTCCTGTCTCTTGTGTTTCAGAGAAGTAGCAAAATTGTTCCACGAAGGTGGAAGCTTGGGAATGATGCCTCCGGCCACAAACTTGTCTAGTAACACACACTTGAAGTACTCAAGCTCCTTCGCGAGAGACTGTATCTCATGAGCTTGTTGAACAATAGAGTGCTCATCAGTCATCTTGTAGTCATAGAATTGCTCCATGACGTACAACTCGCTGCCACCGTCCGAGGCCCCAAACTTGGCCTCGAGCGCAGCCCACATGTCCTTGCCGCTGTCAAACGACATATACGAATCCACAATGAAATCGTCAAGAACACTCAAAAGGGCGCCCTTGAAGAGGGTATCGATCTTCTCAAAAGCTTCCTGCTGTGCAGGATTAAGATCGCCCTCGGGCTTACCCTTGGTGACATCATAGAAGTACATGGTTTGAAACCAGTAGACTGCTCTCGCGCGCCACCTATTATATTGCACCCCTTGAAGGTAGGCAGCTTTAGATGCGCAGCAAAACCACTTGGAGTAAATTGCCTATAATCAAGTTTTTCGATTGTTGAAAATATGAGCAAATTACTACAAGATTTAATCCGAATAAGTAGCAAATAGATCATGACAGCAAAAGTACTGATTAAACTAATCATCCAGACTAACATAGTTAACGAATAGAACGAATCTACAACACAAACTAGACATAGCAATTCTAGTATGTTTTCAAACAGGGAGGACAAGATTGCATGCAGTGTAGCGGGAGTAGAACCGCCAGAGTTGACATTGTCGTTCATGTCATTGAGGAAGAGGTTGCCGAGGTCAGGGAAGAAGTCGTCGTCCGGGAAACCGTCGTTGCCAATAGTCACGCGTGTGCGCTCCCCAAATATCTGGTCGCCCCTCTTCCATACAGGATCACAAGAGGCGGGGTTCCGAAGGCCTGCTGTCCCTTCTCGCGGTGCACGCCGGAAGGAGGGATGGAGAAGACTTGGATGTCGACGCAATGATCTGGAACGGTGCGAAACCATATGTTGTGACGGCGGCTAGGGTTGGCAGGGACCTCGCGTATATATATGTGCGGCGGTGGAGAGACGTGGGATAGATCCACGTTCGAGTCGATTACAGCCCACGATCCGACGTCTCAGATCGTGGCGCGTCTGTTAAGGACTCTCCGTTCCTGACTGGCAAAAATAAGCGCGTAGGTATGAGCTTCGCTCGGCTCAACCCCGCGGCGCTGCGTGGCGAGGAGGAGGAATACGCGAGGGCATCTTCTCTTTTCACTCTCTTACAAGTGCTAGAAGAGCTCACCTTATAAAGAGGTGTTGCTCACTCTCCACTAACAGTATAGGACTAAACTTTAGTCCCAACCACACCACTCAAACAGGCAACACACCTGGGCCATGAGAATTTCAGATTTTGGATGGGCTTTGGGCCAAAGGCCTCATAGCAAAATCCAGCAATTGCCACATTTTATCACTTAATTTTTGTTAAACTTGTTTAAAGTTAGTTTAACAAAATGAAAGCCATAAGTTGACAAGACTAAGAAAATCTTGTCATATTTTTAATGTATATGTAATGTAAGACCTCCGTGTGGTTTGTCAAATATGTGGTTCGGACCAAACACTCGTCTAAATTTGTCAAATTTGTCTAACCTTAGATACGACAACCTTTGAAAAACTTAGTGTCGAATCAGACAATCCCTAGTCTCAAAAAAGGTCCGATCGAAAAAAATTATGCCATACAAAGGTCAAAACGTGACAATCTCTTGTTAATGGATCAAAACAGTAACAGAATCCGGCTGGCACAACATCGATATCTACGGTAGCCATCAAGGAATACTGTAGCTCCCTGACTTACACATTTTGTGAACACAAACATACATATTCTGTGAGCTCTAAAACGAAATGGTGAGAAATCACGAGGCCCCACTGTTTGTAATGGAGTTTCTTGTTTTAATAGGATTTGTAAGTTACTTTTGGTGGAATGATAGTCGAACTACCCTCACCAACTAAATTATTTATACCGAAACAATAAAAAACACATACAGTTGCACATCTAAATGAATAAATCAAGCATAAAAAAATACTTACACGAATCTTCACGTAAGATCAACGATATATAATTTAGATATGCAATATTTATCTCACATCTAGATGTGTTTTAACAAAATCTTATTTATTATTTTTTTTATTCGAAAATACTTGTTTTAGAAATGGATGTATCTAGACTTATTTTAGTTATAGATACATTTATTTTATTTATTTTTAGGATAAGTATTTTCGGACGGAGGGATTATTAAAACTAGCCCGGCATGCAAATTGGTCGCATCATCAGCTGCTCTGCCAAAGACACACGCTCTAGGTGTGGTTTGGGATCGACATTGACGACGAGTTGAAAGCGAGACCCGACCCACGAAGCTTGTCCTCAACAATGGCGTCGAAGCGGCGCGCCATGTCCGCCGTCATGTGGTTGGTCCAGTCCCCCACCGCCCCTTTCCGGAAGTAGGACTGGTGCGAGAACTGGAGGCGCGCGCCGCTGCAGGATCCCGTGCTCCGGGCGCTCACGCCCCGCAGCGCCTCGAAGCCGCACAGCTCCACGACGCTCGCCGGCATCCCCGCGGCCTCGTCGTCCGCCGAGAAGGGCCGCCCGAGGAACCGCGCCAGGTCCCGGACGTGGCCGGCGGGGTCCGCGAGCATCTCCTCGTACCTCAGGAACAGGACCCTCTCCGGCGCCGCCCTGCTCGCGCGCCAGTACCCGAGCACGTGGTCCCACACCGGCCCGTTGGGCGTCTTCCCCTCGCAAGCCCGCTCGAAGAGGTCGGCGAAGGTCAGCGGCCGGACTTCCCGGAGGAAGTGCCACGTCGAGACCACCATGTCCTTGGGCTCCCGGCAGACGTAGACGAGCTTGCAGCCGGGGTTGCCGGCGACGACGGAGGCGGGGAGGAGGGAGTGGTGCATGTGCGTGTTCATCAGCCGCGGCGACGGCAGCGAGTCCAGCTTCGCCTGCTGCCCGGCGCTGAACAGCTCATCCATGAACGGGACGCAGTCGTGCGGGTTGAGGCGGCGGAGCGGGTGCGCGGCGCCGGCGGGCGGGTGCGCGTCGCGCGCCATGACGGCGAACGACAGCGCCTTGAGCCACGTGGTGCCGCACTTGGGCGCGCTGCAGAGGAGCACGTCGCCGGGGCGCGGGACGAAGCCGCGCTGCGCGGAGATGACGCCCGGGACCCTCCACTGGTTGACCCAGGCGCCCTGGTACTGACGCAGGCCGAGCGTTGTGCTGGCCGGCAGGGCGGAGACGATGTCGCCGTACTCGTCCGGCGGGGCGGCGGCGTTGTCGTCGTCGTCGCCGGCGAGGTCCTTGAACGGGACCGGGCCGGCGACGAGGATCGGTGCGCTGGGACGAGCAGCCATGAGCAAATGGTTCTGGTTGGCGATGATCGCTACTCCCTCTGTCGAGTCAGTGCTCTGGGCTGTCTGGTTTTTATAATAAATCTTTTTTGAGGATAGGTTTTTATAATAATTATCCAAGGGGAACGATTCCCTTTCGGCCGGTGGCCCGTCGCTTGCAAATATTTCCAAGAATCGTTTGGCGAAAACTACTAGGCACCGACCGGCCGCATGCAAACCGTCCGATCTGAGTATCTGACGCGTCGAGGCCGTCAGATCCTCACCCGTCTCCCTCACTTGGCTTCCCTCTTCTTCCCCGGCCTGTAACTCGGTGTAGCAACAAAAACCGATGTCCATCCACAACTGCTCACCGAAGAACCTCCTAGGTCTATGCTCGTTCGCCATATGCAACACTCCATTTCCCCGCCGTCGGTCCCCCCGCTCCATCGCCATGATCCCATTTCGACCATTCCCAGCAACTCAGCCACCTCTCACCGTTGCAAGCTCCTTGACCGGTTCGAGCTCGTCGTGCTCGTGCTTGTAGCATCCCGATGCCTCAGTGTACAACCTTGCCGAACCACCATGCGTCGTTGCACCTCCGTCGTCGCCGCTCATCGCACCACTGCACGCGGTTGCAGTACCACATCATGTAGTTATAACTTTTACGACGACAGGTTTCGGCAAATTTGTCGCATGTCATGTCATGCGCTGCTCCCCGGTTGCACCTCGGTCGATTGCAGCTCTGGCGATGGCAGGTGCCACATGCTGGCGCCGGGTTTGCAGCTCTGTCGATGCCGGTTCTAGCAATTCTAATGGCTGGTTCCAGCATTGCCGACAGCCGTTTGCAGCTCTGTCGCGACCCATTACAGCTCCGGCGATTGCCGGTTCCAACATTGCTGGTGTCCTCGGTTGTATCTATTTCGGCTGTTGTTCCAGCATTTCGGGCACATGGTTGCAGCTCCGTCGATATTCGGTTCCACAAAAGTGTTGCGCCGTCGCAGCATTCCAGTGTGTCGCCTTCATCGCCGGTGTTTGACCCCCGACGACATCCCTCGTCGCCTTTGACAGCTTCGCTGACCGCTTATATGTGTGTGTGTGAGAGAGAGGAGTTTCTTCGCCTGCAAGGAGAAGAAGTGCATGCAGTTGTTTGGGACCAAAGGCATAAGGGAACCACATGTCGCGTTCCTAGTGGTTGCTTCATCACATGGACCAACGCGTGCAAGGTGGTCAATCGAAGACTTGGCCAATTGGTCCGGTATAATCGTTGGGAGTTCCTAGAACTCATCTACATGAGATATAGTTTGATCTCATTCAGCTAACGTGACATTACATCACCACTTTTGTGTGACATTACATCACCACTTTGATGTCCCAACCCTTTTATTTTCTGTTTGCCAATGGGCCTTTTGTCCAAAACTTCGGTTTTGACCCGTTTCCTGATTTTCTTTCTTGTTTGTTTTTCATGTTGTATGTGTTGGGCTGTGTAGCACGCATTCGACTCTTGCTCGCGTTTTCTCTCTTGCTCTTTTCTTTTTTGCAGTTCTAACCAGCACAACTATTTACTTTAAATTTCGTTCTTCGTCATTCACTCAAAATACCGTGTACACATTACACACGATTGACCAGTCAAATTAGGGCAGCATCTCACATTATTTTTTGAGCATGATATTGAAGGGCTCGCCAGCAACAATGTCTTGTAGACAACTTAGAAACACACGCGTGATGACCAATTTTCTCCATGTGCAATGCACCCATGACACACATCCAAATGGATCATAAATTATATCTTCGGTTCAAAAGATAAACATGGCGCAAGCTTTGGAACAAAGCCAAAAATGACGGGTGGACGGATGGGAGGAAAGCCGCGCCACGTAAGTGGATGTTTCGAGGGGTAATTCAACTGTTGGCGAAGGGTGATTCAACTCGAATGCGATGTTTCGGGATGATTAAACTCCACTTTCAAGCATTTTGACTTCCCTCGTAGTGGAATCCAAATGAATCAACACTATTTTTTTGGGATGGTGATTTGATCTACTCGGTTCAGTGTGATCCTCCACGCACGGTCAGATCTCAACAGAAGTGGCAGATCCAAAAACCACCGGACTGCAAGTGGGCCCCGCCCGTCAGCGCCAGCGGCCCGAGCCCAGCAGGCCTAAACCAAACCAGGCGCGGAAGTCTGGCCCGTCCGACCCCCCATGGCGCCGCCGCCCCGAGGTCGTCTCCGTCTCCACGCGTAATGGCGGCCACCTCCACCTCGGCCTCCCCCGCCGCGGCCTCCGACGACCTCCACGCCTTCCTCCGCCGCGGCCTCCGCACCCGCTGCGCCGTGCTCCGCGCGCACGCCTTCCTCCTCCGCCGCGGCCTCCTCCTCGGCCACCCGGTGCCCTCGGGCCTCCTCCTCTCCGCGGCCGCCGCCTCCGCCTCCACCTCCGCTACCCACCTCGTGCGCCTCCTCCTCCGCCACCTGCCCGCTCCCCTCCCGCTCTTCTCCCTCTCGGCCGCCCTCCGCGCCGTCGCCCCGCGCGTGCCCTTCTCCGCGCTGCTCTCCCTCTTCGCCCACCTCCTCCGCTCCCACGCTCCCTCCGGCTTCCCCGACGCCTTCGCCTTCCCGCCGCTCCTCTCCGCGGCCGCTTCCGCGCGCTCCCCGCGCCACCACCTCCCCTCCGCGCTCGCGCTCCACGCGCAGCTGCTCCGACGCGGCCTGCTCTTCGCGCCGCCACCCCACGCCGCCAACGCGCTCCTCCATTTCTACGGCGCCGCCGGCAGCCTCCCCTCCGCGCGCCACCTGTTCGACGAAATGCCCTTCAGGGACATCGCGTCCCACAACACCATGATGACGGCCCACGCTGCTGCTCTGGGCGGCGGGGTTGACGCCGCGCGCCAGCTGTTCGACGGAATGCTCCTCAGGAACGTCGTGTCCTGGAACGTCATGATCAATGGGTATGTGAAGGCCAAGCGGCCCGAGCAGGCTCTGGAGGTGGTGCGGTGGATGTCCGGGGTTGGGGTCAGGGGCACAGCCACGACGATGGTCGGGGCGGCCACCGCGTGCGCCAGGTTGGGGAGGCTGGGTTCTGGGAGGGAGGTGCATTGCGCGTTCTTGCGCCGCTTTGAGGAGGACAACCTGTTGTTCTGGACCTCGCTGGTTGATATGTATGGCAAGTGCCGGAGGGTGGCGGCTGCAAGGAAGGTGTTTGATCGGCTCAACATCCGGAATGTTGTTTGCTGGAATGCAATGATCATCGGGCATTGCGTGTATGGCGAACCTGGTGATGGGCTTCAGCTGTTCCATGAGATGATTGGACAAGGTGAGTACATTGGATTATATATGTTTGTACTTCTGTTAGGCTCCATGGGTTTTCAAGTTTGATATATATAGCACCTGCCTTTTCAGGGAAGAATGGTTCAAATGCCCAATGGGTTCTCCGGCCAGATGAAGTCACTTTCATTGGTGTACTCTGTGCGTGTACCCGTTTAGGTCTCCTGGATGCTGGGAAGGTATATTTCAACCAGATGACCACGACGTACAGTCTCAGGCCAACATTCGCGCACTATTGGTGCATGGCAAATCTGTATGGGAGCGTTGGCCTTCTGGAAGAAGCAGAGGGCCTCTTGAGGAGCGTGCCAGAGGAGCTGAAGGCACGTGCATTGGGCGGTTTGCTCGGGTTGTGCCGGTTCAGAGGGGAATGGAAACTTGGGGAACGTATAGCCCTCAGGTTGATCGAGCTGGAACCAAGCAACTGTGCTCACTATGCTCTGTTGTGCAGTGTATATGCTTCTGCGGGAAGATGGGAAGATGCTCACAGGGTGAAGGCTATCATAAAGGAAAGCGATGAGAGGTTCAGTCCTGGACACCGTCTGGTGGATCTAAATGAGATCGCAAGTGAATTTAAAATTAGGGAGAGGCAACCTGAGAATCAGGAAATATATGTTATCCTGGATGACTTGGTGTCAAAGCTGCAGTTTACAAGCAGAGAAGATGCGCACACTGAGCCAGGGATAAAATAGTGCAGTGTACACTTACAGACCATTTCCGAGCTGCACGGGTTTTGAGCAGGCAGGCAGGAGGCAGCTAGCCGGAACAGTAGGCTATGTTGTGACTCCACATGTAAGACACAGGGTTGCAAGAAGTGTATTCCCCAGGTGTGTTTTTGCTAAGCCGTTTAAGATTCTCTTGGGTCAGAAATGTTTGAGATGATACGTTGCATATACAGATGCATACAAGTGACACTCCACACACAGTTCATACAAGAAACTCAGGATGCCCTGTTCTTCATGGAAATCCTCTGACAGCATGGTTCTGGCTGTGAGGATAATAAGATCGAGCTCTTGAGATATATTACCAAAATTACCGTGTTGCGGCATCTCTGCTAGTTCGTGTGGATGGAAAGTACAAGTTTCGGTATATTGGGATGAAGGCAACAGAGCTGAAGGGCTGGCCTGTAGTTATTTGGTGAGAGGACAAAATATTGGTCATACATTTGGCATAGGATGAAGGTTGCAACCATGAAATTTTCTTTTCCTTTTCTCCCATACTGACAGTTGACCAGAATCGGCGCAAGGCAAGTTTAAGAGAAGCCAAGTCCAGTGTAGAGTTTCTTACCCTTTTTTCTTACACCTTTATATGGTCAGCCTGTCAGGCCAATGTCTCCTGGTGAAATTTTGATAATTATGCCATTCGAGTTTTGGTCATACTTTTGGCATAAGATGAAGTGTGCGGCCATGGGAGTTTCTTTCGCCTTTTGCCTGCACTGACAGTTGGCACAAGGCAAGTCTAAGAGAAGCCAAGTCTTGCGTAGAGTTTCTTTTTTCTTTCCTACACTTTCTTATGGTCAACCTGTTAGGCCAATGTCTCCTGATGAAATTTTGATATTGATGCCATTCGAACCATTGTTGTAGAAGTAGCAAATAACTGAAGAAATTGATTCTTTATAGTTCTGTCTGTTTGATGGACATATGGAGTTAATGATTGATAATACCATTGCACAAAACCACCATGGCATGTGGATATGGAACCTGAATGTTAGTATCTTTTTAGCCTTTGCTTTTTACAGCCTTTTTAGCTTTTAATTAGTGACTACCTGAATGCCTACATGTCCTGAAGAAATAATTGAAACAAATGCAATCATGTGGCACACCAGTCTGGATAAATCTATGGCCTCAAAATTGACCTAGAGTTGGTAAAAGCAATGGTGCTTATAGAAATAGCGAAACTGTAAATTGATCCAATGACAATTCATGAATATGGCAATTTTATGGTGACCATGGATGACAATATTATGAAATTTAGCAGACCAAGAAGGATCTTCTTTAACTGAAGGGATCAGTAAAAATTTAGAAGCAGCACAATCATGAACAGAACAGGTATGTACACAATCTTCATAGACATGGATGTTAGTGTGTAGTCCTAGTTTTCATCTTTGTTTGTTTGTTGTTGCCGTTGTTTTTACTCTTCTTTGAATCGTATTTAGTTATGTGTGCAAGTGCATTTAAGAAAGGACAAGAAAATATTCGAGGTTGTAATCTTTTAGATCCTGCTGTGTTTTATGCCGAGGGTGTGTTGATGTAAATGTGATGGCACTGCTTGATTTCTCCTTGGTCAATATGAACCTGATCATCTAGTTCTTTGATCACAAGTCTTCAGCTTGGTGATCTAACCATTGTAGGCCATTTTTGATCTTAATCTACAGACTCATATCACTTGGACTTGCTCAAAGAACAATGGACAGTGGTCTGACCAGTAGTTATATTTTTATGGGGACCTGTAGTTATTCTGGTGAGTACAAACTATTGTTCATACATTTGGCATAGGATGAAGGGTGCGATCATGAGCTCTTTTCCTTTGCCTTCTTCCTGCACTGGCAGTTGACCGGGCTTAGCACAAGTCAGCTTTAACAGAAGCTAAGTTTTGTCATAGAGTTTATTTTTATTCTCGTGCGCCTTTCTTATGGTTAGCCGGTCGTGCCAATGTCTCCTGATGATTTTTTTTTAATCATAACACCATTTTAGCCATTGTTGTGGAAATAGCAAATAACTGAATACACAGATTTTTTGTTGTTGTAGTTGTGGTACTTTGCTTGACAAATTTAATCGCTTACCCATAGTATCAGTGCAGTAAACTACCATGACACAAAGATATGGAACCTGAATGATATTTCTTTAGCCATTCCCTTTTTACAGGTTTTTAATAGGTAGTTTTTTTTAACTTATTGACCCGAGGAAATGCAAAGACGAATACAACCTTGTTACAGAATGTAGTGAAGACGGAATCCACGAGCATGTCAATTTCATCGTAGACAAAGGGTGTCGATTTAATTGGATTTAGCATACTAATATGGATTTTTAATTTTGGAAGGGATCAGTAAAAGTTTAGTAGTGGTACAGCCGTGAACACAACAGAACAGAACAGAGGATCTTCCTTTAGGTGTTGCTTTTTCTCCTCTACCCTGAATCTTATCTGGTTATGTGTGCAATTGCAGTTAACAAGCAGCAAGAAAATTAGGGTGAGATCAAATGCTGCAACACTGACAGGCCACAATACTATCCTTCCTGTTAAACCATTATCCCATTTTAAAGAGTTGCCAGATGTGCTAGAAGATTTGTGTGGTGAGCGTCCAGATTGAGGCAGATGAGCTGCATCTCAATTAGCAGTCACCTAAAAAATATTGGTCATACACCTGGCATATGATGAAGGGTGCAGACATGAGAGTTTCTTTTGCCTTTTTCCTGTGCTGACAAGCTGACCGTAATTGGGACAAGGCAAGTTTAATACTCCCTCTGTCCCAAAATAAGTGTTGCTGACTTAGTATAACTTTGTACTAAAGTTGTACTCCCTCTGTCCCAAGATAAGTGTCAATGATCTAGTACAAAAATTATACTAGTTTAGTACAAAATCTGCGACACTTATTTTGGGACGGAGGGAGTACTAAATTAGCGACACTTATTTTGAGATGGAGGGAGTAGAAACCAAGTCTTGTGTAGAGTTTCTTACTCTTTTTTCTTAATTTTTCTATGGTCAGCCGGTCAGGCCAATGTCTCGTAATGAAATTCTGATAATGCCATTTGAGCCATTGTTGTAGAAATATCAAATAACTGAAATACACAGATTACTTGTTGTTTTGTCAGTTTGCTGGATAAATGGAGTTAATGATCCGTATACCAGTGCAGTAAATTAGCATGAAACACGGATTTGGGACCTGAACGCTATACTTTTAAGCTTTTGCTTTTATTAGTACAATATTTTTTAGCTTTTACTCCCTCCGTTCCTAAATATAAGTCTTTTTAGAGATTTCAATATGGACCACATACGGATGTATATAAACGTATTTTAGAGTGTAGATTCACTCATTTTGCTATGTATGTAGTCCATATTGATATCTCTAAAAAGACTTACATTTAGAAACGGAGGGAGTACTTTGAACGCATATGCCTTGCAGCAGAAATAATAAGAACAAATCCAATCATGTGGCGCATCAGTCTGTGAATCCATAGATGGCAATATTATGGAATTTAGCAGATTAAGAAGGATCTTGTTTTACTGAAGGGGTCAGTAATAAAAGTTTAGAAGCAACACGATCATGAACAGAACAGGTATGTACAAAGTCTTTAGAGACATTGATTTGAGCGTAGTCCTCGTTTCTTTTCTCTCTGTTGTTGTCGCTGCCTTTCCTCTTCTTTGAATTGTATTTAGTCATGGGTGAAATGTTCTAGGGGGGTAATATTTTATATCCTGCCGTGTTTTATGCTAGGGGGTGTGGACGTAAATGTGATGGCACTGGTTTGATTTATCCTTGGTGAATATGAACCTGGTCATCTAATTCTTCAGTCGGAATTCTTCAACTTGGCGATCCATCCAATTCAGGCCATGTTTGGTCAGTCTGATTGGCTCACATGAAACTTGGTCAAAGAAAGACGGACAGTCGTCTGACCTGTAGTATTTCTGGTGAGAACAAATTACTGTTCATTACATTTGGCATAGGATCAAGGATGCAGCCATGTGGTCTTTCCTTTTGCATTGTTCCTGCGCTGAGTTGACAAGAATTGGCACACATCAAGTTTAACTGAAGCCAAGTCTTTCTTAGAGTTTCTTAACTCTTTTTCTTACACTTTCTCATGGTCGGCCAATCAGGCCAATGTCTCCTGATGAATTTTTTGATAATGCCATTCGAGCTATTGTTGTAGAAAATAGCAAATAAGCGAACACACGAATTCCTTTTACTGGTTTTGTCAGTATGAGATTGCTTACCGGATAGTTTGCTGGACAAATGGAGTTGATGATTCATCATATAAGTGCACTAAATAAATTACCATTGTATTCCAGCAAAAGGAATAAACCCTACCATGAAGTCAAGAAAATGCCCTGAGGAAAAATGTTCGTAAATTTGAAAAATGCTCATGTATTTGGAAAATGTCATGAATTGTAATAGTTCATGAGCTTGAAAAGTGCTCATGCATTTTACACGTCTCCTTGAACTTAAAAACACTGTTAACAAACTTTCATAATATTCATGAATTTTTAAAAGGGAAAAAGTTCTTTGCTTTTTCCTGTTTCTTTTTTGTAAGAGTAATAGTTCATCTTATTCATCCCATTTTTCAAAAATATTCGTGCTTTAAATGATCTCCGTGTATTTTAAAAATATTCCTTGTATTTTTCAAAAGTATTCGTTGTGTATATAATTTTTTTTATCGTTCTTTTACAAATGTTCATCTTGTACTAACAATGTCCATTCTGTATTTTTAAAATGTTCATCATATATTAAAAAATGTCATCGCATATTAAAAACTATTTACCATGTAAGAAAAATGTTAGCAATGTTTTAGAAAAAGTTCAATTAGTATTACGAAATATTTATCTTGTTTTAGAAAGCTTCATCGTGTATACAAGACTGTTCATTTCCTGTGGAAAAAGCCGTTCACTCTGTCTGAGAAAATGATCGTGTAATAAAAATGTTTATTTTTCATGAAAAAGGTGCTTGCTGTGTATATATTTTTGTATTTTAGTTAAGTGTTCACATGTCTTCTGAAAACTTTACATGTAATTTAAAGAAAGCATTAATGCAGTTTTTGAATTTCTACATGGACGATGATTAAATTTTAGAAACATGATGAATATTCCATGTATTTTACCCAAAAGGGTAGGAATTTGTCCCAATAGAATAGAGTTTGTTTTCTTTTGAACTATAGGAGAGGTTGGAAAAGGAAAACAAAATAGTAGTGGAAAAAACTGTGTGTTACACTCTTCTAAGTGGGAACATGTGCCTTTTTGCGACGTTGGGACTGGCTTATAAGTTTTTTTTAGGGCTATATTGATCATATTCCACATGAAGTGGTGTACAAAAAGGATCATGAGGATAGATGAATCATAGGTGTTGCCCCTTATCAAGAGTGTTTAAAAACTTAACTAACCTCTCTGCATCAGTGTTGGATGTCCGACCTTCAAAAATAAACTTACAATTAACTAAGGTAGCTCGTTGTTTAATCTCACTAATAATACAACCATAGGTGCTACTAGTCCCTCTTTCAATGTCGTTCACCACCTGATATTTTGAATCATCAAGTCTTCTGCAAGAGCCAAAGCTTCACTACATGCCATCGCCTAGCTACATCGATGATTCCCTGGACTACCAGAGAGGAGCTGCCCAAATATCGTCCAATATCATCATCTTGGCACACTGCGGATGCCGCTCCTCTCAACTCAAACTTTGCCACACTTGCATCGACATGGATTTTTGCGCATAAGTGGGAACATCATAGGCGAGTGGGGCATCTAGCTCACTACATGCGACACGTAGGGCAATTCTTTTGCCGCATCGAAAATATTCATATCATCCAAAAAAATCTTGATACATTAGAAATGTTCACGCACTTAAATAAGAAATGTTCATGAATATTTCGAAAAATATTTATATATCGTAAGAAGTGTCTGCAATTTTTTAAAAAACATTTAGTACCATGCAGAAAAATGGTCATGGCATTTTAGGAAAAAAAGTTCACGCGTTTGAAAAGAATGTACTTTATATATTTAAAAACATTGTATACAAGATAGAAAATTGTGCGTACTATTCAAAAAAATGTTGAGCATGTATTTGTAAAATGTTTAGCATGTATTCATGAATGTTTGAACTTATATTTGAAAAAATGTTCTTCCTGTATATAAAAAATGTTCAACATGTTTTAAAAATTTAAAATGTATTTCAAAAGAATAAGACAAACCAGAAATAAACTCAATAAAAACCGTAAAGAAAAACACAGAGAAAGAAAAAAGTTAAAAAAACCGTGTGGAACCTTGTAAAACCGGCCGTTACCATGGATGGTTCCACGTAATTGGACCGGCCCATGACGAAGCTCTGGCGCGCTCCCTGCTCCCTCCTTTTCCTCTTCTTCCCAGCGAAGCAACCCTACATTTTCTCAAAAAAAAAAGCAAAGCAACCCTACCTGTCAAAAAAAAAGAAAAAAAAAAGCAAGTTCGCTCGGCCAAGCCATGGCCGCCACCGTCGCTGGCCCGCTCCCCACCCCCGCTCGCTCCACGACTACCAAGGATAAAATAGCTATAGGACGAGGTGCTCGCCCTAGCTGAGTTCCGTCGCCGGACTCCGCCAGGTCGGTTGGTTCCTCTTGGGGGGCATGAGATGGAGCACGCCCACCACCTGCTCGGGCAAATGCCAGCAAGCACAACAGCTCAACAGTAGCTTCCGGTCGATCAAATTAGTTTCTGTGATGACCCTGTTGCTCCTAACTTTGAAGGCCACGTCAAGGTCAAGTTGAGATGTGCACCTTCTTCCTCCCATCCCAGTGGCCCAAGCAAGGACACAGTACCGCACCAAAGAAGATCCATTGTGATGATGAGGAAGAGACAGGGTCATAGAATTTTTGGGCAACCGGTTTCGACACCGCTTGCAGGTTGCGTTCAAATTAAGTACGTATCAGCGAACCAAGCACACCCTTTTTTTGCATCCAAAGTACATACCGCGTGGATCTTGATCTTGATCACTAGTATCTGATCACACCTTATAGTAGGATAATTCAAGTTTCCTTGATAAAAGCTTCCGTCCGTCGATTCGGTTATCCTCATGGTGATGCACACGAGCTGCCAAGAATAGAGCAATCCGCTTACTGTTTTGGGAGCGTGATCGGCAGTCCTAGTTTTGACAACGAAAGGTAGCTTATAAGCAGCTTACACTGATGTACGAGCACTCACATGCATGGACTCGTATCGACAAAGTGAAGAAAACAGTGTCATAGAAGCATTTTCAGTCCTCATCAATGATTCCTGGAAGGTACCATCCTGTATGCCTCTGGTTTTCTCCTTAGTTTCTTTTCCCCCTTTTTGCTGATTAATTTGTGTAAAATACAACTAGTTAATTATCTGTGCGTTGTCATGGGGTATAAGTATGCAAACACGCAGGCCGACCGGGGGCGCGTAGTGGTGGCCCGCCTGGCCCTGACATGGTTGTCGGGTTGGGTGGGAATACCACTGCAGCTGGCTTTGTCTCAAAAAAAAAAAAAACCCACTGTAGCTGGCCTGCCTGGCCGCCCGCCTGAACCACCAGAGGGCGGGAATCCCTTTGAAGATGCGTCTGGCAGGTCTGCAGCCACGGATCCCGAGTGGATTCGTCTGCCCGAATCAGCTCCGGTAGCCGCGCCCTAATCTTCTGTGGGTGCTGCTGCATGGTCAGACTGTTGCATAAAATCATAGTTATTTTCACCTATTTCTTTTGTGCTTCCTTGCCTAGATTCCTGCACGCTTTCAACAGAGATATTATCAAAAGTATTACTCATTGACATATGGCCAGCAGAATCCATCCTGTCTGATTTCGGGCTCCGCAAAACCGTTAAGATTCAAATACAGGGACGTGTGCGAAGATCCCAGCAGCCTCGTCACCCTAGCTCGCTACTCGATGGACACAACGACGAACTCGCACGATGACAAGGAAGAAGAACACGATAGTTTATCCAGGTTCGGGCCACTGCGAAACGTAATACCCTACTCTTGCTTTGGTGGATTGCCTCTCGAAGAGGTGATGTGGATGGAATAGTACAGTGTTCTTCGGTGTAGCGACCTGACTCAAAACGAGTCAAGCCTCTGTGTGTTCTGTGCCATCCCTGGATCAATATGCTGGCACACACAGTACATCAATGTATATATCAAAGTGCAATCACATGTAACAGCGTAAAACAGATATATACCTTAAAATAGCAGCGGATACAGTCAACGGGAGTGGAGTCCCAATAACACCAACGGCAAGTTGAGTGCAAACCGTAACCCTGAATCGTACTCTTACCCGTCGTAGAAAAGTATCTGCAACATGATACGTTGCAGCCATATAGATCAGTACATTGAATGTACTGGCAAGATCACCATAATAGAACAGAAGAATAAAGACTATTCTGTATGCAAAGGCTTTGTGGCTCTGTGTCTGAGTTTTTGGCGTAAAAGCTGATTTTATTTTCCTACAACAAAAGGAATATCGGGAATTTCACTATAGAATTACCTATCATGACATGGTTCCGCCAACCAATGTCTCAATGCCCACAAGTATCATAAGTTGCCCACAATTAAGTTATCAGTCCAGTGTTGAGAGTTCAGAGATAGATCCAAGTCTAGAAGCTCAAATTGTCCATAAACGTGGACACGGCTAATCGATTAGGTTTAACTCTGCAGAGTGTTGTGTACTTTACCCACAAGATTCTTTCCCTCCTGGTAAGTCCTCGCACTGCCTGGTGTTTGAGAATAGGATGAAAGAAACATGGTCTTTCAGAGTGCTTCCCTGACTGTTCGACAGTGCCCATCCAATCCTAACATCGACTACATCTCGTAGCACTGCCCAGCAGAGTCACAACAAAGATCAACCAAGCCAGAGCCCATAATGACTTGTGGCTACACAGGTAAGCTTCCGGGCATGAAGTATTCATCCTTCCCTTTGAGTCTGGGTGAAGCTTTCCGCAAGATGTCATGGCACTTCCCCATGCATCCCGGCCACTCACTGGTTTCTCCAGGATGCCCATCAATTCCATCCTTCACCCAGTAGTGTGTATTGACAACTTGTCTTCTCGAGTCTCGAAGTCTTGAGGTCTTGAAGATGCAGGACTTGAAGATGTCTTCATGAAGTTGTCGTCTTGACGTAGAGTCCTTCTTCACACCACTCACGAACACTCATACCAAACCCCATCTACTTTAGCATAGCATAAAAGTAACTAACGTTCCCGGGGCTTTAGTAACCAGTGGTGGGTTCCTACCTCATGCATTCTACTCAACTACAAGAATTTCAATAACACTACGAGAGGGATGTGTTGAATGATGTCACTACATGCAATAAAAACATAGGTATGAAATAGATGGTCAAGGTGAACTTGCCTGTACTGTTGATGAAGATAAAGATTGCTCTCAGAAAATAACTTGATAGACTATACGTCACTCTCCGATGAGAAATCTATACAAACAAACATTGCATTCATATAAGCAATCATACTAGCAATCAATACTAACAATCACAAGGTAACACAAGACACAAAGGCAACAATGTTGATGAAGGAAATACTTAAGACAAAAGTTAAAATCAAGAAAGTTTTCATAAAAGCACCTAAAGTAGTTTTCCCCTACAAACAACTATTTTCAGTAGTACCAAAACATTAACAAAGTAAAATACAACAAAAGGATTTTAGTAAATATTTTACTAGTAAAAAGAATTACTTTTGAAGAACAAGTAAAACTATGAAAACAACATCCTAAACAACATGAGTGTTTGCCTAATGATCTTAACTACAAGCACAACCATAAACTAAGAGAAAACAAATTATGAAACAACTAAGTTAACAGAAAATAAAACAATTTATAAAATATTTTCAAACAAGAGTTCCAACTAGCAATACTAGAGCATCTCAACAAAACAAGACAAAGATATGGGCTCTAAGTTTAGGTGGCTAAACCACTACTAAAACAACTATTCTTTTGTAACCAAACTAATAGTTAACAGAAAAGAATTAGTAAAAATATTTATTTTAAAACAGAATTAAATCATTTAAAACTTTTGTGAAAATGATCTCTACTAAAACTAAGTTGTTTTATAAAACATTACCTAATGAAAAATAATATAGTTTTCCTATCATAATAGAGCAAAACCAAATTATTTTTATCAACAAAACATTTATTAACAGAAAAGATTACTAATTTTTTTTCTTAGAAAACAGAATTTAATTATATAAAACTTTTGTTAAAAGAATCATTACTAACTAACTTGTGTTTAGTAAACTATACCTAATTGAATAATAGGTTATTAAACTACACAAATTATTTTTCTTAACAGCAAGTATAAATCCTAAATTTAGAACAACAGAACTAAATGAAATCTAACACATAATATAAATCATATTCAGATTTTCTAAATAAAACAAAGTAAATCAATTTAATTAAACTAATAGGAAACTAAACAGATTCTGTTTTTAGTTAAAACCCTATTAAATTTTATTTTAAAAAATTCTCAAACTAAGCATGAAGATAGTCCTAAGTAATACCAAACAGTAGCAAAAAGATTCATATAAAAATATATTTTTAAACTCAAGTTATTCAGAAAACAAGATTTAAATCAAATATGTTTAAATTCCAATTTAAATTTTCAAACATAGGCAAACTTTATATCTACAGAAACTAGATAAAATTTGTGATACAATGAAAAAAGAATCAATTTAAAATAGTTAAAAACATAAAAGATATAAAGAAAATAAAAACAGAACTATTCTGTTTTTGAAATTAAAACAGAAAAAGAAAAGGTGGCTTCTAACGGACACGGGGGGGGGGGGGGTACACGTGTCGTTCTGCTATTGGCTACGGGGTGCGCGTGCGAGCGGGTGACCGAAGCTTAGAGGAAAACATTTCGGCGTTTAATTGCTTCTAATCTGGCACGTACGAATTCGATCCGGCGGTTGAGAGAGAGAGAGGGGAGGGCTCACGGTGGGGAGGTCGTCGGCGAGGAGTACTCCGGCGAGGCCGAAACGTCGAGGTGGTCGGGGGCGTGTCTCCGGCGGTCCTTTGGCGTGGCTGATGGCACCAGGCGACGCAGGGGAACGCGGCGGCGAGGATGGTGGCGTCGGGGAGGTGAGGAGGCGACGGTGTTGACGACCACGAGCTTGGAGCGATTCGGGAAGTGGTGTAGCTCCGGCGAGGTTGCGGGTACGGCAGCTCTGGTGGGTGTACGGTGACGCAGGGGGTGCGGGTGGTGCGCACGGGTGCGGGGAGGCGGATGGTGGGGCTCGAGAGGCGGTGGGGTGTCGGGGAGGAGCAGTGGAGCAACAATGGTGCGGCGGTGACCCGGATGCTCCAGCGAAGGATTCCGGCGATGTGAGTGCACGGGAGGTGGGGAAAACAGGGGGAATGGAGAGAGGGGAGCGGTGGCTCTTATATAGGCCAGAGGGGGATCAAGGAATGGAAGGGGGAGGGGATTCCGGCGAGGAGGAGGTCGCGGCGGCGGCGGCGCGCGCGGGAGGAGAGGGGTGACCGGTGCGGAAGTTTCGGGCAGCCGGGCCCGCTTGCCAGAGAGAGCGAGAAGGGAGCACGATCAGCGGGCGGCCGACATGGAGGGATTTCGGGAGAGGCTTAAAGTGAGGTGGGCCGACGGGCTTTAAAACGTTTTGAAGATTTTTCCTTATATAAAAAGAACAGAAAAGGAATCTATTTAAATGAAAATCAAACAGACTTTTATATATACATATTATATATCAAAATGACCGGAAAAAGATTTCCTAAATCATGAACATAATTTCAGAGTAAAATAAAATACTTGCAACATCATAAAAAATCAAACAGTGCTACTATTTTAAATAAAATGCAATTAAAACATTTTGAAAATATCAAAATGACTTCAAATTTATAATTCTTCATTTTTATTTTGAAAGAAATCATTTTACCCTATCTTCCATATATTTTAATTTTGAAGAGAGATATATTTTTAAAACCACTTTTCAAAATGGCTTCGAAACCTAATAGGTAATAATTCAGAAATAGTTTTTTTGAGTTTTTTTATAAATTCAAATATGATTCAAATGACCCCTGATTTGGAGTGTCATATTACTCCTCTCAAATTTGTCAAGGGTTTTGAATATTTATAAATTCAAGTATGGAATTCAAATACGAAAGTGAAATTCCATAGGAGAAACTTTTCAAATAGTTTTCAAACTTCCAACTCCTATTTCATATAAATTGAAGAAGTCATATTATCTCCTCTCATGAAAGTCATTGAGTTGCATAAAGTTTCTGAATTTGAAATATTTTCAAATGGGAATTCAAACCATTTTCAAATCCCTTTTCATTTCTTTAAATGGAAGAAGTCATGTCATCTTCACTCTGGGGTTTTGTGATGAAATGAATTTGAATTCCTGGTGATCAAAATGCAGAGTGAAAGTTTTGGGAAAGTCATTTCATTCCCTCTCATCAAACTTTCAAAAGTTTCAAATTTCACTCACTTTCAATCACTCAAACAAACAAGCAATCATTCTAAATTATTATAACATTCCAAAGTTTGGGATGTTACATTGGGCCTCCTGAGGGCTATCTTGAGGTGCTCGAGGCCCTCTATGGCTTGGTGGTGGATGAGTGGTGGAACGGATGGTTTGATCCGTGGGTTCCGTCGGTGGGTTCGGTCTCGTCCCTCCGTCCGTCCCCGGCCCGTTCCCTTTCTATGGTGCAACATATCATTAGTAAAAAACAAACCTTTCGTCCCAAGCATTAGTCTCGGTATGGTTACGAGCCGGTACTAAAGATGCTATTAGTCCCGGTTCGTGCCGGCTCCAACGGCTAGGAGCAGGGCGACCTTTAGTACCGGCTCGTAAAGGATCTTTAGTACCGGTTCGTGTCAAGAACCGGTACTAAAGGGGGCGTGGCAGACTTTTGGTCAGACTTGGGCCCCGCATGACTCTTTAGTACCGGTTGGTGGCACGAATCGATACTAAAGGTTGCCCTTTAGTACCGGTTGGTGTCACCAACCGGTACTAAAGACTTCCTATATATATGCTTCGTCCGCAACCGATCGAAAGGGCTCTCATTTCTCTGTTTTCTCCCCTATTCTTCTTCTTGCTCTCGAAGCTCATCCTCTATTTTTCCAAGGATTTGTCAAGATTTGAAGGCATCTCATCTATCCAAGTGTTCACAAAGGTTAGCAACTTTGCCCCTTCATCTCTCATTGCTAGATTAGCTTGTGGTATGCTCAAAGATATGTGATTTGTGGGTTTTAGCTAGGTTTTGGGGGAGTGATCATTATGTGCGAGTTTATTTGATTTATATGCAATATGAGCTCAAATTAACTTGTTAGGTTGCATATGTGTAGGTGTGGTTTATTTGGTGCCTTCCCATCCCCGTCCTAACCATCGTCGATCGTCCGCACTGTCTCGTCGCGGCACCGACCACCTTGGTGAGCCTCTTGTTCTTCTTAAAACCTTTTTGTTAAGAAAATTACTTGTATGATTTAGATAGCTGTGTGTACGATTTACTTACTTGTATTATTGTTAGTTATTCTATAGTGTCATGGTTATGGTATCCACCCACATCGGCCCTCGTCTAGTCTATGATTCAGATGTGGTATGTCGTTATCTTTTATAACTATTTCACACATCATCTAATGTCCATGACAATTAATTATGCCACCAAATTGAAGTAGATGTTTTTATCTATAGGAAGTAGTTGGACCAGAAATTCCAACCGACTATGCAATTCTGCTCGAGAAATTAACACAAGCTGAAAAAGAAATTGATCATTTGAAAGAAAAATTGAAAAGAATTGAAGATGAGAAGATGGGATTGGAGTTGCATGTTGCCGATCTCGTCGATAATCACAAGAACAAGATGGCTGGAACGCGCTTGAAGCTTAGAAAGATTAGAAAATATGCATTGATAAAGAGGCTTGGTATCATTATGCCATTGGCTCAATTGTTACCATCGTTGCGATTATGATCGCATTTGTTGTTGCATTTACATGTTTTAGATAGTTGTACGTTGTTTTATGAGATGTATGTATGAACTATAAGTATCTATTATTTGCAGTAATACCATTTGGTCACTGCTAGCTCTACTTTGGTTGTAATGTGATGATAAAGTTGTATTAATTTGGTCACTTCGATGTTGTGTAGTGAACATGGGCCGACAATGGATGTACGATGACCGACTAAGTCGAGGGTTCCTTAATGGCCTGCATGATTTTATTCGTGTGGCTGAGGCAAACATGCAGAATGGTTTCATGTGTTGTCCATGTCGTGACTGTAAGAATGATATGAATTAATCTACCTTAAAAACCCTTCACTACCACCTGCTGAAGTCCGATTTCATGTCCGGCTATAGCTGTTGGACCAAGCATGGAGAAAGAGGGGTTATAATGGAAGACAATGAAGAAGAAGAGGATGATGACAACTATCCTTCCGCCAATACAACAATGGGGGAAGCTGAAGAAGAGGCATTAATGGGGGAAGCTGAAGAGGCATCAGATGAGCCCGCTGATGATTTGGATCGGGTCATTGCTGATGCAAAGAGAAACTACGAAAGTGACAAGGAGAGATTGAAGTTGAAGCGCATGTTAGAGGATCACAAGAAATTCTTGTATACAAATTGTGAAGATGACTAGAAAAAGCTGGGTACCACGCTGGAATTGTTGCAATGGAAGGCGAAGAATGGTGTAACTGACAAGGGATTTCAAGAATTGCTGATAATGATAAAGAAGATGCTTCCAAAGGATAAGGAATTGCCTGAAAGTACGTACGAAGCAAGGAAGGTTGTCTGCCCTCTAGGATTAGAGGTACAGAAGATACATGGATGCCCTAATGACAGCATCCTCTACTGCGGTGAGGAGTATGAGAATTTGGATGCATGCCCGGTATGCGGTGCACTGCGCTATAAGATCCCCCCCGATGACCCTGGTGATGTGGGGGGCGAACGCCATAGAAAGAGGGTTCCTACAAAGGTGATGTGGTATGCTCCTATAATACCACGGTTGAAATGTTTGTTCCAATACAAAGAGCATGCCAAGTTGTTGCGATGGCACAAAGAAGAACGTAAGAAAGACGGGATGTTGAGAGCACTTGCTGATGGGTCGCAGTGGAGAAAAATCGAGAGGGAGTTTGAGGACTTTGTAGCTGATGCAACGAACTTATGGTTTGGTCTTAGTACAGACGACATGAATCCTTTTGGGGAGCAGAGCTCCAGTCACAACACCTGGCCCGTGACTCTATGTATCTACAACCTTCCTCCTTGGTTGTGCATGAAGCGGAAGTTCAATATGATGCCAGTGCTCATCCAAGACCCTAAGCAACCCGGCAACGACATTGATGTATACCTAAGGCCATTAGTTGATGAACTTCTATAGTTGTGGAAAAAACCAGGTGTACGTGTGTGGGATACGCACACAAAAAAGGAAATTGACCTACGAGCGTTGCTGTTTGTAACCATCAATGATTGGCCTGCTCTTAGTAACCTTTCAGGACATACAAACAAGGGATACAATGCATGCACACACTGTTTAGATGATACTGAAAGTATATATATTTGGATAAATGTAAGAAGAATGTGTACCTGGGACATCGTCGATTTCTACCGATCAAGCATATCTTAAGAAAGGCAGGCAACCATTTCAAAGGTGAGCCAGATAACCGGAAGAAGCCTGGCCTCCGTACTGGTGAATATATATTTGATATGGTCAAGGATTTACAAGTAATCTTTGTAAAGGGTCCTGCCGGACAATCTGTTCCGAAAGACGCCAACGGACACGCACCCTTGTGGAAGAAGAAATCTATATTTTGGGAACTTGAATATTGGAAAGCCCTAGAGGTCTGCAATGCAATCGACGTGATGCATGTGACGAAGAATCTTTGTGTGAACCTGCTAGGCTTCTTGGGCATGTATGGAAAGACAAAAGATACACCGGAGGCACGGGAGGACAAGCAAAGAATTAACGAAAAAGACGGCATGCCTCTAAAGCAGTATCAAGGTCCTGCCAGCTACGCTCTTACAAAAGAAGAGAAGGGAATCTTTTTTAATGCCTGCTCAGTATCAATGTCCGGTTTGGCTTCTCGTCGAATATAAAGGGAATAATAAATATGACAGAGAATTTTTTTTCAAAATCTAAAGTCTCATGGCTGCCACGTGATTATGATGCAATTACTACCAAGGTTATATAATGACCTGGTCCAATGTCTTGTCAGTTTCGAGTTGGTGTTCCCTCCATCCTTCTTCAATATTGTGACGCACGTCCTAGTTCACCTAGTCGAAGAGATTAACATTCTGGGTCCTGTATTTCTACACAATATGTTCCCCTTCGAAATACGTTCATAACCGTGCTAGGCCAGAAGGAAGCATCACCAAGGGATATGGAACAAAGGAGGTTATTGAGTTTTGTGTTGACTTTGTTCCTGACATTAAGCCGATTGGTCTTCCTGAATCGCGGCATGAGGGGAGACTGGGTGGAAAAGGCACACTAGGAAAGAAAGAAGTAATAAATATGGACAGGCATTCTTTGACTCAAGCACACTACACGGTTCTACAAAATTCCACCTTGGTGACTCCATATATCGAGGAACACAAGGATATTGGATGGTCCAAGAACCCGGAGCAGTCTGACCCCTGGATTGAACGTAAACACATGGAGACTTTCGCCGGTTGGTTGCAAATGAAGCTCATCAATGACAACGATGTTCCAGATGAGCTGTACTGGTTGGCCAAGACACCAAGTTCGACTGTAACGACTTTCAAAGGGTACGAGATAAATGGGAATACATTTTACACGATTGCACAAGATAAAAAGAGCAACAACCAAAACAGTGATGTCCGCGATGATGCAACCAACTTTCAAGACACATATTATGGTTACATAGAGGAGATATGGGAACTTAACTATGGACCTAATCTTAAGGTCCCTTTGTTTCGGTGCAAATGGGTCATATATACTGGAGGCGGGGTACAGGTAGACCCGTAGTATGGAATGACAACAGTGGATCTCAACAATCTTGGATACATAGACGACTCATTCGTCCTAGCCAATGATGTGGCTTAGGTTTTCTATGTGAAGGACATGTCTAGCAAACCGAGGAGAAAAAAGATAAGGAAGCAAATACATCATACGATGAGCCAAAGCGCCACATAGTTCTTTCAGGGAAAATAAACATTGTGGGAGTGGAGGGCAAGACAGACATGTCAGAAGATTACGAAAAGTTTCATGAAATCCCTCCCTTCAGAGTGAAGACTGACCCAAGCATCCCGTTAAATGATGAAGATTCTTCATGGTTACGGCACAATCATAAGCAAGGGACAAACACGCAGAAAAATTCTTACACCGTGGGATCCCACTCTGGGATGTGACCGGCTTCACCGTCATCACTTTCTTTGTGAAGGACATATGCATGCATTTGCTAGCATGGTATCTTTGTAACAGTTTGTACACGAAGTGCATCCAGTTTTTGCGGTAACCCTCTCAACTCTTTAGAAGTTGCTATGTGGGTGAAATTATGATGGCATGCCAAGTTACAACCTTTTCAGAGTTCATTTGTACTGCTTTTCAAATTCAGGGTCATTTAGCTCAACATAAATCATTAAATGCATGAAAAATATCAAATGAAGTCAGAAATGGTTGAAAATTGATGATGTGCCTTTTAATGGTGCATATTGAACACACAAAAAGTATGGAGTTAAAATAAATTATTAAAAATGAAATCCCTTTGTAATAGATGAGTTTTCGTCCTAAACACTCATACTTCGAAAGAGATTGTCCAATTTGTACACGAAGTGCATCCAGTTTTTGCCGTAACCCTCTCAAATCTTTAGAAGTTGCTATGTGGATGAAATTATGATGTCATGCCAAGTTACAACCTTTTCAGAGTTCATTTGTACTGCTTTTCAAACTCGAGATATGACATTTCAAATGCCATTTAATCAAATTGTCTTATATAGCAGTTTAAGTTGTTCAAACATGCATGGAAATGCCATAAACATATTCTTTATATATGGTGAACTATAGCTTGACATCCCTGGAGATGAGGGGGAGTCCACACTGGCAGAAGGCGGCCGTGGTCTCATCCTATGGAGTAAGGACTGCATCGTCTTTCCACACTCGACGCTAAGGCCACCGGCTCCCCCGAGTATCGATGTCCAGCACGAGGGATCACAGCCAGAGGCATCATAGCACCAGCAGTCCTCCCCACCTCGAGAGGCGTCCCACTTTTATAGGGATCCTAGTGCGAGTCCACCCAACCTCGGGACGGAGCGCGACACGAGTCCATATCGTCGATATCGATCTCCGCCGCGTGAGCCAAGTCCACCCCGACAGCAGTCCCGCCAGCAAGGCTCCCAAAAGAGGAAGGCCATCAGCAGTCCTCTGTTGGAAATATGCCCTAGAGGCAATTAATAAAGTGTTTATTATTATATTTCCTTGTTCATGATAATCGTTTATTACCCATGCTATAATTGTATTGATTGGAAACACATTACATGTGTGGGTAAATAGACAACACTTTGTCCCTAGTATGCCTCTAGTGAACTAGCTCGTTGATCAAAGATGGTCAAGGTTTCCTAGCCATTGATATGTGATGTCATTTGATAACGGGGTCACATCATTAGGAGAATGATGTGATGGACAAGACCCAAACTACAAACGTAGCATATGACCGTGTCAGGTTATTGCTACTGTTTTCTGCATGTCAAGTATATGTTGCTATGACCATGAGATCATGCAACTCACGGACATCGGAGGAGTGTCTTGTGTGTATCAAACGTTGCAACGTAACTGGGTGACTATAAAGGTGCTCTACAGGTATCTCCGAGGGTGTCTGTTGAGTTGGCATGGATCAAGACTGGGATTTGTTACTCCGTGTGACGGAGAGGTATCTGAGGGCCCACTCGGTAATACAACATCACAATAAGCCTTGCAAGCAATGTGTCTAAATGTTACTCACAGGATCTTGTATTACGGAACGAGTAAAGAGACTTGACGGTAATGAGATTGAACTAGGTATGGAGATACCGACGATCGAATCTCGGGCAAGTAACATACCGAAGAACAAAGGGAACATCATACGGGATTAACTGAATCCTTGACATAGAGGTTCGACCGATAAAGATATTCATAGAATATGTAGGAACCAATATGGGCATCCAGGTCCCGCTATTGGTTATTGACCGTAGAGGTGTCTTGGTCATGTCTACATAGTTCTCGAACCCGCAGGGTCTGCACACTTAAGGTTTGGTAATGTTTCTGTAGTATAGAGTTATGTATGGTGGTGACCAAAGGTTGTTCGGAGTCCCGGATGAGATCTCGTACGTCATGAGGAGCTCCGTAATGGTTCGGAGGTAAAGATTCATATATAGGAAGTCCTGTTTTGGTCACCGGAAAAGTTTCGGGCTCATCGGTAGTGTACCGGGAGTGTCGGTAGTGTACCGGGAGACCTCCGGGAGGGGTATTTCGACCCAAGAGGCTTCATGGGCTGTGGGAGAGTGAATATCAGCCCTTAGTGGGCTGGTGGAAACTCCCACACAAGGCCCATGTGGCTGGAGAAGAAAACCAAATAGGAAAAGGTGCAAAAAAGGCAAAAAAGGAGCAATCCTAGTCCTACTAGGATTGGAGGAGGAGTCCTCCTCTCCTAGTAGGTTCGGCTGACTCCAAGGAGGCTTGTCCCTTGCACCAAGCCTCTTATCCTCTCCTCCTATATATACTGGTGGGTTTTAGGGTTTTGCACTATTTTTTACAACCACGTGCTACCCGTTCCTCCAGTGCAGAGTTTCTCCTCTAGATCGGATTTCTGCAGTGCTTAGGCGAAGCCTTGCTGGAATTGCTCCACCACCATCGCCGGAGTGCCGTCATGCTGCCGGAGAAATCTTCTTCCTATCCGCTCTCTATTGCTGGATCAATACGACGGAGATCGTCATCAAGCTGTACGTGTGCTGAACGCGGAGGTGCCGTCTGTTCGGCGCTAGATCGGAAGGATCGTGATCAAGTCCGTGGGACGGATCGTGATCAAGTTCGTGGGATAGATCGTGATTGGATCGTGGTACAGATCGTGATTGGATCACAGGACGCTCGGTGATTTGGATCACGAAGACATTCGATTACACCAACCGCATTTCTTAACGCTTCCCGCTTAGCGATCTACAAGGGTACGTAGATCCACTCTCCCTCTCATAGATGCTCATCACCATGGATAGGTTTGCGTGTGCGTAGGAAATTTTTTGTTTCCCATGCGACGTTCCCCAACAGTGGCATCATGAGCTAGGTTGATGGTTCGATGAGATCTCGAGTAGAACATAAAAGGTTTGTGGGCGTTGATGCTTAGATTGCTTCCTCCCTTGGTCATATTTTGGTTCAGCGGGATTGTGAGATGAAGCGGCCTGGACCAACATTACTCGTATGCTTACGAGAGACCGGTTCCCTCGACGCAACTTGTTGCCTAGATGGCTTGCGGGTGACAGTTTCTCTCACTTTAGTTGGATCGGATCTGACAAAGGCGGTCCTTGAGAAGGTTGAAAAGCAACTAGTGTATCACCGTTGTGCTTTTTGCGTAGGTGAGAATTGTTCTTGCTAGATACCCGTAGAAGCCACGTAAAAACATGCAACAACAATTAGAGGACGTCTAACTTGTTTTTGCAGGGTATGTTGTGATATGATATGGCCAATTACATGATGTGATATATGTGATGTATGAGATGATCATGTGATGTATAGATTATCACGACTTGCATGTCGATGAGTACGGCAACCGGCAGGAGCCATAGGGTTGTCTTTAATTATTGTATGACCTGCGTGTCAATCATTAAGCGCTATGTAATGCTTTACTTTATCGCTACAGTAGCAATAGTAGTAGAAGCATGCATGTTGGGCGTGACAACCCCGATGGAGACACGTTGATGGGGATCAAGAAGATGGAGATCATGTGGTCTGATACGTCTCTGTCGTATCTATAATTTTTGATTGTTTCATGCCAATATTCTATAACTTTCATATACTTTTGGCCACTTTTTATACTATTTTTGGGACTAACATATTGATCCAGTGCCTAGTGCCAGTTCCTGTTTGTTGCATGTTTTTTGTTTCACAGAATATCCATACCAAACGAAGTCCAAACGCAATAAAAAACCTACGGGGATTTTTTGGAATATTTATGATTTTTGGGAAGAATAATCAACGGGGAAACGATGCCCGAGGTGGTCACGAGCCCAGGAGGCGCGCCCTACCCCCCGGGTGCGCCTGGCAGGCTCGTGACCAACCCTTAAGGCGGTTGGGGACCTTCTTTCTCCGCAAGAAAGATATTTTTATAAGTAAAATCCCCTAAAAATTTGAGCCCGATCGGAGGTACGGATCTCTGGTAATTTAAGAAACGGTGAAAGGCCAGAATCTGGGAGCACTGAAACAGAAGGACACGGAGAGAGAGATCCAATCTCGGAGGGGATCTCGCCTCTCCGTTGCCATGAAGACCATGGACCAGAGGGGAAAAACTTCTCCCATCTAGGGAGGAGGTCAAGGAAGAAGAAGAAGAAGGGGGGCTCTCTCCTCCTCTCTCCTGGCGGCGCCGGAAAGCCGCCCGAGACATCATCATGTGACGACGATCTACACCAACACCTCCGTCATCTTCACCAACACCTCCATCACCTTCCCCCATCTATATTCAGCGGTCCACTCTCCAGAAACCCGCTGTACCCTCTACTTGAACATGGTGCTTTATGCTTCATATTATTATCCAATGATGTGTTGCCATCCTATGATGTCTGAGTAGATTTTCGTTGTCCTATCGGTGATTGATGAATTGCTGTGATTGGTTTAAATTTCTTGTGGCTATGTTGTTGTCCTTTGGTGCCCATCATATGAGCGTGCGCGTGGATCACACCATAGGGTTAGTTGTATGTTGATAGGACTATGTATTGGAGGGCAAGAGTGGCGGAAGCTTCAGCCTAGCATAAAAATTGATGCATACGGGATTGAAGGGGGACCAATATATCTTATTGCTATGGTTGGGTTTTACCTTTATGAACGTTAGTAGTTGCGGATGCTTGCTAATAGTTCCAATCATAAGTGCATAGAATTCCAAGTAAGGGATGACATGCTAGGAGTGGCCTCTCCCACATAAAACTTGCTATCGGTCTAGTAACATAGTCAATTGCTTAGGGACAATTCCGCAACTCCTACCACCACTTTTCCACACTCGTTAAACTAAAGTAATTGTTTCTTTATCTAAACAACCCCTAGTTTTTATTTACGTGTTCTTTATTATCTTGCAAACCTATCCTATCACACCTACAAAGTACTTCTAGTTTCATACTTGTTCTAGGTAAAGCGAACGTAAAGTGTGCGTAGAGTTGTATCGGTGGTTGATGACCCAAAAGTATAGGGGATCTATCATAGTCCTTTTGATAAGTAAGAGTGTCGAACCCAACGAGGAGCATAAGGAAATTATAAGCGGTTTTCAGTAATGTATTCTCTGCAAGCACTGAAATAGTCGGTAACAGATAGTTGTATGATAAGATAATTTGTTGCGGGTAGCAAGTAACAATAGTAACAAGGTGCAGCAATATGGACCAATCCCTTTTGTAGCAAGGGACAAGCCTGAACGAACTCTTATATAAAGTAAAGTGCTCTCGGGGACACATGGGAATTACTGTCAAGCTAGTTTTCATCATGTTCATATGATTAGCGTTCGCTACTTTGATAGTTTGATATGTGGGTGGACCGATGCTTGGGTGCTGTCCTTACTTGGAAAAACATCCCACTTATGATTAACCCATCTCGCAAGCATCCGCAACTACGAAATAAGAATTAATACAAAGTCTAACCATAGCATTAAACTAGTGGATCCAAATCAGCCCCTTACGACGCAACGCATAAACTAGGGTTTAAGCTTCTGTCACTCTAGCAACCCATCATCTACTTATTACATCCCAATGCCTTCCTCTAGGACCAAATAATGGTGAAATGTCATGCAGTCGACGTTCACATAAAACCACTAGAGGAGAGACAACATACAACACATCAAAATATCGAACGAATACCAAATTCACATGACTACTATTAACAAGACTTATCCCATGTCCTCAGGAACAAAAGTAACTACTCACAAAGCATGGTTATGTTCATGATCAGAGAGTTATTGAATATCGTTAAGGATCTAAACATATGATCTTCCACCAAATAAACCAACTAGCATCAACTACAAATAAGCAATTAACACTACTAGCAACCTTACAAGTACCAATCGGAGTTGCGAGACGGAGATTGAGTACGAGAGATGAACTAGGGTTTGGAGATGAGATGGTGCTAGTGAAGATGTTGATGGATATGAGTCCCCTCCGATGAGAGGAGTGTTGGTGATGACGATGGCGACGATATCCCTCTCTGGGAGAGAAGTTTCCCCGGCAGGACAGCCCTGTCGGAGCTCTAGATTGGTTCTACTCAAGTTCCGCCACGTGGCGGCGGCATCTCCTCCCGAAACCTCTGTTATGATTTTTTCTTGGATGAAACCCTCCATATAGGAGAAGATGGGGGCCAGAGGGCTTCAGGGGGCCCACAAGCCCCCCAGGCGCGGCCAGAGGGCTTCAGGGGGCCGACCCGCTCCTGGCAGGCTTGTGACCTCCTGGTAGCTCCCCTCTGGCACTTCTCCGGACCAGTATTTTTTATATATTCCAAAATAATTCCTCGTTGATTTTCATGGCTTTTGGAGTTGTGCAGAATAACCATCTCAAACTTGCTCCTTTTCCAGCCCAGAATTCCAGCTGCCGGCATTCTCCCTCTTGGTGTAAACCTCGTAAAAGAAGAGAGAAAAGGCATGAGTATTGCACCATAATGTGTTATAACAACTCAAGATGCGATAAATATCAATATAAATGCATGATGCAAAATGGACGTATCAACTCCCCCAAGCTTAGACCTCGCTTGTCCTCAAGCGGAAACCGAGATCGATAAATATGCTCACATGTTTAGAGATAGAGGTCAATAAAATAAAATATGGACATGCAGGCATCATGATCATATTTAGAACAGAAATATCGTCATATAATCCCTTATGCTAAAGTGACAATTCATTCACAATGTAAAGCATGCATCAAGAATCTTATTGAGAATTAACAACCAATAGTCTTTAGTCATTGAAACAATTGCAATTTATCATAACATCGGAAAGAGTAAAATAAGAGCTTGTAAAGAAAATCCACATACTCAATCATCTTTTAGTCTTCTACAATTGCTAAAACTCACGCGGTACTCACGAGATCAAAGTTTCAGTTGGACACAGAGAAAGATAGGGGCTTATAGTTTCGCCTCCCAACTCTTTACCTTAAGGGTAATGTCAACAATAATAATTCATGATTACTTACTTCCAAATTGATATATGAATATAGATCTTTCCCTAGCACATGACGCTTGCCAAGATGATGGCAAAATAAGGAATTGGCGAAGATCACCATGACTCTTTTAAAGATAAAAAGTAAAGGTACAAGATAGGCCCTTCGCAGCGGGAAGCAGAGGTTGTCATGCGCTTTTAAAGTTTCGATGTGTGATCTCTTAATGTGAAGGAACGTCACTTTATATTGCCTCCAGTGATAAAGAACTTTATTTTGCAGTCTGTCGCTTTTATGTCTTCCTCATCACAGGTTCGTACAAAACTTATTTTCCAAACACTAATAGATCATACATATTTAGAGAGCAATTTTTATTGCTTGCACCAATGACAACTTACTTGAAGGATCTAATTCAATCCATAGGCAGGTATGGTGGACTCTCATGGAAAAACTGGGTTGAGGGTTTTATGGATGCACAGGTAGTATCTCTACTTAGTGCGGCAGTTTTGGCTAATATGAGGTGGAAGCAAGCGTCACATGCTAAAGGATCCATAATCATATAACATTGTTCGGAACCAGGCAAACATAATTCATTATGTTTTCTTCCTTGTCCAACATCTACTTCTTAGCATGTAATAGTTTAATGAGTGTTCACAATCATAGATGGTGTCAAAGATGATATATTTATATGTGAACCTCTCTTTCTTTATCACTTCCTATTAATTGCAACAATGACCAAGGTCTACGTTTGTCTACCCACAACAAGGTTCAGTCAACATTCTTTTTATATGTGAAGTCATCACTTCTCATAAGATCATCACATGATCTTTCATGCTTTTGTTCTCTCATTATTATTTTCTTTAGATCATGGCAATAAGCAAAGCCCTTAACTAAAACACTCTTTATTATATAACTCACAAACTCGATTACATCGGGGGTAACACAAAGCAAAACTCAAACCTAGATCATACTAGAAACTTTATTCTACTAGATAAAGATATTACCAAAAGGATCGAACTAATATAAAGGTAAAAGCAAAAGATGTGATGGTGATATGGTACCGGGGCAACTCCCCTGAGCTTGGTGCAAGCCAAGGGGAGTGACCATACCCGTGTGTTTAATCGTCTTCCTTCGGAGGTGATGGTGATGGAGTTGTTGGAGTCCGGGGTTGATCCTCCATCTTCCAAGGCATAGGTTCTCCATCATGGAAAGATGATCAAGTCTCCGGAATCCTCAAATCTGCAGCCAACCACATTGCTTTAAATCTATACTCATACTCACAGTTCTGGTTTTGCAGGTCGTAGATCTGGGCTTGGAGATGATCGACTCTTTCATAGAGCTTGAGGAGGTGTTCCCCGATGTCCTTGGCGTCGATCTTGTGCTTGTTGGTGAACTCCGTAATCATCATGTGGTTGGCGTTGAGTCCATGTTCCACCATCCCTTGGCACTTGAAGACTTGCTGCTCCATTGCTTCGAGCCTCGTCTCCACGCTACCGGTCTTCTTGGGCCCCAACGTCACGGATGTGTAGCACCCCCTCATGCATCTCCATGGTTTTAGGGTGTTGCAACACCTCCGCGAGGTAGGGGTTGATGACCTTCTCAAAGAACTTATCCTTCAAGACCTTGGTGGACGTCATAGCGATCTAAATCTATCTGCACAACAACTCGAAACGAAAACAGAGGATATTTGCGTGATACGAGGGTCAGAACTTTCGGGAAGTTATATAATAAATTTTTACCGACAATAAGGAGTGTACCACAAGAAAACGGAGTCTGGGAGGCACACGAGGAGCTCACGAGCCCCCCAGGAGCAGCCAGGGGGGTGGACCACGCCTCGTAGGCTCATGGCCTCCTGGTGCGCTTTCCGGACTACCTTAAATTTTTGTATTTTTTCTAAATATTCCAAAACTGCGAAAAATTGCTATTGGAAAAGTTTTGGAGTCAGTTTGCTTACTGTATCACATACCTCTTTGTTTTCGGAGTCTGAAACAGGCTGTTAAACATCCCTTATGTACTCCTCCGGGGTTATGGTATTAATTATATTGCTTTCTACATTTATCGGAGTACCTGAGATATAATGCTTGATTCTTTGCCCGTTCACAACTCTCGGAAAAGTGCCTTCTGCGTTGTTGATTTTGATGGCACCAGAACGATATACTTGCTCGACAATGTAAGGACCTTCCCATTTAGAGAGAAGTTTGCCTGCAAAAAATCTTAAACGATAATTGTATAGCAAGACATAATCACCTACATTGAACTCACGTTTTTGTATCCTTTTATCATGCCACCTTTTAACTTTCTCTCTAAACAACTTGGCATTTTCATATGCCTCAGTTCTCCATTCATCGAGTGAGCTAATATCAAATAACCTCTTCTCACCAGCAAGTTTGAAATCAAAGTTGAGCTCTTTGATTGCCCAATAAGCCTTATGCTCTAACTCAAGAGGTAAATGACATGCTTTACCGTAAACCATTTTATAAGGAGACATGCCCATGGGATTCTTATAAGCAGTTCTATAAGCCCACAGTGCATCATCAAGTTTCTTAGACCAATTCTTTCTAGACCTATTAACAGTCTTTTGCATAATTAATTTAATTTCTCTATTACTTAACTCTACTTGACCACTAGACTAAGGATGATAAGGAGATGCAATTCTATGGTTGACATCATACTTAGCAAGCATTTTACGGAAAGCACCATGAATAAAATGTGAACCACCATCAGTCATTAAATATCTAGGGACTCCAAATCTAGGGAAAATAACTTCTTTAAGCATCATAAGAGGTGTTATGATCAGCACTACTAGTTGGAATAGCTTCTACCCACTTAGTAACGTAATCAACAGCAACTAAAATATGAGTATACCCATTGGACTTTGGAAAAGGTCCCATATAATCAAAACCCCAAACATCAAATGGTTCAATAACAAGTGAATAATTCATAGGCATTTCCTGACGTTTACTAATATTACCTATTCTTTGACATTCATTGCAAGACAAGACAAACTTACGAGCATCCTTAAAGAGAGTAGGCCAATAGAAACCGGATTGCAATACCTTGTGTGCAGTTCTATCTCCAGCATGGTGTCCCCCGTAAGCCTCGGAGTGGCACTTGTGTAGGATCTGCCCCTGTTCATGCTTAGGTACACAACGTCTAATAATACCATCTACTCCTTTATATAGGTGAGGATCATCCCAAAAGTAATGTCTCAAATCATAAAAGAACTTTTTCTTTTGTTGGTATGTGAAACTAGGTGGTATATATTTAGCAACAATATAATTAGCATAATCAGCATACCATGGTGTACTGCGTGAAGCATTGATAACATTTAATTGTTCATCAGGAAAGCTATCATCAATAGGTTGTGGGTCATCAAGAACATTCTCTAACCTAGACAAATTATCTGCTACGGGGTTCTCAGCACCCTTCCTATCAACGATATGCAAATCAAATTCTTGTAGCAAGAGAACCCATCTAATAAGTCTAGGTTTAGCATCTCTATTTTCCATGAGATATTTAATAGCAGCATGATCAGTGTGAATAGTAACTTTAGAATCAACAATATAAGGTCCGAACTTATCTAGAGTTTTACTAGCATAATGAATAACATTTAATTTCTTATCAACTCTTTGTCCTAGGACAGCACCAACAGCATAATCACTAGCATCACACATAATTTCAAAAGGTACGTTCCAATTAGGTGGTTGAACAATAGGTGCGGTTATCAAGGACTTATTGAGTATTTCAAATGCTTCTTCACAATCATCATCAAAAACAAATGGAATACCTTTTTGCAAGAGATTAGTGAGAGGCCTAGAAATCTTAGAGAAGTCTTTAATAAACCTTCTATAGAAACCAGCATGACCAAGGAAACTTCTTATACCTTTAACGTTTGTAGGGCATGGCATTTTCTCAATGGCATCAACTTTAGCCTTATCAACTTCAATACCTCTTTCAGAAATTTTATGTCCCAAGACAATGCCTTCATTAACCATAAAATGGTACTTTTCCCAATTCAAGACAAGGTTAGTATCTTCACATCTCTGCAAAACTCGATCAAGGTTGCTCAAGCAATCATGAAAAGAAGATCCGTAAACGGAGAAATCATCCATGAAAACCTCAACAATCTTTTCACAAAAATCAGAGAATATAGCCATCATACATCTTTGAAAGGTAGCAAGTGCATTACATAAACCAAAAGGCATACGTCTATAAGCAAAGGTACCGAAAGGGCAAGTAAAAGTGGTTTTCTCCTGATCAGATTGTGAAACAGGTATTTGGGAGAAACCAGAATAACCATCTAAAAAGGAAAAGTGTGTATGTTTAAACAATCTTTCTAGCATTTGATCAATGAAAGGTAGAGGGTAATGATCTTTCTTAGTAGCTTTATTTAATTTCCTAAAATCGATTACCATCCTATAGCCGATAACAATTCTTTGTGGGATCAATTCATCTTTATCATTAGGAACAATGGTAATACCTCCCTTCTTAGGGACACAATGCACCGGACTTACCCAATCACTATGAGCCACAAGGTAAATAATACGTGCTTCCAGGAGCTTTAGTATTTCTTTTCTTACCACCTCTTTCATCTTAGGATTCGGTCTTCGTTGGGGATCGACAACTGGTTTGGAATCAGGATCAATTTTAATTTTATGCTGGCATAGAGTGGGACTAATGCCTTTAAGATCATCAAGAGTATATCCAATAGCAGCACGGTGCTTCCTTAGATTTCCAGTAATTTCTTTTCTTCATGCTCTGAAAGGTTAGCACTAATAATAACAGGATATATCTCTTTTTCATCAAGATAAGCATACTTAAGAGTATCAGGTAATTGTTTAAGCTCAAACATAGGATCCCCCTTTGGTGGGGGTGGATCTCCAAGTAATTCAACAGGTAAATTATTCTTAAGGATAGGAGGTTGTTCAAAGATAACTCTATCTATCTCATTCCTCGCATCCATATGCATATCATTTTCATGTTCAAGCAAGTATTGCTCTAAAGGATCAATAGGAGGCACAACAATAGAAGTAAGAGCAATAATTTCATCCTTACTAGACAATTCTTTTTCATGAGGTTGTCTATTAAACTTAGAAAAATTAAATTCATGCGACACACCTTCAAAGCCAACAGTGACAGTTTGTTTCTCACAATCAATTTGAGCATTAACAATATTGAGAAAAGGTCTACCAAATATGATGGGACAAAAGCTATCCTGTGTGGTAGCAAGAACAAGAAAATCAGTAGGATACTTAGTTTTACAACACAAGACTTCAACATCTCTAACGATTCCCACAGGGCAGATAGTACCTCTATTAGCAAGTTTAATAGTAACATCAATAAATTCCATCTCGACAGGTGCAATTTCATCTTTAATTTCATTATAAAAAGGTTGAGGTATTGCACTAACACTAGCACCCACGTCACATAAACCATGATAACAATGATCTCCTATCTTAACGGAAACAATAGGCATGCCAACCACGGGTTTATGCTTATCACTAGTATGAGGTTTAGCAATTCTAGCAGAAGCTTCACAGAATTGAATAACATGCCCTTCAACATTGTCGGTCAATAGATCTTTAATAATAGCAATAATGGGTTCAACTCTAATTTTCTTAGGGGGTGTAGGTGTTCTAATGTAACCCTTACGTATCATAGTTGAAGCTTTAGCATGATCCTTTATTCTAACAGGAAAAGGTGGTTTCTCAATGTAAGCAGTAGGAACAATAGAATCATTATAAGCAATTACTTTCTCTTCAACTGGAACATGTTTAGCTACATTAACTTCTATGGGAGGATGATATTTAAACCACTTCTCCTTAGGGAGATTAACATGAGTAGCAAATGATTCACATAAAGAAGCTACTATCTCAGAGTCAAGTCCATGTTTAGCGCTAAAATCATGAAAGGTATTTGTTTCTACGAAAGATTTAACACAATCAAACTCAAGATTAATACCTGACTCATTACCTTCATCAACCTCCCAATCTTCAGAATTGCGTTTAATTCTTTCCAATAAATCCCATCTGAAGTCAATATCTCTCTTCATGAAAGAACCGGTACAAGAAGTGTCGAGCATGGTGCGATTGTCATGAGAAAGCCGAGCATAAAAGTTCATAATAAATAATCTCTCTGGGAAGCTCATGGTTGGGGCATGAATATAACATTGACTTAAGCCTCCCCCACGCTTGAGGGATACTTTCTCTATCACAAGGCCAAAAATTATAGATATAATTCCGATCACGATGTACCAAATGCATAGGATAAAACTTTTGATGAAATTCCAATTTCAATCGTTTGTAGTTCTAGGATCCAGTATCATCACATAGCCTATAGCATGTCAATGCTTTATCCCTCAAAGATAAGGGAAAGACCTTCTTCTTGACCTCATCCTCAGGCAAACCTGCAAGCTTAAATAAACCACAAACTTCATCTACATAGATTAGATGCAAGTCAGGATGTGATGTTCCATCTCCTATAAAAGGATTAGCCAACAGTTTCTCTAGCATACCCGAAGGAATCTCATAATAAATATTTTCAGTAGGTGCAGTAGGTTGAGGAGCAACTCTTTGTGCTTCCGGTCGAGGTGAAGGTACCCCGAATAGGCTCTTCAAAGGCTTAGTTTCCATAGTGACAAGTGACAATAAATTTCAGCACATGATACAAATGTTTCCTTACCGAATTCCACTTACCAAAGGCACTTCACTCCCCGGCAACAGCGCCAAAAAAGAGTATTGATGACCCACAAGTATAGGGGATCTATCGTAGTCCTTTCGATAAGTAAGAGTGTCGAACCGAATGAGGAGCAGAAGGAAATGATAAGCGGTTTTCAGTAAGGTATTCTCTGCAAGCACTGAAATAGTCGGTAACAGATAGTTGTATGATAAGATAATTTGTGGCGGGTAGCAAGTAACAATAGTAACAAGGTGCAGCAATATGGCCCAATCCCTTTTGTAGCAAGGGACAAGCCTGAACGAACTCTTATATAAAGTAAAGTGCTCCCGAGGACACATGGGAATTACTGTCAAGCTAGTTTTCATCATGTTCATATGATTAGCGTTTGCTACTTTGATAGTTTGATATGTGGGTGGACCGGTGCTTGGGTGCTGTCCTTACTTGGACAAACATCCCACTTATGATTAACCCCTCTCGCAAGCATCCACAACTACAAAAGAAGAATTAAGACAAAGTCTAACCATAGCATTAAACTAGTGGATCCAAATCAGCCCCTTACGATGCAACGCATAAACTAGGGTTTAAGCTTCTGTCACTCTAGCAACCCATCATATACTTATTACATCCCAATGCCTTCCTCTAGGCCCAAATAATGGTGAAGTGTCATGTAGTCTATGTTCACATAACACCACTAGAGGAGAGACAACATACAACACATCAAAATATCGAACGAATACCAAATTCACATGACTACTATTAACAAGACTTATCCCATGTCCTCAGGAACAAAAGTAACTACTCACAAAGCATGGTTATGTTCATGATAAGAGAGGTATTGAATATCAGTAACGATCTGAACATATGATCTTCCACCAAATAAACCAACTAGCATCAACTACAATAAGCAATTAACACTACTAGCAACCTTACAAGTACCAATCGGAGTTGCGAGACGGAGATTGAGTACGAGAGATGAACTAGGGTTTGGAGATGAGATGGTGCTCGTGAAGATGTTGATGGAGATGAGTCCCCTCCGATGAGAGGAGTGTTGGTGATGACGATGGCGACGATTTCCCTCTCCGGGAGAGAAGTTTCCCCGGCAGAACAGCCCTGCTGGAGCTCTAGATTGGTTCTGCTCAAGTTTCGCCTCTTGGCGGCGGCGTCTCCTTCCGAAACCTCTGTTATGATTTTTTCTCGGACGAAACCCTCCATATAGGAGAAAATGGGGGCCAGAGGGGCTTCAGGGGGCGCACAAGCCCCCTGGCAGGCTCGTGACCTCCTGGTAGCTCCCCTCTGGTATTTCTTCGGCCCAATATTTTTTATATATCCCAAAATAATTCCTCATTGATTTTCATGTCTTTTGGAGTTGTGCAGAATAACCATCTCAAACTTGCTCCTTCTCTAGCCCAGAATTCCAGCTGCCGACATTCTCCCTCTTGGTGTAAACCTTGTAAAATAAGAGAGAAAAGGCATGAGTATTGCACCATAATGTGTTATAACAACTCAAGATGCGATAAATATCAATATAAAAGCATGATGCAAAATGGACATACCAGTGGTCGATAGAACTTGAGGGAATATTTGTTCTACCTTTAGCTCCTCGTTGGGTTCGACACTCTTACTTATCGAGAAAGGCTACAATTGATTCCCTATACTTGTGGGTTGTCCAGACCTTTTTCTGGCGCCGTTGCCGGGGAGAGATAGCGTGGGGTGAATATTCTCGTGTGTACTTGTTTGCTTTATCACTAAGTAGATTTATTTTCTGTTCTAAGTTGTTCTCTATCTTTAGTTATGGATATGGAACACGAAATACCCAAAAAAATTAGGTGTACTTGCTACTCATGGAGATGGGGAACCTCCTAAAACCCTCGATGCTCGTTACGTGGAAAATATTATGCACTTCTTTAATAATCCTGAGAAAACGCCATTTAATTATATAATGTGATACACATTGGATCAACGTGAATACTTTAGGGATTATCACTTGACTAAAAAAGGGAAACTATTATGGGATCAAATTCATATGTTGAAATGGTATGCTTGGGATCTATGCTTGAGATATGATATTACTTGTTGCTCTAGGATGAAGGCTAAAGACCTTCCCTTTTCTTGTAAATTTAATGCTAATGAAACCTTGGCTTCTTATGCTAATGGTATATATGATTACTATGATGTGGAACAAATAGAAGAGTTTGTTGCTTTTATGGGTGCTTATGAAATTGAAGCTCTGTTTAAAAAGTGTGATGATAATGATGATGCTATTTACCGATCTGAAAATTTGGTTATGCTTCGTTATTGTTATACTAATTATGAAGATAATGCCCATATTTATCGATTTATGGAGAAATTCTCTGCTGCCCAAGAAGAGACTAATATTTTGCAGGAAACTATGGAAGAAGAAAATGCTGAAACTGTGAGCTCATTAGATGAAAAAGATGACGAGAAGAGCGAAGAACAAAAGGAGGAAGAGCGGACTAGCTACCCGCGCCCACCTTGTAATGAGAGTAACTCTTCAACTCATACATTGTTTAATTTCCCTTCGTGCTTACCAAAGGATGAATGCTATGTTGATTGCTATGATCCCTTGGATTCGTTTGAAATATCCCTTTTTTACGAACTTGATGCTTGCTATGCTTGTGGCCATGATGCCAATATGAATGATGCTTATGGAGATGAACTTGCTATAGTTCCTTATGTTAAACATAAACTTGTTGCTATTGCGCCCACATATGATAGTCGTATTGTCTTTTTGAATTCTCCCAACTACACTATATCGGAGAAGTTTGCTCTTATTAGGGATTACATTGATGGGTTGCCTTCTACTATTACATATGATGATTTTGATGAATATAATATGCATGTGCTTTCTGCTCCTACTTTCAATTATTAAGGGAGAGGAACTACATCTCCACCTCTCTACATTTCCAATACGATAAAATTGCAAGAAACTGCTTATGCTATGTATTGGCCTTTACTTGATGTGCATGAATTGTTCTTTTATGATATGCCAATGCATAGGAAGAGAGTTAGACTTCGTCATTGCATGATATATTTTACCTTGTGCTCACTACTAAATTACAAATCATTGTTAATTAAAATTGGCTTTGATATACCTTGGGATCCGGGTGGATCCATTACTTGAGCACTTTATGCCTAGCTTAATGGCTTTAAAGAAAGCGCTGCCTGGGAGACAACCCAGAATTTTTAGAGAGTCATTTATTTGTGTTGAGTGCTTTTATATAGTTTAAACACAAAAAAATATATAGGGGAACTAAAAACTTTTTCAAAAAGAGAAGCGATTGAAAGGTGATGCATTGCGGAAGTGAGGGTCGACCTTGAACACTTGTGTTCATGCTCAGGAAAACAATGTAGAATTTTTCTTGGAATTTTCTTGCAAAAAAATTTATCCCCTTGTACAATTCCATTGTATTATAAAAATAATGTTCCAAGTAAAGCCTTTATGATTAGTTTGGGTGATAGTTGTTTAATCATGCTGAAAAAAGACAGAAACTTTGTGCTCACGAAATTATTTTTAATTCCTATACAGAAAGACCTTTTGAGTTGATTCTTTTTTCTGCTGATTGATATGCAAATCTCCCTAATTTTAATATTTTTTTTCAGAATTGTTGGGATAGCAGTGGTATACGAAATATACAGATTGCTACAGACTCTTTTGTTTTTGACAGATTCTGTTTTTGTTGTGTTGGTTGGTTATTTTGATGAAACTATGGTTAGTATCGGGGGGTACGAGCCATGGAAAAGTGAGAATACAGTAATATAACATCAATCTAAATGGAAATTAAGTTTACTACAGTACCTAATGTTGGGGAACATCGCATGGGAAACAAAAATTTTCCTACGCACACGCAAGATCTATCCATGGTGATGAGCATCTACGAGAGGGAGAGTGGATCTAAATACCCTTGTAGATCGCTAAGCGGGAAGCGTTAAGAAACGCGGTTGGTGTAGTCGAACGTCTTCGCGATCCAAATCGCCGAGCGTCCCGCAATCTCATCACGATCCGTCCCACGATCCAATCACGATTCGTCCCGCGAACTCATCACGATCCGTCCCGCGATCTCATCACGATACGTCCCGCGATCTTCATCACGGTCCTTCCGATCTAGCGCCAAACACACGCCACCTCCACGTTCAGCACACGTACAGCTTGATGACGATCTCCACCTTCTTGATCCAGCAAGAGGGAGCAGAGAGGTAGAAAAGTTCTCCGACAGAGTGACGGTGCTCCTGTGATGGTGGTGGAGCTATTCCGACAGGGATTCGCCTAAGCACTGCAGAAAACCGATCTAGAGGAGAAACTATGCACTAGAGGAACGGGTAGCACGTGGCTGTTAGGGTTAGCTTTTCCCTCTAAATCCTCTAGTATATATAGGAGGGAGGGAGGGGAGGAGGCAGCCTCAAACCCTCAAGATCTGGCCGAAATTGGAGGTGAAGGAGTCCTACTCCAATCCTATTAGGATTAGGACTCCTTCCTAATTTAGACTTTTTGCCTTTTTCCACCTTTTTCCTTTTGGGCTTTTCTTCCCAGCCACATGGGCTTCGTGTGGGACTTCCACCAGCCCACTAAGGGCTAGTATTCATCCTCCCACAGCCCATGTAGCCTCTTGGATCGAAATACCCCTCCCGATGGTCTCCCGGTACACTACCGGCACTCCCGGTACACAACCGATGAGCCCAAAACTTTTCCGGCGACCAAAATAGGACTTCCTATATATCAATATTTACCTACGGACCATTCCGGAGCTCCTCGTGACATCTGGGATCTCAACCGGGACTCCAAACAACCTTCGGTCACCACCATACATAACTCTATACTACCAAAACGTCACCAAACCTTAAGCGTGCAGACCCTGCGGGTTCGAGAACTATGTAGACATGACCGAGACACCTCTACGGCCAATAACCAATAGCGGGACCTGGATGACCATATCGGTTCCTACATATTCTATGAAGATCTTTATCGGTCGAACCTTTATGTCAAGGATTCAGTTAATCCCATAAGATGTTCCCTTTGTTCTTTGGTATGTTACTTTCCCGAGATTCGATCATTGGTATCTCCATACCTAGTTCAATCTCGTTACCGGCAAGTATCTTTACTCATTCCGTAATACAAGATCCCGTGACCAACACTTAGTCACATTGCTTGCATGGCTCATTGTGATGTTGTATTACCGAGTGGGCCCTGAGATACCTCTCCGTGACACGGAGTAACAAATCACAGTCTTGATCCATGCCAACTCAACAAACACCATCGGAGATACCTGTAGAGCACCTTTATAGTCACCTAGTTACATTGCGACGTTTGATACACACAAGGCACTCCTCCGATGTCCGTGAGTTGCATGATCTCAAGGTCATAGGAACACATACTTGACATGCAGAAAATAGTAGCAATAAACTTACACGATCATATGCTACGTTTGTAGTTTGGGTCTTGTCCATCTAATCATTCTACTAATGATGTGATCCCGATATCAAACGACATCTCATGTCCATGGCTAGGAAACCTTAACCATCTTTTGATCAACGAGCTAGTCTATTAGAGGCATACTAGGGACATGGTTTTGTCTATGTATCCACACATGCATCTAGGTCTCCGATTAATACAATTACAACATGGATAATAAACGATTATCATGAACAAGGAAATATGATAATAACTAATTTATTTTTTCCTCTAGGGCATACTTCCAACACCTAAAAGTTTGGTGGTTTGTTTTCTTATGCTAATGCTATCATGAGTTTCTGTTTAAGTTTTGTGTGATTGAAGTTTTCAAGTTTTGGGTGAGACCACGATGGATGAAGGAATAAGGAGAGGCAAGAGCCTAAGCTTGGGGATGCTTAAGGCACCCCAAGGTAATATTCAAGGAATACTCAAGCGTCTAAGCTTGGGGTTGCTTTTCGGGGCATCCCCTCTTTCGTCTACAATCTATAGGTAATTTTACTCGGAGCTATATTTTTATTCGTCACATGATATGTGCAAATGCTTGGAGCGTCTTTTGTGTTTATTTTTCTTTTTCTTTTATGCACCATGCTGGTATGATATAGTCCTTGGTTGATTTATAGAATGCTCTTTGCACTTCACTTATATCTTTTGAGTATGGCTTTATAGAATGCTTCATGTGCTTCACTTATATCATTTGAAGTTTGGATTGCCTGTTTCCCTACACATAGAAAACCGCCATTTGTAGAATGCTCTTTTGCTTCACTTATATTTGTTAGAGCGGGGAATATCTTTTGTAGAAAGAATTTAACTCTCATGCTTCACTTATACCTATTTAGAGAGTTAACAGGAGTTGGTCATTCACATGGTTAGTCATAAAATCCTACATAAAACTTGTAGATCACTGAATATGATATGTTTGATTCCTTGCAATAGTTTTGCGACATGAAGATGTGATATTAGAGTCATGCTAGTGAGTAATTGTGTACTTATAGAAATACTTATGTTAAGGTTTGTGATTCCCGTAGCATGCACGTATGGTGAACCATTATGTGACAAAGTCGAAGCATGATTTATTTATTGATTGTCATCCTTTGTGTGGAGGTCAGGATCGCGCGATGGTTAACTCCTTCCAACCCTTCCCCTAGGAGCATGCGTGTAGTACCTTGTTTTGATGACTAATAGACTTTTGCAATATGTATGTGAGTTCTTTATGACTAATGTTGAGTCCATGGATTATACGCACTCTCACCCTTCCACCATTGCTAGCCTCTCTAGTACCACACAACTTTCGCCGGTGCATTACACCCACCATATACACTTCCTCAAAACAGCCACCATACCTACCTATTATGGCATTTCCATAGCCATTCCGAGATATATTGCCATGTAACTTCCACTGTTTCGTTTATTATGACACGCACCATCAATGTCATATTGCTTTGCATGATCGTAAGATAGCTAGCATGATGTTTTCATGGCTTGTCCGTTTTTTGATGTCATTGCCATGCTAGATCATTGCACATCCCAGTACACCGCCGGAGGCATTCATAGAGTCATATTTTGTTCTAAATATCGAGTTGTAAGTAAATAAAAGTATGATGATCATCATTATTAGAGCATTGTCCCATGTGAGGAAGTAATAAAAGAGGCCAATGAAGCCCAAATAAAAAAAAGAGGCCAAAGAAGCCCACCAAAAAAGGAGAAAAAAATAAAAAAAATGAGAGAAAAGAGAGAAGGGACAATGCAACTATCCTTTTCCACACTTGTGCTTCAAAGTAGCACCATGATCTTCATGATAGAGAGTCTCCTATATTGTCACTTTCATATACTAGTGGGAAAATTTCATAATAGAATTTGGCTTGTAAATTCCAATGATGGGCTTCCTCAAATTGCCCTAGGTCTTCGTGAGCAAGCAAGTTGGATGCACACCCACTTAGTTTCTTTTTGAGCTTTCATACACTTATAGCTCTAGTGCATCCGTTGCATGGAAATCCCTACTCACTCACATTCATATCTATTGATGGGCATCTCCATAGCCTGTTGATACGCCTAGTTGATGTGAGACTATGTCCTCCTTTTTGTCTTCTCCACAACCACCATATTCTCTTCCACCTATAGTGCTATGTCCATGGCTCACACTCATGTATTGCTTGAAACTTGAAAAAGTTTTAGAATACTAAAGTATGAAACAATTTCTTGGCTAAAACCGGGGTTGTGCACGATTTAATACCTTGTGTGATGAAGATGGAGCATAGCCAAACCATATGATTTTGTAGGGATAACTTTCTTCGGCCATGTTATTTTTAGAAGACATGATTGCTTTATTAGTATGCTTGAAATATTATTGTCTTTATGTCAAATGATAGACTATTTCTTTGAATCACTCATGTCTTAATATTCATGCCATGATTAGATTATATGATCAAGATTATGCTAGGTTGCATTCCACATCAAAAATTATCTTTTTTATCATTTACCTACTCGAGGACGAGCAGGAATTCAGCTTGGGGATGCTGATACGTCTCCGTCGTATCTATAATTTTTGATTGTTTCATGCCAATATTCTACAACTTTCATATACTTTTGGCCACTTTTTATACTATTTTTGGGACTAACATATTGATCCAGTGCCTAGTGTCAGTTCCTGTTTGTTGCATGTTTTTTTGTTTCGCAGAATATCCATACCAAACAAAGTCCAAACGCAATAAAAAACCTATGGGGATTTTTTTGGAATATTTACAATTTTTGGGAATAAGAATCAACGCGAAACGATGCCCGAGGTGTTCACGAGCCCAGGAGGCGCGCCCTACCCCCCGGGCGCTCCTGGCAGGCCCGTGACCAACCCTTAAGGCGGTTAGGGCCCTTATTTCGCCGCAAGAAAGATATTTTTATAATGAAAATCCCCTCAAAATTTTAGCCCGATCGGAGTTACGGATCTCCGGGAATTTAAGAAACGATGAAAGGACAGAATCTGGGAGCGCAGAAAAAGAAGGACACACACAGAGAGAGAGAGAGATCAAATCTCGGAGGGGCTCTCGCCTCTCCATCGCCATGGAGACCATGGACCAGATGGGAAACTCTTCTCCCATCTAGGGAGGAGGTCAAGGAATAAGAATAGGAAGGGGGGCTCTCTCCCCCTCTCTCCCGGCGGCGCCGGAACGCCGCCCGGGACATCGTCGTGTGACGGCGATCTACACCAACACCTCCGTCATCTTCATCAACAGCTCCATCACCTTCCCCATCTATATTCAGCGGTCCACTCTCCAGAAACCCGCTGTACCCTCTACTTGAACATGGTGCTTTATGCTTCATATTATTATCCAATGATGTGTTGCCATCCTATGATGTCTGAGTAGATTTTCGTTGTCCTATCGGTGATTGATGAATTGCTATGATTGGTTTAAATTGCTTGTGGTTATGTTGCTGTCCTTTGGTGCCCATCATATGAGCGCGCACTTGGATCACACCATAGGGTTAGTTGTATGTTGATAGGACTATGTATTAGAGGGCAAGAGTGACAGAAGCTTCAACCTAGCATAGAAATTGATGCATACGGGATTGAAGGGGGACCAATATATCTTATTGCTATGGTTGGGTTTTACCTTTATGAACGTTAGTAGTTGCGGATGCTTGCTAATAGTTCCAATCATAAGTGCATAGAATTCCAAGTAAGGGATGACATGCTAGCAGTGGCCTCTCCCACATAAAACTTGCTATCGGTCTAGTAACATAGTCAATTGCTTAGGGACAATTCCGCAACTCCTACCACCACTTTTCCACACTCGTTAAACTAACGTAATTTTTTATTTATCTAAACATCCCCTAGTTTTTATTTACGTGTTCTTTATTATCTTGCAAACCTATCCTATCACACCTACAAAGTACTTCTAGTTTCATGCTTGTTCCAGGTAAAGCGAACGTAAAGTGTGCGTAGAGTTGTATCGGTGGTCGATAGAACTTGAGGGAATATTTGTTCTAACTTTAGCTCCTATTTGGGTTCGACACTCTTACTTATCGACAAAGGATACAATTGATCCCCTATACTTGTGGGTTATCAGTTTCGTGCCGGTGACGATGGAGATCATGCCGGTGCTTTCGTGATGGAGATCAAAAGCACAAGTTCATGGCCATATCATGTCACTTATGATTTGCATGTGATGTTAATCCTTTTATCCATCTTGTTTTGCTTAGGGAGACAGTAGCATTATAAGGTGATCCCTCACTTAATTTCAAGATAAATTGTGTTCTCCTCGAGTGTGCACCGTTGCGAAAGTTCATCGTGTCGAGACACCACGTGATGATCGGGTGTGATAGACTCTATGTTCACATACAACGGGTGCAAGCCAGTGTTGCACATGCAGAACACTCGAGTTAAACTTGACGAGCCTAGCATGTACAGACATGGCCTCGGAACACAAGAGACCGAAAGGTCGAACATGAGTCATATAGTAGATATGATCAACATAATGATGTTCACTACTAAAGCCACCTCAACTCACGTGATGATCGGACTTGAGTTGGTGAATTTGGATCATGTGACACTCAGATGACATGAGGGATGTCAATTTGAGTGGGATCTTTAGTAAATTTGATTAACTAAACTCATTATCTTGAATAATAGTCTAAGTAACCTTTGCATATTTATGTTGTAGATCGATGGCTCGCGCAGTAGCACCCCTGAATTTTAATGCATTCCTAGAGAAAGCTAAGTTGAAAGATGATGGAAGTAACTTTGTTGAATGGGCCCGTAATCTGAGGATTATCCTCACGGCTTCCCAGAAATCATATGTCCCTGATGCACCGCTTGGTGACCAACCACAAGACATGACCTCCGAAGACGTTAAGAACGCTTGGGAGGCACGTTCTGGAGATTACTCAATAGTTCGGTGTGCAATATTGTATGGCTTAGAATCGGGACTTCAAAGACGTTTTGAACGTCATGGAGCATATGAGATGTTCCAGGAGTTGAAGTTTATCTTTCAGAAGCATGCCCGAATCAAGAGGTATGAGACCTCCGATAAGTTCTATGCTTGCAATATGGAGGAGAACGGGTCTATCAGTGAGCATATACTCAGAATGTCTGGGTATTCAAACCGTCTAGCTGAGTTGGGAATTACCCTTCTGCCAGAGGCGATCACTAACAGAGTTCTTCAATCACTGCCACCTAGCTACAAAAGCTTTGTGATGAACTATAACATGCACGGGATGAACAAGTCAGTCGCCGAGCTGTTTGCGATGCTGAAAGTCGCTGAGTCTGAAATCCAGAAAGAACATCAAGTGTTGATGGTCAATAAAACCACTAGTTTCAAGAAAAATGGCAAGGGCAAAGGCAAGAAGGGTAAAACCAAGAAGGATGGCAAAGCAGTTGCTACTCTTGTAAAGAAGCCTAAGCATGGACCTAAGCCAGAAACTGAGTGCTTTCATTACAAGGGAACTGGTCACTGGAAGCGGAACTGCCCCAAGTACCTGGTGACAAGTAGGTGGCCAATGACAAACAAGGTATATATGATATACATGTTATTGATGTGTACCTTACTAGCTCTTGTAGTAGTGCGTGGGTATTTGATACCGGTTCTGTTGCTCACATTTGCAACTCAAAATAGGAACTACGGAATAAACGAAGGCTGGCAAAGGATGAAGTGACCATGCGCGTGGAAAATGGTTCCAAGGTTGATGTGATCGCCGTCGGCACGCTCTCTCTTCCATTACCACCGGGATTAGTGATGAACCTGAATAATTGTTATTTAGTGCCTGTGTTAAGCATGAACATTGTATATGGATCTTGTTTATTGAGAGATAGTTACTCATTTAAATCAGAGAATAAAGGTTGTTCTATTTATATGAGTAATATATTTTATGGTCATGCACCCAATGTGAGGGGTTTATTCATATTGAATCTTGATATTGATGACACACATGTTCATAACATTGATGCCAAAAGATGTAGAGTTGATAATGATAGTACCACTTTCTTGTGGCACTGCCGTTTAGGCATATTGGTGTAAAACATCTGAGGAAGCTCCATGCTGATGGACTTTTGGAGTCACTTGATTTTGAATCACTTGACACATGCGAACCATGCCTCATGGGCAAGATGACTAAAATGCCGTTCTCTGGAACAATGGAACGGGCAAGTGACTTATTGGAAATCATACATACTGATGTGTGCGGTCCAATGAATGTTACAACGCGTGATGGATATCGTTATTTTCTCACCTTCACTGATGACTTAAGTAGATATGGGTATATTTACTTAATGAAACACAAGTCTGAAATGTTTGAAAAGTTCAAGCAATTTTAGAGTGAAGTTGAGAATTATCGTAACAAGAAGATTAAATTCCTGCGATCTGATCGAGGAGGTGAATATCTGAGTTATGAGTTTGGTAGTCACTTAAGACAATGTGGAATTGTTTCACAGTTGACACCGCCCGGAACAACATAGCGTAATGGTGTGTTCGAACATCATAATCAAACCTTATTAGATATGGTACGTTCTATGATGTCTCTTGCTGATTTGCCACTATCGTTTTGGGGTTATGCATTAGAGACAGCTGCATTCAATTTAAATAGGGCACCATTGAAATCCGTCGATACGACGCAATATGAACTATGGTTTGGGAAGAGGTCAAAGTTGTCGTTTCATAAAGTTTGGGGATGTGATGCTTATGTCAAAAGCTTCAGCCTGAAAAGCTGGAACCCAAAGCGGAGAAATGCGTCTTCATAGGATACCCGAAAGAGACAGTCGGGTATACCTTCTATCTCAGATCCAAAGGCAAAGTGTTTGTCGCTAAGAACGGAACATTTCTTGAGAAAGAGTTTCTCTCGAAAGAATTGAGTGGGAGGAAAATAGAACTTGATGAGGTTATTGAACCTTTACTTCAACCCGAAAGTAGCGCAACACAGAAAGATGTTTCTGTGGAACCTACAATGGTACAAGAGGAAGTTAATGATGATGATCATGAAGCTTCAGATCAAGCTACTATTGAACCTCGTAGGTTGACAAGGGGACGTACTACTCCTGAGTGGTACATCAACCCTGTCTTGGAGGTCATGTTGTTAGACAACAATGAACCTACGAGCTATGGAGGAGCAGTGATGGGCCCGGGTTCCGAGAAGTGGTTAGAGGCCATGAAATTCGAGATGGGATCCATGTATGAAAACAAAGTATGGACTTTGGAAGTATTACCTGAAAGGCGAAATGCCATTCAGAACAAATGGATCTTTAAGAAGAAGACAGACACGGACGGTAATGTCACCGTCTATAAAGCTCGACTTGTGGCAAAGGGTTTTTCACAAGTTCAAGGAGTTGACTACGATGAGACCTTCTCACCCGTAGTGATGCTTAAGTCTGTCAAAATCATGTTGGCAATAGCTGCTTAGTTCGACTATGAAATTTTGGAGATGGATGTCAAAACTGCGTTCCTCAACGGTTTCCTTGAGGAAGAGTTGTATATGATGCAACCAGAAGGTCTTGTCGATCCAGAGAATGCTGACAAAGTTTGCAAACTCCAACGATCCATTTATGGACTGGTGCAAACATCTTGGAGTTGGAATAGGCGTTTTGATGAGGTGATCAAAGCGTTTGAGTTTACACAAGTTTATGGAGAAGCTTGTATTTACAAGAAAGTGAGTGGGAGCTCTATAGCATTTCAAATATTATATGTGGATGACATATTGCTGATTGGAAGCAATATAGAAATGCTGGAAAGCGTGAAGGAATATTTGAACAAGAGTTTTTCAATGAAGGACCTAGGAGAAGCTGCTTTCATATTAGGCATTAAGATCTATAGAGATAGATCGAGACGCTTAATAGCACTTTCACAAAGCACATACCTTGATAAAGTTTTGAAGAAGTTCAAAATGGATCAGTCCAAGAAGGGGTTCTTGCCTATGTTACAAGGTGTGAAGTTGAGTAAGACTCAATGCCCAGTGACTCCAGAAGATAGACAAAAGATGAGTGCCATCCCCTATGCTTCGGCCATAGGCTCTATCATGTATGCAATGCTGTGCACAAGACCCGATGTCAGCCTTGCCATAAGTATGGCCGGAAGGTTTCAAAGTGATCCTGGAATGGAGCACTAGGCAGCGGTCAAGAATATCCTTAAGTACCTGAAAAGGACTAAGGACATGTTTCTTGTTTATGGAGGTGATGAAGAGCTCGTCGTAAAGGGTTACGCCGATGCAAGCTTTGACACTGATCCGGATGACTCAAAGTCGCAAACTGGATACGTGTTTATTCTTAACGGGGGAGTAGTAAGCTGGTGCAGTTCCAAGCAAACCGTGGTAGCCGATTCTACATGCGAAGCGGAGTACATCGCAGCCTCGGAGGCGGCGAAGGAAGGTGTCTGGATGAAGCAGTTCATGACAAATCTTGGAATAGTGCCTAGTGCACCGAATCCAATGTACCTGTTCTGTGACAACACTGGTGCCATTGCTCTGGCCAAGGAACCAAGGTTTCACAAGAGGACCAGACACATAAAGCGACGCTTCAACTCCATCCACGATTACATCGAGGAGAAGGACATAAATATTTGCAAAGTGCACATGGATCTGAACGTTACAGACCCATTGAATAAACCTCTTCCAAGGGCAAAACATGATCAACACCAGAACTGCGTGGGTGTTCGATTCATTACAATGTAAATCACATAGTGATGTGAACTAGATTATTGAATCTAGTGCAAGTGGGAGACTGTTGGAAATATGCCCTAGAGGCAATTAATAAAGTGTTTATTATTATTATATTTCCTTGTTCATGATAATTGTTTATTATCCATGCTCTAATTGTATTGATTGGAAACACATTACATGTGTGGGTAAATAGACAACACTTTGTCCCTAGTATGCCTTTAGTGAACTAGCTCGTTGATCAAAGATGGTCAAGGTTTCCTAGCCATTGACATGTGATGTCATTTGATAACGGGGTCACATCATTAGGAGAATGATGTGATGGACAAGACCCAAACTACAAACATAGCATATGACCGTGTCAGTTTATTTCTACTATTTTTTGCATGTCAAGTATATGTTCCTATGACCATGAGATCATGCAACTCACGTACATAGGAGGATTGCCTTGTGTGTATCAAACGTCGCAACGTAACTGGGTGACTATAAAGGTGCTCTACAGGTATCTCCGAGGGTGTCTGTTGATTTGGCATGGATCAAGACTAGGATTTGTTACTCCGTGTGACGGAGAGGTATCTCAGGGCCCACTCGGTAATACAACATCACAATAAGCCTTGCAACCAATGTGTCTTAATGTTAGTCACGAGATATTGTATTACGGAACGAGTAAAGAGACTTGCCGGTAACGAGATTGAACTAGGTATGAAGATACCGACGATCGAATCTCGGGCAAGTAACATACTGAAGAACAAAGGGAACATCATACAGGATTAACTGAATCCTTGACATAGAGGTTCGACCGATAAATATCTTTGTAGAATATGTAGGAACCAATATGGGCATCGAGCTCCCGCTATTGGTTATTGACCGTAGAGGTGTCTCGGTCATGTCTACATAGTTCTCGAACCCGCAGGGTCTGCACACTTAAGGTTTGGTGACGTTTCGGTAGTATAGAGTTATGTATGGTGGTGACCGAAGGTTGTTTGGAGTCTTGGATGAGATCCCGGATGTCGCGAGGAGTTCCGGAATGGTCCGGAGGTAAAGATTCATATATAGGAAGTCCTGTTTTGGTCGCCGGAAAAGTTTCGGGCTCATCGGTATTGTACTGGGAGTGACGGTAGGGTACCGGGAGACCTCCGGGAGGGGTATTTCGACCCAAGAGGCTTCATGGGCTGTGGGAGAGTGAATATATGCCCTTAGTGGGCTGGTGGAAACTCCACACAAGGCCCATGTGGTTGGAGAAGAAAACCAAATAGGAAAAGGTGGAAAAAGGCAAAAAAGGAGCAATCCTAGTCCTACTAGGACTGGAGGAGGAGTCCTCATCTCCTAGTAGGTTCGGCCGACTCCAAGGAGGCTTGGACCTTGTGCCAAGCTTGTCCTCCACTCCTCCTATATATACTAGTGGGTTTTAGGGTTTTGCACTAGTTTTTACAGCCACGTGCTACCCGTTCCTCCAGTGCATAGTTTCTCCTCTAGATCGGATTTCTGCAGAGCTTAGGCAAAGCGTGCTACTTCTCTACAACGTCACCAGAAATTGGCTAGTTGATAGGAGAATTCTTGTCTTGCGTTGGTTTTTCCCTTGAAGAGGAAAGGGTGATGCACCAAGGTAGCGGTAAGTATTTCCCTCAGTTTGAGAACCAAGGTATCAATCCAGTAGGAGTAACAAGATGAGGCCACAAGGAACCTGCACAAACACAAACAAACTTGCACCCAATGCGATAAAGGGGTTGTCAATCCCTTTACAATTGCTTGCAAGGTGAGATCTGATAATGGTAATAGATGAATGTAAATAAGTAAATAAAATTGCAGCAAAGTATTTTTAGTATTTTCGTGTTTAGTTCTGAATATATTATGTGTAAAATAGACCCGGGGGCCATAGTGTTCACTAGAGGCTTCTCTCATAAAAGCAAGTATTACGGTGGGTGAAAAAATTACTGTTGATAAATTTATAGAATAGAGCAAAGTCATGACGATATCTAAGGCAATGATCATATATATAGGCATCACGTCCGAGACAAGTAGACCGATACTTTCTGCATCTACTACTATTACTCCACACATCGACCGCTATCCAGCATGCATCTAGTGTATTAAGTTCATGATAAACGGAGTAACGCTTTAAGCAAGATGACATGATGTAGAGGGATAGATTCATGCAATATGATATAAACCCCATCTTTTTACCCTTGATGGCAACAACACGATGCGTGCCTTGCTACCTTTTCTGTCACTAGGTGAGGACACCGCACGGTATGAACCCAAAACCAAGCACTTCTCCCATTGCAAGAACTATAGATCAAGTTGGCCAAACAAAACCCATAACTCGAAGAGAATTACAAGGATATGAAATCATGCATATAAGAAATCAGAGGAGACTCAACTAATATTCATAGATAATCTGATCATAAATCCACAATTCATCGGATCTCAACAAACACACCGCAAAAGAAGATTACATCGGATAGATCACCAGGAAGATCATGGAGAACTTTTTATTGAAGATCAAAGAGAGAGAAGAAGCCATCTAGTTACTAGCTATGGACCCGAAGGTCTGAAGTGAACTACTCACGCATCATCGGAGAGGCAATGGTGTTGATGAAGATGGCCACCGGCGATGAATTCCCCTTCGGCAAGATGACGAAACGGTCTCCTGATTGGCTTTTGGTGGCTCTGGAGGTCTGCGGCAGCGGAACTTGCGATATAGGTTTATTTCTGAGGGTTTCCGTATTTATAAGACCATCTGGCGTCGGGAACAAGTCGAGAGGCGCCACGAGGAGGTCACGAGCCCCCTAGCCGCGGCCAGGGGGGCGCCTCCCAGGCTCGTGACTTCCTCGGGCCACCTCTCCGGTATCTTTTTCTTCAGATATTTTTGGTATTTTCCATAAAAAATCACGGCGAAAGTTTTATTCCGGTTGGACTCCGTTTGATATTCCTATCTGAAAAAGGTCAAAAACACGGATAAAACAGGAACTAGCACTAGGCACTTGATTAATAAGTTAGTCCCAAAAATAATATAAAATAGCATATTCATGCATAGAAAACATCCAAAGTTGATAATATAATAGCATGGAACAATCAAAAATTATAGATATGTTGGAGCCGTATCCCCAAGCTTAACTCCTGCTCGTCCTCGAGTAGGGAAGTGATAAAGAACGAATTTTTGATGTGGAATGCTACCTAACATATTTGTTTTATGTAATCTATTTATTGTGGCATGAATGTTCACATCCGTAAGATTCAAAACAATAGTTTAATATTGACATGAAAACAATAATACTTCAAGCATAATAGCAAAGTAATCTTGAACTTTCGAAATAACAAGGCCAAAGAAAGTTATCCCTACAAAATCATATAGTCTGGCTATGCTCCATCATCCCCACACAACGAATTTAAATCATGAACAACCCCGGTATTGGCCAAGTAATTGTTTTCGCACTCTTATTTTTTCAAACTTTTTCAACTCTCACGCAATACATGAGCGTGAGTCATGGATATAGCACTATAGGTGGAATAGAGTGTGGTGGAGTTTGTGAGGCAAAAAGGAGGAGATGGTCACATTGACTTGGCGTATCAATAGGCTATGGAGATGCCCATCAATAGATATCAATGTGAATGAGTAGGGATTGCCATGTAACGGATGCACTAGAGCTATAAGTGTATGAAAGCTCACAAATGAAAACTAGTGGGTGTGCACCCAACTTGCTTGCTCACGAAGACCTAGGGCAATTTCAGGAAGCCCATCATTGGAATATACAAGCCAAGTTATATAATGAAAATTTCCACTAGAATATGAAAGTGACAAAACAAGAGACTCTCTATCATGAAGATCATGGTGCTACTTTGAAGCACAAGTGTGGAAAAAGATAGTAACATTGTCCCTTCTCTCTTTTTCTCTCATTTTTTTGTTTGGGCTCTTTGGCCTATTTTTTATTTGGTGAGCATGTTTGGCCTCTTTTTTCCCTCACATGGGAGAATGCTCTAATAATGATGATCATCACACTTTTATTTACTTACAACTCGATACTTAGAACAATAATGACTTCTATATAAATGAAAGTGATGGCACATGTCATGAGACGGAACGGTGGAAGTTGCATGGTAATATATCTCGGAATGGCTATGAAAATGCCATAATAGGTATGTATGGTGGATGTTTTGAGGAAGGCATATGGTGTGTTTGTGCACCGGCGGAAGTTGCGCGGCACTAGAGAGGGTAGCAATGGTGGAAGGTGAAAGTGCATCTATACCATGGACTCACATTAGTCATGAAGAACTCATATACTTATTGCAAAAGTTTTATTAGTAATCGAAACAAAGTGCTAAACGCACACTCCTAGGGGAAGGGTTGGTAGGATTTAACCATCGCGCGATCCCGAACTCTACACAAAGGATGACAATCAATAAATCAATTATGCTCCGACTTCCTAACATAGCGGTTCACCATACGTGCATGCTACGGGAATCACTAAATTCAACACAAGTATTTCTAGATTCACAACACCCTAATAACATAACTCTAATATTACCATATCCATATATCAAAACTAGATGCGAGGAATCAAACTCATCTTACTAATCAATGCACTTGAATATGAAAGTTTTTATTATATCCTCTTTGGATGCCTATCATATTTAGGACTAATTTCATAACACATGACAATTACCAAGTTACTTAAAAACATCATTCTCAAAATTATATAAGTGAAGATTCGAGAGTTTTTATTTCTATAAAATATGACACCGCCATGCTCTACAAATATTTAAGTGAAGCACTAGAGCAAAATTATCTAGCTCAAAAGATATAAGTGAAGCACATGGGAGAAAAATTACCAATCTCAAAAGATATAAGTGAAGCACATGGGAGCAAAATTACTAAGCTCAAAAGATATAAGTGAATCACATGGGAGCAAAATTACTAAGCTCAAAAGATATAAGTGAAGCACGTGTGAGCTAAATTGCCTAACTCAAAAGATATAAGTGAAGCTCGTTGAGTATTCTAACAAATTCACGATGAGTGCATGTCTCTCTCAAAAAGGTGTGCATAAAGGATGATTGTGACAAAACAAAAAGCAAAGGCTCCTATAATATACGACGCTCCAAGCAAAACACATATCATGTGGTGAATAAAAATATAGCTCCAAGCAACGTTACCGATGGATTGAAGACGAAAGAGGGGATGCCTTCCCGGGGCATCCCCAAGCTTAGGCTTTTTGGTGTCCTTGAATTTGGCTTGGGATGCCTTGGGAATCCCCAATCTTAGGCTCTTTCCACTCTTTATTCAATTGTCCATAAGAACATCACCCAAAACTTGAAAACTTCACAACACAAAACTTAAACAGAAACTCGTGATAGCATTAGCATAAGAAAACAAACCACTAAATTTTTAGGTACTATAGTAAACTTTAATTTCCATTTATATTGATTTTATATTACTGTATTCTAACTTCTCCATGGCTCATACCCCCCGATACAAACCATAGTTTCATCAAAATAAGCAATCAACACAACAAAAACACAATCTGTCAAAAATAGAACAGTTTGTAGCAATATGTATATTTCGTATACCTCTGATAACACAAAAATTATGAAAAAATTATATAAAATAGGTAAATTTGCATGTAAATCAGAATCAAAAATAATCAACTCAAAATCTCTTTCTGGACAGAAATGAAAAATAATTTCGTGAGCACAAAGTTCCTATCTTTTTCCAGCATGATTAAACAACTATCACCAAAACTAATCATAAAGGTTCTACTTGGCACAAACACTAATTAAAACATAAAAAACACAATCATAACAGAATCATGATGGTGTGGACTCAACAAAATGGAAAGTAAAAAGCAAAAATAAACCTATTCATTGGGTTGCCTCCCAACAAGCGCTATCCTTTAACGCCCCTAGCTTGGCATAACGATTTCAATGATGCTCACAATAAGAGTAGTAATTGAGATAAGCAAAAGAGCATAATTAATAGCATGAAAAACACACGTAATTCTAATCCACTTCCTATGCATAGGGATTTTGTGAGCAAACAATTTATGGGAACAAGAATCACTTAGCATAGGAAGGCAAAATAAGCATAACTTCAAGACCTTGAACACATAGAGAGGAAACTTGATATTATTGCAATTCCTACAAGCATATGTTCCTCCCTCATAATAATTTTCAGTAGAATCATGAAGGAATCTCACAATATAACTATCACATAAAGGATTATTTTCATGATCAATTATAGCATACGTGTCATCACCAAAACTTGGAGAACAAAGAATATCATATTCATCAAGCATAGCATCCCCAAGCTTGTGGTTTTGCATATAATTAGCATCATGGATATTCAGAGAATTCATACTAACAACATGGAAATCATCCTTTTCATTCAAGGAACTATCATGAATCTCCTTAGAAATTTCTTCTTTCAACACTTCATCAAAATTTTCAGATTCATGATTATCAAACAAAACTTCATAGAGATAATCAAGTGCACTCAACTCACTAGAAATTGGTTCATCATAATTTTGTTTTTTCAAAAGATTAGCAAGTGGATGAGGATCCCTATCAATAGAGTTTTAGCAAGCGAAGATGCTAGCAAATAGAGGGCACAAGGCAACACAAGAAAACATAGCAACGAAAAGGCGAACGAAAAAGGGCGAATAAAGAAAGGCAAATATTTTTGTAAATTTTGTTTTAGACGTCGGGGAGAGGAAAACGAGTGGCAAATAGCAAATAATGTAAGTTCAAGAGATGATTTTGTGATAGGTACTTGTATGCTTCACTTGAATACTCCCCGGCAACGGCGCCAGAAATTCTTCCTGCTACTTCTCTACAACGTCACCAGAAATTGGTTAGTTGATAGTAGAATTCTTGTCTTGCGTTGGTTTTTCCCTTGAAGAGTAAAGGGTGATGCAGAAAGGTAGTGGTAAGTATTTCCCTCAATTTGAGAACCAAGGTATCAATCCAGTAGGAGTAACAAGATGAGGCCACAAGGAAGCTGCACAAACACAAACAAACATGCACCTAACGCGATAAAGGGGTTGTCAATCCCTTTACGATTGCTTGCAAGGTGAGATCTGATAATGGTAATAGATGAATGTAAATAAGTAAATAAAATTACAAAAAATTATTTTTAGTATTTTTGTGTTTAGATCTGAATATATTATGTGTAAAATAGACCCGGGGGGCCATAGTGTTCACTAGAGGCTTCTCTCATGAAAGCAAGTATTACGGTGGGTGAACAAATTACTGTTGATAAATTGATAGAATAGCGCAAAGTCATGACGATATCTAAGGCAATTATCATACATATAGGCATCACGTCCGAGACAAGTAGACCGATACTTTCTCCATCTACTACTATTACTCCACACATCGACCGCTATCCAGCATGCATCTAGTGTATTAAGTTCATGATAAACGGAGTAACACTTTAAGCAAGATGACACGATGTAGAGGGATAGATTCATGATATGATATAAACCCCATCTTTTTACCCTTGATGGCAACAACACGATGCGTGCCTCGCTACCTTTTCTGTCAGTAGGTGAGGACACCGCACGGTATGAACCCAAAACAAAGCACTTCTCCCATTGCAAGAACTATAGATCAAGTTGGCCAAACAAAACCCATAACTTGAAGAGAATTACAAGGATATGAAATCATGCATATAAGAAATCAGAGGAGACTCAAATAATATTGATAGATAATCTGATAATAAATCCACAATCCATCGGATCTCAACAAACACACCGCAAAAGAAGATTACATCGGATAGATCACCATGAAGATCATGGAGAACTATGTATTGAATATCAAAGAGAGAGAAGAAGCCATCTAGTTACTAGCTATGGACCTGAAGGTCTGAGGTGAACTACTCACGCATCATCAAAGAGGTAATGGTGTTGATGAAGATGGCCACCGGCGATGAATTCCCCTCCGGCAGGATGCCGGAATGGTCTCCCGATTGGTTTTTGGTGGCTCTGGAGGTCTGCGGCGACGGAACTTCCGATCTATTTCTGAGGGTTTCCGTATTTATAAGACCATTTGGCATCAGGAACAAGTCGAGAGGCGCCAGAAGGAGGTCACGAGCTCCCTAGTCGCGGCCAGGGGGGCGCCTCCCAGGCTCATGACTTCCTCAGGCCGCCTCTCCGGTATCTTTTTCTTCAGATATTTTTGATATTTTCCATAAAAAATCATGGAAAAAGTTTTATTCCATTTGGACTCCGTTTGATATTCCTGTATGAAAACGGTCAAAAACACGGGAAAAAACAGGAACTGGCACTAGGCACTGGATTAATAAGTTAGTCCCAAAAATAATATAAAATAGCATATTCATGCATAGAAAACATCCAAAGTTGATAATATAATAGCATGGAACAATCCAAAATTATAGATATGTTGGAGACGTATCAAAGCCCTGCCGAAATTGCTCAACCACAATCGCCGGAGTGCCGTCACGCTGCTGGAGAACTCTTCTTCCTCCCAGCTCTCTCTTGCTGGATCAAGACGACGGAGATCGTCATCAAGCTGTACATGTGCTGAACGTGGAGGTCCCGTCCGTTCGGCGGTAGATCGGAAGGATCGTGATCAAGTCTGTGGGACGGATCGTGATAAAGTTCGTGGGATGGATCGTGATTGGATCGCGGGAAGCTCGGCGATTTGGATCGCGAAGACGTTCGACTACACCAACCGCGTTTCTTAACGCTTCCCACTTAGCGATCTACAAGGGTACGTAGACCCACTCTCCCTCTCATAGATGCTCATCACCATGGATAGATCTGTGTGTGCGTAGGAAATTTTTTGTTTCCCATGCAACGTTCCCCAACATCCTCTTCGGAAGAAAGCAAAGAAGAAACCCGAGCCTCCGGCCAAAAAGAAGCTGCCTTACGACATGACACCAGAGGAAAACAAAATTGAAAGCGATCGCCAAGTGAAAGCCTTTTTTGCGAAGAAGCCCTTGTCGCCAAAGGAGGTAATACCCAAGGAAGTCCAAGAGCACTTTAGGGAACACTATATTGATCGACCCCCGACATATGTGGAGCGTATGCCGACAGGCTATGAGCGACAGATTCAGAAGGCAAGTGACCAGAGAAGTCAGCCCAGCCCAAGGAAGAAGTCGGGAAGTACGGCATCAACGACAGGTGGTACTACTAGCGGAAAAACAGTTCCCTAGCTCGGAGAACAATCCAAGCAATCGATCTGTCCGCTCAAGGTGAGTACCAATCCAAGCAAGCAATCGATCCAAGCAGTTGACGTTGCTGGCAACCCAATCGACCTCGATGAAGTAGAGGCTGCAGGTATCACTCTTGGACAAATCCTTGGCACCAAGGAAATCCACGGGTATGGTGCAGCTGAATACGCAATGCAATATGCCGTCGGAAGATCACTTGTCACACCCTAACAGTACAAGGAACTACCAACTGTGATGCAACGGTTGCATGATTGGTACATGCGTGAAGCAAAGCGAGGGGAGACGGCGGTCATGATCAAAGTAAGGAAAGAGCATTACGTCAATGGATGTGACATATGTCTTGAATTCTTAGAACTTTTCTAGTTATATCACATGGACTCTATCGACAAAACTCTCATCAGTTGCTATTGTCTATAAGTGATTTATATTTTTAATAATTTAAGTCTCTAGATAAGATATCGATCATTGGCTTATCCTCACTATATATGTTCTTTTCTACGCTATTATGCAGTTTGAAGATGTCGAAATTGAAACAAGAGGGAATTGATGACATTGGGTTCATCGACCCAAATACCGTTCATGGTCATGTGGTAAAACATTATGCCAAGGACACAGAAGATATCTTGGAAAATTTACCAGAGGAACTAATGAATACCAAATCTACTATAATTTTTCCTTATAACATGGGGTGATCGTTTACTCTCTTGTATACTACAAATTCTATTTTTGCTTACTAGCTCACTATCAAGTGTAGTTGATGAGTTATATGCATGCCTGCTTAATTATATAAACTTCTATGCAGAGACCACTATATCCTCCTAAATATTATCCTCGCGGGTGGACTTGTTCAAGTGTATGACTCACTAGATACACTAGAACAATCATACGTGGACTTGTATTTTATGATAGAACGGCAATTTCAATCTTTATCGACCTTGCTTTCTTTCATTAATTCCTGATATCAAAAGTAATTATAATGACTCTTTCGTTCTTTTTCTTTGCCGCATAGTGTTTGGAAAAAGATGATAGAAAAAACCCATCACAGTCGTCAATGGAAACCGAAGCTGAAGTGGAAAAAGATGTAGATAATTAAGTAGTAGTACTAGGTCGGCGCATCTCTTTAATTCTAGTTTCAATACCATTATCATGCTTGATTATTAATTATCTTATCGAATTCTATTCTTTTGCAAAGTGCGCGAAGCAACCACGGGGGACAAATTTATGTGGATACTTCCTCTGCGAGAACATTCGCCTCCAGTCCAAATGCCGTATACGTCGCAGAAGAGCACGTGAAAGACAACTCGAGGTTTGGCAGATGATGTCGAAGATCTCACCCGAGAAACACTTTATAGCACTTCAAGAAGAATTTGCAGGATTTATTCTTCAACATGTTATTGATGTAAACGAAGAGCACTATTTCTTACCGCCGCCTCAATAATGCCAGCAAATCAGTAGTAGAAAACTGAGATTTCATCCGGAGCACTAGCTAGCTAGTCCCGGCCGGGTTTTGGGCCATAATTTATAAGTCCAGAATATATATGGATGTGTAATTCCATTTATATATATACTATGTATGAGATATGTTGGAAATATGCCCTAGAGGCAATAATAAATTAGTTATTATCATATTTCCTTGTTCATGATAATCTTTTATTATCCATGCTATAATTGTATTGATCGGAGACTTAAATGCATGTGTGGATACATAGACAAAACCATGTCCCTAGTATGCCTCTAATGGACTAGCTCGTTCATCAAAGGATGGTTAAGGTTTCCTAGCCATGGACATGAGATGTCATTTCATAACGGGATCACATCATTAGGAGAATGATGTGATGGATAAGACCCAAACTACAAACATAGCATATGATCGTGCCAGTTTATTGCTACTGTTTTCTGCATGTCAAGTATATGTTCCTATGACCATGAGATCATGCAACTCACAGATATCGGAGGAGTGCCTTGTGTGTATCAAACGTCGCAACGTAACTGGGTGACTATAAAGATGCTCTACAGGTATCTTCGATGGTGTCTGTTGAGTTGGCATGGATCGAGACTGGGATTTGTTACTCCGTGTGACGGAGAGGTATCTCGGGGCCCACTCGGTAATGCAACATCACAATAAGCCTTGCAAGCAATGTGACTAATTGTTAGTTGCGGGATCTTGTATTACAGAACGAGTAAAGAGACTTTCCGGTAACGAGGTTGAACTAGGTATGGAGATACCGACGATCGAATCTCGGGCAAGTAACATACCGAAGAACAAAGGGAACGTTATACGGGATTAACTGAATCCTTGACATAGAGGTTCGACCGATAAAGATCTTCATAGAATATGTAGGAACCAATGTGGACGTCCAGGTCCCGCCATTGGTTATTGACCATAGAGGTGTCTCGGTCATGTCTACATAGTTCTCGAACCCGCAGGGTCTGCACACTTAAGGTTCAGTGACGTTTTGGTAGTGTAGAGTTATGTATGGTGGTGACCGAAGGTTGTTCGGAGTCCTGGATGAGATCCCGGACGTCACGAGGAGCTCCGGAATGGTCCGGAGGTAAAGATTCATATATAGGAAGTCCCAGTTTGGTTTCCGGAAAAGTTTCGGGCTCATCGGTAGTGTACCGGGAGTATCGGTAGTGTACCGGGAGTATCGGTAGTGTACCGGGATTGCCGGTAGTGTACCGGAGAACCTCCGGGAGGGGTATTTTGACCCCAAGAGGTCCATGGGCTGTGGGAGAATAATAAATAGCCCTTAGTGGGCTGGGAAAACAACCACAAAGGCCCATGGCGCAGGAGAGAAAGTCCTAAAGCAAAAAGTGGAAAATCAGCCAATAGGAGGCAATCCTACTCCAACTAGGATTGGAGGTGAAGTAGGATTGCTCCCACCTCCTATTTCGGCCGACCCAAAGGCCTTGTCTGCCTCTCCTATCCTCTCCTCCTATATATACTAGTGGATTGGGTGGTTTTTGGACAGAATTTCCGGCCACGTGCTACCCGTTTCACCGGTGCATAGTTTCTCCTCTAGATCGGTTTTCTGCAGCGCTTAGGCGAAGCCCTGTCGGAATCACTCCACCACCATCACCGGAGCGCCGTCACGCTGCCGGTGAACTCTCTCTCCTCTCCACCTCCTCTTTCTGGATCAAGACGGTGGAGATCGTCATCAAGCTGCACGTGTTCTGAACGCGGAGGTGCCGTCCGTTCGGCGCTAGATCGGAAGGACCGTGATCGAGATCGCGAGACGGTTCGTGATGACATCGCGGAACGGATCGTGATGAGTTCGCGGGACAGATCGTGATCAAGATCGTGAGACGTATTGTGATGAGATCGCGGGACGGATCGTGATGAGTTCACGGGACGGATCGTGATTGGATCGCGGGACAGATAGTGATGAGATCGCGGGACGCTCGGCGATTTGGATCGCGAAGATGTTCGACTACACCAACCGCGTTTCTTAACGCTTCCTGCTTAGCGATCTACAAGGGTATGTAGATCCACTCTCCCTTTCGTAGATGCTCATCACCATGGATAGGTTTGCGTGTGCGTAGGAAATTTTTTGTTTCCCATGCGACGTTCCCCAACAGTGGTATCAGAGCTTGGTTGATGGTTCGATGAGATCTCGAGTTGAACACAAAAGGTTTGTGGGCGTTGATTCTTAGATTGCTTCCTCCCTTGGTCGTATTTTGGTTCAGCGGGATTGTGAGATGAAGCGGCCCGGACCAACATTACTCGTACGCTTACCAGAGACCGGTTCCCTCGACGCAACTTGTTGCCTAGATGGCTTGCGGGTGACAGTTTTTCTCACTTTAGTTGGATCGGATTCGACAAAGGCGGTCCTTGAGAAGGTTGAAAAGCAAACTAGTGTATCACCGTTGTGGTTTATGCGTAGGTGAGAATCGTTCTTGCTAGATACCCATAGCAGCCACGTAAAATATGCAACAACAAATAGATGACGTCTAACTTGTTTTTGCAGGGTATGTTGTGATGTGATATGGCCAATTCCATGATGAGATATATGTGATGTGTGAGATGATCATGTGATGTATAGATTATCACGACTTGCATGTCGATGAGTACGGCAACCGGCAGGAGCCATAGGGTTGTCTTTAATTATTGTATGACCTGCGTGTCAATCATTAAGCGCTATGTAATGCTTTACTTTATCGCTACGGTAGCAATAGTAGTAGAAGCATGCAGGGCGTGACAACCCCAATGGCAACACATTGATGGAGATCAAGATGATGGAGATCATGGTGTTGTGCCGGTGACGATGGAGATCATGCCGGTGTTTCGAAGATGGAGATCTTAAACACAAGTTCATGGCCATATCATGTCACTTATGAATTGCATGAGATGTTAATCCTTTTATGCACCTTGTTTTGCTTAGTACGGCGGTAGCATTATAACGTGATCCCTCACTTGAATTTCAAGATGAACTGTGTTCTCCCCGAGTGTGCACCGTTGCGAAAGTTCGTCGTGTTGAGACACCACGTGATGATCGGGTGTGATAGACTCTACGTTCACATACAACGGGTGCAAGCCAGATTTGCACGCACAGAACACTCGGGTTAAACTTGACGAGCCTAGCATGTACAGACATGGCCTCGGAACACGAGAGACCGAAAGGTCGAACATGAGTCATATAGTAGATATGATCAACATAATGATGTTCACCATTGCAGCCACCTCAACTCACGTGATGATCGGACTTGAGTTGGTGAATTTGGATCATGTATCACTCGAATGATCGGAGGGATGTCAATTTGAGTGGGAGTTCTTAAGTAATATGATTAATTGAACTCATTATCATGAACATAGTCAAAGTGTCTTTGCAAATTATGTTGTAGATTACTAGCTCGCGCTGTAGCTCCCTTGTATTTTTATATGTTCCTAGAGAAATAGAATTGAAAGATGTTGGTAGCAAAATTGTGGACTGGGTCCGTGATCTGAGGATTGTCCTCATTGCTGCACAGAAGGCTTATGTCCTTAATGCACCGCTCGGTGCGCCACCCCCTCTAGCGTCGTCTATAGATGTTGTGAACATCTAACAGGCACGTTTCGATGACTACTTGATAGTTTAGTGCGTCATGCATTACGGCTTAGAATTGAGGCTCCAAAACGTTTTGAACGTCACGGAACATATGAGATGTTCTAGGAGCAGAGATTGTGATCTCAAGCTCGTGCCTTTGTTGCGAGATATGAGATCTCCAACAAGATTCTTTGCTTGTAAGATGAAGGAGAATAGCTCAATCGTTGAGCATGTACTCAGATTGTCTGGGTACTACAATCGCTTGAATCAAGTGGGAGTTGATCTTCCGGATAAGATAGTGATTGATATAGTTCTCCAAGTCACTGTCACTAAAGCTACTAGAACTTAGTGATGAACTATAATACACCAGGGATAGAAGTATTGATCCCTGAGGTGTTCGCGATGTTTGACACCGCGAAGGTAGAAATCAAGAAGGAGCGTCAAGTGTTGATGGTTAATCAAACCACTAGTTTCGAAAAGGGCAAGAGCAAGGAGGGAAACTTCATGGATAGCAAGTCAGTTGCTGCTCCAGTGAAGCAACCCAAAGTTGAACTCAAACCCGAGACTAAGTGCTTCTATTATGAGGTGAGAGGTCGTTGAAGCGGAACAACCCTAGATACTTGGTAGATAAGAAGGCTGGCAACATCGACAGAAGTATATTTGATATACGAGTTATTGATGTGTACCTTGCTAGTACTCCTAGTAGCACCTGGGTATTGGATACCGGTTCGGTTGCTAAATGTTAGTAACTCGAAATAAAAGCTACGGAATAAACGGAGAACTAGCTAAGGGTGAGGTGACGATGTGTGTTGGAAATGTTTCCAAGGTTGATGTGATCAACATCGCACGCTCTCTCTACCTTCAGGATTAGTGACGAACCTAAATAAATGTTATTTGGTGTTTTGCATTGAGCATGAACATGATTAGATCATGTTTGTTGCAATACGGTTATTCATTTAAGTCAGAGAATAATAGTTATTCTGGTTACATGAATAATACCTTCAATGGTCATGCACCCAGTGAGAATGGTTTGTTGAAATCTTGATCGTAGTAGTACACATGTTCATAACATTGATGTCAAAAGATACAAAGTTAATAATGATAGTACCACATACTTGTGGCACTGCCGCTAAATGTCATATTGGTATAAAGCGCTTGTAGAAACTCCATGCTGATGGATATTTGGACTCATCGATTTCGAATCGGTTGAGACATGCGAACCATGCCTCTTGGGCAAGATGACTAAAGGACCCCGTTGGATGGAGCGGGCAAGTGATTCATTGGAAATGATACATGTTGATGTATGCAATCTAGTGAGTCTTGTAGCGTGCAGTGGATATCGTTATTTTCTTACCTTCACTGATGATTTGAGTAGATATAGTGTATATTTACTTAATGAAACACAAGTCTAAATCGTTTAAAAGGTTCAAGCAAATTCAGAGTGAAGTTTAAAGATCATCGTGACAAGAAGATAAAAATGACCGCGATATGATCGCAGAGGTGAATATCTGAGTTACGAGTTTGGCATACAACTTAAGACAACGTGAAATTTGTTTCACAACTAACGCCACCTGGAACACCATGGTTTGATGGTGTGTCCGAACATCATAGTCATGCTCTATTGATATAGTGCATACTGTGATGTCTCTTATCGTTTTACTACTATAATTTTTGGGGTTATGCATTAGAGACAACTACATTCACTTTAAATAGGGCATCATCTAAATCCATTGAGATGACACCGTGTGAATTATGGTTTGATAGAAACCTAAGCTGTCATTTCTTAATGTTTGGGGCTGCGATGCTTGTGTGGAAAATGTTTTCACATAATAAGCTAGAACCCAAAGCGGACAAATGTATCTTCATAGAATACCCTAAGAACAGATGGGTATGCCTTCTATCTCAGATCCGAGTGCAAAGTGTTTGTTTCTAGAACTGGGTCCTTTCTCGAGAAAAAGTTTCTCTCGAAAGAATTGAGTGGGAGGAAGATAGAACTTGATGAGGTTGTTAAACCTTTGTTCAACCAGAGAGTAGCGCAGCGCAGAAAGATATTACTGTGAAGCCTACGTTAGTTGAAGGGGAAGTTAATGATGATGATCATGAAGCTTCAGGATCAAGTTACTATCAAACTTCGTAGGTCGACAAGGATGTGTACTGCTCCTAAGTGGTACGACAACTCGGTCTTGGAGGTCATGTTCTTGGACAACAATGAACCTACGATCTATGGAGAAGCGATGATGGGCCCGGATTCCGACAAATGGTTGGAGGCCATGAAATCCGAGATAGGATCCATGTATTAAAACCAAGTGTAGACTTTGGTAGACTTACTCGTTGGACGGCAGGTCGTTGAGTACAAATGGATCTTTAAAATGAAGACAAACACTGATGGTGAATGTCACTATTTGTAAAGCTCGACTTGTTGCAAAGATGTTTGTGACAAGTTCAAGGAGTTGACTACGATGAGACTTTCTCACTCGTAGCGATGCTAAAAGTCTGTTGGAATTATGTTAGCAGTTGTTGTGTTTTCAATTATGAAATCTGGCAGATGGATGTCAAAACATCGTTTCCTTAATGGTTTACTTGAGGAAAGGTTGTATGTGATACAACCAGAAGGTTTTGTCAGTCCTAAGGATGCTAAAAGGTGTGCAAGCTTTGGTGACCCTTCCATGGACTGAAGCAAGCATCTCGAAGTTGGAATATACACTTTGATGAGTTGATCAAAGTTTCTGTAGTTTATACAAAGTTTACGAGAAACTTGTATTTGCAATAAAGTGAGTGGGAGCACTATAGAATTTCTGATAAGTATATGTGGATGAGATATTGTTGATCAGAAATAATGTAGAATTTCTGGAAAGCATAAAACGGTCATTTGGAAAGTGATTTTCAAAGGAAGACCTGGATAAAGCTACCTAATTGTTGAGCATCAGAATCTATAGAGATAGATCAAGATGCTTGATGAGACTTTCAATGAGTGTATACCTTGACATGATTTTGAAAGAGTTCAAAATGGATCAGCCAGAGAAATAGTTCTCGTCTGATTTGTAAGGTGTGAAGTTGAGTGAGACTCAAAGCTCGACAACGGCAGAAGAAAGAGAAAGGACGAACGTCGTCCCCTATGCCTTAGCCATAGGCTCTATATTATGCCATGCTGTGTACCGCACCTATGTGTGCCTTGCCATGAGTCTGTCAAGGGGTACAAGAGTGGTCCAGGAGTGGATCACTGGACAGCGGTCGGAATTATCCTTAGTAACCAGAGGACTAAGGAAATGTTTCTTGATTATGGAGGTGATAAAGAGTTCGATGTAAAGAGTTACGTCGATGCAAGCTTTAACACCTATCCGGATGACTAGTAGTAGCAATCTGGATACGTATAGTGGAGCAGCCATTTGGAAATAGTACCAAGTGGAGTGTGGTAGCAGTGTTTACGGTTTGACATAGAGATATGCAAAGTACACACGGATCTGAATATCGCAGACCCGTTGACTATAAGACCTCTCTCACATGCAAAGCATGATCAAGCCCCAGAACTCATTGGGTGTTAGATTCATAACAATGCGAATCACATGGTGATGTGAGCTAGATTATTGACTCTAGTGCAAGTGGGAGACTGTTGGAAATATGCCCTAGAGGCAATAATAAATTAGTTATTATCATATTTCCTTGTTCATGATAATCTTTTATTATCCATGCTATAATTGTATTGATCGGAGACTTAAATGCATGTGTGGATACATAGACAAAACCATGTCCCTAGTATGCCTCTAATGGACTAGCTCGTTGATCAAAGGATGGTTAAGGTTTCCTAGCTATGGACATGAGATGTCATTTGATAACGGGATCACATCATTAGGAGAATGATGTGATGGATAAGACCCAAACTACAAACATAGCATATGATCGTGTCAGTTTATTGCTACTGTTTTCTGCATGTCAAGTATATGTTCCTATGACCATGAGATCATGCAACTCCTGGATGAGATCACGGACGTCACGAGGAGCTCCGGAATGGTCCGGAGGTAAATATTCATATATAGGAAGTCCCAGTTTGGTTTCCGGAAAAGTTTCGGGCTCATCGGTAGTGTACCGGGAGTATTGGTAGTGTACCGGGAGTGCCGGTAGTGTACCGGAGAACCTCCGGGAGGGGTATTTCGACCCCAAGAGGTCCATGGGCTGTGGGAGAATAATAACCAGCCCTTAGTGGGCTGGGAAAACAGCCACAAAGGCCCATGGCGCAGGAGAGAAAGTCCTAAAGCAAAAAGTGGAAAATCAGCCAATAGGAGGCAATCCTACTCCAACTAGGATTGGAGGTGAAGTAGGATTGCTCCCACCTCCTATTTCGGCCGACCCAAAGGCCTTGGCTGCCTCTCCTCTCCTCTCCTCCTATATATACTAGTGGATCGGGTGGTTTTTGGACAGAATTTCCGGCCACGTGCTACCCGTTTCACCGGTGCATAGTTTCTCCTCTAGATCGGTTTTCTGCAGCGCTTAGGCGAAGCCCTATCGGAATCACTCCACCACCATCACCGGAGCGCCGTCACGCTGCCGGTGAACTCTCTCTCCTCTCCACCTCCTCTTTCTGGATCAAGACGGTGGAGATCGTCATCAAGCTGCACGTGTGCTAAACGCGGAGGTGCCGTCCGTTCGGCGCTAGATCGGAAGGACCGTGATCGAGATCGCGAGACGGTTCGTGATGACATCACGGAACGGATCGTGATGAGTTCGCGGGACAGATCGTGATCAAGATCGTGAGATGTATTGTGATGAGATCGCGGGACGGATCGTGATGAGTTCACGGGACGGATCGTGATTGGATCGCAGGACGGATCGTGATGAGATCGCGGGACGCTCGGCGATTCGACTACACCAACTGCGTTTCTTAACGCTTCCCGCTTAGCGATCTACAAGGGTATGTAGATCCACTCTCCCTCTTGTAGATGCTCATCACCATGGATAGGTTTGCGTGTGCGTAGGAAATTTTTTGTTTCCCATGCGACGTTCCCCAACACATCATGATCACGATACTTATTGGAAATATGGAACTTCTTCGCGATCCGTGTAGTCGAACTTCTTCGCGATCCAAATCGCCGAGCATCCCGCGATCCAATCACGAACCGTCCCGCGAAAACATCATGATCCGTCCCGCGAACTCTTCACGATCCGTCTCACGATCTTGATCACGATCTGTCCCGCGAACTCATCACGATCCGTTCCGTGATCACACCACGAACCGTCTCGCGATCTCGATCACGGTCCTTCCGATTTAGCGTCGAACGGACGGCACCTCCGCGTTCAGCACACGTGCTGCTTGATGACGATCTCCACCGTCTCGATCCAGCAAGAGGAGGTGGAGAGGAGAGAGAATTCACCGGCAGCGTGACGGCGCTCCGGTGATGGTGGTGGAGCAATTCCGGCAGCGCTTCGCCTAAGCGCTGCAGAAAACCGATCTAGAGGAGAAACTATGCACCGGTGTAACGGGTAGCACGTGGCCGGAAATTCTGTCCAAAAACCACCCAATCCACTAGTATATATAGGAGGAGAGGAGAGGAGAGGCAGCCAAGGCCTTTGGGTGCGCCGAAATAGGAGTTGGGAGCAATCCTACTTCACCTCCAATCCTAGTTGGAGTAGGATTGCCTCCTATTGGCTGATTTTCCACTTTTTGCTTTAGGACTTTCTCCCCTGCGCCATGGGCCTTTGTGGCTGTTTTCCCAGCCCACAAAGGGCTTGTTATTATTCTCCCACAGCCCATGGACCTCTTGGGGTCGAAATACCCCTCCCGGAGGCCTCCCGGTACACTACCGGCACTCCTGGTACACTACCGGCACTCCCGGTACACTACCGATGAGCCCGAAACTTTTCCGACGACCAAACTGGGACATCCTATATATGAATCTTTACCTCCGGACCATTCCGGAGCTCCTCGTGATGTCCAGGATCTCATCCGGGACTCTGAACAACCTTCGGTCACCACCATACATAACTCTACACTATCGAAACGTCACCGAACCTTAAGTGTGCAGACCCTGCGGGTTCGAGAACTATGTAGACATGACCGAGACACCTCTACGGTCAATAACCAATGGCGGGACCTAGACGTCCACATTGGTTCCTACATATTCTATGAAGATCTTTATCGGTCGAACCTCTATGTCAAGGATTCAGTTAATCCCGTATAACGTTCCCTTTGTTCTTCGGTATGTTACTTGCCCGAGATTCGATCGTCGGTATCTCCATACCTAGTTCAACCTCGTTACTGGCAAGTCTCTTTACTCGTTCCGTAATACAAGATCCCATGACTAACACTTAGCCACATTTCTTGCAAGGCTTGTTGTGATGTTGTATTACCGAGTGGGCCCTAAGATACCTCTCCGTCACACGGAGTAACAAATCGCAGTCTCGATCCATGCCAACTCAACAAACACCATCGGAGATACCTGTAGAGCACCTTTATAGTCACCCAGTTACGTTGCGACATTTGATACACACAAGGCACTCCTCCGATATCCGTGAGTTGCATGATCTCATGGTCATAGGAATATATACTTGACATGCAGAAAACAGTAGCAATAAACTGACACGATCATATGCTATGTTTGCAGTTTGGGTCTTGTCCATCACATCATTCTCCTAATGATGTGATCCCGTTATCAAATGACATCTCATGTCCATGGCTAGGAAACCTTAACCATCCTTTGATCAACGAGCTAGTCCATTAGAGGCATACTAGGGACATGGTTTTGTCTATGTATCCACACATGCATTTAAGTCTCCGATCAATACAATTATAGCATGGATAATAAACGATTATCATGAACAAAGAAATATGATAAATACTAATTTATTATTGCCTCTAGGGCATATTTCCAACACTTGTCGCCTTAGTTCTACGAGATTCTCGATGGCACCCGCCGACAAGCAGAAGCTAGAGGCGCAGGGCTCCGCCTCCGCCCCCATCTCGCCGACACTCTTGGGGTCCACAATCATCAAGGACGAGGACCTCCGTCCCATGCTCCCATGGACGGCGGACGGGTCCAACGAGCAGGGGCAAACCTTGATATGGGACGGTTCTTTGGCACGGCGGCCCCCGTCCGGAACGGCTTACCCCTTCTTCCTCCACAGCATCTTCGCCGGGCTCGTCCAGCCCTTTTCCGCGTTCTTCGCCGCCATCCTCGACCACTACGGTATCCAGGCCCTTCACCTCCAACCCAACTTCATCTTGCTCCTATCCGTCTTTGCTTTCTACTGTGAGGCCTTCATGGGCGTGCGGCCTTCGGTGGTCCTATTCCACCATTTCTTCAGCCCGCGTCCGCACGACAGCGCTCAGCAGTCGGCGTGCATCTCCTTCGTCGCGGTCCTTAGTGGTAACATGCTCTTGAAGGCCGGGAAGAAGGTGGGAACTTTAGGCACCGCGGGGTCTTCGTGGATCTCAAGGGCACCAACCCTCAGTTGGATCTGCCGGAGAATATCCTTGTGTGGAGCTCCGTGAAGCTTTCTGACCCCTGGGCTGGGACTGTCGTGGAGCGCTTTTCCCATGACATCAGTGCCAGGAAGCTGACTGGGGGATGATAGTGAAGGAGTTCCTGTCGCAGCGCCTGGCGCCCCTCCAGGCCCACTCTAGGCCCCTGTGGGAGTACCAAGGCAACGACGACAACCTCTGACTTCGGTCCACGGGCATAACCCCCAAGGAGTTGAGCAGGGCTATGGCGACCCTGCTCAACGGCGATCCTGGCGACCTCCTCGAGGTCCATGCCCCGCTGTCATGTCGTGATGATGGGGCCGATCTGGTTGCTGTGATGCCTGCCTTCAACGAATTGGAGCTTTCCCCTGCAGAGAGCCTTGGTTCCCTAGTGATGGTGTCCTTCGGCAACACCTCGAGCAGGGATGACTCAGAGAAGACCGCTGACGACGGCCCGGCAGGAGCGTCTCCCCCATCGCAGGGCACGCTCCTACAAGAGCTCAAGGACGACGATGATACTGGTGATCTTCTGCTACGGGTTCCTTCTATGCCGCGAAGGCTCCCAGAGGGCTTGGGCCAGCCCCTCGCGCCACACGGTCTGCCTGTGTGTCGACTCCCTGGAAGCGCGGGCGGAGTCTTCTTCGGTGCGCCCTGCCTCTACAGGCAAGGCAATCGAAGTGCCGGCCTGGCCCTTCCCCGGACCACAGCTCACAGGTGAGGCAGTCGAGACCGGGGCCACAATGATCCCTTTGGCGACCGCCCCCGCGGGCAGCCCCCTTACTCCCATGCATGGTGATGTCCATGCTGCGGGAGGCTTGTGTGCTTCCACTGTTGCCGGAGCGGAGAGGAAGAGGAAGTGGGTTGACGTCGAGGAGTAAGTGGTCCAGCTTGGCTCGTCTCACATACCTTCAGTTTGTGCACTGATGCCCTTCTTTTACTTAATGACCAGGGATGCCGCCGTCGCCTGTCACTAAGGGCGAGGAGGATCGTGAGGCAGCCTCCCTGTTCGTCGTCGTGGAGCCCCCTGAGCCCCCAATGCCCGCAGGTGTGGTCACTCCTACCCTCGAGGGCGCTGCGGCACCGATGACTGAGGGGCCAACCCCGAAGGGCCAACCCGCAGGCGTGGTCGCTCCTGATTTGCCCGTGTCTATGGTCGTCAAGCGCCATCTGGAGCCTCCTGCTCCTGGTGTCGTTGCCCCGCCGGGGTCGCCCCCTGTGGTCACATAGGAGGCCCTTCCGGAGGGGCCCTTGATGCCTTCGTTGCGTGGCCCCAATGTTTTGGACGGGGCCCTCGCTGCTCTGGATCAGGTCTGTGGCGTCTTCAAGGGCGTCGTCAATCGCCCCATGAGTGAGCACCTAGAGCTCCTCCCAGGATGGCTCCAGGCCGTCACCTCCGTTACCGCGGCTTGGGGTCAGCCTGAGGCTGCCACGGCGAAGGTCGAGAGGGAAGCGACAACAGCCCTGGCAACGCGCGCGGAGGTGCTGACCGAGGCGGCGGCTGCCACCAAGCGTGGCGAAGAGGCGGAGGTTCGTATGGAGGACCTTCGTGAGGAACAAGCCAAGCTTGTGGGGCAGCTTCGCCAGTTGGAAGAGGACCTCGAGGCCCGCCAGGCCAAGCTTCCGCCCGGACTTTGAGCTGTCCCAGCTGGCGGCTCGCTAGGATGCGGAGCGGGTGTGCCTGGACGCGCAGAAGAAGGATCTTACTTCGAAGAAGGCCCTTCTTGATGCCAGGGAGAAGTCTCTCGCCACGTCCAAGGACAGAAGGGCCGCGGAGTTGAGTGCCTTCCATGCCGTCGAGCTCAAGCTTCACTAAGCGCGCCATGCCCTTTGCCGGGACGAGTTCGCGGAGCCCCTGGCGGCTTCGGAGGACGGCTTCATAGCGCTTGCCTCGAAGCTCGTCGAAGCGCTGGAGGGCACCATCATCAAAGTGGAGAGGGTTCTGTAGAGTGAGTGCCGCGATATCTTTTCAGAGGCCTACACATGCGCCGTCAGCCATCTTCATCTTCGCGAGACAGGGTTCAACTTCGACCCTGTGATCTGCCCGGTCGCCCTTGAGGTCCGTGTCAGCGCTGCAGCGGTGGCGAAGGACACCGTGGAGAGGCTGGTGAAGAGGTTCATCCCTGTCCCGGTTTCTCTGCCTCCGGGTGCTGCCAGCAATGTCGACGATGAGCCCCTCGAAGATGGGACGAGTGGCACCGGTGGTTCCTCCTGATTCCTCCCCCCCGCTCCTTTCCTGCAATGCATATCGTGCCTCATGGAAGTGTTAAATTTGTTTGTGTTCACGGAGACTTTTAACGTTTGCAATAACTATTTGACTGTGTGGTTGCTATCTTCGCCTTGTTTCCTTCTTGCGTTCTGTGATGCTCTGCGTCGGTAGGGCCCGGCCCGCGCATACCTCAGCCACTATTGGACCGATCGGAAACCAGGCCGGTCCAAGGGGTGAGGGGATACAGGTCCAGTTAGGCTCCTGAGTCACGATGCTCAGGAGTCCCCCTTAACGTACGAGCGGCCCTCATGAAGGGAACATGGTGTAGATTGGGCTAACTTGGAACTATCGAACACCATTAACGCTCCGTGTCGGCAGGGCCCGGCCCACACATACCTCAACCGCTGTTGGGCGGACCGGAAACCAAGGAAGGTCTAGGGGTGAGGGGCTACGGGTCCAGTTAGGCTCCCGAGTCGGGATGCTCAGGGGTCCTCCTTGACGTTCGAGCCCTGGCGTCCTCCTTAAGGGTTTTTTTATCAGTTTTTGAGCGCTTTGAGCTCTGCGTCGGAAGGGCCCGGCCCGCGCATACCTCAACTGCCGTTGGGCCGACCGGAAACCAGGATGGTCCAAGGGGCGAGGGGCTACGGGTCTAGTAAGGCTCCTGAGTCGCGATGCTCAGGAGTTCCCCTTGACGTACGAGTGGCTCCCATACCTTTCCTCGCCAACTTTTCCGGGGGTGAGTGCGTGTAGACCAGGTTTGGTAGACCTAGAGAGGTGGCGAGTACCAGGCCCAGCCTGGTAGTAGCCCCCATGTAGCCCCTCACGCGTACATCCCATGGAATGCAGCGAGGCGGGGCCGCAAGGAGCCTTCCTGAGGTTGAATCTAGCCATTGAGGGGCGCCCTTAGTTTTTTATCCCCCCGCGCCGGGCGTGGGGATTCCACATTGCATGGGCATAGTCATTGGAGGACCGTGTCATCCGCCAGCACTGGACTGTGGCTTCCACCTTGCGTGGGCATAGTCATTGGTGGACCGTGCTGACTTCTCCTCTAGGGTTGGGCTGTGGCTTCCACCTTGCGTGGGCATAGTCATTGGTGGACCGTGTTGACTGCCAGCACATGACTGTGGTTTCAACCTTGCATGGGCATAGTCATTGGTGGACCGTGTTGACTTCTCCGCTAGCGCTGGGCTGTGGCTGCCACATTTCGTGGGATGAGACCCCTCCGCGTCCTCGGGGCCCCCCGGGTGGGTACAACCTACACAGTTGGTGGGCATGGCTAGCATGGCAGAACTTGGAGGTGTATTTGGGAGGTCGCGAGGGCGCTTTGGGCTCGCGATGTCCCTACCTCCAAGGATGTTTGCGCCTGGGTCTTCTTGTAAATGGGGCTGTCCGAGGCCCTGCTGACTTCTTCTTCTTGTGTGAGGTAGTTTGGGAGCCCTCTTGGCACTCTACGTCCTCAGATCCTGGTCCTGCACATTTCCCCACCACCGTTAGGTACGACTGGAAACTAGGACGCACTTCACGGGGCGAGGCCCCGTCACTCCTAACGCCGACCGGAAACCAAGGACGACATCAGGAGGCCGAGTGGCATTATGACCAGTAAGGCTCGTGAGGAGCCCCCTTTGACGCTCAAGTGGATCTATGTCTGTAGGTCCCAGTCCCGCACATTTCCCCACCACTGTTAGGTACGACCGGAAACCAGGACGCACTTCATGGGGCGAGGCCCCGGCACTCCTGACGCTGGCCGAAAACCAAGGACGACATCAGGAGGCCAAGTGGCATTATGTCCGGTAATGCTCCTGAGGAGCGATGCTCGGGAGCCCCCGTTGACGTTCAAGCGACCCCCATTCCACCATGTCTGCTGCTGCCTTAGGAGGCCATGGGGCCTCCCGAGACTCCACGATGAGACTCCGTTCCGCCATGTTTGAGGCGGGTGCCTCGGCGCCACCCAGGATGCAGACCACAACCCTGATCTCTTGGAAGCCCCCTGCCCCATCGTCCTGTCTTTCTTCTTCCTTCCTTTTGGGTGGAGGCGGTAGCGGTGGTAGGCCGACCTCACGAGGGCTGACCTCGCGAGGCTGACCATGTCGGGACCCCTTCGGAGGTTCATCGTGCCAGCGGTCCTCATGAGGCTGATCACGCTAGCGGTCGTCCCGAGTCTGATCGCGCCAGCGGTCCTCCTGAGGCTGATCGCTCCACCCTTGGCGAGGCTCCCGGTTGTCCCAACGACGTCCGCCGCGGCCACCTCCGCGTCCGAAGCTTGGGTCAGCTTGCCCGGGACGCCTGCTGAAGTGCTCGGCGCAGATCAGCCTGAGTTCCTGGGAATCTGCAGGGTCATGGTTGTTGGTGTCATAGAAGATGCAGGTGGGTCTTACTCCTGGGGGGTGCTCCTTGCCCTGGTTGCGCTTCACCTCAGGCTCAGCCGCAAGCACTGTAGGGGCCTTACGCTTTGCCTCCTTAACCTTGGTCTTCTTTTCTTATGATTCCGCCACGGGGAGCCCTCAGAGCGATAAGCGATCCACCTCTCCCTTGGCGCACTTGTTCCCCAGATTGAACAGTTCCAGGGTGGAGCATAGCTCGTCGTTCATGGCGAGCTCCTCCTTCATCTTGAGGTCAGTGACTCCGTCACCGAATGTTGAGATGATGGATTCTTCTGAGTCCTTCCGGATATTGAGGCGTGTAGCCGTGAAGCGCTGTATGAACTTGTGCAGGTTCTCCCCATCCTGCTGGTTGATTCGCCGCAGGTCGTTCACGGAGGGCCACTACATCAACCTTTCCGCCTTCATGATATTTTGTGAGTAGTTCAACACAGACCTACGGGTCCATAGCTAGTACCTAGATGTCTTTCTCTCTCTTTCACTTTAATCTTCAATACAAAGGTCACTGCGTTTCCCGCGGTGATCTATCCGATGTAATCTTCTTTTACCGTGTGTTTGTTGGGATCAGATGAATTGTGGATTTATCATTAAATTATTATGAATATTAATTGAGTCTTCTCTAAATTCTTTTATGCATGATTATTATAGCTTTGTAATTCTCTCTGATCTATCGGTTTGGTTTGGCCAACTAGATTGATTTATCTTCAGTGGGAGTGGTTACTAGTAGAAAACGGGCCTTTACTCCCGGTTCGTACGGTTCTAGAACCGGGACTAAAGGCCTCCACTTTTAGTCTCGGTTGGATTACGAACCGGGACTAAAGGGGCTCCGCGTGGCAGCTTTTTAGAGCGGGACCTTTAGTCCCGGTTGGTGTTACGAACCGGTAGTAAAGGTATTTTTTAAAATATTTATTTTCTTTTATTTTTTGATTTTTTCTGATTTTCAAATCATTGAATTATATGTCAATTTAATCTCTAATCAACCCTCCTCATTGCTTTGGATTTATTTGTCAATTCAATCTCTAATCGCCCCTCATTCCAAATCGTCTAACTTCCCGGGCGGTCACCCATCCCCTCACTGCTCCAACCCCAGCACGCTTAACTTTTGAGTTCTATCACCCCTATATTCCAAGTCTGCACTTGTTGTTTTATTGACAATAGTAAGCTATCAATCCTATTAACACTTAGTTCTTGATGTAACATGAATTATTTATTTTAACAAAAATAATAAAAAGTTTAAAATAAAATAAGTAATAATAATATTGAATTAAAATGAAATTAGAATAACTAATAATATTATTTTATTCATTTTTTGCAATTTATTCATTTAATATGACATAATTAATATCTTTAAATATGTAATTGAAATTCAACAAATAATATATCCATTATTATCAGAAAAACGTGAGGAATCTAAATATGACATCATTTATTTAAAAATAATAATTTTCCATAATACTTTTTTTCTGACATTGTATGCAAAAGTTATAGCCGTTTCAACTCCAGACTTTTTGTGCGTTCAACATGCACCATTCAAAGCCACATCATCAAAAATTTCAACCATTTCCCACTTCATTCGTTATTTTTCATGCATCTATTATTTTTTCCAGCTAAATGACCATGAAATTGAAAGCGCTACAAATTAACCCTAAAAAGGTTGAAACTTGACATGGTATCATCATTTCACCCACATAGCATGTGCTAAAAAGTTGAGAGGGTTACGGTAAAAAGTAGATGCACTTCGTGTATAAATTGGACAATCCCTTTCGAAGTATCAAAGTTTTGAACGAAAACTTATCTGTTACAAAGGCATTTCATTTTTTAAAACTTATTTAAACTCCAGAGTTTTTGTGCATCCAACATGCACCATTCAAAGCCACATCATCAATTTTCAACAATTTCCCACTTCATTTGTTATTTTTCATGCATTTATTAATTTTTTTGAGCTAAATGACCCTGAAATTGAAAAGCACTACAAATGGACTCCGAAAAGGTTGAAACTTGGCATGGTATCATTATTTGACCCACATAGCATGTGCTAAAAAGTTAAGATGGTTACGACAAAAACAAGATGCACTTCGTGTACAAACTGGACAATCCCTTTCGAAGTATCAGGGTTTTGGATAAAAAAACATCTGTTACAAAGGCATTTCATTTTTCAAACTTATTTCAACTCCGTACTTTTTGTGCGTTCAATATGCACCATCTAACATGTGCCTAGGAGCAAAAAGAATTAAATTTAAAACTATTTTTAAACTCAAGTTATTCACAATTTAGGATTTCAAGAAAATTTGAACAAATTAAAATTTAAATCATTCAAATTTGAAAACTAATTACACAAACACAAACTAGACAAAATTTTGAATCTAATTAAAAAAGAATCACTCAAAATATCAAATATCCTAAAAGATATAAGCAATTTGAAACAAAAACTAAAAATAGAAAACAAATAGAAAAAACAAAAAAAAACTTTCAAAACCCTTTAGTACCGGTTTGTATCCCCAACCGGGACTAAAGGCGTAGCCTTTAGTCCCGGTTGGAGACACCAACCGGGACTAAAGCCCCAACTCCTTTAGTCCTGGTTCGTGTCTCCAACCGGGACTAAAGGCTTCACCTTTAGTCTCGGTTGGAGACACGAACCGGGACTAAAGGGTATCAGCCCCTTTAGTCTCGGTTGGTGTCTCCAACCGGGACTAAAGGTCCCATCTAAACCGGGACTGATGCCCGACCGGCGTCCTACCCGCTCGAACCGGGACTAATGCTCACATTAGTCCCGGTTCATAATGCAACCGGGACTAATGTGTAGATTGAGTTGGGCCGAAAGCTCTGTTTTCTACTAGTGGGTGCATTGTGATGAGTTCAATCTTGCGGTGCTCAATCCCAGAGACAGAAAGGAATATGACACGTATTGTATTGCTGGCATGAAGGATAAAACGATGGGTTTATTCATATTGCTTGAGTTTACTTTGTCTATATCATGTCATCTTGCTCCAAGCATTACTCCGCTTCATACTTAATACTGTAGATGCATGACGGATAGTGGTCAATGAGTGTAGTAATAGTAGTAGATGCAGACAGGAGTAGATCTACTTGTTTATGGACGTGATACCTATATACATGACCATTTTCTTGAATAAGATGTCATAACTATGCGCTATTCTTTCAATTGCCAACAATAATTTGTTTATCCATCGTATGTTATCTTCGAGAGAGAAGCCTCTAGAGAAAACTATGGCACCAGGGTATACTAAAATTATATTACTAAAACTCTAAAAATATTGCTGCTATTTATTTTTTGTTATTTTATTTTATATTTATATTATCTATCTATTAGTATTTAATCCTTACAAGTAATGAGTTCAAGAGGCTTGACAACTCTCTCGTCCGTGTTGGGTGCAAGTGTTTGATTCTTTGTGAGTAGGTGCCGACGACGAGAGTTTGCATGATCCTCCTATTGGTTCGATAACCTTGGTTCTCACTAAGGGAAATACTTATCTCTACAGTGTTGCATCTCCTCTCCTCTTCAAAGAAAAACCCAGCACAGTTTACAAGTAGCAGCCTGGCACACCACTGCTGGGCTTTTTCCATCCGTTATAGATAGGCATTCCTGCAGTAGTGTGAGACCGGAACAATGCATTAGGTTCTGGATGCGATGGTGCAATTTTTTTACAATACGAAAGTTTCTCCATTTGTCTTCAATTAATGAGATCTTCATTGGTTTCCTTCCAAAAATATATTTTTTGCACAACAAAGGAAAACGACTTTTCTTCTTTCTTGAAGGATTAACATTAGAAAGTTGTGAGAAATATCGAAAACCCGGTGAAAACCATATCAAAACCCTTTGATAAAAGTGGCAAAATCTCGAACCATCATACTCCCAATATACATGCATGTTAATTTTATTCATGTTTCATTTCAGAGAAACTTGGATTCCTGTTGTGCTATATTCATGCGTGTTTACGCACATTAGTTATGCTCTTACTTATTTTGTTGCATGTTATGATTCAGTTCAACTGGTCAACACTATTTTTTCATCGTAAGGTGAGGCGTCATTGTCATATGGATATAATAGCTCGATTGGTGAAGATAGAACCGAGGCTAACTTCAACCGCTCAATCTTAAAATGATTTGGCAGTCCGATGAAGCCATCCTTGACACATCAGCCAAATATTATAAGCCACAGAGTGCCGTGTCATTGGCATCGTCTGACATATTTAATTTTAACAATGTGAATCAACTTTCCATGGAGTAACATAATCTGGAGTTGTCTATGTATGCAAGCTAGAGGTCGACATTCACCATCAAAATATATACAACAAACACTTAATCATTCAAAATCAAATACACATTGAACAAAAAGATATCATGTGGCGTGAAAGTCTCCACGCGCGATGTTTGCACCAACACTTCCATGTATCCTAGGCATCTGCTGCGATGTCATCAAAATGGCATTGGTGTCTGTCAGATATCTGTGATGTATCCTAGGCATAACCTCCTTTTTGGAAAAAATGATCTTTCAAGTTTGCCATGGATTCTACACTAGGCAGTGGAGGGATCAGTAGTCGAGGATGTTCCCTGAAGTGAATATGAAGCTCCACTGGATCGCTTGTGCACAATACTACGTAACACCCAACGAAAATCCAACAACCCCTTTCATGTCCCATTTTTAAGTTTTGCACAGGAAGACCCCCGCTTTTATTCTAGTCTTCTTGATTATTTTGTCTGAGTTTGTACTGAAACTTGTGGTGCGCATCGCGTTCGTTAATTAGACGAAGCCTATTATTATGAAGCCAAATGTCGGGTTAGAAGGTAATCAAAATATAAATGTGTACTCCCAATGTACATGCATCATGCTTATTTTATTCGTGTTTCATTTCATAGGAACTTAGTTTGTTGTTGTGCTTTATTCATGCATGTTTTTGTACACTCGGTTCATACTCTTTACTTATATTGTTGCATGTTATAATTAAGTTCAACTGGTCAACACTATTTTTTCATCATAAGGTCAGGCGGTCATGTCCATACGGATGTAATAGGTTGATTTGTGAAGATATAACCGAGGCGGATTTCAACCGCTCAATCATACAATAATTTGGCAATTCGGTGAAGCTATCATTGACACGTCAGCTAAAGATTACAAGCAATGAAGTGCTGTGTCATTGGTGCCGTCCGACATATTTAATTCTAACAATGTGAAGGAACTTTCCATGAAATAGCATAATCTAGAGTTGTCTACGACATGCACTATCCACATACAACAAGCACTTATTTATTCACAATCAGACACACATTGAACAAAAATGTATCATGTGGCGCGACAGTCTCCACGCGTAATGCTTGCGCCATCATCCCACGTATACGAGGCATCTACTGTGATGTCATCAAAATGGTGTTAGTGTCTATCAAAGATCTTTGATGTATCCTAGAAATTATCTCCTTCTTGAGAATAATAATAATAATAATCTTTCGAGTATGTCACATATTCTACGCCAGGTCCATGGTGGAGGATTGTTTTTTAATTTTTAGATATAACCGGTAATCGAGTACTTTTCCCAAAGTGAACATGAAGCTCCACCGTATTGCTCGTGCACAATACTATGTGACATCGAAGGGAAATCCGACAACCCTTGCATGTACCATTTTTTTTTTCCACTGGAAGACCTACTTTAGCTCTAGTCTTCCCGATGATTTTGTCCGAGTGTCTATTGTAAATAGTGGCGCGCATCGTGTTTGTGAATTAGACAAAGCCTATGGTTCTGAAGCTAAATGTCATGTTAGAAGGTGATCATATAATTGTGTACTCCCAACATAAATGCATGCTTATTTTATTCGCATTTCTTTTCATAGGAACTTAGTTTGTTGTTGTGATTTATTCATGAGCGTTTATGTACACTCACTTCATACTCTCACTTATATTGCTACATGTTATACTTCAGTTCAATTGGTCAACACTATTTTTTCATCATAAAGTCATGCGGTCATGTCCATACGGATGTAATAGCTCGATTGTGAAGGTCGAACCGAGGCTAATTTCAATCGCTCAATCATACAATAATTTGGCACTTCGGTGAAGCTATCATTGACACATCAGCTAAAGATTATAAGCCATGAAGTGCCGTGTCATTGGCGCTGTCCGACATATTTAATTCTAACAATGTGAAAGAATTTTCCATGAAATAACATAATCTAGAGTTGTCTATGTATGCAAGCTAGGGGGTCAACATTCACCATCCACATACAACAAAAACTTATTTATTCAAAATCAGATACACAATGAACAAAAGTGTATCATGTGGCACGACAGTCTCCACGCGTTATGCTTGCGCCATCACCCCACGTATACGAGGCATCTACTCTGATGTCAGCAAAATGGCGTTAGTGTCTGTCTAAGGTCTTTGATGTATCCCAGGGATAACCTCCTTCTTGAGAATAATAATAATAATAATCTTTGGAGCATGTCACATCTTCTACGCTAGGTACATGGTGGAGGGATTTTTTTTAGATCTAACCAGTAGTCGGGAAGTTTGCCCAAAGTGAACATGAAGCTCCACCGGATTGCGTGTGCACAATACTATGTGACATCCAAGGAAAATCATACAAACCTTGCAAGTACTATTTTTTTTCACCGGAACACCTACTTTTTCTCTAGTCTTCCTGATGATTTTGTCTAAGTGTCTATTGAAAATAGTGGTGCGCATCATGTTTGTGAATTAGACAAAGTTTTTTGTTCTGAAGTTAAATATCGGGTTAGAAGGTGATCAAACTATAAATGTGTACCCCCAATGTAAATGCATGCTTATTTTATTCACATTTCTTTTCATAGGAACTTAGTTTGTTGTTGTTGTTCTTTATTCATGGGCGTTTATGTACACTCAGGTCATACTCTCACTTATATTGCTGCATGTTATAATTCAATTTAATTGGCAACATTGTTTTTTTTATCATAAGGTCAGGCGGTCATGTCCATACGAATGTAATAGCTCGATTTGTGAAGATAGAACCGAGGCTAATTTCAATTGCTCAATCATACAATATTTTGGCAGTTCGGTGAAGCTATCATTGATACGTCAGCTAAAGATTATAAGCCATAAAGTGCCGTGTCATTGGCGCCGTCCGACATATTTAATTCTAACAATGTGAAGGAACTTTCCATGGAATAGCATAATCTAGAGGTGTCTACGCATGCAAGCTAGGGGGCAGCATCCACCATCCACATACAACAAGCACATATTTATTTAAAATCGGATACACATTGAACAAAAATTTATCATGTGGCGCGATAGTCTGCACGCGTTGCCCCGCGTATACGAGGCATCTGTTGTGATGCCATCAAAATGGCCTTAGTGTATGTTAAAGATTTTTTATGTATCCTAAGCATAACCTCCTTCTTGATGATGATGATCATAATAACAATAATAATAATAATAATAATAATAATAATAATAATAATAATAATAATAATAATAATAATAATAATAATAATAATCAGTATGTCACTTATTCTATGCCAGGTACATACTGGAGGGATTTTTTTTTAGATATAACCGGTAGTCGAGTAGTTTGCCCAAACTGAACATGAAGCTTCACTGGATCGCTTATACACAATAATGTGTGAAATCCAAGGAAAATCCAACAGACCATGCGTGTCTGATTTCTCAATTTTTGCACATGAAGACCTGCTTCTATTCTACTCTTCCAGGTGATTCTTTCTGAGTGTCTATTAAAAATAGTGGTGTGCAATAGTTTTCATGAATTAGACCAAGTCTATTCTTCTGAAGACAAACGTTGGTTTAGAAGGTAATCGAAATATAAATGTGTACTTCCAATGTACATGCATGCTTATTTTATTCACGTTTTGTTTCAAAGAAACTAGGCTTGCTGTTGTGCTTTATTCACACGCTTTATGTACACTCAGTTCATACTCCTTATATATGGTTGCATGTTATAATTCAGTTCAACTGATCAACATTATTTTTTCATCGTAAGGTCAGGAGTCTTGTCCATATGGATATAATAGCTTGATTGGTGAAGACTGAACCAAGGCTTACTAGAACTGCTCGATCTTACAATGGTTGGCAGTTTGGTGAATCTATCATCGATACATCAGCCACAGACTACAAGCCATGAAGTGCCGTGTCACCGGCTCCGTTTACATATTTAATCCTAACAATGTGAATCTACTTTCCGCCGAATAGCATAATCTAGAGTTTTATACATATGCGAGCTAGGGGTCGACCCATCTGCATACAACAAACACTTATATTTATTGAAAATCAAATGGATTTTTTTAGAAAAGTAGTGTTACCTCCGGCCTCTGCATCAGCGTGATGCATACGGACACTTTATTAATAGTACAAAAACAAATAGTCTGCAGATCCAAGCATGCTCCGAAGGAGCAAAGTTACAAAAATAGAAGAAAACAAAATAGGTCACAACCAGCAAAAATAGACCTAGATGCCTAACCATATATTCTATTAGTGGACCGCCATCCAAACCGGTTGAATATATCCTGCGCTATCATCTCACTAGTAGAAAACAGGGCATTGGTTCGGTCCGGGCCAGCCCAATAGTCCCAGTTCACTCACGAACCGGGACCAGTGGGTGCAACGGTCCCGGTTCATGAGGCCAGGGGGCCGGGCAGGCCACGTGGGGCATTGGTCCTGGTTCAAGACACGAACCGGGACCAATGTGCCTCGCTCCTGACCCACAACCATTGGTCCCGGTTCGTGGCTGGAACCGGGACCAAAGGGGTAACCGTTCGCCTGGTGCGAGCCCCTTTAGTCCCGGTTGGTGGCTCAAACCGGGACTAAAGGTTCGAACGGTTCTCATCCCACGATGTTTCGCGCTTCGAGAAAGAGGCAATTGTTCCTCGGTGAGCGCTACAGTAACTTCACCCATTTCTCTTCTTCTCCTCTCTTCTTCTCCTCCATTCTCCTCTCTTTTTCTCCTCCATTCTCGTCTCTTCTTCCCCATATCTTCTACCATGAATCCAATCACTCGCTACGGGGAGGTGCTCGCACATGGCACAACCAATCTCGACGTCGTCTACACGAACGACAGTGCCATGGTGCCGTATTTTCTTTCCCTTTTGCAGAAATGGCTTGAAGTGGCGAATGAGAAAGACAAGTTCATAGGGCTTGATCTCGAGTACACGGCCAAGCAAGAAGATGTTGCCGTCATCCAGCTATGTTTCAAGAAATATGTCATGATCTTCCAATGGGCAAGGTGAGTTTTGAGGGTTTTCTTTGATCAATGAATAATTTATAGATTATTATGAAAATTGCATCGGATAGAAATATATTCCATTTTGAATCCTATGAGAAAGATCAATATTTCTTTTAAGTTTATAGTGAAACAATTTTCCTTGTTGCAAAATATGGGAGAACATATATGTCATATAGTTAATTTAGGGTTTCTTCATCAATTCATAAGATATGAAAATTGCATATATATAGGATATAGCAATATATATGTTCTATTTTGAATCCTATGGCAAAGATCAATTTCTCTTAAGTTGTAGTGGAATAATTTTTGATTTTTTTATGATATTACTGTTCACCGGGCACAAATGAGCCCGGGAGCAAAACCTCTGCGTCTTCCTCTTTTGTTGCAGCGAAATAATTTTCCTTTATATAGTTGCATATTATAATTCTGTCGAGATATACTTGTTGCAGCAGTATTTAACATTTGTTCCATTTTTATTTGTTGATGTTGCAGTAGTGACAAGCACTGTCCAGCACTCATGGACTTCCTACGCAGCGGCATACATTTTGCTAGCGTTGATGTAAGTAATGAAAAGCTGAAGATGAGGCGCAACTTCGGTATTGAGATACCAGCTGGCTGGCTTATTGATATCCAAGACATATTCAGGCTTCAGTATGAGAGGACTTCGATGGCTTCTATGGCAGTCGCCTTGATCGACGATGCTTATAGAGATATGAAGACCAAATTCCCCCGGGCGCAGCACAAAGAGTGGGAGAGGACCCCACTTCAGCCTATCAACATTGAGTATGCAACAAAATATGCATACGTTGCATATGAGTTGTACCGCAAGATTCGAACCGTGAACTATGGGCAGCGTCACCTTGCACCGCCACCACCATGGGAATATTCTTCTAATTCAGACTAGCTAGTAGTGTTTGCTTGGACGAGTACTTTCTGTAATGGATATCTGAACTATTATATATTACATATCTCTCTAGCTATTATATATTTGTAGAGCTTTTCAATTCAGGTTTTCTTAAATTCCGATTGTGGCTGAGAACAAAATGCAAAAAAAGTGGGTTGTTATTGTTGGCAAGCACGTACACCATGCCAACTTTCAACCTTTTCAGAGTTCATTTGTAGTGCTTTTCAATTTCAGGGTCATAATTAGATCAAACAAATCATTAAATGCATGAAAAATACCAAATGAAATCAGAAAGGGTTGACAATTGATGATGTAGCTTTGAATGGTGCATTTTGAACACACGAAAAGTCTGGAGTTCAAATAAGTTAAAGAAAATGAATGTCTTTTGTAACCGATGAGTTTCCGTCCGAAACCCCGATACTTCGAAAGAGAATGTCCGTTTTGTACACGAAGTGCATCCAGGTTTTGCCGTAACCCTCTCAACTTTTTAGCACATGCTATGTGGGTGAAATGTTGATACCATGCCAACTTTCAACCTTTTCAGAATTCATTTGTAGTGCTTTTCAATTTTGGGGTCATAATTAGCTCAAAAAATCATTAAATGCATGAAAAATACCAAATGAAGTCAAAAAGGGTTGAAAATTGATGATGTGACTTTGAATGGTACATTTTGAACACACAAAAAGCCTGGAATTCAAGTAAGTTAAATAAAATGAAATGTCTTTTGTAACCGATGAGTTTCCGTCCGAAACCCCGTTACTTCGAAAGAGACTGTCCGTTTTGTACACGAAGTGCATCCAGCTTTTGCCGTAACCCTCTCAACTTTTTATCACATGCTATGTGGGCGAAATGTTGACACCATGCCAACTTTCAACCTTTTCAGAGTTCGTTTGTATTGCTTTTCAATTTCAGGGTCATAATTAACTCAAAAAAATCATTAAATGCATGAAATATACCAAATGAAGTCAGAAAGAGATGAAAATTGATGATGTGGCTTTGAATGGTGCATTTTGAACACACGAACAGACTGGAGTTCAAATAATTTAAAGAAAATAAAATGGCTTTCGTAACCGATGAGTTTCCGTCCGAAACCCCGATACTTCGAAAAACACTGTTCGTTTTGTACACGAAGTACATCCAGCTTTTGTCGTAACTCTCTCAACTTTTTAGCACATGCTATGTGGGTGAAATGTTGATACCATCCCAACTTTTAACCTTTTCAAAGTTCATTTGTAGTGTTTTTCAATTTCAGGATCATAATTAGCTCAAAAAAAATCGTTAAATGCATGAAATATACGAAATGAAGTCAGAAAGAGATGAAAATTGATGATGTGGCTTTGAATGGTGCATTTTGAACACACGAAAAGCCTAGAGTTTAAATAAGTTAAAGAAAATGAAATGCCTTTTGTAACTGATGAGTTTCCGTCCGAAACCCCGATACTTCGAAAGAGACTGTCTGTTTTGTACACGAAGTGCATCCAGCTTTTGCCGTAACCCTCTCAACTTTCTAGCACATGCTATGTGGGTGAAATGTTGATAACATGCCAACTTTCAACCTTTTCAGAGTTCATTTGTAGTGCTTTTCAATTTCAGGGTCATAATTAGCTCAAAAAACCATTAAATGCATGAAAAATACCAAATGAAGTCAGAAAGGGTTGAGAATTGATGATGTGGCTTTGAATGATGCATTTTGAACACACGAAAATCCCGAAGTTCAAATAAGTTAAAGAAAATGAAATGCCTTTTGTAACCGATGAGTTTCTGTCCGAAACCCCGATACTTCGAAAGAGACTGTATGTTTTGTACATGAAGTGCATCCATCTTTTGACGTAACCCTCTCAACTTTTTAGCACAGGCTATCTGGGTGAAATGTTCATAACATGCCAAATTTCAACCTTTTCAGAGTTCATTTGTATTGCTTTTCAATTTCAGAGTCATAATTAGCTCATAAAAATCATTAAATGCATGGAAAATACCAAATGAAATCAGAAAGGGTTGAAAATTGATGATGTGGCTTTGAATGGTGCATTTTGAACACACGAAAAGCCTGGAGTTCAAATCAGTTAAAGAAAATGAAATGCCTTTTGTAACCGATGAGTTTCTGTCCGAAACCCCGATACTTCGAAAGAGACTGTCCGTTTTGTACACGAAGTGCATCCAGCTTTTGCCGTAACCCTCTCAACTTTTTAGCACATGCTATGTGGGTGAAATGTTGATACCATGCCAACTTTCAACCTTTTCAGAGTTCGTTTGTAGTGCTTTTCAATTTCAGGGTCATAATTAGCTCAAAAAAATCATTAAATGCATGAAAAATACCAAATGAAGTCAGAAAGGGTGGCACCAACCGGGAACAAAGGTCCCTGTTTCCCGCCCTTTGGGCGCTGGAAAACAGGGCTTTGGTCCCGGTTGGTCCCGCCAACCGGAACTAAAGGGGTCATTGGTCCCGGTTTATGCCACCAACCGAGACCAATGCTCCTTCTATATATCAAGCACTTAGCAAATTTGGCAGTTTTCATTCCACTTCGCGTCCTCGTCGTTTCCCTGAGCCTGCCGTCACCGTTCCCCTCGTCGCTGCCCTGTCGACGCCTCCCCAGCCGCCCCGTCGCCGCCCCGTCGCCGCCGTCGCCGTGTCGCCTACCCCACCGCCCCCGTCCCCGTTGCCTCCCCAGTCGCCTCCCCCGCCGCCCCCCCCCCCCGTCGCCGCCCTGCCCCGTCGCCGTCGTCGTCCCGCCCCCGTCGCCGTCGTCGCCCCGTCCCCGTCGCCGTCGTCGCGCCATCCCCGTCGCCGCCTCGGTCGCCGCTCCGTCGCCGTCCCGTCGCCGCCCCTGCTTTGAGCCTCCGCCGCCCCGACTCGTTGCATATTTTTAAAATATATGTTGATTTTTATGGTATGTTAGATTAGTATGTTATATTAGTATGTTTATGGTAGCTAGATTAGTATGTGTATGTTAGATTTGTATGTTTATGTTTTTTTAGTATGTTTATGTTAGCTAGATTAGTATGTGTATGTTAAATTAATATGTTTATGTTTTTTCTGAAAGTAGATTAGTATGTTTATGTTAGATTAGTATGTGTATGTTGATTTTGGGTTTTATGAAAAATTAGTCGACTATGCCCGGCCCGCATCCTCGTCGTCGAGTAGTCCGCGAGAGTCTGCTTGATAGACGCCATGTCCGGGACTAGGCTCCACCAGGCTGGCACTGGGAGGTGCTACCTTCCCGGGCTTGGAGGTTGGTGAGGAATGCATGTGTCGTCGTCGACCCAGACCTTCTGTGGTGGCGGTCACGCGTGCCACTTTCGGTGCGGAGGGAGCCGACACCCGTGGAGGTGGTAGGTCGCCATGTCAGGGAGGGGGACGAGCACGTCCGTCGCTACATGGCGGCGTTGGACACCCGTTTTGACAATCCTTGGCAGATCCTTCAGGGATCTCACTTGAGTTATGATCCCGTGATGGTTCCTTATCTTTGGGTATCCACCACCCGTGACCCAGGAATCGTTAGTGACTTAGATTATTCGATAGTATTCGATCTGAATTAGTGATCTTATATGATAATATTCAAGATGTATTAGTTAATATCTGATGATGCATTAACTGGATTATTAGGAATGATGTATTAGTGATATTATATTCGAGGTCATTATAAATATTAATGTATTAGTGATATTTTATCGGTATAATGCATGTGTGACTTTCGGTCCGTCCAGGCTTTCCTTAAATAACTTTCATGTGTGTTCTTGATGGAGGAATCCCGATTGTTGTCGTGGGGGGGCACCTCTTCTTTCTTCTCTTCTTTGCGATATATTCGTTGGTATATTACGCAAGAAGAGAAGAGGAGGGGCGTCCGTCACCGGCGGTCAAACTATTACTGTGAGAGAGTGTCCACCAACATATATACACCATCGTATCAATGTGAAAGAGTGCGCACCAACACACCATGAGATATGAGAGTTATTTAAGGAAAGCCTCGACGGACCGAAAGTCACACACGCATTAATTAAGATCCAAAGCGTGCCGTAATTCTTGAACTGCATTATTCGGGATGATGTATTACTGATATTATATTCGAGGTCATTATAAATATTAATGTATTAGTGATATTTTATCGTTATAATGCATGTGTGACTTTCAGTCTGTCGTTGCTCCTTGTGTGACTTTCATGTGTGTTCTTAATGGAGGAATCCTGACTGTTGTCGTGGGGGGTGCTTCCTCTTTCTTCTTTTGTTTGCGATATACTCGTCGCTATATTGCGTAAGAAGAGAAGAGGGGAGGCGTCCATCACCGGCGGTCGAACTATTACTGTGAGAGAGTGTCCACCAACATATATATACCACCGTATCAATGTGAGAGAGTGTGCACCAACACACCATGAGATATGAGAGTTATTTAAGGAAAGCCTCGAGGGACCGAAAGTCACACACACATTAATTAAGATCCAAAGCGTGCCATAATTCTTTAACTGCATTATTCGGGATGATGTATTAGTGATATTATATTCGAGTTCATTATAAATGTATTTGTGATTTGGAAGTCATTCCGGCCAAACATAGGGTATTTTTTCTATGTCATTGCTCGATATATGAAATGGGTTGACTTCAGGTCTGTTTCGGCTACTTGTGTGTCTTTCACTCAGGGAGAGTGTCCACCATATATAAATATGAGAGAGGAAGAATCCCGACTATTGTCGTGGGGGTTGCTTCTCCTTCGTTCCCGTGTGCTAGACATTTTGGTGTAATGCACCCGGGGACGAATGGAGGAGCCATCATCACCGACTGTCGCAATATCAGAAGGAGTGCCCACCATATACGTGAGATGAGAGTTTATGAAGGAAAGACTTGACAGACCTAAATTCAACCTGTTGCATATTGAGTAATAGTGATCTGTGTGTTGATCAGTTTTCTCGTAGTTTCCTTCGATCGGTTTTAAATGTTTCAACTATGAACATAGGAAATGTCTGACGACGAAAGTGAATTCAGTATGTGCGAATACTACGAAGACGGGCGCGGCCTCTGTCACAAGACTTTCCTAGTTGATGGTAGGCGCTTCAACATCATGCTGGATGAGAACTTCGAAGTGGATACAGTAAGTCACAATGACAAGTATTTTTTTCGTGATTAAGCATGACTTCTTCCTCTGTTGCTTCAAATTATAATTAATTTTAATTTTTTACTGTTCTACTAGCGTATCCCCTGCCATGCAAAAATTGTTGTCTTGGATAAGATTGGTTTCAATACTAAAAAATAAATGGAGGTAAACATAGTTTACTTGAGGACCGAGCATGGTTTTACTTTTGCGGTAAAATTATACCATGCAGACACCTATTGCTATTTTGAATGCAAAAATTGGCAAGCACTATGCAAGGCTTATGCATTTGAGCCTAATATGCTTATCACCTTTGATATTTGTCCGAAAGATAAAATAGAAGGTAATATCGACATCTGGGTCAATGTGCACACGCCTCCTGTTCTACCATTATGTGAGTTTCTCAACCATATTTATTAAGTAATTTATATTGTTTATTTATAGTTGACAACTTATTTTCATTGACAACTTATTTTCATTCTTCAAAAAATGCACGGAAGATGGTAGACATAACGTACTACTACAATGATGAAACAGAATTAACTTATAAGGAGAAAGATCATCTTACCAAATTTCTTAGTCATCTTGAGAATTACAATAGCTATTATCAAACTCCTGCACATTATGGTCAATATGTGCCACTAGTGCACATGGTGAACTACGGTAACATCCATGGAGATTGCATGGTAAGATTTTAATTCTACTATTACGACATCCGTGCATCTTTTGCATAAATTCTTCTAAAACTAAGCTACATTGCTAACTACAAAGTTATTACTATGTTTTTCAACAGAAAATCCCGGAGGATTGTGTGCCTCATCTGATATTTCTGAGAGGTCGCGTTGTTGTTATGAGCTTAGGGCCACCACGGCCAGGTCAGCCTACTCATCACTCCTGTCCATACCGGATTTCTAAAACCGATGGTGTCATGACAATCAAAGATTGGAAAAAATGTATGCTCAATTATAGAGATCTACTTGGAAGCAACATTGTGCGTAGGCCAAGACTGGGAGATAGGATGATCTCCGTTCTCCATAATGGAGAGTCAGGGCCTATCTTGTTTTATGATATTGTACCTAAGAGAGGATAGAGTAGGTCCTACGAGATAGGAGTATGTAGGTCCTAGGTACAATGTGTTATTATGTGCTACAATGTGTTAGAGTTGATGATGATGATGAGGAGGAGGAGTTATGATTATGACCAGTGACCAACTTGTGATATGATGTATCATTGAAGAAAGTAATGATTAAATTGTGTCATATGTTCTATCTATAAGTATAGTACGTAGCGTCGTGACCAAGCACGGAGATAAGAGAGATCACTTCTCTCTATTAGCTATCTAAAAAACAATATGAAACCCCTAAATTAACCCTCCAAAACCCTCAAAACCCCCCTCTTTAAAAAAACAGCCCCTCAGTTGCTGACGTGTGGACGCTCTTTGGCCTCGGTTGGTGTTACCTCTGCAACCTGTGGTGTCGGGTCATAAGCTTACAGAGAAGGACACGACAGAGATGTTCCGAGTGGAAGCTCAGCTGTGGTGTCGGGTCCCGAGTGTTTCAGCAGAGCTATACGTTCTACAGAGATCCCCCCCAATTTCAGAATGGTGGCAGGAATCGAAAAGTTTTCTGGTGAGAAAAAGCCAGAGACTAGGTTAGATGATTACCAAGTGGCTGTGCAGATTGGCGACGGAAATAACAATGTCGCAATGAAGCACCTGCACCTCATGTTGGATGGTTCAGCTCGAGCTTGGTTGAACCGTTTGGATCCCTCCAGCATACATTGTTGGGAGGATCTTGCCCGAATGTTTTTCCGGACCTTTGAGGGCACTTGCAAGCGCCTGACGGGTCTGGTCGACTTACAGCAGTGCGTCCAGAAGTCCAACGAAACCTTAAGAGATTATATTCAGCGATTGTCCACTCTGCATTATACTGTGGAGAATGTGTCGGAACACCAGGCTGTTTGTGCTTTCAAGGCTGGTGTGAGATACAGGGAGCTGTACCTGAAGTTCGGGTGCACGGGTGATATTTCACTCAACAAAATGATGGAAATCAACATTCGGTACGTCAATGGCAAGGAAGAAGACCGCCTCCATAGCGACAAAGGAAAGGCTGTTGCCACTGAGTCTGGCGGCGGCAACAATCGGAAACAGAAGTGAAAGGCTGAAGACCCGGCTCTGGCAGAGGCAGCGGCACTGGCGACTCAGTCAAAGAACAAGGGCAAAGCCAAGGCCTAGTATGCTCCCAAAAAAGGGAAAGGTCAGCCAGGAACTGACATCATGGATCAGCCGTGTGTAATTCACACGAGGAAAGATGCAGAAGGCAACCTGATTTTGCCCAGGCACACCACTCGACAGTGTCGAACCCATATCCAGTAGTTCAAGGGAGACCAGTCGACGGAGAAATCTCCTGAAAACAGGGATGAAGATGAGGAAAAGGAAACATTCTCGGATGTCACTAAAATGCTGGTGATCTTTGCTGATGTCGAGAGAAAGAGTCGTCTGAAGGTCATCAACAGAGAAATCAACATGGCTGTACCAGACACCCCCACCTACCTCAAATGGTCCCAATATGCTATCACATTCGACCAGACAGACCATCCTGCTCGTGTGGCCACTCCCGATCGGCAGGCTCTGGTAGTTGATCCGGTGGTACAGGGGACTCGACTCAGAAAGGTCCTCATGGACGGCGGCAGCGGCCTGAATATTCTATATGCGGATACTCTGAAAGGGATGGGCATTCTGATGTCCCGTCTGAGCGAGAGTAGCATGCAGTTTCACGGGGTCATCCCAGTAAAGAAGGCCAAGTCACTCGGCCAGATAGCATTTGATGTGACATTCGACGATGAAAAAAATTTCCGAAAATAAAAGTTAACATTTGAAGTCGTGGATTTCAAGAGTGCTTACCATGCCATTTTGGGTCGACCCACTTATGCACGTTTCATGGCCCGACCATGTTACGTGTATCTCAAGTTGAAAATGCCAGGCCCTATGGGCGTGATCACGGTCACCGGCAGTCGACAGCGGGCCGAAGAGTGCCTCCACCAAGGCTCCAAGATCGCTGGTCAATAGATGGCCATGGTCGAGTTGGAGGAGTACAAGAAAACTGCTGACCCTGCTGATTTGCTCTGTGCAAAGAAGCCAGCTTCTGAGTTGGCCTTTCAGTCGGCAGGGGAAGTGAAGAAGGTGCACATCCACCCGAGGATCCAGATGCTGCCCCGACGAATATCTCAACAACACTCGACAGTAAATAGGAAGCCGAGCTCATCCAGTTCCTCTGTGAGAACTGGGATATCTTTGCATGGAAGCCTGCTGACATGCCGGGGATTCCTAGGGAGCTGGCTAAGCACCATCTGTGAGTGGATCCGAAAGCCAAGCCCGTCAGAGAGAATTTGTGTAGATCCGTAGCGGAGAATTGCAAGGCAATCGGAGAAGAAGTGGCCCGTCTCTTGCAAGCCAAGTTCATTCGGGAGATTTACCACTCCGAGTGGCTCTCGAATGTTGTGATGGTGCCAAAGAAATATAAGTCATTGTGCATGTGCATTGACTTCAAACATCTCAATAAGGCGTGCCCAAAATACCATTTTCCGCTCCCCCGCATAGATCAAATTGTCGACTCGACAGCGGGGTGTGAGCGTTTATCGTTTTTGGATGCTTATTCTGGGTACCATCAGATCCGTCTGTACGGCCCGGATGAAATAAAAACAGCCTTCATCACCCCATTCGGGTGCTTCTATTACATCACCATGCCTTTTGGTCTCAAGAATGCCGGCGCTACTTTTATGCGCATGATTCAAAAAAATTACTCGACCAGATTCCCCGGAATGTCGAGGCTTAAATGGACGACATCGTGGTTAAGTCACGCAAAGGCCCTGACCTGCTGGCTAACTTGACCAAGACATTCGCCAATCTGAGGTGATTCAACATGAAGCTGAATCCGGCTAAATGTACCTTCGGCGTCCCTGGCAGAAGCTGCTCGGTTTTCTCGTTTCCGAGCAAGGAATTGATGTCAATCCTAAGAAGATCAGAGCCATCACCCGCATGAAGACTCCCGTGCGAGTGCATGACATTCAGAAGCTCACAGGTTGCTTGGCGGCATTGAGTCAATTCATTTCTCGTCTTGGTGAGAAGGCTCTACCCTTGTATCAGTTGATGAAGAAGTCTGACACGTTCGGTTGGACTCCTGAAGCCGAAGCAACATTTGTTGAGCTCAAAGCCCTGCTCTCCACCCAGCCGGTGCTTGCCGCTCCTGCCAGCAAAGAGCCCTTGCTCCTGTACATCGCGGCCACTAATCAAGTCGTCAGTAGAGTACTGACTGTCAAGCGAGAAGATGAGGGTAAAGCCTATAAATTCCAGCGGCCAGTTTACTATGTCTCGAAAGTTTTGTCCCCCTCAAAGCAAAGATATCCACACTATCAGAAGCTAGTGTATGGTATTTACCTATCAGCGAAGAAGGTGGCGCACTATGTCCAAGACCACTCGATTTCAGTCGTCAGTGATGCTCCTTTGTCTAAGATTTTCAATAATCGCGACGCATCAGGTCGATTGGCTAAATGGGCAATTGAGCTTGGACACTTTGACATCAGATTTGAAGCAAAGAAAGCGATCAAGTCCCAAGCATTGGCAGATTTCATGGCCGAGTGGACTGAGCAGCAACAGCCCATCCAAGTTCATTTGGCACATTGGACAATGTTCTTCGACGGCTCCAAAATGTTGAATGGGTCCGGTGCGGGCATTGTATTGATATCTCCCAGAGGCGACAGACTCAGTTATGTCTTGCAGATTCACTTTGATTCCTCCAACAATGAAGCAGAGTATGAAGCACTTTTGTATGGGTTGCGCATGGCTATCTCACTCCGCGTCAAGTGCCTGATGGATTATGGCGACTCAGATTTTGTGGTGAATCAAGTGATGAAAGAGTGGGATGTTAGAAACCCTGCTATAACTGGATATTGCAATGCATTCCGGAAGTTGGAGAAGAAATTTGAAGGCCTGGAACTTCATCATGTTCCCCGACTGAAAAATCAAGCGGCCGATGAGCTGTCCAAGATTGGTTCCACTCGACGGTCTGTCCCCAGCGGTGTGTTTCTAGAGCACTTGCACACTCCTTCAGTTCAAGAAGATCCCTTCACCGAAGAGCCCCACAAGCTTTGAGTTCCACTGACTCGACTGAAGTCGATGTTCCTACTGTGATTGACCTGGTCATGGAGAGTCTAGTTATCGTTCCCGACTGGACTGTGCCATACATTGCCTATATCCTCAGACAAGAGCTCCCTGAAGATGAAGCAGAGGCTCGACAGATTGTGCGCAGGTCCAAGGCTTTCACTATAATGGGAGATCAACTATTCATAGAGAGTGTGACTGGTGTCACCGAGCGTTGCATTTCCCCCGAGGAAGGTCGGATGATTCTAGACGAGATTCACTCGGGAACTTGCGGCCACCATGCGTCTTCAAGGGCGATTGTCGCTAAAGCATACCGATCTGGTTTTACTGGCCACGGGCTAATGAGATGGCTAAGGACATCGTTGATCACTGCGATGGTTGCCAGTTCTATGCGAACCTGTCGCACAAGCCGGCGCCTGCTCTGAAGACAATTCCTCTCGCCTGGCCGTTTGCGGTTTGGGGACTCGACATGGTTGGTCCCTTTCGACCCAAAAAAGGAGGATTCACCCACTTGTTGGTAGCAGTCGACAAATTCACCAAGTGGATTGAAGCCAAGCCCATGAAGAAGCTAAATGCTCGTACGGCGGTCACATTCATGAGGGAGATCATTATCCGATACGGCGTCCCTCATAGCATCACCACAGACAACGGCACTAATTTGACTCGGAAGAATTCAGGAGATTCTATAACTCCCAAGGCACCTGAGTGGATTATGCTTCTGTTGCGCATCCTCAAACCAATGGGCAAGTCGAGCGGGCTAATGGTCTCATCCTGCAAGGTCTGAAGCTGCGTCTCATGCGCGATTTGGATCATGCTGCCGGGGCTTGGGTATCTGAGCTGCCGTCTGTCTTGTGGGGACTGAGGACAACGCCTAATCGGTCGACTGGACGAACTCCTTTCTTCCTTGTCTATGGTGCTGAAGCCATATTGCCGACTGATTTGGCCCACAATTCTCCTCGAGTGGACCTGTACTCTGAAGCTGAAGCTGAACAGGCCAGACAAGATGGGGTAGATCTCTTGGAGGAGGAGCGAGAGATGGCTTTGATCCGGACTACTGCCTATCAGCAAGACCTGCGGTGCTTCCATGCAAAGAATTTCAAGAGTTGGGCGTTCCATGAAGGAGATTTGGTGCTCCGAGCGAATCAACAACGACCTCACAAGCTTGCTCCTGTGTGGGAAGGCCCTTTTGTCGTCACTAAGGTGCTAATCAATGGAGCCTATTACCTGTATAATCTCATGAAGAAGATAGACGAGCCACGAGCTTGGAATGGAGATATGCTCCGGTGTTTTTACACTTGAGACAAGAGTTTTCTGATGTAATAAGAATACTTCATCAATGCAAGTCACATTTCTGCAATTTGTATTGTCGACTCCGATCATACAGCTGCATTCTTGGGGATACTCCGAGTGATGAGAAATCCTCACACTCGGGGGCTTAGCTGCGAACATGTTTCGCCTAAGTTAAAAACCATGTCGGGTGGATAGCAATCCATTCACTCGACGGCCTACTCGTGAATCTGTCTAAGCTTAGGTTCAAAAAAATACTTCGACTGATGAGCAATCCTCACACTCGGAGGATTAGCTGCGAAAATGTTTCGCCTAAGTTAGATAGCAGTCCATTCACTCGATGGCCTATTCACGAATCCGTCTTTGCTTAGTTTCAAAAAATACTCCGAGTGATGAGCAATCCTCACACTCGGAGGTTTAGCTGCGAACATGTTTCGCCTAAGTTAAAAACCTTGTCGGGTGGACAGCGGTCCATTCACTCGACGGCCTATTCACAAATTCGTCTTCGCTTAGGTTCAAAAAATACTCCGAGTGATGGGCAATCCTCACACTCGGGGCTTAGCTGCGAACATGCTTCGCTTAAGTTAAAAACCTGGTCGAGTGGATAGTAATCCAACACTCGACAACTTAGCTGCAAATCGACATTTTCCTAGGTTCAAAAATACTCTGAGTGATGAGCGATCCTCACACTCGGAGGCTTATCTACGAAACATGTTTCGCCTAAGTTAAAAATCCAGTCGAGTGGATAGTAATCCATTCACTCGACGACTTAGCTGCGAATCGACATTCGCCTAAGTTCGAAAATACTCCGAGTGACGAGAAATCCTTACACTCGGAGGGCTTAGCCGCGAACATGTTTCGCCTAAGGTAAAAATCCAATCAAGTGGATAGTAACCCATTCACTCGACGACTTAGCTGCGAATCGACATTCGCCTAAATTGGAAAATACTCCGAGTGATGAGCAATCCTCACACTCGGGGGCTTAGCTGCGAACATGTTTCTCCTAAGTTAAAAATCCAGTCGAATGGATAGTAATCCATTCACTCGACGACTTAGCTGTGAATCGACATTCGCCTAAGTTCGAAAATACTCCGAGCGATGAGCAATCCTCACACTCGGGGGCTTAGCTATGAACATGTTTCGCATAAGTTAAAAACCTCGTCGAGTGGATAGCAATCCAACACTCGACAACTTAGCTGCGAATCGACATTTGCCTAGGTTCAAAAATACTCCGAGTGATGGGCGATCCTCACACTCGGGGGCTTAGCTGCGAAACACGTTTCGTCTAAGTTAAAAATCCAGTCGAGTGGATAGTAATCAATTCACTCGACAACTTAGCTGCAAATCGACATTCGCCTAAGTTCGAAAATACTCCGAGTTACGAGCAATCTTCACACTCGGGGGCTTAGCTGCGAACACGCTTTGCCTAAGTCAAAAATAAACTCTGTCGAATAGACGATTGAAAGCCAAAGCACGAGTAAAATCCAAAAGGGTAAAACGTCTTGTGCAGAAACAAATGTGCTCAGGCCAAAGGCCTGAAAGAAGTTTTAAGGATACAATTCCACTCGGCATACTAGGCAAATTTAACTGTTTCTTCCAAAGACCAAGTCTTTAAACGGGAGACGGACTGGCAGGCTCGACGAAGGTGTCCAAGTCGATGCCGTCGGCAATTCTGGTGGCTGCCTCGATGAAGGTTTCGATGAAGTCCTCGAACTGGAGTTTCTTTGTGTTCACCACCTGGAGTTCCTTCAGCTTCTGCTCCCTCATGTCCCTGTAGTGGAACCTAACGAGTGATAATGCCATGTCGGCCCGCAGCGAGCAGCAGATTTTTTCCTAGCTTGCACTCGACTGGGAAGTTCATTCAGACGAGCCATTACAGAGTTGAGGTCCAGCTGAAGAGTGTCATCAGGCCATAGCTCCTTGTCGATTCTTTTCATGGCAGATTTCAGTCGAGTGATGTAGGCCTGGACACTTTGGAGCCGGAAGTTGAGCCGCAGCATGTTCATCGCCACCGCATCAGCAACTGGCGACTTGGTAGGGTCAAGATTGGGCTCAATCTCCTCTGTTTCCTTTTCAAAATCCTGGCAGAAGTCTGTTGAAGAAAGGGGGAATAGGAAGAGAATCGGTGAACTGCGACCTTCAAAAGTTTTGCAAATATCAGTCGACAGGATACACTCACCATCGAGCTGAAGATACATCTTCCTCGAGATTCGCCCAGATGCCTCTCTAGACCATTGCCCCTCTTGGTTAGTTGTTCGGCCTTCTTGACAAGGTCCACACGCCCCTGCTTTAGCCTGGTGTTCTCGTCCTCCAGCTTCCTGGCAGCCGCCAACTTCTGGTCCGCAGCTTTGGTCTTCTCCTTGGCCGCTTGTTGAGCATTAGCAAGCGCCTTGTCCTTCTTCTCCAGCGCCTTCTTCATGGAATCTAAAGAAACAACATTGTTGAGTTACGCTCGGAGTCGACGATTTTCATTGCGTACGTCTGTTCAAGTGAGAGCACTGGGTTCAAAACATGTAGAGTGAAGAGCGGAATGCAGAAAACAAGCAGCACTTACCTCCCAAAGTCTTCATATCCGCATGCACTCGCTCCAGAGCGTTGTTGGAGACCACCAGGTCCACTTGCAGCCGGTTCCTTTCGTACTCCACGTACTTGTACTCCGCCCCAAGTTCACAAGCCCTCTGCAATCAACACAAGACAAGAATTCAATTGGCGAGTGATGCTTGGGACACTCGACTGGGTATCAAACGCCGGCGAATGACTATCTTAGAAGAATTCGAGCAGAAAGTCCACTCGACATGTCGAGTGGCTCTGGCGCTCCGCACGCCTTAAACAAATTCAAAAGTTGTCTCTATTAAGACCCCTGCCGATGCAAGCACTCGACAACAGTCTCGGGGATTACACCTAGTGGGTGCGCTAAGAGCGCCCCCATTGAGACGGTTAACTCTCGATCCGTCGAGTAACTCGTCAGAAAAAAAACACTTGACATGTCGAGTGTCCCTAGTACCACGTGTACGATGAAATGTATCTGTGCAGAAAAGACTCTAAGACCCCTGCCGATGCAAGCACTCGACAACGGTCTCGGGGAGTACACCCAGTGGGTGCGCTAAGAGCACCCCCACTGAGACGGTTAACGCTCGATCCGTCGACTAACTCGTCAGAAAATTCACTCGACATGTCGAGCACACTAGTACCACGGCATACTATCAACCCCAATCCTACTCGACTACGATCCGATCTATTCGAGTGGAGAAAATCCAAACGTTACTCGGACATTGGTGTACAGCAGCCAAGAGAAGACAGTAATTCAATCGGCAATGGACTTACAATCGAACTTACTCGGACATTGGTGTGGAGGGCTGCGCTGACATCAAAAGCCAGTTTGTTGGCCTCGTAGGCCTCCTTGGTCCTCAGCATGAGCTGCTCCGCCTGAATCATGGATTCCTTCGCAGCTCTGGTCTGATCTTCCGGGGTGCGATGTAGAGAGAAGGCCGTCACAGGTCGGGTCGGCATGGTCGCTGGGGCAGCTGAGGCAGCCTAAGGGGGTCCAGTTGGAGTCGACGTCACAACGGTCGAGATGGCTGGAGGAGCATGCGACAGAGGCGTTGCAGGCTCAATCCTAGGTTGCGTCGAGCCACCTCTCCCCTGGGAAGACTCTGTAGTTGAGCGCTGAGGTGCCTGCGCCGATGACGCTCTTCGGGTGCGAGCGCGCGAAGTGTCCAGTTGCTCTTCATCGTCCTCCATGTGAATGACCTCTGCTACGACAACCGACAATATCAACATATGCATGTGTCGAGTCCCATTTGGACAAACCGACAACTTTCTTACCTCTATGAGAAGTGGCAGCGTCAGCGGTTTCAACATCCATCGCGTCCCCTCTATCTCGATGAGGCGAGGTCACAGATGTAGCAGCTCTGAAGGATTGAACAGCTTTCGCTCAGATACAATTCAAGACTTCAGTCGACAGAAAAATTCAAAAATGAACACTTATGTGGAGACGACAGGTACGGCCACCCTCATGCAAGGCAGAGCTTTGCGAGGCTTGGAGATGGATGGCTTGGGTTGCTTGGCTAGTCTTTCACTCAACTCAACGGCCGAAGGGCGACTCCGTTTCGTGTTCTTCTCACTAGGGCCCGGAGCCCTGTCCTCAGCACAGCTGTCGGATCCTGGCGGGCCTTGGTGCGACCTTCTCGCCGAGGAGGTGACTCGACTTCTTCCTCTTCGCCGGAGTCTTCGTATTCGTCCTCGGTGTCGGAAATACCGTCGCCGTCCATGCTGCCACCCTCGCTCACCACGCCGTCCTCCACATGGTTCCCGTTGGGAACGGGCGAGTGCATGTTTGTCCACTCCTGCATGATTCAAGGGAGGAAGTCAGTTTATAAGTCAAAGTATCACGCGACAGTACAACGTCAGTCGACACCACTCAACTCACCAGATTCTTCAGCGGATTTTTGACCGAGTAAGGTCGGACCCTCTTGGCTCCCATAGGATTGTCGCAAGCTCCAATGATGCTATGAAGCCACTGCTCGACAGTTTCCTATGGAACCTCTTCTGGATGTGTCCTGGTCGTGTCCTCTGGGCCTGCATAGTGCCACATGGTGTGGTCTGTAGCTTGGAGCGGCTGAATGCGTCGACCGAGAAACGTCGCCAGCAAGTCCATGCCTGTCACTCCGCCCTGGATCAGTTGCACCACCGCCTCGACTAGGATACCCACTTGGACATGCTCATCGTCGGTCACCTTCAGAGATTTGGGAACAGCGGGACGGTCGGGTGTATAGGGGGAAGGCCAGTCGGCATATTAGGCAATGCTACATCTTTGCAGTAGAACCAAGTCGACTGCTAGCCTCTGACGGACTCGGGAAACGTCATCACAGGAAAAGAACTAAGGTATCTTTTCTGATCCGCTAAGCCTCCACACAACTGGAGCACGTGTGTCTTCCCATCAGCGGGGAGAGCTTTCTTCACGGTCTGGGATCTGATCGTGAAGAGGTGTTTGAACAACCTCCAATGGGGAGAGCAACCAAGGAAACATTCGCATAAAGTGACGAATGCAGACAGATAAGCTATGGTGTTTGGAGAGAGGTGGTGCAGTTGAGCACCAAAAAAGTTCAGAAATCCCCTAAAGAAAGGGTGGGGAGGCATGGAGAAACCTCTTTCGACATGGGAGAGAAGAAGAATCCGCTCCCCGTCGCGCGGCTCCGGCTCGTGCTCCTCCCCCGGCAACCTCCAAGCACCTTCCGCCACGAGCCCATCGAAGACGAGGCCCTCCATGTCTTTGCGAGTAACAACAGAGGGGACGAAATCCCCCTACATCCACCTCGCTGGCGCAGTGAACCGGGCGGTCGAGGGCTTCTTGCCCTTGAGCTTCTTCGCCCGCTCCAGCACCTCCGCCGTGTTCTTCATCGTCAGCGCGGCGGCTCTCGTCGAGGAGGAACAAAGTGGGGCATTGGGAGCAGAGGAGGCAGAGGAAAAGAGAGGAAGAAATGGCGGAGGTACTGTGCGAACCGCGGCAAGGAAAGCTTTATACGCTGCCGAGTGTCTCACTGACCTATGGGCCCGCGAGATTATCGCACACGCCAACCGCTGATGGCGCCCAGTACGTGGCGATATGACCGGCACAAAAATCGAGGCGTCATGCCTCCACTTGCCCTGATCATGGCGTCATCATGGCACGCACGTGCGCTTCCAAATTTTCGTATCCCAGGAAATCCGGGTCTGTCAGACCGACCCGTCGCCTCCCAAGATACTATCAGTTCACTCGGAGCAAAACAAACGCTGGACATCCACTCGGGCACTTTTATGGCTGAACGGATCCGAGTGAGCGGAGAAGAATTCAATCGGCGCAAGTTTCGTCGAAGCCCCGAATATCATTCGGAAGATTTTGGGTGTCGATCTTGAATGGACGTTAATACTCAGAGTTCAATCGACGCAAGTTCCATGGAAGTCCCATATATCATTCGGAGGATTTGATGCACCAACTCAAGGTCGACGTTGATACCTCCTTCTACCACTCAAACCCCGATCCATTCGGGGGCTAATGACGAGGATATGTACCTAGAGTAGGGTCCTAAGAAAGGCCCGCGTACCCTATCTAAGGACACCGCATGGGAGGACTTGAAGATCAAGCATGAACTTCCGAGTGGATCCCTGGAGACGCTCAAAACCACTCGACAGTAATCCACTCGGAGACTCCCACTCTCATTCGGCAGTCGCGTGTCACTCGGAAGACCTTGCTCTCACTCGACGCCAGAAGACTAGGAGCCCTCATCAAGAGCCCAACGGGCAGACGTTGGTTCAATGGTCATTAGTAGCATTTACTACGTACTTTACCTGTAACGGTAGACTTTAACCCCACGACCAGGCCCTTAGACATGGGATAATTATGAGGAGCAGCGAACTCTATATAAGTCGCCCCTCTCCTCCTGCAAAAGGGTTCGCAACCACTGTAATCTTTATATTCCACACGACATAAAGCTCTCGAGCACTGAGACGTAGGGTTGTTACCTCCACGAGAGGGGTCTGAACTCATACATCCGTGTGTACACCCTCGCCGTAGCTAGGACTCTGCCCTCTCCTTTCGTACCCCTACCATCTACTGACAGGCTCGTTCCCACGATAGGAAGTACTCGAGTACATCCAGCTACGTAGACCAACTTGCAATGACTTGAAGTACTCGAGCAAGCCGAGCGCACCACTGTCATCGCCCCTTCCTCGTCGGAGCTGGACAAACCTTGTTGTACTAGACAGTGGGGAAGTCGTTATAAGAACCCACAGAATCAGCGCACCATAAGAACAACTGTCATCGATGATGAGAAATGTGGATCAGAATAATCTAACAAGTGGACACACGAACATAAACCAACGAAGATCGAATCCAACTGGATTCAAGGGACGGCAATGGGTACCCATTACCCACGTGCCCTGCGGGTAAAAACCCTATTAGGGTAAGGGTATGGGACACAAATTTATCCATGGGTATATAAATAGGAATATATTAAACCCATCGGGTAGAGCAGGTACGGGTATGGGATCATATAACCCATACCCACATACCCATGTACCCATATAAAATCTATGTAAACTCAAAATTGTCTCTACAATCTACACTATCTCAAGAATTTATTAACTAAAAGTATATGCCTACGTGTTGTTGTTTATGAACATATGATGTTGTTGATATAATCTCTTTTTGTAAACTATATTATTTGATGCGGTCTATGACCATAAGTTGTTCAAATTGAATCTTTAAAAACATGGATAATTTTACCGGCGGGTACCCATCCACCATGTCGGGTAATGGGTATGGGATAAAGTTGTACCCGTTGACGGGTATGGGTGAGGGTGGTGGGTAAGATCGGGCGGGATGGTAAGGGTATGGGGAGGCTCCACCCGTACCCATACCCTGCGGGTGCCATCCCTACCGAAGACAAACACCGAATGAATCCCATGAGATCCGCTTGAGACACACCTCCACATGCCTCCGACGATGCTAGACACACCACTGGGATTGGGGCTAGGCTAGGAGAACATCGTTCCACCACCGCCTAGCCTTCTGAGTAGGACACAAACCCTAATCAAACTAAAAAAAACACCCCCTCCCCCGCGCCTGTCTACAGGGTCTGGGGTCCACCACGTCTCCATGGTCCCAAGGCCACAAGAGACGTGGTAGATCGGTGGCGGCCGCGGCGACGGGAGGCAGGGCAAACCCTATCTCTTGTTGTTTCGCGTGGCGAGAGAAAGGAGCGAAGGGGGGCACAAGTTTCGTGCAGAGTGACTGGCTATTATTTGTTCACGCATGTTTATGCACACTTAATTCGTACTCTTACTTATATTGTCGCATGTTATAATTCAGTTGAATTAATCAACACTATTTTTCATCATAAGGTCAGGCGGTCATGCCCATAAGGTCTAGAAATAAATTTGAACACTAGTTACAGGGTCCATCTCATTGGGTTACACCTCTTGGTAGGCAAAAATTGGATGCCCAAAAAAAGAAACATTGTCTGCGCATAAACACCACGGATCTTATATGTAATGCAGTCCCCAATAAAATTCACCTGACTGTTTATTAGGCTACAAAAGTTTCATCTCATTAGAGCGTTGTAAGCCATGAATGCAAACGGAATGACAGCAGCACAAACATACAGATGGGTACAGAAACAAGCAAAATTAACAGCTTTGATCATGGAGCTCCCCGCCGGCGTCCAGTGCGTCAAAACTCTCCATAAGAGGCCTGTGATAACAGCTGTTCCGGTGATGAGCACGAACGCACAGGTCCAGCCGCTAACTGACTTGTTACTGACGTCTGGCACCGATACAGCCAGGAAGCCCGCAAAGATGACCTTGGTTAGCTCCATTGTCGCCGGCGTAACATCTTGCTCTTCATCTTGCTCTTCATTGTGTGGCTCGGTGTCGGTAAGATTTTCGTATGCCCAGGCGAGTAGAGAAATCAACAGCTGAATCCACACTAGCCACGCCAGCTCTCCCAGCGGCGCCCACGTGATCAAAAACACGTTGAGGGCGAAGAAGCCGGCCAGAAACTTGTTCATAGCCTCGATGTAGTTGCATGCGATGTTGCCTTGATCAGCGCGTGTGATCATTGGAGGCACCGTAGCCAGCAGCATGAAAAGCACGCCCGCAAGGCAAGCGATAAAGCTCAACACGAGCGAGGCACCGTGCAGTCTCTGTGCGCTTCTGCTCTGCCCCTCCAACGCCAGGCCTTCCAACCCCAGAAACGCAAGGGCAGTGACAGAGGCCGAGAAATCGACCGAGGTTTCAAGCCTGCCTTGCTGATCGCCTGTGTACAACACTGCATCATGACCATGGTCATGCCCGTACATCTTCCAGCAACGCCAAAGGACCAAAAATATGGAGACGCCAGGAATAGGCACGTAATAGACGTGTTTCCGGTCGACTAGAAGTAGGATCCCCAAGGCCAGGGCCATCAACAGAAGGGCACAGAGGTGGACGAGCCACTTGGAGCCCACAAACAGCAAGTGCGCCAGCCTATCTGTTACCATCCTAAAAGATAAGCAGATGCAGAGGCAGAGGAATGATAGTAAACCAGCTACCAGAGTTAAGGCGGACAATGGAGAGATGCTGCCGCGTGTGAAGCCATGTCCCTTGCTCGTCGTCTGAACCTTGTTCAGCGAGGCGGCAAGAAGAACTGGGCAGACCATTATCACGGCACCTTCAGCGACAAGTTGAACCCTGCTCTTCAATTTTTCGATAAAGACGCGGTTATCGTGCTCCGGGTCAATGTCCTGGTGCACAACAAAGCCACGGTTATATATATTAGAGAAGAGCGACTTCAATCTTGATGAGCTCGAAGAGTAGATCACAAGATGTACATAAACGGAAACAAAAAGCTCGACCACTAAAATGCTTCATTTACATTCATTCAAACAAGACTGAATAAAAAGGAAAGGAAATTTGCTTCAAGACGTACGGGATTCTTACCATCTACGGGAAATTTCCTTCAAGAGGTACTATGATTACTTCAACTACGAAAGCCCCTAGCAAAGATTTTATGGCCCATGATTATCAGGTGAATGTTCATAACCGCAAACAAGTCACGAGAGACGGAAAATCAACATAAATTACCGGGCCGGCAGGAAGCTTCCTAAGTCTGCCCTTGCGCACAATCTTACTTCAGCTGCAGCGCGTAATCGTGGGCAAACTTGTTTGGTGGAATGGAAACTATGCAAGCAAACATGGCCACATCCTTTCAGCTTCCTTAGAAATAGGGAGCTCTCAGGGGTTGAGTGCACGGCCAGGTCAAGTCAACGTTCCTTTGAGAATCCACACGGCCTTTCAGCTTCCTTAGATTAGAAAAAATAGGGAGCTCTCAGGGGTTGAGTGCACTGCCAGGTCAAGTCAACGTTCCTTTGAGAACCCACACGGTAATTGCCTATATCTTTTTAAGTCGGGCTCAGATGTATTTCTTTATGTACTAATAAGTCCAACTTACAATTCAACACGGTAAATTGCATTCGTGGTCTTTTGTCCAACAACTCTCAAACTATACTTGTATAAGAGAGCAGCTCCAGCAAGCCAAACAATCACCAGCAGCACCACCTGGCAAGACATAACCCGAGGATGAGTTGGTGGTCTCCAGATTCGAAGGGCAAGTGGAAGGACAACGAGGAGGAGACCTTACCGCCGTCGACACCATGGGGTGAGCGATCCTCACCATTGGAGATCACCTCGAGCTTCGATGAGTGCCATGTAAAAGGAAACCTTAATTTGGCCGAATCGATTTATGCTAGAATGATCATATGGCTTCTACTATTTTGCTTACACTTCCTACTTTGATCATCCTGATTAATGTGCAGGCAGAGACAGGCCCAGTTCACCTGGAAGCGGGGACATGCGGGTGACTCTGTTTTCACTGGAATATATTTCCAAAAAGGAGAATTACCGCCGGCCTCAGCATCAAGTTGATGCATCCAGCCAACAGAAAAAGGGCATTCAACAATATCGTATCGATGATTATTTTAAAGATGATGATCCCGGATCAGTCAAGGTAAACCTTGTACCAAATTGAGCAGATCGATAGCTGTGTTTGTTTAGATTCTTCGCTACCTGACATGGAAAATCGAATATATCCGCACCATCTCTCTAAAGACAGTGAAACAAATTATCCTGTGATATGTGGCGGAACAGGAAATTAAACCAATTGCTAGCCACGACTCTAAAGAGCCCAGCCAAGGTAAAGGGCCTGAAACAAATTAAAGCTGCGATTATCTAGATTCTAATAATTCTCTAACTGCTGTGGAAAATGGAATATATCTGGACCATCTCCCAAAGGATGTTGAAATACCTGATCCTGTACGTGATTTTTCACTCTTAAAAGCACGAGAGTAATATAGTTAATACAAAGTGTTTAGGGAAGTGTTGCAACTGTTGAGAAAATCGGCAGACACGTAGCCGATGAACTAGAGGTTTCTGATAATTCAGACAAAAGCAGTAGTACAAGAAACAATAGATATCTGATAATTTACCGTGGAAGTAAAAGATGTTGTATTCGATCTGCTCTCGCTCTTGGTTAATCTCAGTTTCGCTGTTTCGCTGGTCACTCGGACCGGCGAACGGTGGCGCCGCCGCACCCCTTGTCCAGCATGCCGTCCCCTGCCTGTACCCGCAGCCCCTCTGGGGACCGTGTTGACGGGTGCTCCTCGGATGAAGCGGAGGCCGGCAGTCCATCTGTGGTGCTGGAAAATCCAGCTCTCCCCGCCGGCTGCTTCTGCAAATACCGCCGCGCCGCCGCGTTTTCTGGAACGCGGTGAATGCCCGCGGGATGGGCCGGCCTGTTATTATTAGACAAACAACAAGCCGAGATGTCATATTCTTCGTTTAACGTTTCAACCAATAAGTAGCATTATTTGTAGAGGTCACTTTCACTGTTTCATAATGTTATGCATGTGCCTCATTTATCTCAACTTGACGGTTTTTCCTTTTTCATAGATTCATTCATTCAAAAAGTTTTACCTCTCAAATCGTGCGTCCAAATTTCGAACCGTTTTATTCGTTGACTTTCTAGGGTCAAGACCTTTAAAACTAAATGCGGTGTCAATAGATTTTGATGAATTTGTTTTGCACGAAAAACCCCGAACTGTGAGCACTTTTTTCCCTTTTCGAGAGGCCTGACCGTGCCTCTCGCGAAATAAAAAAAAAGAAAATATTCTTTTTCTTTTCGAGAGTCATGATCGTGCCTCTAACGAAAGCGAATATGTGCCTCCACGAATAGGAAAACCGTGTTTTTTCATGCACATTACTTTTTAATATTTTTTCATTCCAAATTCTAGAAAAAAATCCAGAAAAACGAAAAGACAATAAACCCAAAAAATTCATCTAAAAACCAAGAACACATACAAAAAGATAAAATAAAACAAAATTTGAAGGGAGCGCCAAGAGCGCGACATGTGATGACGAATGAGAACGCGCCAATTGACGCGGTTTCAGCCGACCCCAAGTGAACCTTGAAGAGGCTCCTGAACAAGTACTCACCCATTAATTGATCTCATCTTTGAAGCTTCAGTTATCCAACAGCGGAGACGAAGGTGGTAAAATAAGATTGAATGGCTCGCTATACTCACCTAAACGTCTCACCTAAAAGTCCCCTGCCTCTACCAGCAACCCCTCTCGGGACCGTGCTGACTGGTGCTCCTCGGATGAAGCGGAGGCCGGCAATCCATCTGTGGTGCTGGAAAATCCAGCTCTCCCCGCCGGTTGCTTCTGCGAATACCGCCACGCCGCAGCGTTTTCTGGAACGCGGTGAATGCTCGTGGGATGGGCCGTCCTGTTATTGTATTAGAAAACAAACGAGCCAAGGTGTCGTATTCTTCGGTTAACGTTTCAATGAATAACCGAAATCGAAGGAGTATTTCTTTTAAAGATCACTCTCATTCTCAGGTTGTGGCAAGTGACGCACTACATGTGCATCACTTGTAACAGCCTGAGAGTTTTTCGTTTTTTCATAGATCCATATTTTCAAAACATTTTATCTTTTAAAACGTACGTTCAAATTTCGAACCGTTTTCACCGTTGGGTTTTTCACGTCAAGATTTTCAAAACTAGACCCCATGTTGATAGATTTTGACGAATTTTTTTCGCAAAAAAACAGGATGAAAAAACGTGCCTCTCGCAATAGAAAAAAAACAGAAAACACGTTTTTTTCCGTTCCCCGTGCCTCTCGCGATAAAAAAATAGAAAACATGTTTTTTTCCGTTTCCCAGAGGTGCCTCTCGTGTAACAAAAAATAGAAAACAAGGTAACAAAATTGAAGGCAAAGTTTGTGTGACAGAGTGATATACCCCATAGAGACCTCTACGTTGACAAAATAGGAGACGACTGGCCTTGATTATGGTGTCGCCGTCAAAAGGATGGATGGATCGTCGTCGTTTGTGAGTTTGGTGGTTGATGGAGATGGTGTAGAGATATTTTTCGTTGAAGTATATGTCTAAAAACCAAAGCCGGTGAAGATGCCCAACTTCCAAGAGTTGTAAAACGATGGCCTAGACAAAGATACCAAAGTGGAGGAAATTGGACCGAAGAAAATGATGTGGAAACCTATGTGAGGAACTTTGGCATGTATATAGCTTCATGACAAGCCCAAGAATACTCAAACCAGAACTATAAATGACCCACAACCCTTTTTTAACTAGGAGTCAGTCTTTTTCAGGGCACAAGACAGTCTAGCATTTTCCCAAAAAAATTATTGGGACTAGATAGTCTGGTTGTTTCGAATCTGACAGTCCGGTCGTACATAAGAAACTCATATTTGACTTTCCGGGGCGGAAATTGGTGATTTCTAGCTCACAATGAATGAAAAAATAGGGCTAGGGAAGACAAAGGTGGCTAGAACAACTTGCAAAATACCAGATCCGTGGATCAAATCCAACCAAAACTCACTAGATACAACAAATCGCTCATAATCGGGTGAGGCTATATATATTTTGGGGTGGGTGAGAATTTTTGAGTTAGGTAAGAAAATAAATCAAAACAAGGCTATAAAAATAGGGGGCGGCCTCCAAATCATGGCAACGTTGATCATTATACCACATGAATTAGGGCAAGGCCTAGGTCAAATCACAAGGGGAACACACAAAGAGGAAAAATCAAGGAAAAGATTCAACCAAATACATAAAATCTCAAGTCAATTCAAGGGGTACATCTGGCATCCAATGACATGAAAGGAAAGTAAAATGATCTAGGGTAGTTCTTCCAAAGGTTGGAGAGATCTTAGTAATCCACAAGAGGATACTTCTCCCTTGGGAGGCCTTGGCAATCAAAAGGGATTCTTCTCCATTTAGGAGGCCTTGATCCTACTAAGAGGAGATATGATGAGCAAAGCTCTCAGAAGATCTAGTTTATGTTGTGCTAACCCTAGAGTGAAGGTGGAAGAAAAGTATATATAGTCTCCCACGATGGGGTAAGTGAGAAAGAGGGATACATGTGGCTTGGTCTAAATCAGCTCACTGGGCAGCACATGAGGACAATATGGTCGGGTTTGACAGGACAATCTGGTTGGTCCATAAGGTTGAGACCGTCGCACAGGCACTCACCTTACTGTTCAGGCTTCCGTCCCGCTTTATATATAAAGCAAAGATCAACAGCACCCGGTACAAACGCATGGCACCACAACACACACATCCAAGGCAGGATACATCGGCGACAGCGCCGGCCCTGAGCATGTGCAGGCGGTGCAGCCGCAGAGGGGCCATAATCGCTAAGGGCCCCGACCCAGGTATGCATATAGGCCTAGGCCTATGGGTGCGACCGAACCAGGTGCATGCGAGCGAGCGCAGCGTTCGCTTAAAAAAAACTCAACCGAACGGAGCGCCGCTGGGTCCCCTCCTCGTCTTCTTCTCCCGATGCCCTTTCATGTTCCTCATCCAATTAGGCGACCATGGCGCGCCGCCTCCTCCCTGCCGTTGAGACTTCTTGGGCTTTGGCCGGAATTAATGGAGGAGAAGATTACGATGCTGATTTCCAACAACCCCATCCTTAAAGTTCAACGGTCAGTAAAATCCCCCTATATATATGTAATGTGTTCTAGGATTAGTTGTTTCCCCCATCCGATTCTGCTCGATCTTAATCATCCCGGTCCTCCTGCTCCCCTGATCCCCAGTCCCCGGCTTGAGAGAGAAAAGGAAGCTAAAGAAGGCTTCCAACCAGCACGCAAGAGATTTTTGGCCGCTAGCCCTGAGCCCTGATTGGCGTTGGTGCCTGGTTGTGGTGATTTTGGATTCATCTCAATCTGGTGGGCACAACAAGCAACCAATCAACCTGGCCATAATCGTCCAGGTTTTTTTGTTTCAGTTTTATCCCTTTGTTTATGTATTGTTCTTGTGCTATACTTTTGTGCTCAGATGTCATCAAAAAAACAATTGTCTGGGCATGAAAAGCGACTAAAGAGAAAGCTAGCAGATGAAAAAATAGAACCGCAAAAGGGATCTATTCGCAAATTTTTGAATCCAAGTGCAAGTTCTGCTAGTACTTCTCGTGAACTAGCTATAACAATTGTTGAAAAACAATCGGATGAAACTTTAGATGAAAACGATAACAATGTTAGTGGTCAAGAAAATTTAGGTGAGCGTAATAATGCTGCGAGTGAACCTGACAATTTAGGTGAGGGTAGTGATGGTGTGAATGATAATAACATGAGCGATTCTTTGCCAGAACAACAGCCTTGTGCTTCAAATATTTATGATCCAGCAAATTGGCAACGTTTAGATGATAAAGCAAGGGCTGTTTTAGTTGAAAAGGGACCTATCAGAGAAGAAAACCTCGTATTTCGTTCAGAAGAAAACCGATTCGGCGAGCGCAGCAACACCATCCCGAGCACTACCCTCGCGAAGAGATGAAATCGCATATGACGAATTGTGGGCTCCAAGACGGTGCCTTCAGGAAGGATACGATACCGGAGCGCCACCACCGTCCGATCCAAGGATTAGAGTTTCCCCTGAAGCCGCACGACGGGCAGGGAGAGCCACGGCGACGCCTTCAAGAAGGGAACGAGTCTCGCCGCCGCCGGTCCATCTGAAGATAGAACAAGTTTTCACCCCGTCAACACTCACCGCCACCGGACGCCACACCCCGGCCACCACGCCGACCACACGACCATGGCCACCGGACAGCACCAAGCCACAACCCCTGCCCAAGAGCACTGCACTACCACCAACAGGGCCACCGCCCCGGCATCCAAGACCTCGACACCAACTCCCCCGACACCCGCCACTACCCCAACCAACAAGATGAGTGGAAAGGTCCGACCTTTCGCACCCATGGGCCGCCCCTAGTGCCGAGACCCAAAAGGCCGGCCACCGCTGGCCTCCATCGACCCGTCCTGTAGCACCGGGCGCAAGACAAGCTCGGTCCTGCCACACCGTGCGCAAGACAAGGTCGGTCCTGCTGCAACGTGCGCGAGACGAGCTTGGCCCTACTGCATCATGCGCGAGACGAGCTCGGTCGTGCCGCACTGGGCGCGAGACGAGTGATGGATCGCAACGGGAGCCCGCCAACCGATCGACGAGATAAGCGACGGGACAATGAGGAGAGGGTCAGAGGCCAACACAAGCCAGGTGCGGACGAGCTGATGCCGATACCTACCAGCCGCCGCTGCAGCCGAGCTGCCAAGCTGCCATGAAGCTATCCATGGCCGGGACAACAGCCACCCCGCACCGCTGCCCATCCCGCGCAGTCCGGCGAGCTCCAAGCGCCGGAGCCGCCGGGCACGCACCCATGCGCCAAGCAGCCGAGGAGGAGCAGCCCAGCCGGAGCTCCAAGCGCCGGAGCCGCCGGGCACGCACCCATGCGTACGGTGATGCAACTTTTGCATTTGTTTTCATCCTTCTCTTCTTCCGTTGTCTCTTCTAGGCTTCCTTCACGGATGGAATAGTTGTACTCTTTTGCTTGACCATCTCTGTTGCATATTCTTCACTTGGTTCAATCCGAAAGGGTGCAAACTAAGTAGTATATCATTCATGAGAGAATCAAATAGACATGCATAGAGGACACAATTCACCTTAGTATATTTGATTCGTGTGTACCTTGGAAAGGGAGCCAAGGCCGTGGTGAGGACCCTATGATGCGCCTCATCACCGTGGCTGCTAATCAAAAGGGGATCAAGGCCGGATGTGATGTTTTTGAGCCCGAGCTCTTATTAGCTCGGGTGAACAGTACCTCCGAAAAATATTCAAAAAAAATTCAAAAAAACCTGAATTTTTTAGTGCAAACATTGACAAAATTTCTCAGTGCTCAGAAAATTTCGTCAAAAAATTACATTTCTAGAAGTCGTAGCAAAAAAAACAAAATTAATGCTTCAAAAGTGTTATTTTCGATAACATTTTGAAGTACTGATTTTGTTTTTTTCCCACGACTTCTAGGAATGTTATTTTTTGATGAAATTTTGCAAGCGCTGAAAACTGTTATCAATGGTTCCGCCCAAAAAAAATTGGTATTTTTTGAGATGTTTTTCATTTATTTTTGAATTTACTGTTCATTCCGAGGTCAAATGAGCTCGGGTGCAGAACATGACTTTCCGTCAAGGCCATGATGATTCTGATCATCTGTGAAATCTGGCTGGGACGTAATAGATATATCTTCAAGAGTAATACTTGTTAGCCTCTGCCTCTCCGTAGTCCCAGTTGCTCACTTTCGAGCTAACATGAGGTGGGTGAAACTAAGGTATAAAAATCGAATTAATAGGAAAATGTCATGCGTCTACAGAGTCAACCTGGCGGGACTAGTGCAACTTGCAAGCCCCGGGCCCCCGGCCAAGCTCAAAATCGAACTTGCTACATATTTACTTCCTGAAAACTGTCTTTTTAGGGACTGTTTAATTAAAGCCAACAAGTTATGACTAGTTTGTCTCCTAAAATCTGACGAATTTGTTGTTGCATTTGGGATAATAAACAGCTTATCACATCACCTCATGTGCTCCAAAACGAAGTGGAATTCTTGCAAATGTACCATCTGCTTGTGATGTCTGCAGTCGCCATTGTTTTGTTTTTACAACCCCTGCGGTCTGAAGTTATAACGGGATTCAGGAATACACTTCTGATAAGCTATGTGGAGGATTTCGGTGTGCTCATTTTTGTTTTGGTGTTGGTGCTGCAATTAGCACTGAGGTACTCTAGGAGATTATTTGGCGGTGTTTGGACCTGCAATGCAACTGCTGCTATGGTGCTGCAACATTATGCCCTCTTACTACTGATCAACAGAAGGTACATCAGAATTGCTATCGTACCGGTTATCATCCTTGTCTTCATAGGTGCACTCGCCAACAAATTTAAGGAGAATCCTAGTATTCAGTATAACAGCAGTGAAGAGGTTCCATCTGAAAACAACATTAAGAGTGCCCAGGACCGGAGGAAAATGGCAATGATTCCTTGCTGTTTGCAGTTATCATTCGTGATATGGACTCGACTCAGTGGACAACAAGGCGGTACTTTTGTTCTCTCTCACTTCCCTGTATTCATCAATTCGTCTCTAGGCACAGTAGCAGTGATGGTAGCCACACCGCCTATTGGAGGCAGTCGTGGTGTAGTAAAGGTTCTGCCGGCGCTGCATAAGTGCTGTCTTATATTGCTACTAATAACAACTTGGACAATCGTCACAGAATGGCTATGGGAGGGCATCATACTTGTCTGCATGCCAGAGTTCGTGGCACTGCTTCTATGGTTCACTAATCCCTTTGACCATGCTAGTCGCACAGTGAGCTTCAATAATGCCACATGGCGCATATTAGGAGTACTCATTCCAAATTCACTCGCGGTACTTCTGTCATTTGGGTATGACCATAAAATATTGGCTTCATGGTACAGAAGAGGGCTTGACATCTCTAGTTCTTCGTGTGCTCTGTCCTACTTGCACATGTGGATGCTACCTCAATGGCCCGGAAGGGCATCAGACTCGAACGCACCAATCAAACCGCTAAAATTGTCCGTGGAAATTTGCTTTCATTCAACACTTATGTTGGCTGCATGCTCAATTTTCCAAGGAATAATTGTGGTAACCTTGTCTCCCAGTCAAATTCTGAAGGAAGCTATGTATATTCTGTATGCAGTAATGATAATATTTGGAATGGGAGGATTATATCTTTCTCGGGGGACTAACACTATTGGACAGTACAACACTTTTTGGATTATGCTGAGACCGATCATAGTACTATATTTTCGTCTTATCCATGTTACGGCAATGCGGGGATTCCGATTCATTGAAAAGAAAACTGGGATCACTTGTACTGATATTTCTTTGGAGAACAAAGATGTGTAAGCCACACTCCCATCCAAAGGCCTATATTATCCCTTTTATTCATATTGGGCGTACTGGTCCAGGGATTACGTAAATCATTTACTTCTTGCATCACGATCTATCTTTGGAAAAAGAAATTATTGTAAGTCCAGTCTTCAGCATACATTTACCTTTGGAGGTAAACAATCCCAATAAAGTGCACATGTGACATGTGATGGCACAGATGTGTAAATTGTTGCATGTAAGAAAAAATGCAATAGACTCAGCTTCGTTTGATTTCATCATTTTTTTACTGCGAAATGCTACTTTTCTTAGCTTTGTACATATTGTGGGAATGTTGGCAGATAACTCTTTCATTTATTTTAGAAACGTGAAAAATAGGAAACCTAGCTGTTATGGGTCTTGTGAAACGAGACAAGTTCAATTACAAATGGTTGGAATATTGTATCCGTAGCAATTCAGAATTTTGACGGGGCCAACTTTCATCATCACTGTACAGGGTGTCCGGGGAAGCACACTCTAGCCCGCACCCCCTCCATATTACCCTCTCCCCTCATCGTCCCAGAGGCGACCGTCGTGAAAGCTCGCGCGCTGCTGGTGAAGGAAGCGGAAGCGATCTGGCGTCTCACGGCCATGATGCGGTTGTCTGGAGGGCAACGGCGAGGCCTAACGAGAATAGTCTCGGCAAGGGATTTTAGAAATTCCGAAGGAAAAAAGGACAGGACTACTCAACTAATCATGGGCTGACATTATTGGATACTATTTTGTCTTAGAAGTAGTATGATGTATCGTAAAAAATATTGATGACCGGAAAGACGAGGTGCAACCGTGGATGTGGTGGGGGTGGGGGTGCAAACAATGTACAGAGAGCTGCAATCGGCGTCCATGAGAGCCCCGCTCGACCAATACGGCGAGCAGCAACTATGGATAGACGGAAGCCGCAGCCGACATCCAAGGAAGCTGCAACCGGTGTCTCAGGGAGCTGCAAACGGTGGACGGCGACAAGCTTCAGGGTATGATGGTGATGCGTCCATATGTTAAAGCATAAATGTATTGTCTAGTCTTTTTCATCAGAGCAGTCTTTTTGTTTCATTGGCTAGAGCATGCATTTCTCGTGGTATCAAAACCGTGTGCACCAACAAACCTATAGGTTGTCTGGCAGCTGTTTTACATCCAGCTGCTGTGGCTTCCTATCAAATCATGATAAATTCACTACCCCTCTCTTCTCTTCAATTCGCGCTTTGGGTAATACATTTGTCTTGCTAGTCTAATTTCCCCTTTTGGTTCAAGATGCCGAAGACAGAATCAGCGCGCTCCCAGCGACATACTCATCCGAATCCTTGAACTCCTTCCGACCCGCATTGCGATTCGGACTGGGGCGCTCTCCAAACAATGGAGACACCTTCTTCACCAGCTCTCTCGTCTGCTCATTTTCTTTTTTGAAAAGGAGGATTTTCGCCGGCCTCTGCATCATAATGATGCATGCAGCCATATTATTAATCAAATGATGTCTGTAACAGGTTCACAATTCCGAGAAAGCAAATAGTGCAGAATGAAAAGAATAAAAATTACATGCCTCAACTGGCCAGCACCAGATAGACCACGATGACTAAACACCTAGCCTATTACTGTGCCGCCATCCATATCGGTTGAAGATATCCAGTGTTACCGTCTCCCACCGGCTGCACCCAGTAACTATAATCTCCCTGAACTCCGCAGGTATAAGTAACGACCACGTTCAGATCCAAGCAGTACCTCTATAGAGAACTTGCAAAAAAAAAATGAATATCTTTTTGATAAATATCATATCATTTCTCGAGTTCCATATAGCCCAAAGAATAACACAAACTCCTATTCGAATGTGCCTAGCTGTAATGGCATCAACTCCATCGATCCACGTCCCAAATAACGCGTTCAAACTTGTTGGCGGATTAATATTAAATGCTATATGGATCGTGCGCCATAGCAGCCTAGCCAAAGGACATTCAATAGAAAGGTGTTTGATAGTCTTGTTGTGGTCACAAAAGCAATATCTGGCATTTCCTACCCAATTCCGTTTAGCCAAATTGTCTATTGTGAGAATCACTCTTTTGTGTACAAACCACATGAAAATCTTAATTTTGAGAGGCATTTTAATCTTCCAAATATGTGGAAAAGTAGATATCAATCCGACATTGATAAGATCCAGATACATTGATTTGATTTTACGAAAAAACTAATATTTGTAGTAAATTTTTAACAAATTGTGTCCGGTTGATCCGACAACTAAACTTCCATCAATCGTCGCACCAAATGAAGCCACGCATTCCATCGTTTTCCTACCAGCAATCTCCTAAATTGGATATTTAGAGAAACCGTGTTCTCGTCTGCTCATGGACGTGTCTGACATTCAGAGAGCTAGCTACGTGATGCTGCGTCGGGTAATGGTGGCGTACACGGAGACGACGAGGAGATTGCTGTCGTGCACGTGAGAATGTGGCACTCGTTCCATCAAGAGCCTGAGACTTACCTTTTACCTTACACAATTTTTCTTTACGTCGCCAAGAAAGGCGAGACGGAATGCCTCGAGTTTGAGATATCCTCGCCTCTTGCGAGACCAACCAACGCCCAACGTGTCTTGTTTGGACAGCGGTTCATGTCCTTGTTCCGCTACTGCCTTGTCTCCTTCAGATGGCTCACAAGACTAAGCCTGTATAATCTTACGTTTGGAGACTCAGATGTCCCCAACCTCCTCAACGCTGGCGATAAGCTTCAGTTTCTTAACTTGAGGTGCTGCAAATTGGGCCGGACATCTGTCCTCACCATAGATGCCCCGTCCTCAGAGCTCTCAGAGACTTGAATTATTTGGCTTCGAGTGCGTGCGGGTTGATCTGTAAGTGTTCCGAAACTGATGCAGGTCCTCTGTGAGACTTGGTGGAGTGTAACCACACCTGTGTGTTGCGGCGTCCCTTTGTTGGAAAGTGTCCTTCTGCTTCTGGCCTCATTTCAGCCGGTGAACAGTAAAATCGGAAAAGGTTTAAAAAATTCTAATTTTTTTTGTGATCAAACATTAACAAAAGTCTAACTGCGTACCAAAAATCAACCTGAAATAACATTCCTACAAGGCGTGAAGAAAAAACCAAATTCGATACATTGAAAATGTGTATTTTTAGTGTTTCGATTTTGTTTTTTTTGTCACGCCTTGTAGTAATGACATTTCAGGCCGAATTTTTTCATGCTCTTAAAATTTTTCTCAATGTTTGATCACAAAAAATTCTAAATTGTTTAAACTGTTTTCGATTTTTTTCGATTTTAGTGTTCACCGGGCTTAAATGAGCCCGAGAGCAGAAACTCTGCGTCCGGCTTTGTTCACCAACTTGAGAAACTCAGCCTCGTCTCTGTTGCCCCGTCAGGGCAAAAGCTGTTCACATTGACCAAGTGTTATCTTGTAGTAGTAAAACAAGCCTCTCGACTTTGTGTCTCGATTTTTGCTCTCGGATGGTAAGTTTCTACTGCCATAGTTCCCTCTGCTTCTATTCCGATAGTAGAAAATAGGGCTTTGATCCTGGATAGATCAACCGGGACTAATGGGAGCATCAGTCCTGGTTCGAGAGGCTAGGATGCCGCCCGGGTCTCGGCAGACATCAGTCCCGGTTCGGTTGAGACCTTTAGTACCAATTCGAGCCACCAACCGGGACTAAAGGGTTGCTGCCTTTTAGTCCCGATTGATGTCTGAAACCGGGACTAAATATTATGCCTTAGTCCCAGTTTGAGGCACAAATCGGGACTAAAGTGGTTGCCTATATATATGCATGCCCCCCATCTCCTCTATTTTTTCGTCGTGGAAAGGGTAGAGGTGGGCTACTCTGTTTTTTTGCCTATATAAGGTGTTCGATGAAATGTCGGAGCCTTAATTAAGCTTCCTCCTCTGTTCTTCCTCCAAGCTTGACCTCTAAGCTTCATTTTCCCCAAGATTTATCTAGGTTTGGCGGTGCACCATCCAAGTGTTCTAAAAAGGTTAGCAACTTCATCCTTTCATCTCTCACTGCTAGTTTAGCACATTTCAAATGCTCTAGAAGTAGTGTGGTTTGTGGATTTTAGTGGAGGAGTGTATGTGTGAGTTTATTTGATTTAGATGCACAATTTGAGCTCAAATTAACTTCTTAGTTTGCACATGTGTAGGTTACTTTGGTTTTAATCTGATGATGAACTTATATTAATTTTGCCATTTCTCTATTCATGATGTTCTGTAAAGGTTATTGATATACTTAATTATATCATGCACGCGAATGAATGGATGTACGGTGACCGACGCACCTCCGACTACATTACGGGCCTGCGTAATTTTCTCGAAGTGGCAACGGTAGACAAGCAGAACTGTTTCATGTATTATCCATGTACCTCGTGTGGGAATACGAAGGATTACACTTCCTCGAAAACCCTTCACTTCCACCTGCTTGAGAAGGTTTTCATGCCACACTATAATTTTTGGACCAAGCACGGAGGAAGAGGGGTTATGATGGAAGACAACGAAGAAGAAGAGGATGATGACAACTATCCTATGTACCCTGAATACAGTGATACTACAACGGGGGAGCTGAAGATCAAGAGGCACCAGATGTGCTCGCTGATGATCTTCGCTGGGTCATTGTTGATGCACAGAGAGAATGCGAAAGTGAAAGGGAGAAGTTGAAGTTAGATCGCATATTAGAGGATCACAAAAAATAGTTGAACCCAAATTGCGAAGATGGTAACACAAAGCTCAATACCACACTGGAATTACTGTAATGGAAGGCAGATAATGGTTTATCTGACAAGGGATTTAAAAAGTTACTGAAAATAATGAAGAAGAAGCTTCCAAAGGATAAAAAATTGTCTCATAGTACATACAAAGCAAAGAAGGTTCTCTGCCCTACTTGCATGCCATAATGACTGCATCCTCTACCGTTGTGAGGAGTATGAGAATTTGAATGCATACCCGGTATGCAGTGCATTGCAGTATAAGATCGGACGAGATGACCCTGATGATGTTGAGAGCAAGTGCCCAAGGAAGAGGGTTCCTGCCAAGGTGATGTGGCATGCTCCTATAATACCACGGTTGAATCATCTGTTCAGAAACAAAGAGAATGTCAAGTTGTTGCGATGGCACAAAGAAGACCGAAAGAAAGACGGGAAGTTGAGAGTACCCGCTGATGGGTCGCAGTGGAGAAAAATCGAGAGAAAGTGGTCGGACTTTGTAGGTGACACGAGGAACTTATGGTTTGGTTTAAGTGCAGATGGCATTAATTCTTTTGGGGAGCAAAGAAGCAATCATAACACCTGGCCTGTGATTCTATGTGTCTATAACCTTCCTCCTTGGTTGTGCATGAAGCGAAAGTTCACTATGATGCCAGTGCTCATCCAAGGCCATGTAACACCCTGGTTTTCGCTCCTGTTTTTTTTCCTTTGCAGGATTCAACTCCCGTCCTTTTTCTCGGTGTTATCAGATTTCTCTAGCTCTTGGGTATGTGAAGATGGTCATCTAGCTTTGCCTTCCCTATCCAACTAGAGATTCTCCCCAGTCCAACCTTCCCAGCCAAGATCTATCTCCGGATTTTGCCATCAAAACCATGCCTTCTGAGTCACTGGAAGGGAAACCCTAATCCTTTCAGTTACGAAGGAATCCCAATTTCCTATGATCTTTTGCCTCCCAAACCTTTCCCAGTGATAATATCACATCTATAAACCCTGGATATGCAAAAATATTTCCAAGTCATTTGTAATATTTTTCATTTATAATTAATTCCTCTTTCTGGCAGTTAAAGGAATTAAATCCAGGAAAATATATATCCATCTCCATAGTTCATGAAAACCTGTGGAGATATTCTTTGTGATTATACTGAGCTCTCACAAAAATATTGGCCATAATTAAATAAGGGAAATTGTTTTTTCCTATTTAAAGCCAATATTGTATTTTGGGCCCTTTCTAAAGGAACTACCATTTTGGTAGCCAGGAAAAATCCCAAATAATTTGTGTATCTTATCCTATCCATATATTCATCATTTCCATCAAGAACCCATATTCCCCAGTTCGAATGGTGAGCACAACATCAATTTGCAAATTCTGTTCAGTGGGGCAATTTGCAAAGGAAGTGCTTGAACCCTTGATCTATTTGAGCTGAAATGCTTCATAGTGATTAACATGGATAAATTACTCATGGAAACCAGAAATCAGCTCAATCCCTCTGGCCATTCATCCACAACAATTTTCCCAAGTTCCTGTCCATTTGAAAGCTTTGTGAAGGAAGTACCCTTTTTGTGTATCCAAATGAGATGAAACTTTTCTAGAATCCCCATATATTGAAATCATTACCCTACACCAAATTTCAGCCCAATCCATTCAGCCATTTGAGCACAACCATGGGAGTGTGCGGCCATGGGAGTTTCTTTCGCCTTTTGCCTGCACTGACGGTTGATCCTAATTGGCACAAGGCAAGTCTAAGAGAAGCCAAGTCTTGCGTAGAGTTTCTTTTTTCTTTCGTACACTTTCTTTTGGTCAACCTGTTAGGCCAGTGTCTCCTGATGAAATTTTGATATTGATGCCATTCGAACCATTGTTGTAGAAGTAGCAAATAACTGAAGAAATTGATTCTTTATAATTCTGTCGGTTTGATGGACATATGGAGTTAATGATTGATAATACCATTGCACAAAACCACCATGGCACGTGGATATGGAACCTGAATGTTAGTATCTTTTTAGCCTTTGCTTTTTACAGCCTTTTTAGCTTTTAATTAGTGACTACCTGAATGCCTACATGTCCTGAAGAAATAATTGAAACAAATGCAATCATGTGGCACACCAGTCTGGATAAATCTATAGCCTCAAACTTGACCTAGATTGGTAAAAGCAATGGTGCTTATAGAAATAGCGAAACTGTAAATTGATCCAATGACAATTCATGAATATGGCAATTTTATGGTGACCATCGATGACAATATTATGAAATTTAGCAGACCAAGAAGGATCTTCTTTAACTGAAGGGGTCAGTAAAAATTTAGAAGCAGCACAATCATGAACAAACTGCTGTTCATTACAGTTGGCATAGGATGAAGGGTGCAGCCATGAGGTCCCTTCCTTTGCATTTTGCCTGCGCTGAAAGTTGACCAGAATTGGCACAAAGCATGTTTAACTGAAGCCAAGTCTTGCTTAGAGTTTCTCAACTCCTTTTCTTATACTTTCTCATGGTCGGCTATCAGGCCAATGTCACCTGATGAATTTTTTGATAATGCCTGATCAGGCCAATGTCCCCTGATGAATTTTTTGATAATGCCATTTGAACCTTCGTTGTAGAAATAGCAAAAATAATCGAAGACACATGACTTTTTTGTACTGGTTTTGTCAGTTAGTTTGGTGGACAAATGGAGTTGAGGATTCATCATACTCATACCAGTGCACTAAATAAACTACCATAGTATTTCTGCAAAGGAAAAAACCCTACCATGGTACATGGATATGGAACCTGAATATCTTTTTAGCCTTTCCATTTTTACTACAGCTTTTATAAATCAAAAAAAAAGAAATCTCCTGTATGTTCTTAAGCCGTAGTGATAATAAGAGAGTTTAACCCTGTGCTTCTTTCTTATTTTGTTATACGACACGTTGTATCATTTGCCAAAAATAAAATAAAATGATGGAGTACTCAACGGAGAACTGGGCCTGTTCAGCAAATCGGGCCTACCAACAAAGGTATGTGTCAATGCAGCTATAGTGCGAGAGATTAATGCCAGAAGAAATGATTTTGATGATTGTCATTTTAGTCATGAGAGTAGAAATACTAATGTTGAAGCTCATTATCTAGCAAATTTTTCTCTTTCTCTCGGAGTGGGACGCCACTTGTGGCTCGGCTATCCTCATGATAATGTAATTATCCCCATGAACTTTGAATAAAGATGAGCGGGATTGTCCTAAAAAAAAATCAGGCCCACTGTTTCTAAAAAACACAAATCAGCTCCACTGGTCAGACCTTCGGGAGCTCCTATTTCAACACCAGGGCTATTTCTTGCCTAATGCAATCTGGTAACACCACCTCTGACGCAAGGCTACTGGCCCCTCCCAGTTCTGGCACGAGTGTTTTTAGTTTTTCTCATGGGCGCTGCTACGCATCGACCGACGGATCATTTTAAAAGATTCACTGCCTCATGAGCCATTGGATTTAACGGACTGAGCGGCCGAGTGGCGGCTTCCAGTATTACAACACAGGTTGTGTTGCAGGAAATTTCTGTAATATGGATAATGTTGCAAAAAAATTGCAACACATGTTAAGTTGTAATTATTATTTTTGCAACAAGGGTCTTGTTACAAATTTTTTTTGCAGCAGAAGTCTTGTTGCAAAAAAGTCACAATATAGATCTCGTTGCAATTTATTAGTTTCTGCAACACACGTATTGCTACAACTCTTTCTGCAACAAAGACATTGCTATAGAAATCCACTAGTGCAAAACGAACAGAAGCGTGCGGATGAGACGACAGATGCTCGCGTGCAATCCACCGGCTGGAGCCAAGAGTTTTCCATATAACAAGGACCGGATATATATGGCACGTGCTACGCGTCTGCTGGCATTTGAAAAAAAAGATCCGTCAGGTTGTGAGCCGTCAGATAAGCATAACTCGTGGCTCAGCTTGTCCTCATTTCTTGCAACAAAGGTCGTGTTGCACGTTTGTTTTGCAACACAAGCCTTGTTGCAAAAATATTTGCAACAAAGGTTGTGCTGCAAATTTTATTTTTGCAACATAGATCTTGTTGCATTTTTTCTACAACATAGGTCTTGTTGCAGAACTTTTTTTGTCTCACTTTTTGCAACATATGTGTTTTTACGGAAAGAATTTTTGCAACAACACTGGTGATGTTGCAGAAAAAAATACAATAAAGATGTAGCTTAAAATAGTACGATGCAGGGGCCATACACATGACACGCGTCATGCATTGGAGGCAGCGGATGCCCCGTGCCGGATCAGCCGGCTGTTCCCGAGCTTTTCCCTTTTCTTATTGGTTTTCTCCCGTTTTCCTTTTTGGGGACTGCTACGTGTCCACTAGCTGATCCGTACGAAACATCCGCCACCTCGACGGCCGTTCGATGTACGCGCGTAGCCGTCCGATCTACTTTTGGCACGTGGTTCGATCGCCTCTCCTGACCCATTAATTACCGAAACAATGGTCGAGTTGCAGAAGCAGGCGCTTTGTTGTAGAATAACTTTACAACATCGGTCACTTCCCTCGACTCATTAATTTCTGAAACAATGCCCAAGTTACAGAATCAAGCGCTTTGTTGCAGAATAACTTTGCAACATATATGAGATAATAGAAACCTTTGCAATAGAGTTTATGTTGTAGAAAAACATTTGCAACAAAGAACATGTTGTAGTTTTTTTTAAAGAAAGATCAAGTTACATTTTTTTTTGCAACCAAGAGCATGTTACAAAATTTATTTGAAACAAAGATCATTTTACAGATTTTTTTTGCTACAAAGGATCATGTTGCATAAATGTCCCTCGGTCGCAGCAGCACCCATGGACATTTTTTTTTGCACCGTAAGACCAAAGCCCGAGCCAACAACAACTCCCGTGGCGAAACATCCATTAATTCTTATGCGCCAGTGGCGGACAGACCAACAGGACACGCGTCAGCTGGTGCGGGCGGCGGATGCACCAAAAAGATCAGTCGGGTGAAAGTAATCATTTCCCTTTATTTTTTCCTTTAATTGTTTTTCTTTTTTCCAAGTACATGTCGAATATTTTAATTACACGTTGAACATTTTTCGTAGACATGATGTACATTGTTTTGATACACGTTGAACATTTTCCGTAGACATGATGTACATTTCTTAAAAAAAAACATGTTTTAACACTTTTTCAAATATATTAAACATTTTTCAAATACACGTATGCATTTTGTAATGGCATGTTTTTAACTACGCAAACATTTTTCCCATTGTATGTACGTTTTTTGAATATATCATAAAACTTTTTAAAAATTCATATGTAGTTTATAGTGAAATCTCTAAAAGGTCTTATATTTAGAAATGGAGGGAGTATAAAAAACAACTAACGAACGAAGTGTCTCTGAGGCAACCCACCATGGGCGTTCCTTGAGGTGACACGGTGGTATCTCTCGCATCAAGCAATTTATAGCCGTGCTCCTATTACACCGAGATAACTAATTAAGGGGTAACCCTAAAAAAACTAATTATGCCTCTTACAAAGATCACTTCCATCTTTTCCCGTGTTGACCAGTGACACCCTGTATTTTGTCACAACCTGAAAGTTTTCCTTTTTTGATATACTCTTTTTCCATTGTTTAGTTGTTGATTCTATTGACTGAAGGATTGCTATTGCTGACATTTTCTGTGATGGAAGTTGAGGGAAAGGCCACCAAGGGATTCGGGTGGGTCGGCCTTCTATATTACCTAGTCGCCCGTTTATATTCCTTTACGAGAATAGCCTACTTTTGCTTCTGAAGTGCCTTTTATCTTTTATCTTTTTTCATATTATGTTTTGCGCTTTGGATTTTCCTCTCTCGCTCCTGGACTCTTGTTTAGCTTGTTTGAACAGTGTGTCCAAATTACGAACTGTTTTCACCCTTCAATTTCTCATGTCAAGATCTTCTAAACTAGATTTATTGCTAACAGGTTCTGATGAACTTTGTTTTCATGACAAAAAAACCATGAAGCAAAAACCCAAAACAAAGAAAAAAAGACATTAAGTAAAGAAACAAAAAAACATAACTAAAAGCACAGTTATGCTTTTAAAGAAAGAATTAAATGGAAAACAAAGCTAGTTGTGCTATTTTCATTTTGGGAGGCACTACTGTGCTTCTTATGAAAGGATAGGCCATGCTTCTGGTGGAAGCATGGGCCGTGCTTCCGACGTAAGCACGATAGTGCTTTTTTCCTTGCTGAAAAGAATAATTGTGCTTTTCATGAAAAATCACTACTTCTAAAGAACAAAAAAAACATCAAAACCTATAGAAAAAACCAAGAAAAACCTGAAAAGCCAAAAAAGAGTAGAAAACACATGAAAACCCCAAAAAAATCCCACGGGTTCTCCCCGCGCAACACAAGTGAGAGTTGCTGGGTGCACTACGCCGGCTGCCCTCAAAGGGGTACCCGTTCAATAGTTGCCCCCCTGTTTCACGCATAGAGTGCGACAAGTTTCCGAAAAACACTAGTAAGCGATTGCATGGGCCACGGCTTACGAACCACTCGCTAAGCTTTAATTGCTTGCTGGCTGGGCTTCGATCCCAACCCCCTCTTGTTAATATCTGTGATGTGGGGACCTTCGATCTGGGGAGCAACTAACAAAGGAGTGTTCCTTCAGGATCCTCCCAAGGGTCATCCTCAGCAAATGTCATTTGGCGCGCTCTCAGCCGCTATCACATGCCGCACTCTAGTTTTTCGCTCTTTAGATTTGTTTTGGCTCTTTAGATTATTTTTTTGGCTTTTCGGTTTTTCATCGGTCTTTCTTAGCTTTTAGACGAAAAAAAGTTCAATATTTTTGTGCACGACGTGTTTTTTTCCTTCCTTGAGAGTACGGATTCGCTTCGCGAGAGGTACAACCATGCCTCTCGGAAACGGAAAAAATACGTTACCATTTTTTCCGTTCCACAAAGAGGCACGGTTTTGCTTTCGCGCGAGGCACGACAGTGCCTCTCGAAAAGAAAAACAGGTATTCATTTTCTCCTTCCGCGTAGATGCACAGTTTTACTTTCGCGAGAGGCATGGATTTGCTTTCGTAAGAGGCACGGTCGTGCCTCTCGGAAAAGAGAAAACACGTTTTTTTCTTTCCGCGAGAGGCACGTCCGAATGACTCTCGGAAACGAAAAAAAAATTCTTCCACGAGAGGCATGGTTTTTTCATCCGATTTTTTTAGTGATTTTTTTTGGTTTAAAACCTATCAATATGAGAACTAATTTAGAAGATCTCGATGCGAGGAATCGAACAGTGAAAACGGTTCGAGATTTAGACATACGGTTTAACATATAAAATATTTTGAATAGAGCAATCTAAAAAAAAGGAAAACTCCCAGGTATCGCGACACGTAACGCACATGAAGTGCACCACTTGTCACAACCTGATAAGGCGGGAGTGACCTTCACAAAAAGTTTCTCCTTAATTTGTGATTTCCTCAGATTTGTCCTGGTATGGGTCAGATTTGGATGGCCCAAGCACGGGCCAGAACACCCACTGTTATTTATTCATTTTTCTTGCCTTTTTAACTTTTAGTTTTTTTCTTTAAAATACTTTGAGATTTCCGAAAACATAACTCCAAATGTATCAGCGAATTTTGAAAGTTTGAGAAAGAAATCACAAAATTCTTCATGGATTAGAAAAATATTCTCAGTTAGAAAACCATTTCGCATAGTCATAAAAATGTTCACGATTTTGCAAATATGTTCAGGAAACTAAAAAGGTTAAGATTTTGATTTTTTTTGGCAAATTAAGAAATTGTTCATGAATTTCTGAAAAAATGTTCACAAAAAATCGAAAAATATGATTAAATATTCATGAATTATAAAAAATGATCACCAATAAATCAAGTATTCATGGATGTCAGAAAATGATCATCAATAAATAAGATGTTCATGGATTCAATTTTCAAAATATTATCGCACATTGAAAAAATATTCATGATGTTTAAAAATTGTACACAATTTCCAAAAACAAATTAATATTTTTTTAAAGTTCAAGAATGTGAAATGTACGTGAATATGAATATATTAGCAGGTTCAAGAAAAGTTCAGGATATTCGAAAAGTAATCATGATTTAAAAAAATGTTCACTTACTTGAAAGATAAATGTAAAACGAAAATCAAAAGGGAAAAAAGGAAGGAAAACAAAAAACGGGTTCATAGAACATTCTAGAACCTTCCCAAAGCTGGTGGGAAATAAACCTAAAATGGGCCGGCCCTCAATCTCAATCGGAGCTGGCTGGGTGCGCGCGTGTAATGTGTAGCCCTCAATAACGAAAATAGGCATAATGTGTGTTTAGGTTTTTAATGCTCAGATCGCTCCTGCTGGTTTAGAAGAAACATCGGTCACTAGTTTTTTGGTTTTGAAAAATATAGACAAAATAAAATGTTTGTGTATTTTCAAAAACGTCCATGAGTTTGATTTTTTTTACTATGCATCAGAAAATTGTTTATCCATTTTTTTCAGCAAATTCGAAAAAGGCTCATGAATTTGTAAAATGTTTGCGAAATTGAAAAGTATCCATGGATTTGATATTTATGGTAAATTTAGAAAATTCTTAAGTATTGGAATCATTCACCAATTTTAAAAAGACTCACAAATTTTCAGAAAATTTCATGGATCTATAAAAGTATACGTAATCAAAAACTGTTAATGGATTTTATAAATTTGCACGAATTTTAAAAGATTTAAATTACTGAAAATATTTATGAATTAGAAAATAAAAATGTTAAAAATCATCCTAAGAACACTAGCATTAATACGTATTTTCCCATCAACTAGTTAAAATTGGTTAAACCTAGGATTAGGATCCTTTTTCTTTTTTCCTCTATTTTTACATACCACAGTAATTTGCTATATAGATTTTTTGTTTTCTATTAAATAAAAATGAGATAATATAACATATTATATTATTGCTGGAATAATTGTTATTTGATTTGATACATTGTGATCCTTAACGTTGATGTATTATGAAAAATGGAAAGAGAGGGATTCGAACCCTTGGTAAACAAAAGTCTACATAGCAGTTCCAACGCTACGCGTTGAACCGCTCGGCATCTCTTCTACATAACTTATTATGGAAAATAAATTGAGTGAATAGCGAGTTTTCTTATTCCTGCAATACAGGTACAACCGCAAGAAATAAGTGGGTAGATTGTTTGTTTCGTGCGAGACTCACTCTTGGACCGGTTGATCATGTCATTTTATCCGTTCCTTTTTTATTTTACTTCATTTTTCTTTGTTTTTGTTTCTTATTTCATTTTACATTCGTTTCCCTAGATTTCTTTATTTTTCATGCGACCGTATTTTTCACGGGCGCATCGTGCACACCTTCAAGGAGTACATAAATCAGCGTTGATCAGTGTCTATGCGGCCCTAGGTGTACATGTATGGGATAGCTAGTACTCCCTCTGTCTCATAATATACACTAGTGTCAAAAACATTTTTATATTATGGGACGGAGAGAATATTATCTTTTAGGGAAGACTATCGTGACTTTAGACGGATATAAGTCTATGAAACACCAGGAAGATTCATCTCATAATAATAATCATAATCAAGCTAAGTTAAAACTTTGACATATTTCTTTTGGACAATAGTGAACAAAACTTTGATAGCCCTTCGATATACCTTTTTTGTTCATTCTTTGGTTAAGATCTAGTGCAGGATCTGTTGTTATCAATTTAATATTTGATATGTAGGCTATGCTTGAGTATATTGTCTCATTTTTTAACAGAGACTGTAAGGGAGGCCCCTACAGTTTAGTTGATGTGGCAAATTCAAATTACGTGTACCGTGACTGGAACCTCGGTGGGTGGGAAGGCATCATCCCGTTTCCACCACTAGGCTATGCCTTAGTCTGCTATAGGTCGTATCATTTATTTCATGCATCCATTATCATAACCGTGATGTGTAGTGACAAGTGGTCCTATATCGCAAGAGCTTCCAGCAAATGCATTTTTTTACCTAAAGAAATGTATTAATATTAAGAAGATATTAATTATGCTTGGTCTTTGCCCCAACAAGATCAAGGCCTACTCGAGACATAAAAATGCACACAACCAAATTATTGCAAAAGCAATAAAATAAAATAAAAGATGGAACCAACAGTGTAGCTGCAACAAACAATAACGACAATGATCAATGATGACAATCCAATGTAACAAGATCGATACTCCAACAATGATGCCTCTAGTCAGAGAACGACACACATGTGTCGTTGTCAATAAAACCAACCACTGAGGCCAAATCATGGGTTTCACCTTGTGTCCTATATAGGGGGTGCTAACCACGCCGCCTCTCCGGGATGGGCTGGGTCGAGGACCCCCAAACAACCAACCAGTGGGCCACGTTCGTCAGGCCCCATGAAGTACTCAAGAAGGAATCCTCCTAGTGTACACTTTAAGGAACAATGTAAATCTCGACATGTTTATCCCCCGATTTGCGATCCGTCTCGCAGCTCTGCCGCCGTGCACACTTCGCAATCATTCCTAGTCTCTGCGTCACCAGTTCCGACAGAGTAGTCCTCTCTCCCGTCCTCGTCGCGGGGGACGCCGTCGCCGGCACGGACGCAACCATTGTTTTTGCGCATTGTGGAGGGAGTGGAGGCACACAATGACTACTTCAAGCTCAAAAGAGATTGATGTGATCAACTCTCTTTCTCTGCCAAGCAGAAGTGCATGGCTACTCTAAGAATGATTGCATTTAGTAATGATTCAGATGTCTTCAATGAGATGGTCAGGATGGGGGAGAGCACATGTCTGAAGACTACTGTCAAGTTTGCTCGTGCCGTGGTGGAGGTGTTTGGACCTGAGTATCTCAGAGAACCAAATGTACAGGACATGGAGAAGTTGTTGGCTATTGGAGAGGCCAGTGGGTTTCCAGGAATGCTTGGATCAATTGATTGCATGCATTGGCAATGAAGGAATTGCCCCAAAGGTTTGCGAAGAATGTATCAAGGTCACACCAAAGAGGCCGCCATCATACTAGAAGCGGTGGCATCACATGACTTATGGATTTGGAATGCTTTCTTTGAAACCCCAGGGTCTCACAACGACATCAATGTGCTTCAACGATATTTGATGGTCAAGAGGCTTTGCAATGAGGAATCACCACCGTGCAACTACACCGTCAATGTTCGAGGCTACAACATGAGATACTATCCTGCCGATGGCATCTACCCTCAGTGGGCAGCGTTTGTGAAGACCATATCCGAACCGCATGGTAAAAAACAGAGCCAGTTTGCAACAATGTAGGAGGTGGCTAGGAAGGATGTGGAGAGGGCATTTGGTTTGTTTCAAGCTCGTTGGGGTAATGTTCGTGGGGCTATAATGATGTGGGAATCGTGAACTTTGTGGCATCTCATGACATGTTGTGTTATTTTGCATAATATGATTGTCGAGGATGAGGGTGATGGTGTAGCCCAAACCAATGATTTTGAAGCACCTAGGGAACATGTTGAAATCCCCGTAGACCATTACCACTTCCACTTCTGCTTATTTTATGCTTCTGGTGCCCAATCTCCTTGAGCGGAAGTAGAGCGGTAGTACCTCTCAAGCGGTACTACCTCTCCCCCGAGCGGTACTACCTCTCAAGCGGTACTACCTCTCACCCGAGCGGTACTACCTCTCTGGCTGAACTACCACTCATGTTTTTTTGTCTCGTTGGGTTATTTTGACCGTACTAAGTGCTAGTGCTGCTCCACCGAGCGGTAGTACCGCTTGAGCACGACTTGTGGGCATAACGGTTGGATTTTGGGATGCCTATTTAAGGGGGCCTTCTTCCCTAATGGCCCCTATCTCTTGATCTCGTGTTTGCCCCCCATTGTTGACCTTCTTCAAGCTTTCTAACTCTCAATCCCTCCATTGATTCTTACTAGTTCTTGAGGGAAAAGAGAGAGGAGATCTAGATCCACATTTCCACCAATCACTTTCTCCTCTATGTGAGGCGAACCCTTTGGATCTAGATCTTGGAGGTCTTTGTGAGCTCCTTGTTCTTCCTCTCGTATTCTTCCATAGCTTTTGTTGGCGTGGTGGGATTTGAGTTTGAGGGACTTGACCACTTTGTGTGTTCTTGCCATTGCATTAGTTGCATCAGTTTGAGTTCTCCACGGTGATACGTGAAAGTGAGAAGTTGATAAGGTTAGTACTCTTGGGTGTTTGAGCACCCTAGAGCTTGTTCCTCTTGGGTGCCTCGGCGCCCTAGACGGTTGGTCGTGCCTTGAAGCTCAATCATTTTGGTGTAAAGCTCCAGGCAAGCATCGGGGTCTCCAATTAGGTTGTGAAGATTGCCCTGAGCAATTTGTATGGGTATCGGTGACGGCCCCAAGGGTTGCCATTTGTACGGGTTCGGTGACTGCCCTCAAGGGTCCCTTAGTGGAATCACAATATCTTTCATTGTGCGAGGGCGTGAGGAGATTACGATGGCCTTAGTGGCATCTTGGGGAGCATTGTGCCTTCACACCGCTCCGAACGGAGATTAGCATCCGCAAGGGTGTGAACTTCGGGATACATCGTCGTCTCCGCGTGCCTCGGTTATATCTTACCCGAGCCCTTTACTTATGCACTTTACTTTGTGATAGCCATATTGTTTCATACTATATATATTGCTATCACTTAGTTTTTTATCTTGTTTAGCATAAGTTGTCGGTCCGCATAGATGAGCCTAGTTGTTTTAGGTTTTGTGCTTGACATATTAAATGTTAGTTTTATTCTGCATTTGTTCAAGCCTAAACCGCAATTATTTTAAAGTGCCTATTCACCCCCCTCTAGGCGACATCCATGTCCTTTCAATTGGTATCAGAGCTAGGTCTCTCATTACTAGGTTTTACCGCCTAGAGAGTAAGGATGTCGACTAGGGGTTTAGGGTTCTTTGACACTCTTAGTTACGATGGCACAAATTTTGATGTTTGGGTAATTCACATGCTTAATCTCTTTAGGGTCATGGACCCAAATTTAGACCGAAGTGTAGATATGGGTTTTTCTCCTCCAAAGGATTCTCAACACATATCTTTAGAGGATGAGAAAAACTCTTATCTCAATGCCAAAGCTTCTAATGTGCTTTTCAATGCTTTGAGAAATGTAGTTATATTTCAACTCATGTCATTCTGGGATGCTCATGAGTTGTGGACAATGCTTCAAGATAAATATAGTGTGTCCAAGACTTGTAGAGATGATCGCTCTCCCTCCACATCCGGTCATGTTGTCTTCTCAAGTTCATCTACTTACCTACACATCGATTGCCACAAGGTAATGATATGGTGAGTAGTGGTGATCATTGTAATGATGATAATGGGCTTATTGTTGACGATCCTTCATCACTATGTTATTACAATGCTTCATCTTTGGACTTTAACACTTCGAGCACTTTAAACGTTTCACATGCTTGTGTTGATAGTTCTTGCATATCATGTAGAAATTGCTTGACTAAATCCCATGATGATATGCTTGCTATATCTTCTTTCCATGATAAAAATGTATCTATTTCCCCGAGTTGTTATGCTAACAATGTAGAGGAAACTCAAAACTCCATGGAACAAGATGTGGTGTTGAATGATGCTTCAAGGGATCCTGCATCATCATCTATTATTTCTTACTTTTGCCTTATGACTAAGGCTTCAAAGGTTTCTCCTACTTTGAATCCCAATACATCTCATGATGATGATGTTGATCATAATGATGATGAGCATAATGATGAAGAGAGTGATAATATTGCTTTCTTAAAAATTAAGGGAGAAATGATTTTTAAAGCTCTTCATAAGAATAAACTTGCTTGTTCCAACTTCATGGAAACCATGTCTATTGCCATTGAGGGCAAGAAATATATTGAGGAGTTGGAAGCTCGTCTCGAGGAGCATGAGGCCACTGTTGATAAAATGGAAGGTCATGAGCGTGATTACGCTAATGGATCGTGGAGCCATCTCAAGCTCTTGAAAATGAACAAACCACCAAGGAATATCTTGAGGAGACCTTTGCTCTAGAATTGTCTAGATTAAAGGAATCTCATGATAGAGCTCTCGAGGTGGCTAATGATTTTAGAATTAAAAATGATAATCTTGAAGTTGCACATGCTAAACTCCTTGAGGACTTTGAGCACCTCGAAAATGGCTCTAAGGTCATTAAGAGCTCTCTCATCGAACTCAGCGAGTCTCATGCACAACTTGAAGCTTCATATTTAAAAGAGCTTGCCAAGTTTCCTTCTCCTCTTTTTGTTAATGATAATGTTTGTGCTACTAACTCTATTTCTTGTGAAGCATCCATATTAAAGGAGAATGTTGAGCCGAGGGCTCAACTTGAGTTGCTATCTAGCAATTATGGGAAATTGGAAGAAAGTCATGAAAAGCTCTCGAGCTCTCATGGTGATCTTCTTGTATCCCCTAGTGTGGTAAAGTTATCTCATGAGGCTATTACTACCAAAGTAACATCAAGTGAGCCTCATGTGGACATTAGCACTACTTTTAGTCAAAATGCTCTATTGACATGTGCTAGTCCTCGTAATTCATCTATGCATAACATTGGTACATTTTGTGATGAATTACTTTCGTTGCCTTGTTGCTCTAATAATGATTCTTATACTTCCTCTAGTACTTGTGTTGACACTAACCATGTAGAGGTAATCAAAGAGCTCAAGGCCCAAGTCACTTCTTTGAAGAAAGACTTGGAAATGAGTCATGAAGGGAAGTCTACACTCAACAATATCTTGAGTGTGCAAAAATCTCCCAATGACAAATGTGGACATGTATTCAACTCCACTAAGAAGAATAAGTACAAGAGCAACAAAAAGAAGGGCCAAGAACCAGTCAATAATTCGGCCAAGATTATTGGCTTCAAGTGCAAAATATAAGGGCACCATGTAATATATTGCCCATTGAAGAAGAAGCCTCAAAGTAACAAGCGACAAGGGAAGTGGCCACAAGTTCAATATCATGCTCAACCACAAGTTGAAGAAAGGCCTCTTCCCAATAAGACCCAAGTCACCACTCCTCAAGTTGAGAAATCAATTGAGAAGAAAGCAAAGGGTAAATGTTGCTACTTATGTCATGAGAAGGGTCACTTCGCTTCTTCATGCACGAAGGTAACTTATCCAACCCAATCATTATTGATGATATCTATTCTCTTGGGAAGGACAATATTGGCAATGTGTTTTTCAAATGTGTTGGTACTCAAAGTGGTGTCAAGAAAAGAACCATTTGGGTAGCCAAGCCTATTGTGACTAACCTCTTAGGACCCAACTTGGTTGGGGACCAACAAGCTCAAACTTGATCAATAGGTGTTGATGGAGGGCATTGGAGACTTGGCTACATCATGAAGAATTAAGGGATCTTCATCATTCATATTATCTCAAGCCAAGTCATTTGGATTATTGACTTTCTATCTTATAACCAATGTCCCTCCTTACGGTAACTTGCACTTAAATTGAATACATTGTTAGTTACTTGCCCCTTTGCATGTTGTGGTTTTGTACCTGCATGTGTTTATATATGTTGTGCTTTCTATTTGTTTACCTTGAGAAATCAAGTATGTATGATGGGTTGCACATCATGTATGTGTGAGTCTTGTGTTGAGCCTTTTTGCATCTTGTTTGTATCTTAGTTGGTTCTTCTGAGAGATTAATGGATCATCCCATTTTGGGGGAGTGATGTGCATTATGCACCTCACGATAATAAAAATATGTGTACATGAGGAATACCACTTAGTATTGATATTACAAGATTATCTAGCTTCTATGTGGTATGTCTTCTCATGAGAAATTCAAATTCTAAATGGTCCATTAGTTATCTCTTGTTGGATTTCATTTGCCACTTGTTAATTATTGGGGGAGTAATATGCTATGTGCATATTACAAGCCTATAAAATGTGTACATTTGAGTTATTGCACTTATAATTGATATTGTAGATTATCTTGTTCATAGGTGGCATGTTAGCTCTACAAGTGTCATTTGCTTATTATTTGGGTGTGAAGATAATGTTGGATATGTTTACATTCTACCAATGGGAATATCTTCCAAAATACTTCTTGTCCTTTTACAATTGGTATTCTTTTATATAGTAGAAATTGCTAATCATCTTCATTGGATTTTGTTTATCCGTTTGTGTTCCTTACCTCTTGTGGATCTTTTTGAGCATTTCTAGTGTTTCTATAGATATAGGGAAAGTGATGATCCCATATTTTGCATTTTGTATTCAAATGCAAGTTCTATATAATGCACACCTTTTGGGGGAGATATCCTATTTTCTTTAGAACACTCTCTTTATGCGTTTATCATAATATCTTTTGATCCCTATAAAGTGTGTGTTGGTGGAAGGCAAGCCTTTTCATTTTGGTACTTTGTACCATCATGAAAAATTGTCGAGGGTTTGGTTTGTTTGGAACCTAGCTCTCTTTTGTAAACTTGATACCTCTTGTTTGTTTTCCTTCAATTGGTATCTTGTTCCTTTTTTATTTGGCATTTGGCAATGGATATATCATTCCTTGTTGTATCTTTTAATTGGTATCCTTCAAGTGATAGTTTTTTGTTTGGTATCTTATGCTCACTTGATATCTATTCTTTTGGTATCTTATCCACTATGTGTTGATTTGGTTCTTGGAAGTCTTGAGCATGCATATTTACTATGTACTTTTGTTGGCATGCTTTCTTTCTTTGACCCAATATATAGGGGAAACTCCACTATTCACAAATTGGCTAAAGTGTGCATGAAGTTCAATTTCATATCTATATGCACATAGTTATGTGGAGTTTGTTCTATGTATTGTTGGTCCACTAACTCTTTGGTCCCAATGAGTTTGGGTACCATTTTGTTTGTGTTGTTGTTCTAGGAACAATTGGAGATGCATTGGATGTTCGGCTCACTTACAAGGAAGGTGTTGACACCATGTGCTTATTGTAGACAAGCTAGGATGATAGATGAACCATTAACTACTACATCAATCCAATGCTATCCTGGTAACAAGTATCTACTTCATGCATACATTTCTTGCATTCAACCTTTTTATAGGTTGGATAATGTCATGAATTTATTGATTCATTCTTGTGGTACTTGTTTCCTCTATTAAAGCATCCGAGTGATGATTCTTGTTGCTAGTTGTGATGTCTTTGATGTTCGCGTATTGGGAGTTCATTTATGTACAATTAGAAAATATTAGGCCATATTCCATGCTTTCAAGCAAAGATATTATTGTTATATTTATGACTTCCTTTTTGGATATCTTGTTCGTTCCTTCTTGTAACTATTTCGTGTGTACATCCTTCTTTAAGGATATATATCATACTCTACCTAGAATCTTATACATATGAGAGAAGTTACATCTCTAGTTGATATCCACTTTTCCTTCACGTCCACCATTGCATTTCCTTGGTGGTTTCGTGAAAGAATTTGTCTTCAGTGTGGGTCTTATATATATATGCTTTTTGATGCACTCTTTGGTGGTGTAGATTATTTTTCATCATGCTTGTCTTGACGAGGGTTTTGCCATTTCGATTGGTATCCCTCCTCTTGACAAGGCTATTATTTCCTATCTTCACCATGGGTTGTCACAAGCCTTGGTTTTTAACTTTCTTATTAGTAAGCTTGTGAACCCATTTGCTAGTGCTTTGTGTGTGTGGGAAGGATATGTCTTGCACTTTGAGTCTCATTTCATCAAGACTATGTTGACGCTTAATGCTCATCCATATATTAGTCTTCTCAAGTGATTTGCCATGACTCACACACATCATTTTGGTTGAGCCTATTCTGAAGTTGCCTCTTTTACATGTTGCTCAACCATATGTTTGGTGCAAGTGCTATGCTTATTGTCTTATCTACTCACTTGCACTTGTTGTGTGTTTCTATTGATTTTGGAGGATCAATGATCCTATTTTGCGCAGGTGTATCTAAATACAAAAAATTATAAATAGTACACAAATCATGGGGATCTTCTCTAGTTTCTTTAGAACACTCATTTGCCCATATCATAATATATTTTATTAATGTGGCTCGGTTGATCATGTGATTGTTTTGTCCAATAGGTATCTTTTGTTTGCTTGCTTCACTCTTTTGTATGTCTGTGTGCCATACGATCCTTTTTGCATCTTTGGGGCCTCAATATAGTTTGTTGTTCTCCAACTACTTATCATTGGATATGCGTGTTTATTTGCAGTCGTATTTTTAGAAATACACGCATTTTGGAGGAACACCTATTATATTGGTTTTCTAAGCTTTTCGTCCATTTTGGCAATCGATGCCAATGGGGGAGAAGTTTAGAGAAGTTTAGAGAGTTTAGTGTGGAAAAACTAAGAGTTTTGTTTTTATGCTTAACCATTTGCATCTCATACCCATGCATTCTATTGCATGTGTGTGCTTGGTTGTGCTTATTTCCTTATATAAACTCTCTTGAAAGTGGTTGTCATCAATTACCAAAATGGGGGAGATTGTAAGAGCACATTTCTCCATGTGTGGTTTTGGTAACTGATGACATCCCTATGGACTAATGGTTGCCTTGAGTTATATTCGAAGGATTTGTTCATAGACACTTCTTGAAGTCCATCTTTTGGTTTCAAGGCGTTTATATGGTGACCAAGGTGGTATTCAAGGTGTTATCCAAAGATTGGTCATGTGAGAGTTGAGCTGATTGCAAGCATGTCTTGAATAAGAAGATTATGTGAGCATTCATGTTTACCTTCAAGACATCATCTTTATGAAGAGAGAAGATAAGATACAAGGTTGATCAAGACTAAGTCAAAGAGTGAATCAAGTTGACCAACACACAAAGCATACAAGATGTACCGAGAGGGATCAAGTAATCCCATGGTATGGTAAGCATTGTCCAATACGCTTTGTGTACTAACCCATGGTCTACATGAGATTTCTTTGCGGGGTTAGGTATATTTCCATGGTCTTGCATGAAGAGGAAGATCCCATACAATCCATGGAGGATGACATCAAGTGGTGATTGTCATCAAGGTTGCGGTGTGCAAATTCAAATGGATCATCACGAAGAGATCATGCTTGAAGCTTGACGTCCATTGAGGTGACAGTGGACTTGTGAAGATGTGTCGAAGAGTGGCTCGCCCATAGTGGAGTATGGAGGAGCAATCAACTAGTCTTGATCAAGCCAACACAATCAAGAAAGGTGGTCCATCCTGAGGAGGACAAGATCGTCATCATCTAGATCAAGTGGACTATGCGCAAGGCTAAGGTTTGTCCTTGATAGGTTTTCTATTTTACCGGTCTCAGGGTGTTAGTTGGGATACCGGGTTATAGGATCGATCATCATACTATCAAGGGGGGCCCTTATGTGAGTAGCTTGATCATATCGTTCGTTGAGAGCTTAAACCATTGCATTCTTGGCATCATAATCTTTCTTGGTTCTTGTTTGGCTTTTCTCTTTCGGAGTTTTGGAGCTTATGGTCTTCATGGTGATTAGCTCAAGCTCATCGAAAATGGTTTTCGTATGTATCATATTTGTGTTTTCGGTGTTGGAGATTTTTCCGGATAATTCTTGGGAAGGTCATATTACTTATCCTATTGGCATTTATTCTCCATTGCTTGAAGTACTTGTAGTCATCTATGCAACAAGCTTGAGTTTGCTCATTTCGGAGTCCGTATGCGAAAGTTATGGCGGTTTCGGTTTTGCTTGGGCTGAAGTACTGCTTCAAGCGGAAATGGTCAGCGAAAGTACCGCCTAAGAGGTAGTACCGCTCGGGGGAGAGGTACTACCACTTGAGGGGTACTACCGCTCTCTACTACCGCTTGAAGCAGTACTTCAGCCCAAGCAAAACCAAAACCGCCATAACTTTCGCATGCGGACTCTGAAATGAGAAAACTCAAGCTTTTGGATAGATGACTACAAGTACTTTCAAGCAATGGAGAATAAACACCAATAGGATAAGGAATCTGACCTTCCCAAGAATTACCCGGCAAAATCTCCAACATTGAAAACACAAATATGATACATACGAAAACCGTTTTCGATGAACTTGAGCTTATCATGATGAAGACCATAAGCTCCAAAACTCCGAAAGCGAAAAGCCAAACAAGAACCAAGAAATATGATGATGCCAAGAATGCAATGATTTGAGTTATCAACAAATGATATGATCAAGCTACTCAATTGAGAGCCCCCCTTGATAGTATGATGATCGATCCTATAACCCGGTCTCCCAACTAACACCCTGAGACTGGTAAAATAGAAAACCTACCAAGCACAAACCTTTGCCTTGCGCATAGTCATCTTGATCTTGTCCTCCTAAAGATGGACCACCTTTCTTGATTGCCTTGGATCGATGAAGACTAGTTGATTGCTCCCCCATACTCTACTATGGGCGAGCCACTCTTCGGCACATCTTCACAAGTCCATTGTCATCTCAATGGACGGCAAGCTTCAAGCATGATCTCTTCGTGATGCTCCATTTGAACTTGCACACCGCAACCTTGATGACGATCACCACTTGATGTCATCCCCCATGGATTGTATGGGATCTTCCTCTTCATGCAAGACCATGGAAATATACTTAACCCCACAAAGAACTCCCACGTAGACCATGTGTTAGTACACAAAGCGTAATGGACAATGCTTACCATACCATGGGATTACTTGATCCCTCTTGGTACATCTTGTATGCTTTGTGTGTTAATCAACTTCATTCACTCTTTGACTTAGTCTTGATCAACCTTGTATCTTATCTTCTCTCTTCATAAACATGATGTCTTGAAGGTAAACATGAATGCTCACACAATGTTCTTCTTCAAGACATGCTTGCAATAAGATCAACTCTCACATGACCAATCTTTGGATATATAGCACCTTGAATACCACCTTGATGAACATATAAACTCCTTGAAACCAACAGATGGACTTCAAGAAGTGCATATGGACAAATTCTTCGAATATAACTCAAGGCAACCATTAGCCCATAGGGATGTCATCAATCACCAAAACCACACATGGAGAAATGTGCTCTTACAATCAAGATGCATCTCCGCTTATAAACTTTCTGCAGATGCGTCAGAATCTTCGAGATCATCAGGTGCACGTGTAGCTACTCAATGATCTTGTGAAGCATATGTGGACCCACAATGGAAACCAAAAATCTGATGTTTGATTGTGGACTTAAAATAAACTTTATGTAAACACTATTTATGTTTGGACTTAAAATAAAAATTTGATTGTGGACTTAAAATAAATTTTATGTAAACACTATTTATGTTTGGTACAACATTTGTTATGTACATGCGACAATGACTTATGTGATCGACAAGCATGGATGTGAGTCCGAATTTGAGGTATGTGGATGTCGGAAGCGAAATATGAAAGGCCGTCCGGATGCGTGTCCGGACGCGTTCACGTACGTATAGTGGGGCAAATTGCTCAATCCGACTGTAGATACTCTAAGTGAGTTTTTCTTTTGCTTACTTCTATACCGCAGCACCACATCGTGTCTACCACGTCACCACTTCAATTCATTAAATTCGACAGAGATATCGAACCGAAAATTACAAAAGTGAAATAATACAGAAACTTAAAAACATAAAGAAAACATATATTTCTTGAAATATGATTATCTTCTAAAATCTACAAAATACAAAATTTCAACAAATCAAAACACATTTTGACCCCGGGAAAATTGAAAATATATATATATATATATATATATATATATATATATATATAAAGAACGTTTATCAAATTCAGTCATGTTTTAGTAGTTCTGGTTTATAATGTAAATCTTAGTGAGTATAAAGTAAGTTTACAATATAATACTAGTGTATAGTTCATACCACATGATAATTAAGTTTAGTAATATATAGTATTTTATATTTTGGATGCTAGTAGTTATTTTGTTAGAGCAACTCTAGAAGACTCAAGACAAACGCCCAAATTGTACAAAAAGATTTTCTCCTAGAGATTGCGTGTAAAATAACAACTCTAGTACTAAGAGGGAGTAGTAAACTCTCTACAAAGTTGAGAATGTGATGCATAATCGCCCTTGTCGTTTTTTTAGTTAACGTACTGTATCTCCAAAGGAAAATTTCTAGTAGTTATTTTGGATGCTAGTAGTTATTTTTTTTAGTTAACAAACTCTCTACAAAGGAAAAAATTCGCTCCCGCTCGTTCCCGTCCATAACGACGCCATCTCCAACCCTCCCCGATGCTATGCTGCCGACAATCGACAATCGGCTGTTTCTGGTGTCGGCAGGCTCACACGAGCACCCCCTCGCCCTTCCCAACCATCGCCTCATGAGGAGTTTATAGCCGCCGCTATCGCCATCTCCTCCTCATCATCTCAGGCCCGAGACGAGCTCCTAGAGCCTCCGTCGCCGTCGTGCTCAAGCTATTGTGGTCACACACCACCTCGTGTCCTCTTGAGTTCCGGTTGAAAAAAAGTTTAGAGGCAGAAGTTTTACTTTGCACACGGCCTTTAGAGCATGTAAAAAGTTTGGAGTCCATCGTACTAAAAATCATACATTGCTTTATTTAAGAGTACGATAATGACCACAAGAGATAGAAAATTCCATTAAACCACCAAAATGTTGGGCTCTTTTTAAAGTCAAATGATGTAAAGTTTGATCTAATATGTAGAAAAATATATCAATGTCAAACCAATATTATTAATTAGAATCATCATGTAATATATATGCTTTCATATTATATGTAAGGATTTTTGTGCCCCTAACTCGAACCCGTCACTCAAATTTGCCCCTAAACATAATGTCAGGTCACTGGAATTCCCTTCCATCTGGTCAAAGTCATTCGACTACTTTGAAAATTCATATCTACTCAGAAAAATGCAAATAAGTATCAAAACGTCCACAAAAACATCACGTATATGTGCATGTAATTTGCATTCATGAAAAAAGTACCCCTTAAAACATTTTTAGGGTTTATAAGACTGAAAAACTATTTAAGATGAATGCACGTATAGGTGATGAGCATAAATGATATGCCCGTATAGGTGATATTCTTATGAACATTTTGATATCTTATTTGCATTCTTCTGAGTTCATATGAATTTATTGTAAATTTTGAAAGTAACGTTCAAACGACTTGGACCAAATGAAAGGCCATTCTGGCGACCCTAAAATGCTTTTTTAGTGGAGAATTTGAGCACAACAAAAAGTTATGGGTAAATGTGGATAGTGGGTTCGAGTTACGGGCACAAATATAAATGTCCCTTTTATGTATTTGATGTTGTAGATGCTATACTTTTCTATACCTGGTCAAACTTTACGTCATTCGATTTTTGAAAGAAAAAAAACTTAATATGCCACGAGGCTCCTCCCCGTTGGTCTATTTTTTATTTTTATTTTTTATCTTGACACACAGACAGACAGATCATACCGATTTGGATGGTAGAAGGGAAACGAGTAAGTAGACAACGAACTCATCAGTAGAAAAAAGGATGGTGCCACCCTGCCTATTTTGACGAGCCTAACAAGATCATGCGCATAGTTTCTATCCTTATGTCCTTACGTGGTAGGAAGGATGCTGCCACACTGGTGCGAATTTTTGGAGGCCAGGCTCCAGTGAGCCCTTTTTTTGAAAACCTTCGAAAATTAATTTTCCAAGTTTCAAAAAAAAATCCCGTAAAAACTTATACATATTCATGACAGATCTGGAAATTTTCGTTCAAAAATATTATGATTTGCATGCTGTGCAAAAAAGACAAAATCTAGGTACACCAACAAAAACAAAATGGCCCATTTTCATTTACATATTTGTTTTTTTGTGTACGTCACATATGAAATTACATTGTTATGAAACTTTTCTCGAACGTGTTAAACATGTATTTGTATATGTAGAAAAAAATTCAATTTTTTTTTTGCGCTGTATAAATAAGTTTTTGAAACAACGAGGGCCTGGCCTCCGTTGGTCATTAGCGGCTGCCACGCCCACCACAAGCGTGTCATGCCTCTCCTCTCTCCACGTAAGGACATAAACAAGCAGGGTGGCAGCTCACAGAGAAAGAAAGAGAGATGGAAGCAATTGAGCAATGGTGCCGTAAGAACACATGCATTCCAAAGGGGGACAAATAAAAGTGAGAGCATCGAATCACCAAGATATTGATCTAGCAATTCATACCAATCTCATTACCCAGCTTCTGGTCTCTTCTAAACAGCACAACCTTTCTTTAGCAGCAGAGTTCTTTGCAGGCTCAGACTGAAGATTGCTACTTACTAGTCAAATGGTATTGCCATAGCAGTTCAAACCATGCTTCAGAGAGATCGATCAAACATGCATGATACTATGTCAGACAAGGGTTGTCATGTTGCTTCACTCAAACTACCATGATACTTCAAATGACATCATAACCAGCTTTGGTCAGCGCTTCATCCTGCAGCACATAGAAAACAACAACAACAAGGGAGATCAAAACAAGATGTGAAAGAGATATCAAGATTAGTAATGAACACAACCACTTACATACTGAACCAACAGCATTGTACATGAGAAACCAAACATTGGGGCACCATCTCTCCAGAGCATCCAGTGTCGCGTTCTTACTCCCCAAGTGTGCCTGGTATCGAATGATTCATGTTACCATATTGCTTCATAAATCAAACAATATAAAATCATTACAATACATCGAGATACTTACCTTGATCTCCGAAGGATACGTATCATAATGCTTCCACAAGTTTCTAATGAGCCTAACAAGATCATGCGCAAAGTTTATATTGTACTTCCAGATGATTTCAGGCCTCAATTTATAAGCTGCTTGCTCATTTATTTTTAACTTCCCTTTTATCATTTGCAGCTTCTCTTTCCTAATCTCATCGTCGACCATCTCTTGCTCAATCTTCTCTTTTGCTTTTTCTAACTGCTGCTTGTCTTCTTCTAACGCTTTCCTCTCTTTCTTGATCTTCTCATTTTCTGTGTCGACAAGTTTCTTGAGTTCTTGCAACTCCTCACACATATCACCACCATCTTCACTTCTAGGCCACACAATTCCACACTTATTGATGGCGTCCCGAACATCTAAACTCGAAGGTATCAGATCAATGAGGTACTTGCTCTTTTGGTCATGTGTCCCCTCGATTGGATAATGCATTACAGTTTTTGCAAGGTTTTTTCCAATAAAATTGATGGCGTCCTTCCCAAGGAAGTTGCAAAATGCTTCCGTCGCCACGTCCTTGTGTATGGAGCCATTGGAAGTACAGATAGCTTGGATCTCATTACATAACTTGGTCAACTGCAGTTCTCCATGAGATCGACTCAGACAATCAACTGCAAATTGAGTCACAGATAGCAAGGAGTCAATGTTGTTGCTCCTCGGTAGGTGAACAAAATGTATATGACCTTTGGTCAGCAGCTCTGATAATGCATTGCAGTAGTGCTGTATTGCTAATTATTTTATTGTGACTGGTAATACAGCATGTATAAGCCTATAAATCTGTATGAACATGGTGATCAGGGTAAGACGAGGAGTAGGCGAGTAGCCCAGGTCAGGGAGGACAGTATCTGGACTGGGTGGAGCTGACGCCGGCAGAAGGATGGGGAGGTTGCAGGGAGAGAAATGAACGGTCAAGGGTGCGAGCCTTGTGAAACCCATGCAGTAGAGTTCCTTCCACCACAAAGCAAGGGGTCTTAATACAAACCAATGGGCAGAGGGCCATCACCAGCGTCTGGGAAGATGCAGGAGTTGGCTTTGCTTGGTAAGCACCAATGGGCAGAAGCCTTGTAATTTTTATGATCAATGTTGTGTGTTTTATCATAATTGATTTTTCAGATGCAATGGTATTTCCATTAAACCTATATAGATGTATGCAATCACTTTACGACACTGACAGTAATGCACTTCGTCACAATAAATAGCTCATGTAGATCAAAATCTGAAAACTATGATCGTATTATGCTTATACTTGAAGATATTTCAATTTTAGCCCCTAATCCCCATTACATGATCATGATTATTAGTTGGCTGTTACTCACCTTTTTTATTGACATTTGGAGGATATGACTGTTATTATACCAAATACAAATCCCCACATTATTTTTTTGTGTTCTGATGCTGAATACTACCTCTCTCCATGATCTTATTGTGAACTTGGCACTCGAGTCATACTTTGATGATTGGAAAAGGAATGGGTGTCAAACTAAGTCTAATTACATTTTTGTCTAATTACATTTATAAGTGTAATTGTGTTCATGATTCATTTGAAATCAGATAGCAATTGATTTGCTAATCCTTGTCTGTCTGTAATCCCTGACAAGTCAAGTGAAAAATATTTGCATAATAGCTACACTTTGGTCTGCAGTGTTTACACTAAACTTTTCTTTGTCTCTTTTATATATATATATATGAAGTAGGATTCCCCTTTCAACTACATCGAGTCAGAGTTTAGGCAATATTTTTCTGCAGTCGCTATAACAAATCATCTAAAAGAAGCTAAAACTTTAATCCAATCATTCAACTTCCAAGCTTGCTTATTGAGAATAAGATTACACGTTTATAAGGCCTATATTGTCTCAAAAGTGTACATGCTTACCATAACAAACAACAACAAAGCCTTTAGTCCCAAACAAGTTGGGGTAGGCTAAGTGTACATGCTTACCATGAACCAACAAATTATTTTTTCCGTATACCCTCTTAGAGAGGTACTTGATATGTTGGCTTTGACTTCCTATATCTTACATTGCCAAGTTTCTGTATTAAAATACTGATGGTATGCATGAATAAGGCAATAAGGCAATTTAAAAAATTGTGTTTCTGATGATCAAAACAATTATGTGGATTTGAGTTTGACAATCAGATCTTAAATACAACTGTAAGTCTGTAACTGCATTACAATTTGCTTTCAGTAGGAGTAAATAGTAAAACAACCAAACAGCTTTTTCCTATGCTTCAGTTCACAAGAAAGATCTTTCAGTTCAGTAACCTGATTTGTAGTTAGAAGTTTCAAGTTCAGTCAGTAAGTGCTCTGATTGATGTTGGAGACAGAAATAGTTTTGTTGGAGACAGAAGGTGTTGGCGATCATCTTTTAGTTCCGCTTCAGAGCATTGTACGACCTTAACATACTGATACATGCATACTATGTGATGTATGTATGGAAGACATACATAATAAATAAAGAACAGGCTAGGAAAAAGGTGGTAGATGTGTTGATATCACGCATGGAGCTAACAAGGTAAAAATGAGATATGTACATCAAGGTAACTGTGACAACTGCAATAAAATATGATCTGCATATCATTTCCATAAAGATCATATGGAAGCTTCACCGATAAAATGAAGAGTGCGCAGAAAATAGATTACCGTTGTCGAAAAGTATTTTCAGTTCTGGTTCAGCGTTCTCCATGCTCTTGAGATATAAGTTTTCCATATGAAGTTTTCTTGGGCATAGTTTACGCTTCACCATTTGATCCAACACAGCACAAAGATCTCTGAGGAAATTATCATAATTAATGCCAGAGTAGAAAGGAAAGACAAACAAAAATTAAGTGAACCACCTACAGTATAATTTTTGTGAAGAAGTCAGTAAAGGTGCCGTTGGCTTTTGTAACCACATCTTCTCCCTTTAGCTTACTAGAGTTGATATATCCTTGCAGTGAGCCATTGATTGTATTTGATAGCACAAGACGCTGGACCTTGTTACTCTTCTGCTTGTTCAGAGTTTCCATCATCACCAGATTTCGATGCTTCCAATTTCGCATCAGTTGGATAGAGCGAAGAAGGTCATCTCTGTCTGGTGGATCGTAGAACTTGATGAGGCACTCAATCTCCATGTTTCCTACTTGATATTTTCCATTGTACAGCTTTATTTTTGACCCATCAAAATCTACAAGGTGGTCCTTTGTAGCCTTCACGGTGCAAGTCGGTCTGTCCGCAAAGAAATGATTCTTGTATGTGGCAGATTCAACCATCTTGTTCAAACTGCACAAATTTGAAATTTATGTAAACAAAGATCAAATTTCACATGTTGTCGGATGATGGTAACAAATATGTTTCACGCCTACATTGGATACGAACATCATTTGGAATGGAACTGTAATAGAAATGACAGGCTACCTGACGAGATCTGTCATGGGCGGTGGTTGAAGCAAGCCAATAGGATACTCATCATTGTACTCCTTGTTCTTAGGGTTCAAGTGTTTTTGCCTTTTTGAAAGGAGCCCTGCCACCTCACATGTTTTTCGCTTCAAGTCCCCTATGCGGCCGTCTGCTTTTACACCCACATGATAATCGGTCCCGCACCATTGCACCTGAACCTGAACTGTCGCAGCAGGAGGCTCTTCCCGCATATCAGATGGCGATGCCATATATATTGCCTGAATGTTGCAATGTTAGATGGTGCTCCCAGAAAAAACTGGAAGTTGGCAAGTAAATATTCAAAACAGAAAAACCAGAGTAATTCTATGAAAAAGCACAAACTTGGAACATATTTAATGCATTCTTGTTAAAACAAAAGGGCAACATTCAGACCAGGGTAATTCTATGAAAAAGCACAAACTTGGAACATATTTAATGCATTCTTCTTGTTAAAACTTCGAACATATTTTTGGAGTATAAACATTCCTCAGGTTTCCCTAGACATTCAAGCACACAGAACTATGTGAGTGATTTAATCCCCACTAGTTTACCACGGGGAATTGAATCATGTGGCAAAAGGCAACCAACCATTAAGTATGGCGCATTCAATACGGCTCCAGAGGCGCGTTCCTACCCAAGGTAAGGTACAGAGCTCCAGAGCGCCGTTAACTAGACCGACCGAACAAATGCACTGGAGCATTGAAAAGGATAGTAGTACCTCTGAGCTCGCTCGGCGCAGAGTCCGGTCGCCCCCGCGACGGCAGCACGGAATCCGCCGATCCCTAGGGTTTACACGTGCACGCGCTAGTGAAGTCTGGCCGCTGAAGGTACAAATACACTGCTTGGAGAGCGCGATACGGGTCCAGATTGCTTACCAGGAGACGCCAGCGACCAATGCCGAGCTCCGCCGCCGCCGCCGCCGAGCTCGGGGTCCGTACAGTGGTAGGTTTCGCTCCGCCCGTGATCAGTTGCTGGCTGTAAGGGCATGCGAATGTAGACCGGTTGTGGAGCGTCGCCCAACAGCCCAGGCCCAGCCCGGCCCACCCTGTCGGGGTGCCATGCACGAGAACGAGAGAACGTGTCCATGGAAGGAGTATTATTTTTGGTTTCTCACACACACAAAAAATGGAAGGAGTATTATTTTTACTAAATGACCCCCGAAGGATCTTATGTGGCGCAGCCCTAACGCGCCCGATGAAACGATGCTAAAATGGTTTACGTTTCACGCCATATAGTTAGGGGAGGGGGCACCCTCCCCCCTCCCCCCATGTGGCGGCGCCGCGCCACACCGGGGCAACCTCGTCGGCCGCCTCCGGTCGCCACCAGCGGCCCCTCCTCTCCCGCCGCCGTCGCCGAGGGTGTTGCAGGCTAAGCCTGTGGGCCACAGCGGCGGCGGCGGCAATCCTCCTCGGCCCACGATTGGATCTGGGTGGCGGCGTTCTACTCTGGTTGGATCAAGGGCGGTGGCGCGGGCCGGCGGCGACCAGGGTCGGTGTGTTGGAGCCAGAGTCGGTGAGATCTCCGCGGCGGGGGCTGGGGAGTCCGATCTGGGTCCAGATGGGCTTCAACGGACCGCTCCACACGCTGACGTGCATCTCCGTTGATCCAGCGACGTCAAGCGGCTTCTGGGATGGTCTTGCAACACGAGGACGTCGGGGGCTCCGGCCCTGGGCCCGGCGGTGGTGGTCATCTCCTTCGCCGGAGGTGGTCGGCCTGAGGCTGGGTGGTCGGATCTCCAGATCCATCATCTAGTTCCGGCTGCGAGTTGGGGAGACAGAGTTGCCGGTGAAAACCGAGCCGATGGCGGCATTTTGCGTCGTTACCTTGATAAAGGCATCGTCATGTAACTATTGTCAACCCACTCGTGCTGCTCCGGGGGAAACCCTAAGATCTGGTCATCCAGATCGGATGATGGCGGTACTGCGGTGTCGTTACTTTCTTGGGAGCATCGTTTGTGGAGCAACACTGGATGACAGAGGCAGGAGGTGGAGCGGCTAAGTCTTGCATGGAGCTTTGACGGAGATGTCAAGTCATGCCTGGCCGACAGGTGCTACGCTGTGTCATGCCTGGTCAGCAGGTGCTACGTATGACAGATCCTCCGGAGTCTTCACATCTGGATGGACGAGCGCGAGGCGGTGGTGCCGTTGGGCGTCGTGGTGGCGTCGGACGTGGTGGCGTCGTGGTGCCGTTGGGCGTCGTGGTGGCGTCGTGGTGGCGTCGTGGTGGCGGATGTCTGGACTGGCAAGGACGATGCGGATCTCTATCTTGAAGATGGGTCAGCGGTCCGAGGATGATGGCCGCTTCTGGAATCTACAACGTGTGTATGTGGTGCACGTTTTAGGTCTGCTGCGTCGGCTGTTGGCCCGATACGTTATGTGGATGGATCGGCGACGACACCGGTTTTAGATATGGGAGTAAGAGCACTCCACATTATCGTGTTTGTAGGTGTGACTGGTGACTTCGGGTGGCTTGATGTATTTTTTGTTATTTCTTTATGAAATAATTAATAAAGATGGCTGTATGCATCGATTGATGCAGAGACCGGGGGTTTAACCTCCTTTTCTAAAAAAAAAAGTTAGGTGTTATTAAATGGCGAGGCACTTTTTTCCTAGGCGTGCTACCACGAGAACACGCCTATTCTCTAAGTGTCGATGTTTACGATATCGGATGGTCCGCCTTTCTATCTAGATGCTTCCCCTGTCCTGCTAATCCCTCGCATTGACTGACGTGTCTTATTTGCCAGAGCGTTTGACCTATTTGACACATGTTAGATCATCTGATATACTATTGTGTAGGGTTGTCCTTTTAGTTTGGTGTGTCACGTTCGTGAGATCGTCTAACCTACCCATTTATTTCCTCGTCAGATGGATTGGCGCCTTTTGTCTCCTTAAATACGCTTGCCATGCATTCACCCATCAATCCCCCCACCCCCACCTCCCGCAAAACCATCATTTTTTCCGCCTCAACTTCTTCCACTTTCAATCTCAATCCAGCAAGGAAGGATGTCATCGATATTCCCGACCATCAAGGACGTTGTCAACCCCTCTGTCCGTCAGAGCTTGATCGCATCCCCATCCACAAAGCATGTATTTGTCTCTGTTGTCACCGTCAACTCATTTTTAGGATCTGCCTCATAGGGCAAGTGTTATTTGTGTCTTAAGATCAATCATGAACCGCTTTTGTAGGCGTGAGTCCATGTTGTAGGGACGAATCTTGTAAAAGTTCATACTTTATGCATCGATGGATAAGCTATGGATGGTCCGATTCATTATGCATAAGTCATGGCTCGAAGACTCAATCACTATTGATTATTTGAAATAGAAGCTTGTGTAGCATGGGTTAGGGCACAATGATTTCTATTGAAGCAGGGTCGAGTCAAGTGACACGATCAAGTGGAACTTAAGCAACAAGAATAAGTTCAGCTCAAGTTACAGGAGGATGTTCAAGTCAAGTAACAAGATGTTGATGAGGAACCCCAGGTGCATGACGAGGTTCAGCTCAAGTGAGCGGTTGGCGAGCTTCAAGTTAAGTGGGTGGTTGAGGTTAAACATCGAGGGCAGGATGAGTCACTAGTAGAAAACGGGTCTTTAGTCCCGGTTCGTAAGGGCCTTTAGTCCTGGTTGTGCAACCGGCACTAAAGGATGGGGACTAAAGGCCCCCCCTTTAGTTCCGGTTCAACACGGACCGGGACTAAATGCCCTTCACGTGGCGCGCTGGGGCTGGTGGACCTTTAGTCCCGGTTGGTGTTACCAACCTGGACTAAAGGTTTTTTTTTGATTTTTTGTTTTAATCTCTAATCATCCTTAATCACTACTCCAGCGTGTGACACTCATTCCAAATCGTCTAACTTCCCGGTCGGTCACTCATCCTCTCACTGCTCCAGCCCGAGCATGCTTAAGTTTCAGGTTCTATTGCCCCTGGTTTCCAAGTCTACACTTATTGTTTTCCTCACAATAGTAAGCTATCAATCCTATTAACCCTTAGGTCTTGATGTCACATGATTTAATTTTTTGAATTCCAAACAATTATTAAAATAAACAAAATAAGTAATAATAATAATATTGAATTTAAATAAAAATACAATAAGTAATAATAAGATTTTATTCATTTTTTCATTTTTTGCCATTTATTCATTTAATATGACATAATTAATATCTTTAAATTTGTAAATCGAAATTTGACAAATAATATATCCGTTATTATCAGAAAAATGTGAGAAATCCAAATATGACATCATTATTTATTTTTAAATATTTTTTTTGTTTTTTCTTGAAAAAATCTTCTTTTTGAAGTAACTTTTTTACTTTTGGAATTTTAAGAATCTGAGAAAACTTCATCGGGTAAACCAGGTGAAATGGAGTCCCAATTTTTCTCTAGTTTTTTTATATATTAAACTTTTTTCGACTTTGTATGCAAAAATTATGGCTGTTTTTCATTTTTTTCTTTTTTTGCAAAAACGGTCAAAATTCATATTTCAAATTTTCTATACCAACTAGACACTAAAACCTAACTACTCCCTCTGTTCCTAAATATAAGTCTTTTTAAAGATTTCACTAGGAGACCATATACGGAGGAGAATAAGTGTATCTACATTATAAAGTATGTATATATACATCCATATGTAGTTCCCGAATGAAACATCTAAAAAGACTTATATTTAGGAACGGAGGGAGTACATCTCAAAGGATTTTATTTTTTAAAGATTTTATCATTTTTGTTTATTTTCTACAAAACTAAAAAAGACGGTCCACCGGGGAGGGGGGATAGAGTTCGAAAATTGCAGAACCCCTTTAGTCCGGGTTGGTGTCCATCCAATCATACCGTCGACTACGTCCGCTAGCACCATCCCAGCCAGAGTCACAACTAAGGTTAACCAAGCCAGAGTTAACCCTTTCTAACTTCATTTGCTATTTTTCTTGCATTTATTGATTTTTTTGAGCTACATGACCCTGAAATTGAAAAGCCCTACAAATGAACTCTGAAAAGGTTGAAACTTGGCATGGTATCATCATCTCACCCACATAGCTTGTGCTAAAAAGTTAAGAGGATTACGGCAAAAACTGGATGCACTTCGTGGACAAACTGGACCATCTCCTTCGAAGTATCAAGGTTTTGGACGAAAACCCATCTGTTACGGACGCATTTCATTTTTTAACTTATTTCAACTCCAGACTTTTTGTGCATTCAATATGCACCATTCAAAGCCACATCCTCAAAGTTCAAGCCTTTCTAACTTCATTTGCTAATTTTCATGCATTCGATTATTTTTTGAGCTAAATGACCCTCAAATTGAAAAGCACTACAAATGAACTCTGAAATGGTTGAAACTTGGCATGGTATCATCATTTCACCCACATAGCTTATGCTAAAGAGTTGAGAGTGTTATGGTAAAAACTAGATGCACTTTGTGTACAAACTAGACCATCTCTTTCGAAGTATCAAGGTTTCGGACGAAAACCCATATGTTACAAAGGCATTTCATTTTTTTAACTTATTCCAACTCCAGATTTTTTGTGCATTCAATATGTACCATTCAAAGCCACATCCTCAAAGTTCAAGCCTTTATAACTTCATTTGCTAATTTTCATGCATTCAATCATTTTTTTTGAGCTAAATGACCCTGAAATTGAAAAGCACTACAAATCAAATCTGAAAAGGTTGAAACTTGGCATGGTATCATCATTTTGCCCACATAGATTGTGCTAAAGATTTGAGAGGGTTACGGCAAAAACTGGATGCATTTTGTGTACAAACTGGACCATCTCCTTCGAAGTGTAAGGTTTTGGACGAAAACCCATATGTTACAAAGGCATTTCATTTTTTTCACTTATTTCAACTCCAGACTTTTTGTGTATTCAATATGCACCATTCAAAGCCACATCCTCAAAGTTCAACCCTTTCTAACTTCATTTGCTAATTTTCATGCATTCAGTTATTTTTTTTGAGCTAAATGACCCTGAAATTGAAAAGCACTATAAATGAACTCTGAAAAGGTTGAAACTTGGCATGCTATAATCATTTCACCCACATAGCTTGTGATAAAGAGTTGAGAGGGTTACGGCAAAAACTGGATGCACTTCGTGTACAAACTGGACCATCTTCTTCGAAGTATCAAGGTTTCAGACGAAAACCCGTATGTTACAAAGGCGTTTCATTTTTTTTTAACTTATTTCAGCTCCAGACTTTTTGTGCATTCAATACGCACCATTCAAAGCCACATCCTCAAAGTTCAACCATTTCTAACTTCATTTGCTAATTTTCATTCATTCAGTTATTTTTTTGAGCTAAATGACCTTGAAATTGAAAAGCACTACAAATGAACTCTGAAAAGGTTGAAACTTGGCATGCTATAATCATTTCACCCACATAGCTTGTGCTAAAGAGTTGAGAGGGTTACGACAAAAACTGGATGCACTTTGTGTAGAAACTGGACCATCTTCTTTGAAGTATCAAGGTTTCAGACGAAAACCCATATGTTACAAAGGCATTTCATTTTTTTAATTTATTTCAACTCCAGACTTTTTGTGCATTCAATATGCATCATTCGAAGCCACATCCTCAAAGTTCAACCCTTTCTAACTTCTTTTGTTAATTTTCATGTATTCAATTATTTTTTTAAGCTAAATGACCCTGAAATTGAATAGCACTACAAATGAACTCTGAAAAGGTTGAAACTTGGCATGCTATCATCATTTCACCCACATAGCTTGTGCTAAAAAGTTGAGAAGGTTACGGCAAATACTGGATGCATTTCGTGTACAAACTGGATCATCTCCTTCAAACGGGATGAACTATTTTTAAACTCAAGTTATTCACAATATAGGGTTTGAAGCAAATTTGAATAAATTCATTTTTAAACCATTCAAATTTGAAAAGTAATGGCACAACAGAAACTAGACAAAATTTTGAGTCTAATGTAAAAAGAATCAGTCAAAAACATCAAATATCCTAAAAGATATATACAATTTAAAACAGAAACGTTTAGAACCCCTTTAGTCCGGGTTGGTTTCTCCAAGATTAAAGGTCTAATTTTTCTCTGGGACTAAATGTCTAACCTTTAGTCCCGGTTGGGGACACCAACCGGGACTAAAGCCTCAACCCCTTTAGTGCCGGTTCGTGGCACGAATCGGGACTAAAGGTCCGAAACGAACCGGGACTAATGATGCCCGTCCCGGACCGGGACTAATGGTCTCATTAGTGCCGGTTCAAAACCTAACCGGGACTAATGCTATGGACAAAATGTCCGCTTTCTACTAGTGAGTATGACCGAACTCACCGACAATTAAAGGGATGCCAACTATTGGAGGTGATATTGGTGATGGTAAGTAATGGTGAAGATTCTTCTATTTTTCATGGGTACATGAAGATAAGAAGGCAACAAAAAGCACTTAGAAAAGGTTACGAAGAAACTGATCCACTATTTGTTTGAAACCTGTCATCCACGTTAGAAAGAGAGCCATGAAAAGCATAGACCCTCAAGGAAAGGAAGAAAAAACACCACTTCGTCTATTTACGATTCCCATGAACCAGGCCGTGCTTTATTTATTTTATTTATTAGTAAGCTCAGCCGAAGAGCCCTGGACCTCCAAATGAAACATGCATGCATGTCTTTCGTTGCGCGCCTCTACTTGCTCCGGAAATCAAACAATGCATTTCTTCTCAACATAAACATATACCGGTCTTTCTCCCTAGCCTATACTTGACCTTGCATACAAGCCTATTATCCTATCGTTATGCCTGTGTGACCCGTATGTGCTAATTAATTAAACCGGTACTTGTTACTTACTTACTTCTATCTATTAAACTTTACCGGTACTTAGTTACCGTGACTTAATCATGCTTTGTACTAAAATAAAACTTACTACGTAGTTCAAGCTATACAGACCTTTCCATATTTTGTACTCATCACTTGCCTACGAGCTTACCTGTGAATACTTTGTCCAGTGGTCCTTGTTTCTAAGCACCCATCTCTTGCTTTGCTTATACTCCTCCTTGCAACCAGAAGCCTATCGACCCTCTCTTTTCAAAACAAACAACGCGGAGCACCTTGTGAAGTGAAAATATGAGCTATGATGAGTTGGCTTCCTTTCTTCTTTTCCTTGTGCAAGTCAATTGACCGCTATCACACCTTCAGTTCAGCTCTGACATCTTGCACTTGTAATATCACTTGCTTGAGTTTTAGCATTCCTTTACTCCAAGTCAACTGTCATTTGACCAAAACTTGACAACCAGTCAATGCCTAAAATAAGATCATAACCAAGCACATTGTATAGTTGTTAAGCAAGTAGTGTTTTTAAGCAAGAATCAAAGCTTATTGAAGATGCTAGAAAATCTATGAACAAGCACCAGGTTAGTAATTCAATTGTGTTCTCTTCTGCAGCGTTTTCTCTCTGTTGCTATTCTAAGCACTTCTGAAAGTACCTATGCAAAGGAATTAGTATTAAGAATAGCTTGGTTCCGTGCAAATGTAATATAAAAAGGCATTCCCCTATATGATGTTAGATGTACTGCAAAAAGGTCAAGTTAAAGAAACATTAGGAAATTTGTTTCGGTTGTCTATGTTATCATTTTTCTGGAAGCTTGTAAGCCTATTGTCCAAATGTTGCTGCCTCAAAGTAGTTCTTGTAAATTGTTTTCTTGTGGTCTTGTTCTCTGTATTGTTTTTGGAAACAAAGGACTATGTAGTGTTCATGTGCTGAACTTCATAGTTGGAGGTAGCACAACAACAACTACTCTCACCAGGTGCCTTTCGCCAAGCATATCGTCAACTGATTAAACCTTTGCTAATGGTGGAATTGCCAAACCTTTGCCCATGCCAAAAAAGAAACCAAGTCTGATTCAATAATTACCTTTCTTTTGTCTCTATCTTTGGACTGAATCAAAATCAGAAGAAAAGCAAGGCTATCCTTCATTGCACAACTAATGGAAATCACTGGCTAGATTTCAGATGAAGGAGATCGTCTACTAACTAGAATACTCCAGCAAATGACGAACCACTAGGGACTTCGAAAACGAGGATGGTTTGCTAGGTAGGGACACCGTTGTTCGAATTGAAAAAAGATACCTTTCCCAGAGAGATAGGATTCGATTAGGGATACCAAATAAGGAAGGGGTCTGGTGCTTAGGGAGTACTAGCTCCTGTGTTAGCCTCCATCGAACCATTCACCATCCTAGTACTTTTTTAGGAGTCGACGCCGAAATAGAGATGGGGGACGTAGAAGATCCAGTGAATCGGTCCCTTAACAAAGCAATCGAAGTAAGGGGCAAGATCAAAAATAATTTGATAACATACTTGGGGCTTTGTTGACACTGGATTTGTCGGTCCGTCTTTCACTTCAAAAAATAGGAGATTGAGTTTCACATTGGTGCTACCCCGATTAGACCATGCTCTTGTGTCCCCTTCTTGGGATTCTCTTCTTCAATCGTAAAGACTCAGTACCTTGCTTTTGGAACAGGTTCCTCCTCTGATGTTTACCGACGATGTTTTGATCCTCTTGAGTTGAAAGAGCAGCAAGGGCAAATGCTTCTACAAGGTCATCAATCCTCTTGAGTTGAAAGAGCAGCAAGGGCAAATGCTTCTACAAGGTCATCAACTCCTTGGGCAACAACGTAACCTGCTTTTTTTTAGGTTGCTTCAGATATAAATTAGTAAGGTCTTTCAAAGGATTTGGGGGATGAAAAGGTTGGCTTCAATAGTCTATCTTGCCTTTCTATTATCCGGTGTATGGTGACAACAACATTTTCATTATGTCTTTCCTAGATCCACTAGAATCTCGTCGTAAATAGCAGTGCGTTAGAGCATTATCTACATGTTTCCTTTTCTTGCTTCATGCCACATGCCTATTGTAAAACATACCTACCGGGAAAAAGTAATAGTTTGTGGACATGCCATTCCCTTTCTTCGTGCACTCATTTACTAGATAACCAAGAACCTTCTTTTGACTTGACCAACTTACTTTACTAGTAGAGTAGTAGGCCTTTGCTTCTGAATGACCTTACAAAATGGATCAACTAGAAATGAGTCAGTGTCATAAACAAATTTTGCTAACCATAGTAGTAAGTAGCGTGACACCAAGAAATCGATCAAAGCCAACTCAAGTTGTATGGAAGGTGGACGGTCGAATTACGAAGCTGAAATGAAGAAAGCAATTCGCATAGCGGAGTCCAGTTGGATAGTTCAGGCTACAGAAGAAGACATGATGTCATTTCTCTTATCGATACAGGAAAATGAGCTATTAGTAGAAACTACCTGGAATTGTCATGAACCATCCTAGAGTAACCGCGCACCCGAGGTGTTCAAATACCCTTAGCAATGGGAGCAAAATACTTTATTAATTGAGCGTTTGTGAAAGGAAATTCCTGAAATGATGTATCATCGAAATGGTCATTTCAAAATGTTAACGCATCACCGGTAGGATTTCCAGCTTTCTCGATGGTAGGTTTATGAATTTTTCTAGCGAAGGAAGGGATCAAGGAAGGAATTCATAGCCTAGAACCTTCAACAGGAGCTCATAACGTATACGAATGGAAATATTCCAGCTATTTTTTCCTACCCCAATAGTAAGTATCGTAAAAAGGACTCCTTCTCGAAAGAGATAGGCAGTCATCAGATTATCTACTTGATTATGATATGGATTTGGATCTAACAGATAATGCAAATAGAAAAATCAAGCCCGCCTATAAATGAAATAAATGAAAGTGAAAGTTCGGTATGAATTGGCGATACTTGTGATTTGCATTGGGTTTTCTGTGAAGAGGAATGGGTTATCGTAGCACAATGTGGGTAAGTATTTTCCTCAGTTATGAAACCAAGGTTTATTGAACCAATAGGAATACCAATCCTCAACCGTCTTCAGCGACTGCACACAAAAGAACAAACAACTTGCACCTAGTGCTGGCAAGAGGGTTGTCAATTCCCTTGGTCTCGTTATTTGCAAGCAAGTGAGTTGTGTAGATAATTGTAAATGTAAAATAAAATAAAAGGAAATGAATGGCAGCAAGGTAATAGTAACGTTTGCGAATATATAAGTGAATAGACCCGGGGGCCGTAGTGTTCGCTAGTGGCATCTCTCATACAAATAGCGATGGGTAAACAAATTACTGTTGGGAAATTGGTAGAAAAACGGATAGTTATGCGATTTTCACGGCAATGATCATGTATATATAGGCATCACGTCCATAAGAAAATAGGCCGACTCCTGCCTGCACCTATTACCATTACTCCACTCATCGACCGCTAACCAGCATGCATCTAGAGTATTAAGTAAAATAGAGTAATGCTTGTAGAATGATGACATGATGTAGACAAAGTAAACTCAATCAATATGAATAAACCCCATCGTTTTATCCTTAGTAGCAGCAACACAAAGACATATCTTGTCCCCTACTTTGTCATTGGGATATAAACTCGTCAGGTTGAACCTACTACAACGCACTACTCCCACCAAAGAAATATTAATCTAGTTGGCCAAACCATCTCAATAGATCGGAGAGCATTACGAAGCTACGATGATCATGCAAATAAGAATCATAATAATCAGGTTTGACTCAAATAGTTTTCATGAATAATCTGAAACATAAACCCACAATTCATCAGATCCCAACAAACACTCCATACAAAGGGATTACATCAGATAGATCAAGGCAAAGATGAAATGAACATTGTATTGAAGATCAAGAGAGAGAGAGGGAGAGATTGCAATCTAGGTACTACTTATAGACCCGTAGGTCTGTGGTGAACTACTCACACATCATCATGAGGGCAACAAGGTTGATGAAGAGGCCCTCCTTGATCGATCCCCCCTCCAGCAGGGTGCCGAAACGGAGCTCTAGATGGGCTCCCGTCGGAACAGAGACTTGCGGTGGCGTAAAAAGTGTTTCGGGACCTCCTATAGGGTTTTTGCAATATTAGAGAATTTATAGGCCAGAGAACAAGGTCGGAGGAGTCCCGAGGTGAGAGAGTCTGGGACTAAGGGGTCCTCGGGCCATCGACTCATCTCTCGTGCGCCGACTTGTTGGGTCGCTCTGTGGAAGGCCGGACCATGTTGCGACCCCGTGTTCAGGAAGGAAAGCTCTGAAGATTAGCGTGTCATCCAAGTCTTGAAGTTGAGATCGGCGCATCTATCCCCGGTTGGAGGCCGGTTATGTGTAACCCTAGGTACCCCTAGTGTCTATATGAACCAGAGGGTTTCATTCATAGAAGGAGATTGATTCATCTAGGGTTTTAGCTCACACGGTCTCGAGGTAGATCAACTATGTAATCCTCATCCACATCAATATAATCAAGCAAGATGTAGGGTTTTACCTCCTCAAGAGGCCTCGGACCTGGGTAAACACTGTCTCCTTCGTTCCCTGTTACCCATCCATCCAAGGTCCACAGCTCGGGACCCCCTACCCGAGATCCACCAGTTTTGACACCGACATTGGTGCTTTCATTGAGAGTTCTACTATGAGATCGCTAGAAGGGTCGATGGCTCGCTTAATCATCAGCAATCAAGTCTGCAACGGGGACACCTTCGTCCCTGGGCAGTTTTTCGCGTTCGGTAGCATCAAGGTGCGTGTTGATCTAGCCAGCCATCTCGGCCATATCGAAAACTTCGCCCGTGGCCAAGAGATAAGGTTCAGGAATCTGGAATTCTCCACCGATTCCCGGGGCGATCTGTTCCCTAATGGGCTCTTGGTCGCATCCGATAAGCTCCAAAATCCCGAACCCTTAACTTTGGGTCTCTTCCTCGGTCCCGCTCTCGGTCCCCCCTTCGCTGGAGAGCCTTCCTCGTGATGGGATCCGATCTCAGCACCTGAACACCAGCGTTCGGCCCTTGCCGAATGATGACCCACAAGTATAGGGGATCTATTGTAGTCCTTTCGATAAGTAAGAGTGTCAAACCCAACAAGGAGCAGATGGAAATGACAAGTGGTTTCTAGTAAGGTATTCTCTGCAAGCACTAAAATTATCGATAACTGAGAGTTTGGTGATAAGATAATTCGTAATGAGTAACAAGTAACAAGTGTAACAAAGGTGCAGCAAGGTAGCCCAATCCTTTTTGTAGCAAAGGACATGCCTGGACAAACTCTTATATAAAGCAAAGCACTCCCGAGGACACCTGGGAATTTCTGTCAAGCTAGTTTTCATCATTGAAAGGATCGATATGGTTGACTAGAGGGGGGGTGAATAGGAAGCTAACACTTTTTAACTTTTCTTTAACAATTTAGGTTTAGCATCAAATAAGTTAGCTAGATGTGCAACTAGGTGAATAACCTATATGATGCTAACCACAACAAGTACACAAGCAAGTAAGGGATATAACACAATAAAAGCTTGCAAGAAGTAAAGATGCGAGATAACCAAAAGTGGAGCCGGTGGAGACGAGGATGTGTTACCGAAGTTCCTTCCCTTGTGGGGAAGTACGTCTCCGTTGGAGCGGTGTGGAGGCACAATGCTCCCCAAGAAGCCACTAGGGCTACCGTATTCTCCTCACGCCCTCACACAATGCGAGATGTCGTGATTCCACTATTGGTGCCCTTGAAGGCGGTGACCGAACCTTTACAAACAAGGTTGGGGCAATCTCCACAACTGAATTGGAGGCTCCCAACGACACCACGAAGCTTCACCACAATGGAATGTGGCTCCGAGGTGACCTCAACCGTCTAGGGTGCTCAAACACCCAAGAGTAACAAGATCCGCAAGGGATTAGTGGGGGGAATCAAATTTCTCTTGGTGGAAGTGTAGATCAGGGCCTTCTCAACCTATCCCTAGGAAATCAACAAGTTTGATTGGCTAGGGAGAGAGATCGGGCTAAAATGGAGCTTGGAGCAACAATGGAGTTTGGGAAGGAGGAGGTAAGCTTCTTGAGGAAGAAGACCTCCCTTTTATAGTGGGGGACAAGATCCAATTGTTACCCACTCCCTCAGCCCCGCGCGTCGCGGTACTACCGCAACATCTACGGTACTACCGTAACGGCTTGTGGTAATACCGCAGCCTCATGCGGTACTACCGCTCTTGCGGGAGTAACTGGCTCTGGCCATTTGCACAGGACAGCAAGCGGTAGAACCGCCGGAGCGGTACTACCGCGAGCCCGTGCGGTACTACCGCACGGTCGGCAGAGGCAGCCACTCGAGGTGCACGGAAGTAAAAAATTACTTCTGTGCCTACCTCCGCAGAGGGAAACTCTGCGAAAAAGCGGTACTACCGCTCCACCGAGCGGTACTACCGCTGGCACCTGTGGTACTACCGCTCCTTTGAGCGGTACTACCGCAGACCACTGAACACAAACACCTAGCAAGGTTCCTTTTGCACAGAGAAGGAAAACAAGTTGGGGCTCCATTAAAGAGAGGGAAAGGTGGTGCAAAGGAATAGATGTGTACGTGTTGATTCCACCCAGACCTTTCCAAAGCGGACCCCCTCTTAATAGTACGGCTTTCCTACGACTCAAATCCACTGAAAGGAAACGTAGAGAACAACCATCTTCAAGAGATTCCGAGGGGCACTGAATCATCTTGTGCCTAGACCTGAGATATCTGAAATGCTCAATGCACACGATTAGTCCGCAGGGGCATTGCCATCAATCATCAAAACCACTTAGGGAAAATATGTCCTTACAATCATGCTCATTTGATTCACGTTTGTCACTTTGATAATTTGATATGTGGGTGTGTTGGAAATATGCCCTAAAGGCAATAATAAAATGGTTATTATTGTATTTCCTTGTTCATGATAATTGTCTATTGTTCATGCTATAATTGTGTTAACCGGAAACTGTAATACATGTGTGAATACATAGACCACAACATGTCCCTAGTGAGCCTCTAGTTGACTAGCTCGTTGATCAATAGATGGTCACGGTTTCATGATCATGGACATTGGATGTCATTGATAAAGGGATCACATCATTGGGAGAATGATGTGATGGACAAGACCCAATCCTAAGCATAACACTAGATCGTGTAGTTCGTCTGCTAAAGCTTTTCCAGTGTCAAGTATCGTTTCCTTAGACCATGAGATTGTGCAACTCCCGGATACCGTAGGAATGCTTTGGGTGTGCCAAACGTCACAACGTAACTGGGTGGCTGTAAAGGTGCACTACGGGTATCTCCAAAAGTGTCTGTTGGGTTGGCACGAATCGAGACTGGGATTTATCACTCCATGTGGCGGAGAGGTATCTCTGGGCCCACTCGGTAAGACATCATCATAATGAGCTCAAAGTGACTAAGGAGTTAGTCACGGGATGATGTATTACAGAACGAGTAAAGAGACTTGCTGGTAACGAGATTGAACAAGGTATAGGGATACCGACGATCGAATCTCGGGCAAGTACCATACCGGTAGACAAAGGGAATTGAATACGGGATTGATTGAATCCCCGACATCGTGGTTCATCCGATGAGATCATCGTGAGTACGTGGGAGACAACATGGGTATCTAGATCCCACTATTGGTTATTGGCCGGAGAGTTGTCTCGGTCATGTCTACGTGTCTCTCGAACCCGTAGGGTCTACACACTTAAGGTTCGATGACGCTAGGGTTATAGGGAAATGGTATACGTGATTACCGAAGGTTGTTCGAAGTCCCGGAAGAGATCCTGGATGTCTCGAGGAGCTCCGGAATGGTCTGGAGGTAAAGATTGATATATAGGAAGTCCAGTTTTGGTCACCGGAAAGTTTTTGGGCTCATCGGTAGTGTACCGGGAGTGCCGAGAGGGTGCCGAAGGACCCCCGGGAGGGGTGTGATGACCAAAGGACTTCGTGGGCCCTTAGAGGAGGTGTGCCAGCCCTTATTGGGCTGGACAAGACCTTCTAGAAAGGCCCATGCGGCTGGAGATCTAGAGATAAGGGCAAAGGAGTTTGAAAAGGAGGAGATCCACCTCCCTTGTGGGAGGTGGACTCTTTCCCCACTTCGGCCGAAGCCCTCCTCCTTGGAGGAGAGGCCAAGGCAGCCCTCCCTATCCCTCCTCCTATATATATTTGAGGTTTTGGGCTTATTTGAGATGATGACTTCTCTCTCTCTCGGCGCAGCCCTACCCTTCTTCTTCCTCCTCCGCGGTGCTTAGGCGAAGCCCTGCCGGAATACCCTGCTACTCCACCACCACCACGCCGTCGTGCTGCTATTGGAGCCCTTCCCCAACCTCTCCTTCCTACTTGCTAGATCAAGGTGTAGGAGACGTCACCGGGCTGCGCATGTGTTGAACGCGTAGGCGTCGTTGTTCGGCGCTTAGATCGGAATCCACCGCGATCTGAATCGCTACGAGTACGACTCCACCAACCGCGTTCTTGTAATGCTTCCGCTTAGCGATCTTCAAAGGTATGAAGATGCAATATCTCCCCACTCGTTACTGGTTTCTCCATGGATAGATCTTGGTGATCCTAGGAATTTTTTTGATTTACTACTACGTCTCCCAACAGGGTGGACCGGTGCTTGGGTGCCTCCCTTACTTGGACAAACTTCCCACTTATGATTAACCCCTCTCGCAAGCATCCACAACTACGAAATAAGAACTAAGGTAAACCTAACCATAGCATGAAACATATGGATCCAAATCAGCCCCTTACGAAGCAACGCATAAACTAGGGTTTAAGCTTCTGTCATTCTAGCAACCCATCATCTAGTTATTACTTCCCAATGCCTTCCCCTAGGCCCAAATAATGGTGAAGTGTTATGTAGTTGACGTTCACATAACACCACTAGAGGAGAGACAACATACATCTCATCAAAATATCGAACGAATACCAAATTCACATGATTAATTGTAACAAGACTTATCCCATGTCCCCAGGAACAAACAGAACTACTCAGAAAGCATATTCATGTTCAAGATCATAGGAGTATTAATTATGATTAAGGATCTGAACATATGATCTTCCACCAAGTAAACCAATTAGCATCAACTACAAGGAGTAATCAACACTACTAGCAACCCACAAGTACCAATCTGAGGTGTTGAGACAAAGATCAGACACAAGAGATGAACTAGGGTTTGGAGAGGAGATGGTGCTGGTGAAGATGTTGATGGATATTGACCCCCTCTCGATGAGAGTATTGTTGGTGATGACGATAGCTTCGATTGCCCCCTCCGAGAGGGAAGTTTCCTCGGTAGAACAACCCTGCCGGAGCTCTAGATTGGTTCTGTCCAAGTTCCGCCTCGAGACGGTGGCACTTCGTCCCGAAAGCTCTCTTCTGATTATTTTCCAGGTCAAAACCCAACATATAGGAGAAGATGGGCATCGGGCCCCTACCAGGTGGGCCACAAGCCTGCTAGGCACGGCTAGGGGGGTGGCCGCGCCTGGCAGGCTTGTTGCATCCTAGTGGCCCCCCTCAGGTATCTGTTTTGCCCAGTATTTTTTATATATTCCAAAATAATTCTTCGTAGATTTTCAGGACTTTTGGAGTTGTGCACAATAGGTATCTCACATTTCCTTCTTTTCCAGTCCACAATTCCACCTGCCGGCATTCTCCCTCTTCATGTAAACCTTGTAAACTAAGAGAGAAAAGGCATAAGTATTGTACCATAACGTGTAATAACAGCCCATAATGCAATAAATATCAATATAGAATCATGGTGCAAAATGGACATATCAACTCTCCCAAGCTTAGACCTCGCTTGCCCTCAAGCGAAAGCCGAGATCGATGAATATGTCCACATGTTTAGAGATAGAGGTGTCAAAAAATATGGACATGAGGGCAACATGAACATCTTTAGAACAACAATACTTATTGTACAAAATCTCTTATGCTAGAGTAACAATTCATTCACAAGATAAAGTATGAACCAAGAACTCTATTGAGAACCAAGAAACTATGATCTCAGTCATTGAAGCAATTGACAATTTATCATAACATCGAAAGAGTCAATAAAAAGAGCTTGTAAAGCAAATCCACATACTCTATCATCTTTTAGTATTTCACATTTGCTAGCACTCACGCAGTACCCACGAGATTGAATCTTCAATCGAACACAGAGGAAGACAGGGACTTATAGTTTTGCCTCCCAACTATTCACCTCAAGGGTGATGTCAACAATAGTAACTCATGATCACCCACATCCGAGTGGATATATGAGTCTAGATCATTCCCCAACACATAATGCTTGCCAAGAGAGACGAAATATAGGAGGTGGTGAATACCACCATGACTCATGCATAAAGGTAAGTACTAAAAATGTAAAAGTAATAGATTAGCCCTTCGCAGAGGGAAGCAGAGGTTGTCATGCTCTTTTTGTTTTTGGATGCACAAACTCCTAGTGCAGAGGAACGCCACGTTGTATTGCCCTTTGTGATAGCAACCTTTATTATGCAGTCTGTCGCTTTTATTTCTTTACTATCACAAGTTCATACAACGCTTATTTCCCTTACAATAAAAGATCACACATATTTAGGAGCAATTTTTATTGCCTTTTTGCACTAATGACAACTTGCTTGAAGGATCTTATTCAATCCATAGGTAGGTATGGTGGACTCTCACGACAAAACTGGGTTGAGGTGTTTGGATATTACGAGGTGGAAGCAAACACTACATGTTGGAAGATCTAAAACCATATAACTTCTACCCGGAGGCAAGCAAACATAACCCATTATGTTGGATTTTTTTTCAGAAATAGTATAAATTTTATAGCAATTTTGAAAAAAGTGTGCGGATTGAAAAAATTGCAAAAGTAATACCCTGTCGGCCGTTTCTGGGCCGACGGGTGGGCAGTCTGCCAGGCCCAGGCCGAGAGGCCACCTGTCGGCCTGCCCCAGGCCGTGGGGCCACCTGTCGGCCAGGCCCAGGCCGAGAGGCCACCTGTCGGCCAAGTGGAGGCTGAAAGGCCCTAGATAAGGCCCCCGTCGGACGGATCCCTTCTTCCTCCTTGCTCCCTCCATTTTTCACTCTTTCTAGACCGAAATCACCCCCCTTGATCTCCCAATCCTTGCACTCATTTGTCATTTCAATCCGATGAATTGATAGATCGTGTGTTTCTCCCCCGCCCTACGGTTTTATTTTCCGCAACGGTGTACTGGTTTGTTCGTGTGGCGGAGAAGATGGTGTGGTGTTGGAGCTTTCAATGGTGAGAAGGTGGAGTGGTGGAGAGGAAGAAGAAGGTGGAGAGGAAGGAGTGCACTCATGCGTCGAAGGTATAAATTTTTGTTGTTAATTTTGTTATTTTTGTAATGTACGTAAAATTAGTTTATGTTATTTTTAGCAGCGTAGTTATTTTAGGTTATTTGTGTAAGTGTAGTGATTTTAGTGTAGTCATATTAGTGTAGTTTTCGTTAGTGTAGTCATATTAGTATCGGGTTTTAGTTTATGTTTTTGTAGTGTAGGATTAGTTAGTTTAGTCATACTAAGTTTTTGTGTAGGAATAGTAGGAATAGTCAGTCGGTTAATTTTTGCGTAGCTCATTTAAGTGTAGGTTTTTATAGGTACATTACAGTGTAAGTTTTATTTTAGTGTCAATATATTCATTGCGAATAATGAGGAGGTGATATTTTCTGACCAGGTTAAAATGTCTGAATCCGTAAATCTGACTGTGTATTACGGCCCTAGTATTGTTCGATATAATGAGTTGGGGGTTGATCTTAGCGAGTTTAAATCAGGCGAGATGACACTTTTAGACCCGGACAGAGTGGACATTAGGCAGTTGAAGCACTGGTTGACTACTAGTTTTGGCCTCGATCCCGATGTTTGTTCCGTCAGTATTCATGCCTTGTGGACCAAATCCTGTAAAAATTTCAACTGATAGTTGATTCCGATAGATAGGAGCCATCATTGGTTGTCTCTGTTAAGTCATTGCAGAGACCGAAGAATCCATCCTTATGCCCTAGTGCAACCAGTGGCAAAGGAGGAGAACATCGTACCGCCAACCGTGGGGTATGATCCAGGCCAGAGTAGTCAAGTGGCTAACGAGATTTATGTATCCGGGTCACAGCCAACGGATGTGAATGATACTCAAGCCGACAATGAGTCAGATATTGTTAGTGGTCATGCTGCCGGTTAGAGTATTCAAATGGTAGTACTAGCTGCCTTTGGTGTTGCTGATGGGGACGAGGAAGGCGAGGAAATGCAGAGGGTGATGGAGGCAGAGGATGAGGATGGGATTGTAGAGGAACTTGATTCTGAAAATTCTGAGGATGAGGAGGAGGTACCAATTCCTACTGCATGGGAGCAGGACATATCGGCCAGCTTTGCTGTCAACGCTGGCCATGAGACTCCATGGCAATATAATCTGAATCAAGTCCAGATCGGGGCTATGTTTGACACAAAGAGGAAAATGAAGTATGCGGTGATAAAGTGGGCTATGTCTACCCAGAGGGTATTCCGGACACACATATCTAGTCCAACGAAATATACCGTCAAGTGTGTTGAATCAGGTTGTCCTGCGAAGGTGCACGCCCACGTGCCAAAGTATCACATCCGCTAGGTTGTGACAAATGTTGTACCGCATAATTGTGTTAGGAAAAACATGTTGGTTCGTCATCCAAACCTTACTTCAACTCTCATAGCACAACTCATGTATACTGAGATAGTGGAGAAGAAAGATATGGAAGCAAAACACATCCAGACAGTAGTGAAGGTCAGATGGAAGTATGACATTACATATGGGAAGGCTTGGAGAGCTAAGCAGAAGGCGATGGAGGAGAGGTTTGGGACGTTCTTCGACTCCTATGATAATGTTGTCCGTCTCCTTGACATACCGAAGGAGAGGAATCCCGACACTTAAGTTCACATTCAGCACACGAGGTTGGAAAGCATACCGGATTACAAGGTGTTGAAACGGTATTCTTCTCTTTCGGTATGTGCATAGAAGCTTTCAGGCATTGTCCTCTAGTGATGTTTGTGGATGGTACATTCCTGACTGGGCAATACAAAGGGCAAATCCTGACTGCTATTGGTGTGGACGGAAACAACCAAATCATCCCACTAGCCATGTCATTTGTGGAGGGTGAGAACTTTCCTAGCTGGGTATGGTTCTTTCGGCAAGTTACAATTGCGATCGTGAAGGACCGATCAAATGTGTGTCTCATTCATGACAGACATCCCGGTATATTGAAGGCCGTGAAGACACTTAGTAATCCAACTGCTGACGAGCCAACACTTTGGAAGGACTTGCAAAGCCGGTGGTGCATGCGCCATCTGGGTGCTAATTTTTACTCACAGTTCAAGAACAAATGGTTGATGAACTTGTTCAAGAAGTTATGAAAGAAGAACCAGCGGTTCAAATACGATTTTATTTGGTCCAAACTAGATGAGTTCACTAAGAAGCAGGTTGCTGCAAGGAAGAAAATGGAAAAAGACCAGGTTAAATTAACAGCACTCATTGCGGCGATGGAGGGGCCAGTTGCTCTTTGTGACTTGCTGGCAATTGACCCTCCTAATACGAAGAGAAAGAAGGGCAGGACAATAAAGAATTTTTCTGAGTGGATAGATAAAGAGCCTCCAGTGAATTGGTCTTTGCTGTATGACACTCATGGAGCTAGGTATGGCCACATGACAACCAATCTTGCTGAGATCTATAACTTCGTTCTCAGAGGGAATAGAGCATTGCCACTCACAGCTATTGTCGAGGGTGTATTCCATGGCACTATGAGGTATTTTAGAGAAAGACATGAGTTAGCAAGGAAGCATATTGAAGATAATCAGAACACTCCTTACTGCAGCCGTGTCAAGGTGTATATGGCCGAGAAGATAAAGAAAGCAAAAAAGCACACCGTCACACTCATAGGTAATCAGGAAAGGAGGTATGAGGTTCAGCTTCCTACTGATGGTTTTGGTTCTGCAAATGAGGTGAAGATGCATGAGGTTAGAATTGGAGATGAATTTTATCCAACTTGTGAGTGTACATGCAACAAGCCGCAGTTGTTGCACCTGCCTTGCTCACATGTGTTGGCTGCCTGTGGCCAGATTCAGTTGGACGCTATCTCCGTTGTGTCTCCGTATTATTCAAAGTAGGCAGTACTCAATGTCTGGACAGGTGAGATGACATGTTTTAGAGTCATCGGCAATTTTAACAAGGTAAACGATGCCTATAGAGTATACATCCCATATCCTGCACTACGGCAAACTAGAAGGGGCAGGCGTAAGGTAAAGCGCATCCGAAATGATATGGACCAATCTGAAGCTGATGGAGCAACCATGCAATGTTTGCTTTGTGCAGCGTATGGGCATAGGATGAAATATTGCCCCAGACTGAACAAAGACGGTGCTTCCACATCGACGAGTGCTTCCGCATCGACGACTGTAACAACAGTTGCAAGAGGAGGTCCTGGCAGTCATGGTGGATGTGGCTCTCGAGGCCGAAGGGGCGGACGAGGAATGAATAACTCAGAAGCTACATAATATGTGGGGCTATGTTTTCTTTTGTAATATGTGGGACTATGTCTTTAATTTGTAATATGTGGGACTATGTCTTTAATTTGTAATATGTCGGACTATGTTTTTATTTGTAATAGGTGTGCACTCTGTTTTTATTTGTAATATGTGAGACTATGCCTTCCTTTCGGATACTAAGCTTTTAGTTTTTATTTGTAACATCTAAGTTTTATTTTGTAATATGTTTGTACTATTTTCTCATTGCAGATATGGCTTCGCATCCGATGCTTAATGCTGATATCGATAGAGGGCACCGAGGCGCACTTACGGAATCGGGCACGAACTTAGACGTGTTGATCACTCACACCCCAAAGTCTAACTGGATGATACACCCTGCATGGGTTGATAGGTATGTGTTGGCACAATCACTTAGTACGTTCGACATTGTTTGGATAGAAGGTAATTGTAAGCTACATTCTATTCATTTTGTAGGCTGAATTGGGCTGGACTTCTACCCTTGGCATGACTCGTTGAGGGTACATTGGATGAGTGGGTTGATCACCCGGAGCTGGATGAGGTGGGTGAACCAAGGGAGCTGCACAAGAGGCCACTATCACGCTTCTCTTACGACAGGTCACTCCTTAGCTGCTTACTAGATAGAAGGAGACCAGAGACACATACGTTCCACTTTCCCTGGGGAGAGATGGCTCCTACTTTACAGGATGTGTCTTACTTGTTGGGATTACCTCTGGCCGGTGCTGCCATAGGACCTTTAGAGGTAGAATCCGGTTGGCTAGATTCTATGCATGCCCGTTTTCTGGCTGCGGTGCCAACTACCATGGTGCCAGAGAACGATCGGCACAGGCCTATTGTTAGGTGGTTGGGCAAGCTACAGATTCTTGCCTTAGGATATCCCACTTATCAGTTGTTAGGGGCACAGATTGACCAGTCCCTAGAGGCATATATTATGTGGTTGTTTGGCAAGACTATGTTCACAGAGATTCACGTGACCACTGTAGATGCACGACTGATCAGCATTGCATGAGAGATAGCTGAGGCACGTTCCCTTGAGAACATTGTGCAAAGGAGTTTTGGTTCTGCCGTGTTAGCAGCTACGTATAGAGGCCTCTGCAAAGCTTGCCAATTGAGGTCTAGGAAATGTGGTCTTCTCGGATGTCCACTTCTGTTGCAGCTTTGGTCTTATGAGAGATTCCCCATTGGTCGACCCTACGTGAGCGTTGACAAACCTTTTGATAACGAGGACATGGCTGGACATTACGTGCCTTCTATCGGTGACTTGCCTACTATGGGATCTATTTGGGCACAAAGAGAGGTATTTTCATTATTAACAATATGAATTGGTAATGTTTATTTCTCGCTATTCGATATTTTGTACTAATGTTTGTTGTGATGCACAAAGACAGTTTACGCCTAGCCAGGTGAGGGGCTACTACCCCTCCTTCACGACGCAGTTTGATACTCTGCACGAGGATCAGGTTATATGGGAACCGTACACCCGTAAGGCTATTTCAGATAGGTACCCAAAGGGGATTTCTGGATACCGCACTAGAGATCAGCATTACTGGATGACCAAGGCCAAGTTGGTCTTCGATGTGACAGTTGAGGAGATGGCCGTTAATAGGGTGATGAGACAGTTCGGTCTGTTCCAAGAGCCTGACATTCCGGGAGAGAATGGCGGGAAACATAATGGCGCGAAACATAATGGCAGGAAACATAATGGCAGGAAACATAATGGCGGGAGACAATGGTGGGATAAAGGTGGCGGCACAGTACGACGACAAATAAAAATGGGAATAGTACGGCTGGTTCATAAGATACAACTTACAAAAATTAAGATACAACTTGATGAAATTTGAGTTACACGAAGATAAATCTACTGAGTACAACGTGGATATTTTCTATTTCCATCTTCGGCTTCTTCTGGTACCTGGGCTTCACGGGCCCTGTCTTTATTTCTCATTGCGGCAGATAGCTGAAAACAACAGCTAGCTCCTGCTCATGCTGTTTGAATGTTACGAGCACCAAATTGTTGACTTCCATAGACGATGCCAGCAGAAAATTACCGAAACCTTCCTTCTTCAACACCATTCGATAACCCAAGCCAATGAAGTAGGAACCAGGAATGCTCACAAATATATCACAATCTTCTGAATCCAAAGTAATTTCAAGAAGTAAAGAACCAGTCCTAGGAATAGCCACAAATTCCATCAGACTCCTCACAACCATGGTAGGAATAACCTGACAGAAACAAGCAACTTATATGATCCATCCTATTAACCAGCAAAGAACAAACAAATAATAAAAACCAAAAACCAAAGCTTACCATATGTTTGGAAATAACATTCATGCGATCCATCCTATGAACAAAAGGAGTACACGGTATGTAGTTGTCATCAAAGAGTTGCCGCGACATGACATACATTTGATGATAATTCAGAGTGACACCACGACTATAAAAACAGCTGTCAACAAGTTCCCTCTGAGTTTCACTCAGATCCTCAAGAGCTACAAAAAATGATTTCACTAACTGAGATGAACAACAAAACATATAAGCTGAAACAAAAATGAAAATGAGTCAAACAAATATCTTACCAACATGGGGTAAAGGAAACAACATAACACCATCCCGAAGAAATTCGACACTAATATAAGTTCCGTAGTGCTCAAGCATAACAATCATCATGTCACTATGGCGGAGACCATAATCATTCACGAGTTCCTCCCACCAAGGACCATGGAACTTACTACACATCCTACCATGTGTAAATATAACATGGTATAAGTTACCCTCACTGTTGTGCGGAGCAAGATCAATATCCGTGTCACCTCTCCGAATAGCTAAAGCTCTGAACTCCTCAATGTACCGTGCAAGATGTGATCTAACACTGCACGGAACATACTACAACAAGAATGGAAGCAAGGATCATAAACTTATAAACAAAGGCATTTGAATATGCCACAGTTAGATAATCAAAACATAGAATCTTACAACATGTCTTCCACATCGACGATCGAGTACCACAGTAAATACAGACGCATCAGAATCAACGGCTGCACAAGGGCCACCTGGAGCTCGGCAAAATGGGCAAGCCATTTACCTGCAGAACTGGAGGTGGCCAATAAGAACTAAATCCACTATCGACTCTACAGCTCTCATTCGATTGAGTTGAAACACAAAAAAAATACCGTAGGCCAGTGGAAAGCGTCCTCATCTATTGTTTACGTGGATAGAATAACAAAATGGGTGCTCCAGCAAAGAGATCGGCAAGGCGGTGGAAGCACCGGACAGCAACGGGAGTGAGAGGTGAAGAGGGGAAAGATACTAGACGGGGGAGGGTGAAAAGAGTGGTCAGAGGACGAAGAAAGAAGTGTCGGGCCTTATCTAGGGGCCCATCGGCCTCCCATTGGCCGATAGGTGGCCTTTCGGCCCCCTCTGGCCGACAGCCCTCTCCCCTGGCCTTTGATTGGCCGATAGGGGCCCTTCGGCCTAGGGTTGGTTGAAAGGCCCCCCTTCGGCCTAGGGTTGGCCGACAGGCCCCTCTTCGGCCTGGTAATGGCCGACGGTGTACTAGTTTCGATATTTTTTCAAATGAGACACATGTTTCCAAATTTGCTACAAAATCCGTACTAGTTTTGAAAAAAATTCCATTATGTTGTCTTCCTTGTCCAACATCAACTTCTTGGCATGTAATATTTTAATGAATGGTCACAATCATAAAAGATGTCCAAGATAATATATTTATATGTGAATCTCTCTTTCTTTATCACTTCCTTTCAATTGCACCAATGACCAATTACTATGTTTGTTAACTCCCAACAAATTTCAATCGACATACTTTTTATATGTGAAGTCATCACTCCCCATAAGATCATTATGTGTACTCTTTGCTTTTATTCTATTATACTTTATTCATTACTTTCAAGAGCATAGTAAGCTAGCAAAGCTCTCACACAAGAACTACTTTTTATTATATAACTCTCGGACTTGTTTACATAAGGGGAGCAAAAGCAAAAACTAAAAGGTAGATCATACTAAAACTTTTATTCTACTAGATCAAAACAAAATAAAAAAGGATCAAACTTAAAAAACAAGAAAAAGGAAAAAGGAAAAAGGTGTGATGTGATATGATACCGGGGAACCTCCCCCAAGCTTGGCACAAGCCAATGGGAGTGCCCATACCGATGTGCTTAGGTGTCCTTCTTAGGAGGTGATGGTGGTGCAGTCGTTGATGAGGATGGAAACTTGTCCTCCATCTTCCAAGGCATAGGCTCACCATCATAAAAGGATGAACGAGTCTCCGAAATCCACAAATCTACAACCAAACTCATTCTCTTAAATCTGTATTCATACTCACATTTTTGGTTTTGCAGATCATAGATCTGGGCTTGGAGATGCTCAATTTTCTCGTAAAGCTTGAAGATGTGCTCCTCGATGTCCTTGGTGTCAAACTCGTGTTTATGGGTAAACTCCGAGATCATCATATTATTGGCATTGAGTCCACGTTCCACCATCCCTTGGCACTTGAAAACTTGTTTCTCCATTGCTTTGAGCCTTGTTTCCATGCTTCCGGTTTTCCTTGGCCCCTCAACGTCACGGATGTGCAGCACCCCCTGATGCATCTCAATGGTTTGAGGGTGTTTTAGCACCTCCGCAAGATAAGGGTTGATGACCTGCTCGAAAAACTTGTCCTTTGGAGCACTGGGGGACGCCATGACGATCTAGATCTGTTGCAGAAACAACTCAAAACGAAAGTAGGAGGTAATGTCATGATACGAAAGTCGAAAACTTCGTGAGATTATATAATGAATTTTTGCCGAGCCGAAGGATTGTACCACAAGAAAACAGAGTCCGGGGGCACACGGGGTGGTGACAAGCCCCCTAGGCACGGCCTTCGGACTACTTTTTATTTTCCTAATTTTCGAAATATTCCAAAACTGAATAAAATTGCTATTAGGAAACTTTTGGAGTCGGTTTACTTACCGTACCACGTACCTATTCCTTTTGGAGTCTAAAAAATTCCAGTAAGTCTCCCTAATATGCTCTTCGGGAGTTATGGTATTGATAACATTGGTTTCAACATTAATGGGAGTACTTGAAATATAATGTTTGATTCTTTGGCCGTTTACCACCTTCGGATTTGTTCCTTCCGCGTTGTTGATCTTGATGGCACCGGAGCGATATACTTCCTCGATGATGTAAGGTCCTTCCAATTTGGAGAGAATTTTTCCTACAAAAAATCATAACCGAGAATTGTATAGCAAGACATGATCACCTACATTAAATTCACGCTTTTATTTTCTTTTATCATGCCATCTCTTAACTTTCTCTTTAATCAGCTTGGCATTCTCATAGGCGTGAGTTGTCCATTCATCAAGTGAGCTAATGTCAGATAACCTCTTCTCACCAGCAAGTTTGAAACCATAGTTGAGCTCTTTGATTGCCCAATAAGCTTTTTGCTCTAGCTCTAGAGGTAAGTGACATGCATTACCATAAACCATTTTATATGGAGACATACCCATAGGATTCTTGTAAGCAGTTCTATAAGCCCATAATGCATCGTCAAGTTTCTTAGACCAGTTATTCCTAGATCTATTTACCGTCTTTTGCAAGATCAATTTAATTTCTCTATTGCTTAATTCTACTTGACCACTAGACTGAGGATGATAAGGGGATGCAATTGTATGATTAACATCATAATTAGCAAGCAATTTATGGAAAGCACCGTGAATAAAATGTGAACCACCATCAGTCAGTAAATATCTAGGGACTCCAAAGATAGGAAAATAACTTCTTTAAGAATCTTAATAGAGGTGTTATGATCAAAACTACTAGTTGGAATAGCTTCTACCCACTTAGTAACATAATCAACAACAACTAATATATGAGTATACCCATTGGGCGTTGGAAAAGGTCCCATATAATCAAAACCCCAAACATCAAATGGTTCAATAACAAGAGAGTAATTCATAGGCATTTCCTGACATCTACTAATATTGCCAATTCTTTGACATTCATCACATGACAAGAAAAACTTATGAGCATCCTTGAAGAGAGTAGGCCAATAAAAACCAAATTGTAATACCTTATGTGCAGTTTTATCTCCAGCGTGGTGTCCTCTGTAGGCCTTGGAATGACACTTATTCATGCTCAGGTACACAACGTCTGATAACACCATCTACTCCTTCTTTATAAAGGTGTGGGTCATCCCAAAAGTAATGTCTTAAACAATAGAAGAACTTTTTCTTTTGTTTGTATGTGAAACTAGGTGGTATAAATTTAGCGACAATGTAATTAGCATAATTAGCATACCAAGGAGCATTACAAGAAGCATTTATGACAACTATTTTTTCATCAAGAAAGCTATCATCAATAGGTAGTGGGTCATCAAGAACATTCTCTAACCTAGAAAAGTTATGTGCTACGGGGTTATCAGCCCCCTTTCTATCAACAATATGCAAATCAAATTCTTGTAGCAAAAGAACCCACCTGATAAGTCAAGGTTTAGCATCTTTCTTTTCCATAAGATATTTAATAGCAGCATGATCAGTTTGAACAATCACTTTAGAATCAACAGTATAGGGTCTAAACTTATCACAAGCGAACACAACTGCTAATTTTTTTTCTAGTGGTAGCACAGTTTCTTTGAGCACTTTCTAGAGTTTTTCTAGCATAATGAATAACATTTAATTTCTTATCAACTCTTTGCCCTAGAATAGCACCAACGGTATAATCACTAGCATCACACATGATTTCAAAGGGTAAGTTCCAATTAGGTGGTGGGACAGCAGGTGCATAAATCAAGGCATTCTTAAGAATTTCAAAAGCTTCTACACAATCATCATAAAAAATGAATGGAACATATTTTTGCAAGAGATTAGTGAGCGACCTAGAAACCTTAGAGAAGTCTTTAATAAACTTCCTATAGAAACCAACGTGACCAAGGAAACTTCTTATACCTCTGATATCCGTAGGAAACGACATTTTTTCAATAGCATCAACTTTAGCTTTATCAACTTCAATACCTCTTTCAGAAATTTTATGTCCCAATACAATACCTTCATTCACCATAAAGTGGCACTTCTCCCAATTCAAGAAAAGATTAGTTTCTTCACATCTCTGCAAAACTCGATCAAGGTTGCTCAAACAATCATCAAAAGAAGTTCCCTAAATGGAAAAATCATCCATGAAACCTCAACAATCCTTTCACAAAAATCAGAGAAAATAGCAGTCATGTTGGGAGACGTAGTAGTAAATCAAAATTTTCCTACGTGTCACCAAGATCTATCTATGGAGAAACCAGCAACGAGACGGGAGAGATTGCATCTTCATACCTTTGAAGATCGCTAAGCGGAAGCGTTACAAGAACGCGGTTGATGGAGTCGTACTCGCAGCGATTCAGATCGCGGTAGATCCGATCAAGTGCCGAACGGACGGCACCTCCGCGTTCAACACACGTGCAGCCCGGTGACGTCTCCAACACCTTGATCCAGCAAGGAGGAAGGAGAGGTTGGGGAAGGGCTCCAACAGCAGCACGACGGCGTGGTGGTGGTGGAGTAGCAAGGTATTCCGACAGGGCTTCGCCTAAGCGCTGCGGAGGAGGAAGAAGAGAGGTAGGGCTTCGCCGTGAGAGAGAGAGATCAAATCCTCAATCAAAACATCCAAAACCTCAAGTATATATAGGAGGAGGGACGTGGAGGGCTGGCTTGGCCTCTACTCCAAAGAGGAGAGGGCCGGCCGAATTAAAGGGAGAGTCCACCTCCCACAAGGGAGGTGGATCTCATCCTTTTAAATCCCTTTTGCCTTATCTCCTTATCTCCAGCCACATGGGCCCACATAGATGGTCTTGGCCGACCCAATATGGGCTGGAACACCTCCTCTAAGGGCCCATGAGGTCCTTTGGTCGTCACACCCCTCTCGGGGGTCCTCCGGCACCCTCCCGGCACTCCCGGTACACTACCGATGAGCCCGAAAACTTTCCGGTGACCAAAACTGGACTTCCTATATATCAATCTTTACCTCCGGACCATTCCGGAGCTCCTCGTGACGTCCGGGATCTCATCCGGGACTCCGAACAACCTTCGGTAATCACGTATACCATTTCCCTATAACCCTAGCGTCATCGAACCTTAAGTGTGTAGACCCTACGGGTTCGGGAGACACGTAGACATGACCGAGACACTTCTCCGTCCAATAACCAACAGAGGGATGTGGATACCCATGTTGGCTCCCACGTCCTCCACGATGCTCTCATCGGATGAACCACGATGTCGGGGATTCAGTCAATCCCGTATACAATTCCCTTTGTCTATCGGTATGGTACTTGCCCGAGATTCGATCGTCGGTATCCCTATACCTTGTTCAATCTCGTTACCGGCAAGTCTCTTTACTCGTTCCGTAATACATCATCCCGTGGCTAACTCCTTAGTCACATTGAGCTCATTATGATGATGTCTTACCGAGTGGGCCCAGAGATACCTCTCCGTCACACGGAGTGACAAATCCCAGTCTCGATTCATGCCAACCCAACAGATACTTTTGGAGATACCCGTAGTGCACCTTTATAGCCACCCAGTTACGTTGTGACGTTTGGCACACCCAAAGCATTCCTACGGTATCCAGGAGTTGCACAATCTCATGGTCTAAGGAAACGATACTTGACATTGAAAAGCTTTAGCAAACGAACTACACGATCTTGTGCTATGCTTAGGATTGGGTCTTGTCCATCACATCATTCTCCTAATGATGTGATCCCGTTATCAATGACATCCAATGTCCATGGCCATGAAACCGTGACCATCTATTGATCAACGAGCTAGTCAACTAGAGGCTCACTAGGGACATGTTGTGGTCTATGTATTCACACATGTATTATGGTTTCCGGTTAACACAATTATAGCGTGAACAATAGACAATTATCATGAACAAGGAAATACAATAATAACCATTTTATTATTGCCTCTAGGGCATATTTCCAACAGTCTCCCACTTGCACTAGAGTCAATAATCTAGTTCACATCACCATGTGATTAACACTTACATCACCATGTGATCATATCATCATGTGATTAACACCCAATAAGTTCTGGGGTTTGTTCATGTTCTGCTCGTGAAAGAGGTTTTTTTAGTCAGCGGGTCTGCGACATTCAGATCCGTGTGTACCTTGCAAACTTTCCATGTCATATTTGTAGATACTACTCCCATGCTCCACTTGGAGCTATTCCAAATGGCTGCTCCACTATACGTAGCTGGATTTCTACTAAGAGTCATCCGGATTGGTTTTAAAGCTTGCATCATCGTAACACTTTACGATGAACTCTTTATCACCTCCATAATCGAGAAATATTTCCTTAGTTCTCAAGTTACTAAGGCTAATTTTGACCGCTGTCCAGTGATCCACTCTTGGATTACTCTTGTACCCCTTGACAGACTCATGGCAAGGCACACACAGGTGCGGTACACAGCATGGCATACTATATAGAGCCTATGGCTAAAGCATAGGAGATGACACTCATCTTTTCTTTATCTTCTGCCGTGGTCGGGTATTGAGTCTTACTCAATTTCACACCTTACAATACAGTCAAGAACTCCTTCTTTGACCCATCTATTTTGAACTCCTTCAAAAACTTGTCAAGGTATGTCTTCGTCGAAAAAACTTATCAAGCGAATAGATCTATCCCTATAGATCTTGATGCTCAATAAAATAGTAGCTTTATCTGGGTCTTCCTTTGAAAAAACTCTTTTCAAACAACCCTTCATGCTCTTCTAGAAATTCTACATCATTTCTGATCAATAATATGTCAACTACATATTCTTATAAGAAATTCTATAGTGCTCCCACTCACTTTCTTGCAAATACAAGTTTCTCATAAACTTTGTATAAACTTAAACACTTTGATCACCTCATCAAAGCATATATTCCAACTCCGAGATGCTTGCTCCAGTCCATAGAAGGATCGCTGGAGTTTGCATATTATTAGCATCCTTAGGATTGACAAAACCTTCTGGTTGTATCACATACAACTCTTCCTCACAGAAACCATTACGGAAACCTTGTTTTGTCATCCATCTGCCAGATTTCATAATCGAAAAATGCAACAACTGCTAACAAAATTTTAATAGACTTTTAGCATCGCTACAGATGAGACAATCTCATCGTAGTCAACTCCTTGAACTTGGCGGAAACTTCTTTGCGACAAGTCGAGCTTTATAAACGGTGACATTTCACCATTAGCGTATATGTTTATTTCAAAGGTCCATTTGTACTCAATGACCTGCCATTCAACAGGCAAGTCTACCAAAGTCCATACTTGGTTTTCATACATGGATCCTTTCTCGGATTTCATGTCTCCTAGCCATTTGTTGGAATCCGGGCCCACCATCACTTCTTCATAGTTCGTAGGTTCATCGTTGTCCAACAACATGATTTCCAAGACAGGGTTGTCGTACTACTCAGGAGCAGTACGCGTCCTTGTCGACCTACGAGGTTCGATAGTGACTTGATCCGAAGCTTCATGATCATCATCATTAACTTCCTTTTCAACTGAGTAGGCTCTACAGAAACATCTTTCTATGTTGCGCTATTCTCTGGTTGAAACAAAGGTTCAACAACCTTATCAAGTTCTATCTTCCTCCCACTCAATTCTTTCGAGAGAAACTCTTTATCAAGAAAGGACCCGTTCTTAGCAACAAACACCTTTTGTGCTTGGATCTGAGATAGAAGGTATACCCAATGTCTCATTAGGGTATTCTATGAAGATGCATTTGTCTGCTTTGGGTTCGAGCTCGCTAGGTGAAAAACCCATTTTCACATAAGCGTCGCAGCCCCAAACATTAAGAAATGACAGCTTAGGCTTCTGTCAAACCATAATTCTCACGGTGTCATCTCAACAGACTTAGATGGTGCCCTATTAAAGTGAATGGATTTGTCTTTAATGCATAACCCCATAACGATAGTGGCAAAATGATAAGAGATATCATAGTACTCACTATATCCAATAGAGCACGACTACGACGTTCGAACACACCATCACACTATGGTGTTCCAGGAGGCGTGAGCTGTGAAACAATTTCCACATTGTCTAAAATTGCATACCAAACTCGTAACTTAGATATTCACCTCCATGATCGTATCATAGACATTTATCTTCTTGTCACGATGATCTTTAACTTCACTCTGAAACTCCTTGAACCTTTCAAACATTTCAGATTCGTGTTTCATTAAGTAAATATCCCCATATTTACTCAAATCATCGGTGAAGGTAAAGAAAAACAACGATATCCACTGTGTGTTTTAACACTCATTGGACCACATACATCAACATGTATTAATTCCAATAAGCCACTAGTCCACTCCATCATACCGGAAGACGGGGTCTGAGTCATCTTGCCAAAAGGGCATGGCTCGCATGTCTCAACCGATTCAAAATCGAGTGAGTCAAAAATCCATCAGCATGGAGTTTCTTTCATGCGATTTATACCAATATGACATTTAGTGGCAGTGCCACAAGTATGTGGTACTATCATTATTAACTTTATATCTTTTGGTACCAACGTTATGAACATGTGTACTACTACGATCATGATTCGATAAACCATTTCGAGTGGGTGCATGACCATTGAAGGCATTATCCATGTAAACAGAATAACCATTATTCTCTAACTTATATGAATAACCATATCGCACTAATCATGATCTAATCACGTTCATGCTCAACGCAAACACCAAATAATATTTATTTAGGTTTATCACAAATCCTGAAGGTAGAGAGAGCGTGCGATGGTGATCACATCAATCTTGGAAATACTTCCAACACACATCGTCACCTTTCACCTAGCTAGTCTCCATTTACTCCGTAGCTTTTATTTCGAGTTGCTAACACTTAGCAACGGAACCGGTATCCAATACCCAGGTGCTACTAGGAGTACCAGCAAGGTACACATCACTAACACGTATATCAAATATACTTCCATTGACATTACCAGCCTTCTTATCTACCAATCATCTAGGGTTTTTCCGCTTCAGCGAACATTCTCCTCATAACAGAAGCAATTAGTCTCGGGTTCGGGCTCAACCTTGGGTTTCTTCACTAGAGCAACAACTGGCTTGCCATTCCTAAAGTTTTTCCCTTCTTGCCCTTGCCCCTTTTGAAACTAGTGATTTTCACTTAACCATCAACACTTGATGCTCCTTATTGATTTCTACCTTCGTGGTGTCAAACATCACGAACAACTCAGGGATCATCTTATCCATCCCTGGCATGTTATAGTTCATCACGAAGCTCTAGTAGCTTGGTGGCAGTGACTTGGAGAACTGCATTAATCACTATCTCATCTGGAAGATTAACTCCCACTTGATTCAAGTGATTGTAGCACCCAGACAATCTGAGCACACGCTCACCGATTAAGCTATTCTCCTTTATCTTGCAGGCAAAGAATCTTGTTGGAGGTCTCATACCTCTCAACATAGGCACGAGCTTGAGATCACAATCTCAGCTCCTAGAACATCTCATATGTTCTGTGACGTTCAAAACATTTTGAAGCCTCAATTCTAAGCCGTAATGCATGACGCACTGAACTATCACGTAGTCATCAAAAAGTGCCTGTCATATGTTCACAACATCTACAGACAACGCTTGAGGGAGTGATGCAGTTAGCGGTACATCAAAAACATAAGCTTTCTGTGCAGCAATGAGGACAATCCTCAGATCACGGACCCAGTCTGCATTATTGCTACCATCAACTTTCAACTTACTTTTCTCTAGGATTGTATCAATAAAACTGGGGAGCTACAGCGCGAGCTATCTACGACATAATTTGCAAGGACAGTTTTAGACTAAGTTCATGATAATTAAGTTCATTTAATCAAATTATTAATGAACTCCCACTTAGATAGACATCTCTCTAGTCTTCCAAGTGATACATGATCCATGTCAACTAGCCCGTGTCCGATCATCACGTGAGACGGACTAGTCATCCATGGTGAACATCTCTATGTTGATCGTATCTTCTATACGACTCATGTTCGACCTTTCGGTCTTCCGTGTTCCGAGGCCATGTCTGTACATGCTAGGCTCGTCAAGTCAACCTAAGTGTTTCGCATGTGTAAATCTGGCTTACACCCGTTGTATGCGAACGTTAGAACCTATCACACCCGATCATCACGTGGTGCTTCGGAACGACGATCCTTAGCAACGGTGCACAGTTAGGATGAACACCTTTCTTGAAATTTTATTGAGAGATCATCTTATTTACTACCGTCGTTCTATGCAAATAAGATGTAAACATGATAAACATCACATGCAATCAATATAGTGACATGATATGGCCAATATCATCTTGCTCCTTTGATCTCCATCTTCGGGGCACCATGATCATCACTGTCACCGGCACGACACCATGATCTCCATCATCATGATCTCCATCATTGTGTCTTCATGAAGTTGTCTTGCCAACTATTACTTCTACTACTACAGCTAACGTTTAGCAATAAAGTAAAGTAATTACATGGCGTTTATGATTGACACGCAGGTCATACAATAATATAAGACAACTCCTATGGCTCCTGCCGGTTGTCATAGTCATCGACATGCAAGTCGTGAACCCTATTACAAGAACATGATCAATCTCATACATCACAGTGCATCACATCACATCCTTTTGGCCATATCACATCACACGGCATATGCTGCAAAAACAAGTTAGACGTCCTCTAATTTGTAGTTGCAAGTTTTTACGTGGTTGCTATAGGTTTCTAGCAAGAACGTTTCTTACCTACGTCAAAACCACAACGTGATATGCCAATTGCTATTTACCCTTCATAAGGACCCTTTTCATCGAATCCAATCCGACTAAGGTGGGAGAGACAGACACCCGCTAGCCACCTTATGCAACTGGTGCATGTCAGGCGGTGGAACCGGTCTCACGTAAGCGTACGTGTAAGGTTGGTCCGGGCCGCTTCATCCCACAATACCGTCGAATCAGGATAAGACTAGTAACGGCAAGCATATTAACAAAATCGACGCCCACAACTGCTTTGTGTTCTACTCGTGCATAGATTCTACGCATAGACCTAGCTCATGATGCCACTGTTGGGAGACGTAGTAGTAAATCAAAATTTTCCTACGTGTCACCAAGATCTATCTATGGAGAAACCAGCAACGAGACGGGAGAGATTGCATCTTCATACCTTTGAAGATCGCTAAGCGGAAGCGTTACAAGAACGCGGTTGATGGAGTCGTACTCGCAGCGATTCAGATCGCGGTAGATCCGATCAAGTGCCGAACAGACGGCACCTCCGCGTTCAACACACGTGCAGCCCGGTGACGTCTCCAACACCTTGATCCAGCAAGGAGGAAGGAGAGGTTGGGGAAGGGCTCCAACAGCAGCACGACGGCGTGGTGGTGGTGGAGTAGCAAGGTATTCCGACAGGGCTTCGCCTAAGCGCTGCGGAGGAGGAAGAAGAGAGGTAGGGCTTCGCCGTGAGAGAGAGAGATCAAATCCTCAATCAAAACATCCAAAACCTCAAGTATATATAGGAGGAGGGACGTGGAGGGCTGGCTTGGCCTCTACTCCAAAGAGGAGAGGGCCGGCCGAATTAAAGGGAGAGTCCACCTCCCACAAGGGAGGTGGATCTCATCCTTTTAAATCCCTTTTGCCTTATCTCCTTATCTCCAGCCACATGGGCCCACATAGATGGTCTTGGCCGACCCAATATGGGCTGGCACACCTCCTCTAAGGGCCCATGAGGTCCTTTGGTCGTCACACCCCTCTCGGGGGTCCTCCGGCACCCTCCCGGCACTCCCGGTACACTACCGATGAGCCCGAAAACTTTCCGGTGACCAAAACTGGACTTCCTATATATCAATCTTTACCTCCGGACCATTCCGGAGCTCGTCGTGACATCCGGGATCTCATCCGGGACTCCGAACAACCTTCGGTAATCACGTATACCATTTCCCTATAACCCTAGCGTCATCGAACCTTAAGTGTGTAGACCCTACGGGTTCGGGAGACACGTAGACATGACCGAGACACTTCTCCGGCCAATAACCAACAGCGGGATCTGGATACCCATGTTGGCTCCCACGTCCTCCACGATGATCTCATCGGATGAACCACGATGTCGGGGATTCAGTCAATCCCGTATACAATTCCCTTTGTCTATCAGTATGGTACTTGCCCGAGATTCGATCGTCGGTATCCCTATACCTTGTTCAATCTCGTTACCGGCAAGTCTCTTTACTCGTTCCGTAATACATCATCCCGTGGCTAACTCCTTAGTCACATTGAGCTCATTATGATGATGTCTTACCGAGTGGGCCCAGAGATACCTCTCCGTCACACGGAGTGACAAATCCCAGTCTCGATTCATGCCAACCCAACAGATACTTTTGGAGATACCCATAGTGCACCTTTATAGCCACCCAGTTACGTTGTGACGTTTGGCACACCCAAAGCATTCCTACGGTATCCGGGAGTTGCACAATCTCATGGTCTAAGGAAACGATACTTGACATTGAAAAGCTTTAGCAAACGAACTACACGATCTTGTGCTATGCTTAGGATTGGGTCTTGTCCATCACATCATTCTCCTAATGATGTGATCCCGTTATCAATGACATCCAATGTCCATGGCCATGAAACCGTGACCATCTGTTGATCAATGAGCTAGTCAACTAGAGGCTCACTAGGGACATGTTGTGGTCTATGTATTCACACATGTATTATGGTTTCCGGTTAACACAATTATAGCATGAACAATAGACAATTATCATGAACAAGGAAATACAATAATAACCATTTTATTATTGCCTCTAGGGCATATTTCCAACAAGTCATGCATCTTTGAAAGGTAGAAGGTGAATTGCATAAACCAAAAGGTATATGTTTATAAGCAAAGGTACCAAAATGGCAAGTAAAAGTGGTCTTCTCTTGGTCCTCTTTTGACATGGGTATTTTAGAGAAACCAGAATAACCATCTAGAAAGCAGAAATGTGTGTGTTTGGATAATCTTTCTAGCATTTGATCAATGAAAGGTAGTGGGTAATGATCTTTTCTAGTAGCTTTATTCAATTTCCTAAAATCAATTACCATTCTATAACCTGTAACAATTCTCGGCAGGATCAATTCATTTTTATCATTAGGAACTACGGTAATACCTCCTTTCTTAGGCAATGAACGAGACTAACCCATCTACTATCAGCAATAGGTTAAATGATATCTGCCTCCAGAAGCTTTAATATTTCATTTCTTACCACTTCCTTCATTTTAGGATTCAACCATCCTTGGTGATCAACAACTGGTTTAGCACTAGGCTCCATTTTAATTTTGTGCTGACATAGAGTGGGACTAATGCCCTTAAGATCATCAAGAGTATATCCAATAGCACCACGGTGCTTCCTCAGAGTTTTCAATAATCTCTGTTCTTCATGATCCTAAAGGCTAGCACTAATAATAACATGATACATCTTCTTTTCATCAAGATAAGCATATTTCAGAGTATCTGGTAATTGTTTAAGCTCAGAAACGGGATCACCCTTCGGTGGAGGAAGATCCCCAAGTATTTCAATAGGCAAGTTGTGTTTCAGAATAGGATGCTGATGAAAGAAAATCCTATCTATTTCATTCCTTTCATTCGTATGCATGTCATTTTCATGGTCTAGAAAATATTGCTCTAAAGGATCAGTAGGAGGCACATCAATAGAGGCAAGACCAACAATTTCATCCTTACTAGGTAATTCTTTATCATGGGATTGCCTACGAAATTTAGAGAAATTAAACTCATGAGATTTGTCCCCAAAACATACGGTAACCGTTTCCTTCTCATAATCTATCATGGCATTAACGGTATTCAAGAAGGGTCTACCAAATATAATGGGACAAAAATCATCTTGTGGGGAACCAAGAACAAGAATATCAGTAGGATATTTTATTTCCCCACACAAGACTTCAACATATCTAACAATCCCAACTGGTGATATAGTGTCTCTATTTGCGAAGCTTAATTGTAACATCAATTTCCTCTAACTCAGCCGGTGCAATATCATTCATAATATCTTTATATAAGGAAAAGGGAATTGCTCTCGCACTAGCACCCATATCACATAAGCCATGATAACAATGATCTCCTATCTTAACAGAAACAGTAGGCGTGCCAACAATGGGTCTATGTTTATCTTTAGTATCAGGTTTAGCAATTCTAGCAGCTTCATCACAAAATTTAATAACATGCCCATCAATATTATCAACCAAGAGATCCTTAACCATAGCAATACTAGGATAAAATTTAATTTGCTCAGGGGGTGTAGGTGTTCTATCACAGCTCTTATGAACCATAGTTGAAGCTTTAGCATGTTCCTTTATTCTAATAGGAAAAGGTGGTTTCTCAATATAAGCAGCGGGAATAACAGGATCAACATTATAAGTAATAGTTTTCGCTTCAACTTTAATACATTCAACTACTTTCACTTCAATGGGAGGATGATATTTAAACCACTTCTCCTTGGGGAGATCAACGTGAGCAGCCAAAGATTCACACAAAGAAGCTACTATCTCAGAGTCAAGTCCATATTTAGTGCTAAATTCACGAAAAGCATTGGTGTCTACGTAAGATTTAACACAATCAAACTTAAGGTTCATACCTGTCTCCTTACCTTCGTCGACTTCCCAATCTTCAAAGTTGTGTTTAATTCTTTCCAATAAATCCCATTTGAAGTCAATATCCTTCTTCATATAGGAACCAACACAAGAAGTATCGAGCATGGATTGATCATTACGAGAAAGTCGAGCATAAATTTTTTGAATAATAATTTCTCTCGAGAGCTCATGATTGGGGCATGAATATAACATTAACTTAAGCCTCCCCAAGCTTGAGCAATTCTTTCTCCTTCACGAGGCCAAAAATTATAAATATAGTTCCGATCACGATGAACTAGATGCATAGGATATAACTTCTGTTGAAATTCCATTTTCGATCGATTATAGCTCCATGATCCAATATCATCACATAGCCTATAGCATGTCGATGCCTTCTCCTTCAAAGATAAAGGAAATACCTTCTTCTTGATATGATCCTCGGGTAGACCTGCAAGCTTAAATAATCCACAAACTTCATCCACATAGATTCGATGCAAATTAGGATGTAGTGTTCCATCTCCTGCATAAGGATTAGCCAACAGTTTCTCTACCATACCTGAAGGAATTTCATAATAAATATTTTCAGTAGGTTCAGTAGGTTGAGGGACAACTCTTTGTGTTTCCGGTCGAGGTGAAGATACTCCAAACAAGCCCCTCAAAGGATCAATTTCCATAGTGACAAGTGACAGTACATTTCAACACACTATATAATTTTTTCCTTACCAGATTCCAGTTACCAAAGGCGCTTCACTCCCCGACAACGGCGCCAGAAAAGAGTCTTGATGACCCACAAGTATAGGGGATCTATCGTAGTCCTTTTGACAAGTAAGAGTGTCGAACCCAACGAGGAGCAGAAGGAAAGGACAAGCGGTTTCCAGTAAAGTATTCTCTGCAAGCACTGAAATTATCGGCACCTGATAGTTTGGTGATAAGATAATTCATAATGAGTGACAAGTAACAACTGTAACAAAGGTGCAGCAAGGTAGCCCAATCCTTTTTGTAGCAAAGGACAGGCCTGGACGAACTCTTATATAAAGGAAAGCGCTCCCGAGGAGACATGGGAATTTTTGTCAAGCTAGTTTTCATCATCCTCATTTGATTCGCGTTCGTTACTTCGATAATTTGATATGTGGGTGGACCGCTTGCTTGGGTGCTGCCCTTACTTGGAAAACTTCCCACTTATCATTAACCCCTCTCGCAAGCATCCGCAACTACGAAAGAAGAATGAAGGTAAACATCATCCCGGGCATGAAACATATGGATCCAAATCAGCCCCTTACGAAGCAATGCATAAACTAGGGTTTAAGCTTCTGTCATTCTAGCAACCCATCATCTAGTTATTACTTCCCAATGCCTTCCCCTAGGACCAAATAATGGTGAAGTGTTATGTAGTCGATGTTAACATAACACCACTAGAGGGGAGACAACATACATCTCATCAAAATATCGAACGAATACCAAATTCACATGGTTACTTATAACAAGACTTATCCCATGTCCTCAGGAACAAACGGAAATACTCACAAAGCATATTCATGTTCAAGATCAAAGGATTATTAATTATCATTAAGGATCTGAACATATGATATTCCACCAAGTAAACCAACTAGCATCAACTAAAAGGATTAATTAACACTACTAGCAAAACCCACACGTACCAATCTGAGGTGTTGAGACAAAGATCGGATACAAGAGATGAACCAGGGTTTGGAGAGGCGATGGTGCTGTCGAAGATGTTGATGGAGATTGACCCCCTCTCAATGAGAGGATCGTTGGTGATGACGATGGCTTTGATTTCCCCCTCTGAGAGGGAAGTTTCCCCGACAGAACAGCCCTACCGAAGCTCTAGATTGGTTCTGTCCAAGTTCCACCTCGAGACGGTGGCGCTTCGTCCCGAAAGCTGGTCAAAAAACAACATTTAGGAGAAGATGGGCATTGGGGGCCTGTCGGGTGGGCCACAAGCCTTCTAGGCGCAGCTAGGAGGGGTGGCCGCGCCTGGCAGGCTTGTCGCCTCCTGGTGGTCCCCCTCAGGTATCTGTTTCACCCAGTATTTTTTATATATTCCAAAATAATTATCCGTAATTTTTTTGGACGTTGGGAGTTGTGCAGAATAGGTATCTCAGATTTGCTTCTTTTCCAGTCTAGAATTCCAGCTGCTGGCGTTCTCCCTCTTCATCCAAACCTTGTAAAATAAGAGAGAAAAGACATAAGTATTGTACCATAACATGTAATAACAGCCTATAATGCAATAAATATCAACATAGAATCATGGTGCAAAATGGACGTATCACCGAACATGCATCCCTCATGGATGCCCCGGAGGTCAGCCCCGAAAACCTTCGGAAGATTGATGAGGACAACCTCTCAATATTAAATGAGATGCTTGACTGGATCCAGTCATTGGAAATGGTGGATGACCTAAACCCGACCTACGTTCAGTTTGGTCTATGGTCAGGTCATGAGGAATTTCACAGCCCATCCACCACCCACTTGGTAGCCACTGTCGAGGATTTGATTAACTGATACGCTAGACTACACATCCGATGGGGCGGAGGACATGGTCGAAGAGGTCGGTGTTGGGGAACGTTGCATGGGAAACAATTTTTTTCCTACGCACCACGCAAACCTATCCATGGTGATGAGCATCTACGAGAGGGGGAGTGGATCTACATACCCTTGTAGATCGCTCAGTGGGAAGCGTTAAGAAACACGGTTCGTGTAGTCGAACGTCTTCGCGATCCAAATCGCCGAGCGTCCCGCGATCCAATCACGAACCGTCCCGCAATCCGATCATGAACCGTCCCGCGATCTTGTCACGATCCGTCCCGTGATCCAATCATGATCGTCTCGTGGTCTTGATCACGGTCCTTCCGATCTAGTACCGAACGGACGACACCTCCGCGTTCAGCACACGTGCAGCTCGATGACGATATCCGCCGTCTTGATCCAGCAAGAGGGAGCGGAGAGTTAGAAGAGTTCACCGGCAGCGTGACGGCGCTCCGGCGATGGTGGTGGAGCTATTCCGGCAGGGCTTCGCCTAAGCACTGCGGAAAACCGATCTAGAGGAGAAACTATGCACCGGTGGAACGGGTAGCACGTGGCCGTAAAAACTGTGCAAAAACCCTCTATTCCACTAGTATATATAGGAGGAGAGGAGAGGAGGTCTTGGCGCAGGGCTCAGCCCTCCTTGGAGTCGGCCGAAGCCAAGGGGGAGGAGTCCTACTCCTCCTCCAATCCTAGTAGGAGAAGGACTCTCCCTTTTTGCCTTTTTTCCACCTTTTCTCTTTGGGATTCTTTCTCCCAGTCGCATGGGCCTGTTGTGGCTATTCCACCAGCCCACTAAGGGCTGGTTAATACTCTCCCACAGCCCATGAAGCCTCTTGGGTCGAAATACCCCTCCCGGAGGTCTCCCGATACACTACCGGCACTCCCGGTACACTACCGATGAGCCCGAAACTTTTCAGGTGACCAAACTGGGACTTCCTATATATGAATCTTTACCTCCAGACCATTCTGGAGCTCCTCGTGACGTTCAGAATCTCATCCGGGACTCTGAACAAACTTTGGTCACCACTATACATAACTCTACACTACCGAAACGTCACCGAACCTTATGTGTGCAAAGCCTGCGGGTTCGAGAACTATGTAGACATGACCGAGACACCTCTACGGTCAATAACCAATGGCAGGACCTGGACGTCCACATTGGTTCCTACATATTATACGAAGATCTTTATCGGTTGAACCTCTATGTCAAGGATTCAGTTAATCCCGTATAACGTTCCCTTTGTTCTTCGGTATGTTACTTGCCTGAGATTCGATCGTCGGTATCTCAATACTTAGTTCAACCTCGTTACCGGCAAGTCTCTTTACTCGTTCCATAATACAAGATCTCGTGGCTAACACTTAGTCACATTGCTTGCAAGGCTTGTTGTGATGTTGTATTACTGAGTGGGCCCTGAGATACCTCTTCGTCACACGGAGTAACAAATCCCAGTGTTGATCCATGTCAACTCAACAGACACCCTAGGAGATACCTGTAGAGCACCTTTATAGTCACCTAGTTACGTTGCGATGTTTGATACACACAAGGTATTCCTCCAGTGTTAGTGAGTTACATGATCTCATGGTCATAGGAACATATACTTTGACATGCAGAAAATAGTAGCAATAAACTGACACGATCATATGCTACGTTTGTAGTTTGGGTCTTGTCCATCACATCATTCTCCCAATGATGTGATCCTGTTATCAAATGACATCTTATGTCCATGGTCAGGAAACCATAACCATCTTTGATAAACAAGCTAGTTCACTAGAGGCATACTAGGGACACTGGTTTGTCTATGTATCCACACATGTATCCATGTTTCCAATCCATACAATTCCAGCATGGATAATAAACGATTATCATGAACAAGGAAATATAATAATAAACACTTTATTTATTGCCTCTAGGGCATATTTCCAACAGTCGGCACCCCGACCCCTATCAATACGGTACGGTGGACGACCACCTCCTCTTACGATGTCTATATGGTGGACACCTCCTCTGACAAGGATGACAACACCCCCAAGCAGAATGGTGACAGATCCGAGGAACTGTCAAAATGACGGAGGCAGCACAAGCGATGCAAGGCGAATAAGGTAAGGGGAGTTATTCTGGGCACCGGGGAAAATGATACCCCGGAAGACCCCAACGACCTCGAAGCCCTCGATCAACCAGAGGAGGACCCCGAGAGGCCCAATGACCCCGAGGACCTCAATGATTCTGAGGACGACAACTATCTACCCCAGTCGACAAAGATGACAGCCTTGCAGACGAAGACTTCACCATCCCCGAAGACCTTCAGGATCAGGAACGGTTCAGGCGAAAGCTTATAGCCACCGCTAGAAGCCTAAAAGCCACCGATAGATGGACAGAGGTCCTAGCAGTCGAAGAGGGGTACAACACCGAGCGACCAGATGAAAACAAAAGCTACCCGTGCCGGCGCCAACTGCCGCAATTCGATGATGAGGCATTCGAGCCCACATCTCCCAGACACACTCACTATGATCAGCTGGGCCGCCCCCTGGAGAGCGGGACAGAACCGTTGTGGAGGCCGAGTACGTACCTGTGTTTCCGCACAAAAGAGGAAAGAACCCAACATAGTATAATGATCGACATGACTTACGGCAGGACCTGGACTATAGAGCAGGTCACACTAGATCCTTCTCTCGATCTAGAAGGTACTCCCCACTAGACGGGATGTAGACCAACCTCGGTTTAACCACAACAACAGAGATCGAAACCATAACGAGCACAAGCAACAACCGATTTGCGGCACAACGTAGCCCACGTTGGAGGCACCGCCCACCCACTGTGTTCCCCGAAGGGTTTAAACCCATAAATATAGAACAATACGATGGGACTATAGATCCCGCCATGCGGATTGAAGACTTCCTTCTACACATTCATATGGCCAGGGGAGATCACCTCCATGCCATCAAGTACTTACTTCTAAAGCTAAATGGACCAGCTCGACACTGGTTAAACAGCCTCCCCAAAAACTCCATTGGAAGTTTGGAAGAGCTCGAGGAAGCTTTTCGGTCGAACTTCCAGGGCACTTATGTCCGGCCCCCGGACTCCGACTTGAGCAACGTCTTCCAAAAGGTGGGCGAATCGGTCAAGGAATTATGGAATCAGTTATGATGACCCACAAGTATAGGGGATCAATCGTAATCCTTTTGATAAGTAAGAGTGTCGAACCCAACGAGGAGCGGAAGGAAATGGCAAGTGGTTTTCAACAAGCTAATTTCTGCAAACACTGAATTTGTAGGTAACAGGTAATTTGATAGCAAGATAATTTGTAACGAGCAAGTAACGGTAACGGTAAAAAAGGTTCATCAAGGTAGCCCAATCCTTTTGAGGCACAGGACAGGCCAGAACAGTCACTAGTGATTGGCAAAGTGTTCTTGAGGGTACACGGGAATTTCGTCTAGTCACTTTTATCATGTTGGTTTGATTCGTGTTCACTACTTTGATAATTTGATATATGGGTGGACCAGTGCTAATGTGCTGTTCTTACTTGAACTAACAACCTAATTATGATTAACCCCCTTCAAGCATCCGCAACTATGAGAAAAGTATTAAGACAAAGTCTAACCATATCATTAAACATGTGGATCCAAATCAGCCCCTTACGAAGTAGCGCATAAACTAGGGTTTAAGCTTCTGTCACTCTAGCAACCCATCATCTAATAACTACTCCACATTGCATTCCCTTAGTCCCATGAATGGTGAAGGTTCATGTAGTCGACGTTCACATGACACCACTAAGGGAATCACTACATATATATCATCAAAATATCAAACACATATCAAACTCACATGATTACTTGCAACATGACTTCTCCCGTGACCTCAAGAACAAAGGTAACTACTCACAAATAATAATCATGCTCAAGGTCAGAGGAGTATTGAATAGCATAATTGATCTGAACATATAATCTTCCACCAAATAAACCATATAGTAATCAACTACGTAAGGTAATCAACACTACTAGTCACCCACAGGTACCAATCTGAGGTTTCGGAACAAAGATTGAACACAAGAGATGAACTAGGGTTTGAGAGGAGATGGTGCAGTTGAAGATGTTGATGAAGATTAACCTCCCAAATATGAGAGGGGTGTTGGTGATGATGATAGCTTCGATTTCCCCCTCCGGAAGGGAAGTTCTCTCGACGGAATCGCTTTGTCGGAGGGAAAAACTGCGCCTGCGCAAGTTCTTCCTTGAGGCGGCGGTGCTACGTCTCGAAAGTCCTCCTCTGATTTTTTTCTTGGTCAAGAATGACCTTATACCAGAGGATGGGCACCGGAGGTGGGCCGAGGTGGCGACAACCCATCAGGGCGTGCCCAGGGGGGCCTGGCACGCCCTAGTGGGTTGTGCCCACCTGGGAGGCCCCCTCCGGTAGTTTCCTGCTCCTGTATTTTTTGTTAAATGCAAAAATATTCTCCGTAAAATTTCAGCTTCATTGGAGTTGTGTATAATAGGTATCTCTGACGTGGTTTTCTTGGGTCTAGAATTGCAGCTGCCGGTATTTTCCCTCTTTGTGTAAACTTTGCATATTATGAGAGAAAAGGCATTAGAATCACTCCCCAAAGCATTATTATTCAAAAAAAACAAAGTAAATAACAGTAGGAAATCATGATGCAAAATGGACGTATCAACTCCCCCAATCTTAGACCTCGCTTGTCCTCAAGCGAAAGCCGATATGGAAACGCATGTCCACATGGTTTGAGAGAGAGGTGTCGATAAAAAAAATATATGGACATAGAAGCATAATGCTTATTAACATAACAACAACAAACTCTAACATAAGAACTTATTTCAATACATTTTTATCATAAAGCTTCTCATGAACAAGTAACAATTCATCACAACATAGAAGTATGAAGCATAACCTTATTGGGAACCAACAAACTATGTTCTCAGTCAACTTTGCAACTATAATTCATCATATTTTTAGGAAGGTCTCATGTCGGAGACTTTTGGCAAGTCCATATACTCAACCATCATTTAGTCTTCTATGAGTGCTAACGCTCACGGCATACCCATGAACAAAAACTTTCAACCGGACACGTAGGAAGATCAGGGCTTATAGTTTTGCCTCCCAACTCACTCACCTTCAGGGTGATGTCAACAATAATAACTCATGCTCATCCATATCCAACTGGATATATGTGCCTAGATATTTCCTCACCACATGATGCTTGCAAAATAAAAAGTAAAAAGGAATATGGAAGAATACTTTGACTTTTGCATAAAAGTAAGTGCATACAAGTAAAAGATAGGCCCTTCGCAGAGGGAAGCAGAGGTTGTCATGCACTCATTGGTTTGTATGCCCAATCCCTTAGTGTAAAAGAACGCCACGCTATATTGCCCCCTATGATAGCAACCTTTTTTATGCAGTCCGTCGCTTTTAGTACTTTGCCATCAAAATTTCATATAACGCTCAATTTTCTATTACACTATTTGATCAAAACACGTTATAGAAGCAATTTTTATTGCCTTGTTGCACCGATGAAAACATACTTGAAGGATCTTTCTCGATCCATAGGTAGGTATGGTGGAAACTCAAGGAAAGAGTTTTGTTTGGGTTTTTGGATGCACAAGTAGTATCTCTAATTAGTGCGGAATTTTTGGCTAGCAAAGATATTGGGCAAGCACCACTTGTTAAAGGATCTGTGACAATGTAACTTCTATGTGGATATGGACTAGCATAAATCATTACGTTGTCTTCTTCGTCCAACATCAACAATTTTGACTTATAATATTTGATGGGGGCTCATAATCATAAAAGATGTCCAAGATGGTGTATTTGCATGTGGATGTTCTCTTCCCTTATTATTTCTTTCATGAATTTCATTATTTACCAATGCTATGCTTGTCAATCTCCAATAAATTTTACTACTTATGTAGCGACCCGACCTGAAAGGTCAAGTCTCCGGTGTCTCCGTACCATCCCAAGATCATGCTGGTACACACACGGTACATCAATGTATATATCAAAGGGAAATCACACAACATTTTATTAACGAAATCTCATATCGAGTCCTTTATTACAATAATCATTACAATAAAGTGGCTGAAGGCCAACTCATGAGAATAACTAAGTCTTGTGGAAGCGTCACGGTAGATGAGTCCATCTGACTCCAAAGGGCATCTTGCCAAGCGTAGATCGTGTCCTCACTCCTGGTCGGAAAAGTACTCTGCAACATGATACGTTGCAGCCGTGTAGGTCAGCATATGGAATATGCCGGCAAAGTCACCAAAGAGGGGGGGGGGGTGAAAATAATCAGCTAGTCTACATGCATATATGGCAGGTGGGGTGGTATGTTTTTGCGTAAAGCCAAGTTTTTCCTACATCAAGAGAGTGGGCTAAGAAAAAAATATTACTGAGTTGGTTGATTAATGAGATGGTTCCGCCAACCAATTCTCATACCCAAATTATTAATACCCACATCATCATATTAATTGTGTTGAGAATTCTGGAAGTTTCAGTTCCTTTGGCTCAAGTCGCCCATGACCGTGGACACGGCTAATCAATTAGGTTGAGTACTCTGCAGAGCTTTGCACACGTTCCCCACAACATCTGATCGCCTCCGTTGGATTCCTCGCACTTCAGGGTGTTTGAGGAACGGATGACCAAAACATGGTCTTCAAAGGGGTCCCACTTAGACTCTGTCGGTGCCCATCCTTTCCTACCGTTCTTCTACATCTCGTAGCACCGCCTGTCCAGTGTCGCCACAATATCCAACCAAGCTAGAGCCCATAATGGCTTGTGGCTGTGCAGGTAAGCCTTGGGTCTTGAAGCATCCTTCCATCCCTTCGTGCCTGGGTGGACCTTTCCGCATGAATACTGGCACATCTCCAGCATCACCTAGGCTAACCACTGGTTTCTCCAGGGCGCCATTCAACCATCATCCACCCAGAGGTGAGTTGAAAACTTGAAGTCTTGAAGTCTTGATCATCATAGGTCTTGAAGTTATTACCTCACAACCCTCATGATTCACACAACCCACCCCGTCTACTAACAGCATAGCAAAACAAATTTAACGTTTCCCGGGGCCAAAGTTGTCAAAGGGGTTGAGGGGGGGGTGCCTACCACATGATACTACTTCAATGTAATCAAGTTTCCAACTAACCTATATTGCATGCAATTGGGGAGATGGTAGAACTAATGCATATAAAACATGGGTAAAACATGATCAAGGTGACTTGCCTGATTGATGATCTTCGTACGTGAGTGACTCTAGGTAACAAGCTTCGCACTCCGGGTAATCTAACGAATCAAACAAGCACTCAATAAGCATACAACAAAATATTTAACTCACAAACATCAATAATGAACTAATAAACAATGAAGACAAAACAATGCACAAATCACAAGCAAGAAAACACACAAAGTTTGTTTTCTAAAGGATGATGGGAAAATCACTACTAACATAACAAAACTATTTGTATTAACAAAACAATGGTTGACAGCAAGCAAACAATAAATATTTTTACTAATAAACAGAATAAAATTAATTTAAAGTTTTGTAAGAAAAACTTTAGTAAAGTTCTGATAAACAAAACTATATGAAGCAACTATAGTTTTACTAACAAGGAGAAAACAAAACTTATTATTTATTACTAAGACATTATCTTAACAGAAAAGAAAACTACTAAAAACTTGTCTTAGGAAACAGAATTTAAATTATATAAAACTTGTTGAAAGAAAAACAATTACTAACTAGTTGTTTTAATCAAATTAAATCTATTAGAAAAGAAGTTGTGATTCCTATATTAACAAAGAAATAAACTAAACAATTTTATTTTTTTACTAACAGTAAGTAAAACACCTAAAGTTTAACTAACAGAACCTACTAAATCAAATAAAACTAAATCTAATTTAAACCAACTAAAAACTAAGTTAAATAAAACTATACTAACTAATAGGCAGAACTGTTTATAGCTAAAACACTAATAAGAATCATCCTAAAAATCCTCAAACTAAACATGGAGGTAGTCCTAACTAAGACCAAACAGTAGCAAAAAGATTCATATCAAAATCTATTTTCAAACTCTAGTTATTCAGATTTGAATGTTTTGAGCAAATTTGATTCAATTCAAATTTTATAGTTCAAATTTGAAATTTAAAAGTACCGGGTGAAACTACATGAAAAATGTGAGCTATTGCAAAAAGAATCAACTCAAAACATCAAACAGATTAAAAGTTATAGCTAAAACAAATTTTGAAAAGCTTCTGTTAACTAAAACTAAACAAAAAAAGAAAAAAATAAATCTATCGGACGGCCAGGGTGACGTGTTTGGTTCCTATTGGCTGGCTAGCGCGTGCGTTGGATGGTTGCGGGCGGTCGGCCGAAGCTAAGGGAAAAACGGTTTGCCGTTTTAATTGTTCTAATCAGGGCCGTAGATCTAAGATCGAACGGTGAGGGAGGTGCTCGATGACTTACCGGAGAGGGAGGAGGAACGCCGGCAATGGTGGCGGCGGCCTGTGGTCGGAGGAGGTCGGGGAGGTGTCTCCGGAGGTCGAGGGAGGCAGCCGAGGAGCTCAGGAGATAGCGGCGGTCCTCCGGCGTCGAACGGTGGCGTCGGTGGGGCGCGGGGACGACCGAGGCGTTGGCTACGATCGATGGGGAGCTCCGGTGGTGGTTGCAACTCCGGCGAGCTCTCCTGCGATGGTCTGGCGACGGGAGAGAGGGGTCGGGGTGGGAATGGAGGCGGGGGAGCTGGCGCTCTGATATAGGCCGGAGAGGGGGCTCGGGAAAAGTAAGGGGAGAAGATCCCGCGGCGAGTGGATCTCGCCGGCGTCGGCGCGCGCGGAGGAAGGGGATGACCGACGCGGGATCCTCGGCGGACGGGTGGGGCCCGGGTGTCAGCGAGAGGAAGGGCGTCGGCAGCGTGTCCGTCGGCCGAAATCAAGGGGATTCGGCATTTAAAGGGGTGGGCCGGCCCGATCTGTTATTAGTTCCTTTCCTTTTTAATAAAACAGCGTAGTAAAAAGCTTTTATTGCAAATAATATATTTCCAAACATAGGAGTATTATATATCAAAATTATCAGAATAAAATATTCCATTTAATGAACATTTGTATTCTTGTATTTGAATACTTTGATTTTTTTTTTCAGAATTGGCCTATTTGTTTTTAATTTCTTTTGCAAATATTTTCAAAATAACCCCTGGTTTTTATTGTTCAAATAAATCACCAATTTGGTCCTGGTGTGGAGTGTCATATTCCTTCTCTCTTATTTGAAATTTTTAACAAGAATTGAAATAGGTGAAAGCAACATGGAAAAATATAGGAAGGGCTTTCAAAATTTGAAAAGGGGCATTTCAACAATACCACACATTCAAGCAATGATGATGATAGATGGATAGCTATATTCATAACATTCCAAAATGGAATTTTGGGATGTTACAAACCTACCCACCTTAAGATGAATCTCGCCCTCGAGATTCGGGTTGGCTAGAAAATAGGTGCGGGTGGTCTCTACGAAGATCTTCTTCGCGTTCCCAGGTGGCTTCTTCCTCGGTGTGGTGACTCCACAAAACCTTACAGAACTTGATGATCTTGCTGGGGGTAACTCTGTTGGAAGTCCCGAGGATCTTGACAGGCTTCTCCTCTTAAGTCAGATCACTGTCAAGCTGTATGGCTTCTAGGGGCACGGTGTCTCTCAAAGGGATATCATCCATCTCAGCATGGCATTTCTTCAGCTGGGACACATGAAACACATCATGAACTCCGGACAGTCCTTCCGGCAATTCCAGCTTGTATGCAACTTCGTCTCTACGTTCAAGAATTTTGTAGGGGCCTATGAATCTGGGTGCTAGCTTTCCTTTAACACCAAACCTCTTGATTCCTCAAAGCGGGGACACACGAAGATATGCTCAGTCTCCCACTTCATACGTTATTTCCTCGCGCTTCTTGTCAGCATAGCTCTTCTGCCAGGATTGAGCTATCTTGAGTCTGTCACGTATCAACTTGACTTTATCCTCTGAATCTCGAATAAGGTTGGGACCAAAAAGTTTTCGGTCTCCCACACCATCCCACGTCAGTGGTGTTCTGCACCTCCTTCCGTATAAAGCTTCGAAAGGGGCCATCTTCAGACTGGTCTGATAACTGTTGTTGTATGAGAATTCTGTGTAAGGCAAGTTATCATCCCAACTAGACCCATAGTCTAGTGCACAAGCTCTCAACATGTCTTCCAGAATCTGATTGACTCTCTCAGTCTGGCCATCTGTTTGCGGATGAAATGTTGTACTGAATTTCAGCCTCAAACCCAAAGTTTCATGTAGCTGATGCCAAAACTTTGAGGTAAATTGTGTTCCTCTATCTGACATGATACTCCTCGTAAATCCACGCAGACACACGATCCTGGTCATGTGTATCTTGGCTAACTTACCATTGGTATAGGTGGTCTTCACCGGGATGAAGTGAGCCACCTTGGTCAAGCGATCAACCACTACCCAGATGGAATCATAACCTGTATGGGTCCTGGGCAATCCTGTCATGAAATCCATACCCAACTTTTCCCATTTCCACTCGGGTATCGGCAAAGGTTGGAGTAACCCTGCTGGTTTCTGATGTTCCGCCTTTACTCGCTGACAAACATCGCATATTGCAACATGTTCCGCAATGTCCTTCTTCATGCCTGTCCACCAATAGCTTTCTTTCAAGTCCAGATACATCTTGGTATTTCCTGGGTGTATCGAGTAAGGTGAATTGTAGGCTTCCTGAAGTATCAACTTCCTGAGCTCTGGGTCATTGGGCACATAGATGCGGTTCTCAAACCACAGAGTTCCGTGTTCATCCTCACGAAAACCTTTAGCTTTACTATCTTTCATTCTTTGCTTAATCTCAGCTATTTCCTTGTCTGTCTTCTGGGTTTCACGAATTCTTTCGGTCAAGGTGGACTGAATTTCCAGTGTAGCAACATATCCTCTTGGAACTATCTCTAGCCTGAGCTCTCTGAGATCATCGGCTAACTCTTGGGGTAATCCTCCCGCTGTGAGTGTGTTTACATAAGTTTTCCGACTCAAGGCATCGGCTACAACATTAGCCTTACTTGGATGGTAGTGTAATCTCATGTCATAGTCCTTGATTAACTCTAACCATCTCCTCTGTCTGAGGTTCAATTCTTTCTGCGTGAAGATATTCTTCAGGATCTTATGATTAGTGTAAACATCACAACTATTTCCGATAAGGAAATGTCTCCAGGTCTTGAGTGTGTGCACTACGGCTGCTAATTCCAAGTCATGGGTGGCATAATTCAACTCATGAGGTCGTAGTTGTCTGGATGCATAAGCTACAACCTTACCATCTTGCATGAGTACTCCTCCAAGTCCTTGACGTGAGGCATCACAGTAAACCTGGAAATCCTTCCAAATATTGGGCAAGATCAATACTGGGGCTGTGACCAAACGTTTCTTTAACTCCTGGAAACTGGCTTCACATTCCTCAGTCCAAACATACTTGGATTCTTTCTTCAACAACTCTGTCATGGGCTTGGCAATCTTTGAGAAGTTCTCAATGAACCTCCGGTAATATCCGGCAAGTCCTAGGAAACTGTGGATCTCCTTAACTGAGGTGGGTGACTTCCACTCGGTGACGGCTTCAACCTTAGCGGGGTCCACTGCTATTCCATCTTAGGAAATAACATGTCCAAGGAATCCGACTTCCGTCAGCCAAAATTCACATTTGCTGAACTTGGCATATAATTGATGCTCCCTCAGCTTCTCCAGAACTAAACGTAAATGTTCCTTGTGTTCTTCCTTGTTCTTGGAGAATATCAAAATGTCATCAATGAACACCACGACAAACTTGTCCAGGTAGTCCATGAATATTTTGTTCATCAAACTCATGAAGTAAGCCGGAGCATTTTTCAAACCAAAAGACATGACGGTATACTCATACAAGCCATACCTTGTGGTGAAAGCTATTTTGGGTATATCCTGTTCATGAATTTTCAACTGGTGATACCTTGATCGAAGATCAATCTCGGAGAATACTTTGGCTCCTACGAGCTGATCAAACAAGTCATTAATCATCGCCAGAGGATACTTGTTCTTGATAGTCACCTCGTTCAAGGCACGATAGTCAACTACCATTCTCAAGGTTTTATCCTTCTTCTCCACCAAAAGTACTGGGGCTCCCCAAGGTAAAGAACTTGGGCGAATGTACCCCTTGTCCAATAACTCCTTGATTTGCTTCTTGATTTCCAGTAGATCATTTGCGGGCATCCGATAGGGTCTCTTGGAAATTGGAGCTGTTCCTGGCAATAGCTCTATCAGAAACTCAATCTCCCTATCTGGTGGCATGCCTGGTAATTCTTCTGGGAATACATCCGGAAAGTCTTTTACCACAGGTACTTCCTCCTCAACAACTCCCGTGAGAGAATTTAACCGAGCACTCATCTGTGTGCGTCGGGATACATACTTAATCCTCTTGTTCTCTGGGGTGGTGAGCAAGACAGACTTGCTGGGACAGTCAAGATTTCCTTCATACTTGGTCATCCAATCCATGCCTAGGATTACATCCAATCCTTGTGACTCTAAGACGATGAGGTCGGTGGGAAAAACATGTTTTCCTATATTGAGTTTCAAGGCATGGCATCCTATCGCTGCCATCATCATACCTCCTGGGGAACTGACCTTAAAGGGCTGACTAAGGGTTCTGGTGGGCAAACCATATTTTTCCACAACTACCCTTGATATGAATGAATGAGTTGCACCGGAATCAAAAAGTACTATAACAGGACGTGAATGCGATAAAAACTTACCAACCACAGTCTCGGGTTGATCATAGACTTCCTCCACATCAATGTGGTTCACTTGAGCACGAGGAAACGGAGTGGGCTTCTTAATTGCTGCGTTGCCGTTGTTGTTGCCTTTTCCATTGCCTTGCTTGCTCTGGGGACACTCAGTAGCGTAGTGCCCTGTCTTCTGACACTTGAAGCAGGTGATGTGACTCAGATCCTTCTGAGTAGAAGCGTGACGGTGCTGGTTGTTGTTCCCATTCCCATTGTCATTCTTGAAGTTGCTATGGTTGGGACGAGTATTCCCACTTCCTCCATGATTGTGGCCTCCATGGTTGTGCACGGCATGAGTGTGTTTTCCAAACTTACCGGTTCCTGATCCGGTATTCCCTGAGTATGGGGAGTAGTGAAGCTTCTGATGAGCTCCAGAGTTAAACTTCCCGTGAGTGTACTTCCTCTTGCGGTTCTCAATTTGCTGCTGTTTACCCTCCAAGATGAGGGCCTTGTCCACCAACTCTTGGTAGTTGTTGAAGGTAGCCACTATCAGCTGCATGCTCAACTCATCGTTGAGTCCTTCCATAAACTTCTCCTGCTTGGCCGCATCATCGGCCACATCTCCTGGGGCATAATGGGCCAACATGCTGAACTCTTCCACATATTGGGCAACAGAACGATTACCCTGGCGCAAGTTGCGAAACTCGTGCTTCTTCAGACTCATGGCTCCAGCTCAGACATGAGCGGTGCGGAAAACAAGCTTGAACTGCTCCCAGGTCACACCTGCAATAGGATAAGTGGTGGTGTAGTTCTCCCACCATGAACCTGCTGGTCCTTCCAGTTGATGTGCGGCAAAGCGCACCTTCTCAGCGTCAGTGCATCCAGCGGTGATGAGTTCTCTCTCCATCTTGCGGAGCCAGTCATCTGCCACAATGGGCTTAGTGCTGCTGGAGAAAGTTGGAGGGTTCAACCTCAGAAAATGGGTGAGGTTGTCAGTCTGAGGTGGATGGTGGTTGTTGTTGTTCTGGTTGTTGGTCTGATTCTGAATCAACAGCTGCATCAGTGCATTCTGCTGCTGGAGGAGTTGCGTGAGTTCCGGTGGGAAGGTGGAGTCGGACTCACGGCATGGAGGCATCTTGCTGTTTTTAGAGGGATGAGAATTAGAATAGAACAAGGGTTTAGAAAGAAATTCACTACCCATATGCAATGCACAAACATATCATATCAATCACTCATTCATTAACTCAAGTTCAAACATCGAGGATACAAGAGTCAATCAAACCAAACATCGACCTACGATTGAACGTCGGAAAATAAAAGATACATTGGAGGGCATGACTAAAGTTCTCCTCATAAGTGCATAGTCGTTGGTCCTCTGGTGGTGCTCTCCTCATAGTCTTCATCGTCGCTGATGAAGGGTGCCATATCTCCTTCGGGGTGAAGATTTTCCCCCATGTCTAGCTGCTCCTCCAGAGTTGCGATGCGTGTATTCTGCTCATCGATCCTCTCTAGAAAGTCCTTCACTTCATGCTCATGTTCATAGTGGGCCTCCCGCAGATCAGCTTCAAGGTCCAGCTCGTAGTTCATCAGGTTCTTGATAGTCTTCGTGTCAGCACGCACACGAAGCTCTAGCGTCCTGACATGCGTTTCCAGGGTCTGGATATATGACATGGTGGAGTCTCCCATGGGGTTGGTGATGATGTTGCCATGGGCATCTCTGCGGCAACGTAGGAAGATAGGGGCTTATAGTTTTGCCTCCCAACTCACTAACCTTCAGGGTGATGTCAACAATAATAACAAATGCTCATCCATATCCAACTGGTTATATGTGCCTAGATCTTTCCTCACCACATGATGCTTGCAAAATAAAAAGTAAAAAGGAATATGGAAGAATACTTTGACTTTTGCATAAAAGTAAGTGCATACAAGTAAAAGATAGGCCCTTCGCAGAGGGAAGCAGAGGTTGTCATGCACTCATTGGTTTGTATGCCCAATCCCTTAGTGTAAAAGAACGCCACGCTATATTGCCCCCTATGATAGCAACCTTTTTTATGCAGTCCGTCGCTTTTAGTACTTTGCCATCATAATTTCATATAACGCTCAATTTTCTTTTACACTATTTGATCAAAACACGTTTTAGAAGCAATTTTTATTGCCTTGTTGCACCGATGAAAACATACTTGAAGGATCTTTTTCGATCCATAGGTAGGTATGGTGGAAACTCAAGGAAAGTGTTTTGTTTGGGTTTTTGGGTGCACAAGTAGTATCTCTAATTAGTGCGGAATTTTTGGCTAGCAAAGATATTGGGAAAGCACCACTTGTTAAAGGATCTGTGACAATGTAACTTCTATGTGGATATGGACTAGCATAAATCATTACGTTGTCTTCTTCGTCCAACATCAACAATTTTGACTTATAATATTTGATGGGGGCTCATAATCATAAAAGATGTCCAAGATGGTGTATTTGCATGTGGATCTTCTCTTCCCTTATTATTTCTTTCATGAATTTCATTATTGACCAATGCTATGCTTGTCAATCTCCAATAAATTTTACTACTTATGTAGTGACCCGACCTGAAAGGTCAAGTCTCCAGTGTTTCCATACCATCCAAGATCATGCTGGTACACACACGGTACATCAATGTATATATCAAAGGGAAATCACACAACATTTTATTAACGAAATCTCATATCGAGTCCTTTATTACAATAATCATTACAATAAAGTGGCCGAAGGCCAACTCATGAGAATAACTAAGTCTTGTGGAAGCGTCATGGTAGATGAGTCCATCTGACTCCAAAGGGCATCTTGCCAAGCGTAGAGCGTGTCCTCACTCCTGGTCAGAAAAGTACTCTGCAACATGATACATTGCAGCCGTGTAGGTCAGCATATGGAATATGCCGGCAAAGTCACCAAAGAGGGGGGTGAAAATAATCAGCTAGTCTACATGCATATATGGCAGGTGGGGTGGTAAGTTTTTGCGTTAAGCCAAGTTTTTCCTACATCAAGAGAGTGGGCTAAGAAAAAAATATTACTGAGTTGGTTGATTAACGAGATGGTTCCGCCAACCAATTCTTATACCCAAATTATTAATACCCACATCATCATATTAATTGTGTTGAGAATTCCGGAAGTTTCAGTTCCTTTGGCTCAAGTCGCCCATGACCGTGGACACGACTAATCAATTAGGTTGAGTACTCTGCAGAGCTTTGCACACGTTCCCCACAAGATTTGATCACCTCCGTTGGATTCCTCGCACTTCAGGGTGTTTGAGGAACGGATGACCAAAACATGGTCTTCAAAGGGGTCCCACTTAGACTCTGTCGGTGCCCATCCTTTCCTACCGTTCTTCTACATCTCGTAGCACCGCCTGTCCAGTGTCGCCACAATATCCAACCAAGCCAGAGCCCAGAATGGCTTGTGGCTGTGCTGGTAAGCCTTGGGTCTTGAAGCATCCTTCCATCCCTTCGTGCCTGGGTGGACCTTTCCGCATGAATACTGGCACATCTCCAGCATCACGTAGGCTAACCACTGGTTTCTCCAGGGCGCCGTTTAATTATCATCCACCCGGAGGTGAGTTGAAAACTTGAAGTCTTGAAGTCTTGATCATCATAGGTCTTGAAGTTATTACCTCACAACCCTCATGATTCACACAACCCACCCCGTCTACTAACAGCATAGCAAAACAAATTTAACGTTTCCCGGGGCCAAAGTTGTCAAAGGGGTTGAGGGGGGGGGGTACTTACCACATGATACTACTTCAATGTAATCAAGTTTCCAACTAACCTATCTTGCATGCAATTGGGGAGATGGTAGAACTAATGCATATAAAACATGGGTAAAACATGATCAAGGTGACTTGCCTGATTGATGATCTTCATACGTGAGTGACTCTAGGTAACAAGCTTCACACTCCAGGTAATCTAACGAAGCAAACAAGCACTCAATACGCATACAACAAAATATGTAACTCACAAACATCAACAATGAACTAATAAACAATCAAGACAAAACAATGCACAAATCACAAGCAAGAAAACACACAAAGTTTGTTTTCTAAAAGATGATGGGAAAATCACTACTAACATAACAAAACTATTTGTATTAACAAAACAATGGTTGACAGCAAGCAAACAATAAATATTTTTACTAATAAACAGAATAAAATTAATTTAAAGTTTTGTAAGAAAAACTTTGGTAAAATTTTGATAAACAAAACTATATGAAGCAACTATAGTTTTACTAACAAGGAGAAAACAAAACTTATTATTTATTACTAAGACATTATCTTAACAGAAAAGAGAACTACTAAAAACTTGTCTTAGGGAACAGAATTTAAATTATATAAAACTTGTTGAAAGAAAAACTATTACTTACTAGTTGTTTTAATCAAATTAAACCTATTAGAAAAGAAGTTGTGATTCCTATATTAAAAAAGAAATAAACTAAACAATTTTATATTTTTACTAACAGTAAGTAAAACACCTAAAGTTTAACTAACAGAACCTACTAAATCAAATATAACTAAATCTAATTTAAACCAACTAAAAACTAAGTTAAATAAAACTATACTAACTAATAGGCAGAAACTGTTTATAGCTAAAACACTAATAAGAATCATCCTAAAATCCTCAAACTAAACATGGAGTTAGTCCTAACTAAGACCAAACAGTAGCAAAAAGATTCATATCAAAATCTATTTTCAAACTCTAGTTATTCAGATTTGAATGTTTTGAGAAAATTTGATTCAATTCAAATTTTATAGTTCAAATTTGAAATTTAAAAGTACAGGGTGAAACTACATGAAAAATGCGAGCTACTACAAAAAGAATCAACTCAAAACATCAAACAGATTAACAGTTATAGCTATAACAAATTTTGAAAAGCTTCTGTTAACTAAAACTAAACAAAAAAGAAAAAAATAAATCTATCGGACGGCCAGGGTGACGTGGCAGGTTCCTATTGGCTGGTTAGCGCGTGCGTTGGATGGTTGTGGGCGGTCGGCCGAAGCTAAGGGAAAAATGGTTCGCCGTTTTAATTGTTCTAATCAGGGTCGTAGATCTAAGATCGAACAGTGAGGGAGGTGCTCGAGGACTTACCGGAGAGGGAGGACGAACTCCGGTGATGGTGGCGGCGGCCGGTGGTCGGAGAAGGTCGGGGAGGCATCTCCGGCGATCGAGGGAGCCAACGGAGGAGCTCAGGCGACAGCGGCAGTCCTCCGGCATCGAACGGTGGCGTCGGTGGGGCGCGGGGACGACCGAGGCATTGGCTACGATCGATGGGGAGCTCCGGTGGTGGCTGCAACTCCGGCGAGCTCTCCTGCGACGGTCTGGCGATGGGAGAGAGGGGTCGGGGTGGGAATGGAGGCGGGGGAGCTGGCGCTCTTATATAGGCCGAAGAGGGGGCTCGGGAAAAGGAAGGGGAGAAGATCCCGCGGCGAGTGGATCTCGACGGCGTCGGCGCGCGCGGAGGAAGGGGATGGCCGACGCGGGATCCTTGGCGGACGGGTGGGGCCCGGGTGTCAGCAAGAGGAAGGGCGTCGACAGCGCGTCGGTCGGCTGAAATCAAGGGGATTCGGCATTTAAAGGGGTGGGCCGGCCCGATCAGTTATTAATTCCTTTCCTTTTTAACAAAACAACGTAGTAAAAAGCTTTTATTGCAAATAATATATTTCCAAACATAGGAGTATTATATATCAAAATTATCATAATAAAATATGCCATTTAATGAACATTTTTATTCCAGTATTTGAATACTTTGAAAAAAAATATTATTTTCAGAATTGGCCTATTTGTTTTTAATTTATTTTGCAAATATTTTCAAAATAACCCCTGGTTTTTATTGTTCAAATAAATCACCAATTTGGTCCTGGTGTGGAGTGTCATATTCCTCCTCTCTTAGTTGAACTTTTTACCAAGAATTCAAATAGGTGAAAGCAACATGGAAAAATATAGGAAGGGCTTTCAGAATTTGAAAAGGGGCATTTCAACAATACCACACATTCAAGCAATGATGATGATAGATGCATAGCTATATTCATAACATTCCGAAATGGAATTTTGGGATGTTACAACTTATACTTTTCCTTATGTGATGTCATTACTCACCATAAAATTAGCATATGATTCTTTTCATTTGTTTATTTTCCTTGATTTGATTGCAACAAGAAACTAGAGAGGCAAAAACTCAAACTGAACTTTATTATATAACTTTCATTCAGTTACAAAGATAGATAGGCCACGAAACTGACACACGAAAATAGATCATACTAAACTTTTATTCAACTTAATCAAAGGGAAACTAAAGATAAAACTAAAATAGGTAAAGGTGAATAAAAGTGGTGGTGATACGATACTAGGGCACCTCCCCCACGCTTGGCTCAAGCCAAGGGGAGTGCCCATACCCATGTGCTCAAGTCTCCTTTGGTGGTGGTGATGAAGAAGGTGGAGGTGTAGAGAAAGCCTTCTTCTTCAACTTATATTTAAGCATAAAGTGTTCCTCCCTTAGGTCATCACTCTCCAACTCAAGCTTTAGTATCCTTTGGCCTAGGACCTTCTTGCTTTCCTGCAGAAAACGAGACGAGATAAATTAGACCTTAGGTTTGTATCTTCTAGGGAGGCTTGATTTCTTGAATTCCGCATGCATATCTCCAGGTTGAGGCAATGGATCATCCTCTTCCTTAGAGTTGTCATCTATTGTTTCCTTCATGGTAGCATCTTCTTACTCCTCCGAGGTCCATAGATAGGGGTAAATTTCCCTAAATATCTTCGGGTCTGGAACATAGGGATCAACATGGCTCTCTCCCTCCGAATCTTGAGAAAACATATTTCTAGATCTGCTAGGGAAACAACACAAAACAAGAACGGAGGATTTTTCTATGACGCAGTTGTCAAAACAATCGGGGGTATATATAGAGAATTTTTATTCTTGGGAAACAAGCATTTGGAAGGAAAACGGAGTCGGGAAGGCATCCAAGGTGCGCACAATCCACGAGGGCGCACCCAGGGGTGCCTGGCGCATCCTGGTGTATCGTGCTCGCCTCGATCACCTTCCTGTTTATTTTTTTATTTACAAAATTCTAAAATATTCCAAAACTGACAAAAAATATTTTTGCATATTTTCCGGAGTCTGTTTACTTACCGTATCACGTACCTCCTATTTTTAAGTATTCTGGAGTGTCCCGGAAGGTTTCTTTTCTGTGTTCCTCCAGTGTCATGGTTTGGATAACATTGCTTTCAACGTTAATAGGCGTACCTGAGATATAGTGCTTAATTCTTTGTCCATTGACCACCTTCGGGTTAGTACCTTCGGGCTTATTAATCTTGTTAGCTCTAGAATGATAAACCTCTTCGATAATATATGGTCCTTCCCATTTTGAGAGAAGCTTTCCTACAAAAAATCTTAAACGAGAGTTGAAGAAAAGAACATAATTTCCTATTTTGAATTCCCGTTTTTGGGTTCTTTTGTCATGCCATCTTATTACTTTTCTTTCATTAGTCTGGCATTTTCATAGGCTTGGGTTCTCCACTCATCTAGTGAGCTAATATCAAATAACCTCTTTGTTGGGGATATAACCACGTGGTAAGACCCGCCCAGGAGGGGCTAGGTCATACCTGGCAGCTCGTAATCAAGTGGGCCAGGAGATGATGGCTGGGCCATGTGACGGCTTGTCCTATGGGCCAAGATGGAGGCCCGGAGATAGAAGATTGGTGTGAGACCCGGGGGGCTGAGCCGCCCGGAGACGACTTTCCCAAGAAGGCAAGGCGGCTTAGAGACAGGATTGTATACGGTGCAAGAGTCAGTTTGAGATTCATGTAACCCAGGGCCTTGGCCTCCTATATAAAGGTGAGACCCTTGGGAGATTTAGGGGGAGAACCAATTGATCGAGAGCTAGGTCAAGCGAATATGCTCCCTTGTAATCGATACTCCAATCAATACAAACACAAAGTAGGACGTAGGCTTTTACCTCTTCTCAAGGGGCCAAACCTGGGTAAACCCATGTCTTTCGTCCCGGTCAACACCTTTGAGTCCACCGACTTAGCGATGGCCTTGAACCTGTCTCTGGACATCTCCCGTGAAAAAACCACGACGGTTGGCGCCCACCTTGGGGCTAGCATGCGGTGGTGTTGAGTTCTCAAAGGGATCTCTCCCAGGGATCAAAGGATATGCCGTCGGCTTGATGACAAAGAGTCACCGCGGTAAGCTCTACATCGACGATGCAGGATCGGGACCGGAGGCCGACTCACTTTAGTACGGGTACCGGGTTCCCTTTGGCAAGATGCACATGTTAATTGGCAAGATCAACGGATGCACACCCGAGCCGGACGTCTGCACTGACCTCATCGAGCCGACCCAACATACGCAACCCGCCCATGTTCAACCCGTGCGAAAGAGTGTTTTCGTTGGCTTCATGCAAGCGAGGGAAGATTCCGTATCAGGAGGGGAAAACTTGGCTTTCTCGGATGAGGGGTCCTCCAGCAGAGAGGCAAAGTCAATCTACCAGCTTCATGACGGCGGGCTAGGGGGCTATGCCGAGGGTGAGAGTATTTCGGATACCTACGTCCCGCCGAGCCGAGCCGCCGTATTTATGGCTGGCCCGGCACTGGCTTTCAACAACACGACATACGGAGTGGCAGCGGGGGCAGCCACACCTGAAGCTGAGCCCCCAAGCTGTCGGCTCATGTCTTGCTGGAACTTATGAATGAGTTAACGGCCCTGATGGCCACGGAAGTAACAGCTGGAAATCAAGCAGAGTGCAATGCAGAGATTACTCGGATTAAGGAACAGATGGCTCAGGATCAGGAGGATATCAACCTGTTGCAGGTGCAGATCAACGCTGAGTCTAAACGTTTGAGGGCGGAGGCTCTCCGTTTTAGCTTGCACCAGCGAGCTTCGGAGGCGATTCAGCAAAGGGGGACCCAGGTCGGTCTCCCTATTTAGCCTCCAAACCTCTTCGAACATTCCGGGGACGGGGCCGAGTACGACGCCGGTGGTGACCCGGGCCGCATAGGCACTACGGCAGCCAGACCCGCCACGAAGGATTGGACCCCGCCGCGACACTTGGCAACACCGCCTGGCCATTACTGTAACCCGATGGAAAATATGATAGCGGCAGCTGCCAGGCTTGACGCCATACCTTTTGCTGAAGGAACGCTATTTGCCGAGGAGGCACGAAACGCGATTAATCTTTTACATATAGCGGTGGCTCAACAAGAAAAACATACATACAGCCGGAGTCGGGTGCACTCCATGCCTGTTCATAGTCGTAGTTACAGCCGGCGCATAGAATCTCCGGCGGTTTCTAGCAACGAGCAAAGGCGTAACCCTCCCACTGGTAACACGCCTGGAAGGGATGTTCAGGAGATCATGGATAGGGGGTGGGCTCAATGAGGATCAACGCCGATGGCACACTACCCGACGACTCTAGAGCTGGCGCCAACAAACCCTCCCGCCTCTACAGGTGTTAGCACCTCGTCTAGGGGAGTTGGTGTGCCATGCCTCATGGCGGATTTACGGAATGAGCTTTTGCCTAAGGATTTTAAAGGACCGTGGAAGGTGCCTAATTACACGACGGATCTGCCCCTGAGGCCTGGATCGAAAGCTATGAGCTTGCCATGGAGATGCTGGACGTCAGCGAGGCGGTTTGCGCGAAATACTTCATCATGATGTTGGAAGGACCGGCTCGCACTTGGTTGAAGGGTTTGCCTCCTAATACCATCACATCTTGGGCCGAGTTGAAGGCGTGCTTTATTAAGACCTTCAAGGGAACGTGCAAACAACCTATGACGATCATGGATCTTGACCATTGTGTGCAGTAGGAAGGTGAGTCGGCGGACCTTAGGTCTGGCGGGTTTCGAAAGCTATCCACTCATCTGAGAATATCTCAGTGTCTCAAGCGGTCTTGATTTTGGAGAAAAACTATCACTTTTTGCCCCTTAAGCAGAAGCTCGGGCGGTTGAAGCGTTCCTGTCTGGATATGGGTGAGCTCATGACGGCTGTCACCAAGTACGCCAATTCAGATACCACCAAGGACCCGAGCTCCGATGATGAGAGAACAGTTCAGGGTAAGAAGAACAATGGGAAGAGTGAACAGCAGAACGGGGCTGGCAACGGAAACCCGGGCTAGCGGAAGAACCCCGATGGCGTATCAGAGTTGGTGGCAAATACCAACACTGGGAACAACCGTGTCAAGGGTAATGGGAACTTCAGGCCGCCCTTTGACAAGAGTAAAGCTCCTTTCAAACTAGAAGATATGCTCAACAAACCCTACCCGGAGCACATCTGGCTTGATGTTTGTCAAAAAGTTAGTATACCATTTTAGGTATCCTCATAGTATCATCATGGACAATGGAACAAATTTGTCCAAGGGGGCTATGAAGGCGTTCTGTGAAAGTGAGCACATCCGGCTTGATGTTTCTACTGTTGCTCATCCGCAGTCCAATAGTCAGGCAGAGCTTGCTAACCAGGAAATCCTCAGAGGTATCACGCCTCGACTTATGGTTCCTCTACAACGGTCACCGTATTGTTGGGTTGAGGAGTTGCCATCTGTTCTTTGGATCATCAGAACAACGCCCAACAGGTCCACAGGCTATACGCCTTTCTTGATGGTTTACGGGGCAGAAGCCGTGTTGCCAAGTGATATACGTCATGACTTGCCATGAGTGTCGGCTTATGTTGAAGCGGATAATGAGATGGCGCGTTAGGACATGTTGGATGCTTTGGATGAAGAGCGTGATCTTGCAGCAGCTCGATTGGCGATTTATCAATAGGACCTGCCCCGCTATCATAGCCACAGAGTTAAGACCTCGACGTTCCAGGAAGGCGACCTGGTGTTACGTTTGATTCAAGTTCAGACGGATGCACACAAGTTATCTCCCCCTTGGGAAGGACCCTTTGTGGTTAGCAGGAATCTCAACAATGGGTCATATTACCTCATTAATATACGAGACGAGTCACGTACTTCTAGGCAGGAGACCCACCGGCCGTGGAATATTGCTCATCTGCAGGCCTTACTAAACTTGAGTAATCGACTCCCATCGTTTTACATACATCTCTCGTTGTATATATTTCTTTTTCATATAATAAAGTTTGGCATCCCTGCAAGCCGGGGCCTCTGCCATTTTTGCATTTTAGATTTGTGCAAAGGCTGATACTTCCATAGGGTCATTTGGGGGATTCCAACCCACCGGGTTTAGCTTACACACCCTCTTGATCGGCTCTTCAGTCAAAATAACAACATTGTACGGAGGCTTGCAAACAGCGGCTTTCAAGTGGCGGTCCACAAGATGGCGGCTTACAAGTTGGTGGTCCACAAGACGGCGAGTTACAAGTTGGCGTTCCTCAATACGGTGGCGTACAAGATGGTGCAAAAGTTGACTCGGTCAACAAGGTCATTTGGGGGCTTCCAACCCACCGGGTTTAGCTTACACACCCTCTTGATCGGCTCGTCAGCCACCGTAAGGAAGATTGTATACCCAAACGTTGACTCCATCAACAAGGTCATATGGGGGCTTCCAACCCATCGGGTTTACCTTACACACCAGCTTGATCGGCTCTTCAACCACTACAAGTTGGAGTTAAACCTGCATGTATGCTGCTTCTGCTCCGCTAGGTGACCTGTCGAACTCTTGCCAGTTAATCTTGCCTAGAGACCCAGAGTTGTTCAAAATATTTGACAGTCACTCTCGTTAGAGACCCTGTACTAGTCAAGGTTAAACTAGCAGATCTTGTCACATGAGGGCCGGCTTACAGAAAGCGAGGATAAACTCACCCATCATCTACCGACTCTCCTCTATGCGGCCCATTCGTGCTCTTAAACAGTTACTCTTTTAAAGACCCTGCACTTTTTGAGGTTCAAATGACGGATTTATGTCGCGTGAGAGGTGTCTTATGGGCCCTGGGTGTACTCATGCCCTGCTGCGTCTCTCTCTGGGTCGTTGCACTCTTATTAGTTAATCTCGCCTAAAGACCCTGAGACGCTCAAAGGAGTTGACGGTCACTCTCGTTAGAGGCCCTGTACTGATTAAGAGTTCAAGCAACGAGTCCACCCAGAAGAACTGGCATATGGGTTTTCAAAAAATAAAACAAAAGAAAGCAAGGTTACAAAAGATTTCAACATCTCCGAGTTGTGCTTTTTCAAGCCGCCTTCACAACAGTACAAAACATATTGTGTCTTGTTTTTCCGGGTTTTGTTTCCTAAGATGAGCCGCCGTTAAGTATATGAAAACCCTACATTGGTACTGAGGTACTCCTTCAACCATTTCCCACACCTGCATAACACTTTTCCAAACTGTGGGGTGCTGAGGTACTCCTTCAACCATTTCCCACACCTGCATAACACTTTTGATTTTTTACCTTACTCCATTTCTTATTAATTTTATCTTTTCAGGTGTCGTCCCCTTCGTCTGGCGATTCAACTACCTCTAAGCTTCCTGCTGTGAAATCAACCCAGAGTATGTACCTTTAATTTCTAGGATATATACTATCATTGTTGTTCTTGTGCTATGCAATGACCTTTTATTTCCAGGGCTCAAGCAAAACGAAGAAAGACAACAAGTCTTGCACCACTCCTACTGCCCAAGAGCCGGAGACGGCTAAGCCGGACTCCCCCGTAGCTCACATAGAGCCTTCTGATATCGGAAAAGATGCGCCTAAAAATGCTCCTCGGCCTTCTGAGCCGGCGGAACATAATCTGGTCGCCCCTGAAAGTCCTCTAGAGGATAACCCTAAGCCGCCAAGCCCTTCAAGAGACGCCGAAGATACGGCTCTTCCAGATGTATTCGTCACTAGGATGGGTTATCACTCTCCAAACCCTCATGTGCTGACAAGACATACTAGCAAGAATGAAGCACCATCACTAGAGGAGATTTATTTTGAATTCCCCACCTTGGAGAAATTGATTGCAGATGAGTTACATGCGGGTTATCTAAACCGCCCCTCTACCAGTCGCAACATGGAGTCCAAGCTTGTTGGACTAATGAAGAAAAAATATGAGGTACACCTCTTCCCTTTCCTTTCCTTATACCCTTGTGTAGCCCCCAAGAGTTGGTTTAATATTGAAAATAGTAGACCAGGTCTTCTAATACATTGCAAATAGCTTAACCTGTAGCCCCCAAGTTACTGGTTAATATAGATAATAAGCCGGCACTTACTTGAAAGTTAAACCCAAGTGTAGCCCCCAAGTCCGTGTCAGTATGATAATGATGAGTCGGAACGTCACTATTAAAAACTGGCGAAGCATAACTCCCAAGCGTCGGCTGAATTTTCCAGAAAATGATCCAGACAAACTTCTTCTTTCAAAAGCGCCGTCTGTAGCCCCCAAGTGTCGGCTTAACCTTACAAAGATGAGCCGGAACTTTATTGTAGACTTTGAGAGAAAACACAGACATTAGCCCCCAAGTGCCAAGTTTTTTGCTTGCAGTCTGTTTGGGACTTGTATCATAATAACTTTATTATGTTGATTTATGGATACTTCATCTTTGGCAACTTATACTTCATGAACTTAACTTGTTCGATGTAGGAAGCTTTGGACATGGGCAAGTCTGATCTGGTCGGCTTAAGGGATAATCTTGTCTCCCAACAGTCTGCCCCGGCTACGGCGGAATAGAAATTGCGGGTTGCTGCTGAACAACTTGAGAAGGTCCAAACTGAATTTGCCAACTTCAAAAAGGTTACGAAATCTGATGAATCCCCCTTATCAAAACGTGCCAATGACGCTGATGAGCAACTCAAGCTTGTGTCAGAAGAGTTGAAAACCCTCAAGCACCATATATCCAAGATGACTACTGCTATCTTTGGTAAGTACCTTAAGACTTAGAAAAATTCTCTTTCCCTATTGAAAAACTCCACAGGCGGCTTATAATGTTTTACTTTCTTTGCAGGCTAGAAGAGCCACCAACTATCTTCTGACAGTTTGCTGAGGCTGAAGGCGATATACACCTTGACAAAACAACTGTACAGTGGGACCCTTTGCACCATCCAAGCCATGCTGACTGCAAAAGGCATCCCCAAATTCATGAAGGGTGTAATAGAGGTATTTCCCACTCTGCCCAAGCACATTGATGAGCTAAAGAGATCAGGCGCCAGGAAGGGAGCGATGGCTGCCCTAAGCCGGTCCCTAGCTTTTGCCCCTGAGCTGACCCCCGAAGAAATGATGGATGGCTTCCGATCCAAGAAGGACGACGGGTCTGACTTTACTGAAACTGACTATGCCAATTACATAAAGGCTTGTTGAGTTCTTGCGTCAACTCTTGTCAATGAAATTGATCTGTCATCCTACCAGGCGGCTTATGGCGCAAATAGCAAACGACTGTGTTGCCCAACCTTTGAAGCAAAGGACTTGATTCCTGGATGCCGTAAGCCACTCTTTGCCCCTCAAGTTTACCTGTCTCCCCTTTTTGATGAGGCTCAATTTGAAGCTTTATTAAACTGCAACTAGGATGTGGACAACCTGTAGATCGAAGAGGTCGAAGACCCAGCGCGGGATGACCCGCCAGTGAGTTGAAACCTATTGCTCCTGGGGGAAGATAACCCAGCCTACTGAGCCACCAAGGTTGGAAGTGTACAAAAACTTTAAGTCTTGCATTTTGGGCTCCGGGAGAGCTTTGTGATAGGCATAGCAAAAACTTGATTGCCTTTGTCGTGCCATCGCGCACGAATGGAATTGGAACCACTTTATACACTTTAATCTGCCTTGTATCCTCCCATATATTTTATCATACTTAATGGTGGCTCATCTTGCGAGACAAAAACCTGCAAAAAAACAAGACAGAATATGTTCTGAATTGTTGTGAAGGCGGCTTGAAAAAGCACAACCCGGAGATGTTGAAATCTTTTGTAACCTTGCTTTCTTTTGTTTTATTTTTCGAAAACTCATATGTCGGTTCTTCTGGGTGGACTCGCTGCTTGAAATTTTAATCAGTATAGGGTCTCTAACGAGAGTGACCGTCAACTCCTTTGAGCGTCTCAGGGTCTCTAGGCGAGATTAACCGATAAGAGCGCAACGACCTAGAGAGAGACCCGACAGGGCATGAGCACCCCTAGGTCCCATAAGCCACCTCTCATGTGACATAAATCCCGTTGTTTGAACCTTAAATAGTGCAGAGTCTTTAAAAGAGTAATTGTTTAAGAGTATGAACGAGCCACATAGTGGAGAGTCGGCAGCAGATGGGTGAGTTTATTCTCGCTTTCTGTAAGTCGGCCCTCACGTGACAAGATCCGCCAGTTTAACCTTGACCAGTACAGGTTCTCTAACGAGAGTGACTGTCAAATATTTTAAACAACTTAGGGTCTCTAGGAGAGATTAAGTGGCAAGAGTTTGATGGGTCAACTAGCAGAGCAGCAGCAGCATATAGGCAGGTTTAACTCCAAATTGCGGTGGCTGAAGAGCCGATCAAGAGGGTGTGTAAGCTAAACCCGGTGGGTTGGAAGTCCCCAAATGACCTTGTTGATGGAGTCAATATTTGGGTATACAACCCACCTTACGGTGGCTGAAGAGCCAATCAAGAGGGTGTGTAAGCTTAACCTGGTGGGTTGGAATCCCCCAAATGACCTTGTTGACGGGGCCAACTTTTGCACCATCTTTTACGCCGCCGTCTTGAGGAACGCCAACTCGTAAGCCTCCGTCTTGAGGAACACCAACTTGTAAGCCGCTGTCTTGTGGACCGCCAACTTGTAAGCCGCCGTCCTGTAAACGGTCGTACAATGTTGCTATTTTGGCTCAAGAGTCGATCAAGAGGGTGTGTAAGCTAAACCGGTGGGTTGGACGCCCCCAAATGACCCTATGGAAGTATCCACCTTTGCACAAATCAGAAAGCCAAAAATGGCAGAGGCCCCAGCTTGGAGGGATGCCAAAATTTATTATATGAAAAACAAATATATAGAACGATAGATGTATGTACAACGATGGGAGTTGTCATGGTTTTCTCACGGCATATGTCCGGGTTACCAGACTTGAGTTCGGAGCCATCGCCATGGTAGTGGACTCAAAGGGGTTGAACGAGCGAAGGACACGATTTTACCCAGGTTCGGCCCCTCAAGTCGAGGTAAAAGCCTACGTCTCGCTTGTGTTGTTATTGCTTGATGTATCGATTACAAGGAGCTAGAAGCTTGCCCTAGTTCTCGATAACCTATCTCTAAACCGCCCCAACTCTGTCTTTATATAAGAGGTCAGAGCCGTCGGGTCTTACAATTGTGTAGCCGGATCATGTTTACATCTCCGGATCTATCTCTACCAATCAAGCTATCTTTTGGAAGGTCTTGCGCGTCCAGGTCTCTGCCGTTCGGCCCATCTCATGAGTCGCCAATCATCTTGGGCCTCCAGCTGATATGTCTTCATGGGCCGGCTCATAACCAATGCTATCAACCGGAACCTTCCTGCCGGATCATACCACGGGGTTATATCCCCAACATTAGGCCCCAGGCTGAAGTGAGCCAGCTCATTTCATCCATCTCTTGCAATTGCTTGAGAGTCGCCAGGAATGACCCGGCGTGACGTCACAGATACGCTGACATATCACCAAATCTTTCACATTAACTGTTTGCCGAAAGTAGAGGCGCTCGTTTAGGCAAGACCGGTGTTGACGCGTGGGAATCCGCACCGTTTCCCTGTTAAATAGGACCCGCACGGGTCAACAAACGCATTCCCGCTCGTGCGCCTCTTCTTCTTCGTGCCGCCACTCGTCCGTCGCTCGAGTTCGTCCGCTCCGTCCCGGCGCCGCCGCCCGTTCTTCACCAACACAGGCCGCTGCAGCAACCTGTTCGGACCAGAAACTCGCCCGTTGCCATCTCCATCTCCGGTAAGTGCCTCTTTCCGTAGCTTTAGATTGGTAGCAAATAGGGTTTCCGCCGGTGGACCTCTGCCGCGCGTTTTGGTTCTCCGACGCGTCCGCTCAACCAAGGGTCGGCCCAAATTTATTTGAGTCGGGACTCTCATAGTTTGAGCAAAAGCGTAGTGTAGCCCCCAAGGGCCGACTCAAATTTATTTGTGCCGGGACTGTAGATGTGAACAGATCAAATATACATTAGCCCCCAAGTGTCAAATATATTGCTTGGAATATGTTTGAGACTTGTAGAATTTGAACTGTGAACCCTTATGCATATGAATACTCTTCTTGCTGCAATAATTGATACTTTGCTTTTGACATGCACAGGATGCTCTGAACACCGCCGGCTCTCAGATGGCGGATCTTAAAAACAACTTGGCAGCTCAACAGGAAGCACAAAGCCTTGTTGATGAGAAATACCGGCTCTTAGCCGAAGAGTTAGCCAAGATCACCGCCGAGCTAACAAATGTGAAAACAACAGCCGAGTCAGAAAAAGCTGCACTGGTCAAACGCGCAGATGATGCTGATCAGCGGCTCATCGCCGTTGCTGAGGAGCTTCAAGGGCTCAAACGACACATCGCTAAGATGTCCGCCGCCTTATTTGGTAAGTCAGCCTTTCCTGCACTACTCACTTGAACATCTTTGATGAAAAGAACTGACGACTGACACGCCTCCTCCGGCTTATGTAGGACCTTTGAGCCGGCAACTTGCAGACGACATCATCCTGTCGCTGAAGGTTGTTTACACCTTCACTGAACAACTATATTGCGGTGCAATGTTCACCATTAGAAGCATACAGTACAAGGAGAAGATCCCCAAGACTCTGAAAGAGGTGTTAGGGCTGCTTTCAACACTACCAAAACAAATCCAGGAGCTGAAGAAGTCGGCCTTCCGTTCTGGAGCCATCGTGGGCTTGAGCCGGGCCATGGCCTTCGCGCCGGATCTCACAGCAGAAGAGATGATGGGAGGGTACCCTTCGAAGAAGGTGGATGGCTCAGAATTCTGTGATGAAGATTATTACAAAGTCGTCAAGGACTCTCGCTATTTGGCGTCTGTAATGGCTGATGAAGTAGAGGATGATTTAAAGAACCACCAAGCCGCGTATGACCAAGAAGATAAACGGATTCGTCAGCCTCTTTACGAGGCTCAAAATCTAACACCCGCCCACAGCAAAGATATCTTCCCTGGTGAGCTTAACGTCGCGTCTCTAAGTGCAACTGGGAACTCGGCAATCTTCAGATCCAAACCACGGAAGACCCGGAGCAGGATAAGCCGGTCGAGTGACCAAACCTTGTAATAGTCAGAACACGTATCGGCTTCTTGTAATTACCCGCCCATGGCGGCTTTAAAACTTTGTCAGAAATATTGTCTGTTCCTTCTGAGAACATCCTTTGTAACAGCCCTTTAATATCGAAATATGTTCATCGGCTGTTTACCTTATAATACTGTTAGTCTTCTTTCTGAGCTCTTTACTTCCAGCTTTGATAAACTTGCCAATGATTCATGTGAGATACTTGTAAATCTTCAGAGCTCTTTTAGATCCGGATAGCACCTCCATTTGTAATCAGCCCCCATGCATAAAATGCAGCTGTTGATAAACCAAGACGTAATCATTCTGAGACATGTGTCCTTCATCCGGACCCATTAGAGCCGGGAAGTTTCTCCATCAGCCGGAGCATTGTGACTCCTCTTATAATAAAAAAGCCATGGAAGAGCCGGCTACCATAGGATAAAGTAAGCTATACCTGACGGTAGGAAGCCTCTATGTGATAACGACGACTGTTAAGATCTTTAAAGCGGCCTACAGCCGGCTGCATGAAGTGTGACATAAGCTATACCCGAAGGCAAGAAGCCACCTCCAATCAGCCAATGTTGAATATGGCCGGCTACCGATGGTATTATGTAAGCTATACCTTATGGCAAGAAGCATCCATTCGACAGCCGCGACTAGTAATTGTACTAGCCGGCTGCGTGAAGGGTTTATGTAAGCTATACCCAAGGGCAAGAAGCCTCCTTCCGCAACTATTTTTGGCGTAAACGCCGGTTGTCAGGGTGAGATAAGCGAACCCATTGGTAAGAAGCCCCCTTCGACAACCGCGGTTAATAAGTAACCGGAAGTGGCATAAAGCCGACCATTAGGGTGAGATAAGCGATACCCGTCGGTAAGAAGCCCCCTTCGATGGCCGCAGTTGATAAGCAACTGGAATTTGATGTACACGCTGCTGCCTTAGGGGAATTTTTTAAGCTATACCAAAGGTAAGAAGCCTCCATCAGCAATAGCTCTTAATGTACTCAAACTATTCATCATACTAGTTCAGGGTCTCTAAAACGAGATTGGCCGTCAACTCTGTGAGCCAGCTCAGGGTCTCTAAAGCGAGATTAACTGGTAAGACCTTACAGCAGTTCAGGGTCTCTAAAGCGAGATTGGCCGTCAGTTTCCGTGAACCGGCTCAGGGTCTCTAAAGCGAGATTGACTGGTAAGAGTTTACTGTATTGACATCAGTTCAGGGTCTCTAAAGCGAGATTGGCCATCAACGATGTGAGCCGGCTCAGGGTCTCTAAAACGAGATTGACTGGTAAGAGTAACATCAGCTCAGGGTCTCTAAAACGAGATTTACTGGAATAAATTTAATTTGGCATTTCAACCGGTTCAGGGTCTCAAAAGAGGTTAACCGGCAAGACCTTGGCGGGTCATAGAGCCACAGGAACCGCAAATTTGCATGATAATGGATCTGCATCATCTCTTAAGTATAATATGGCCGCAAATGTGCCACGTTCCACGGCCGCAAAGTCTCCTGATCCGCCGTATTCGACTCACCACGAACATCAATGAGATAGTATGATCCGTTGTTGAGGTTTATGCTAACCACAAAGGGCCCTTCCCACGGTGGGGACAGTTTATGCATCCCAGTTTGGTCTTGAATAAGCCGGAGTACCAAGTCACCTTCCTGGAACGTCCGGGTCTTCACCCTGCGGCTACGATAGCGTCGCAGGTCTTGCTGGTAAATTGTTGATCTGGCTGCTACTAACTCTCATGCTTCGTCCAAGGCATCCAACGCATCTTGACGTGCTAGCTCATTGTCCGTCTCAACATAAGCCGCCACTGTTGGTGAATGATGCCGGATGTCACTGGGTAGAACCACCTCAGCTCCATAGACCATGAAAAAAGGTGTAAAACCTGTAGACCTGTTAGGTGTAGTCCGGATGCTCCATAAGACGGAAAGCAACTCATCAACCCAACACCCGGGCGTCTTTTGCAAAGGGTCCATGAGCCGAGGTTTAACCCCTCGCAGGATTTCCTGATTAGCCCGCTCGGCCTGGCCATTGGACTGTGGATGTGCCACGACTGAAACATCAAGCCGGATATGCTCCTTCTCACAGAATACCTTCATAGCCCCCTTAGACAAATTTGTACCAGTATCAGTGATAATACTGTGTGGATAGCCAAAATGATAGATCAATGACTTGACAAACTCAACCGCTGTAGCCGCATCACACTTGCTTACTGGCTCAGCCTCCACCCATTTGGTAAACTTGTCAACTGCCACCAAGAGGTGCGTTTTCTTATCTTTGGACCTCTTGAAAGGCCCTACCATATCTAGCCCCCAGACCGCAAATGGCCAGGTGATAGGTATCATCCTTAGCTCTTGAGCCGGAATATGAGCACATCGGCCAAATTTCTGACAAGCATCACACTTACGGACCAGGTCCTCTGCATCCTTGTGAGCCGTCAACCAGAAGAAACCATGCCGAAAAGCTTTGGCCACTAAAGATCTTGACCCGGCATGATGCCCACAGTCGCCAGCATGAATTTCACCTAAGATCTGCTGGCCTTCCTCTGGTGATACACAGCGTTGGAAAACACCTGTCACATGCATTTGTGTAACTCGCCATTGATAATTGTCATGGACTTGGAACGGCGAACGATCTGCCAAGCCTGGCTCTCGTCACCTGGCAACTCGCGGCGCGTCAAGTACGCTAAATAAGGAGTAGTCCAATCTGGAATAACATGCAGAGCCGCCACTAGAGCCGCCTCTGGATCAGAAATTGCCAGATCCTCCTTAGAAGGCATCTTAACCGTCGGGTGATATAACACATCAAGAAAAACATTAGGCAGCACCGGCTTACACTGAGACCCGAGTCGTGATAATGCATCAGCCGCCTCATTCCGTCGACGATCAATGTGATCCACCTGATATCCTTTGAAATGACCTTTGGGGGAGGTGAGAACCACACCAGCACCAGATCCTTCAAGCTGTTTAGATCCGTCAAAATGTATAGTCCAGTATGTGTTATCTGGCTTCTCTTCAGGCGCCTGGCACTCTGTCCAATCATTTATGAAATCCACCAAGGCTTGAGACTTAATTGCTGTACGAGGTGTGTAATTGATGTTAAGCGGTCCCAACTCTAAAGCCCACTGAGCAATCCGCCTTGTGGCCTCTCTGTTCTGAATAATATCTCCCAACGGGGCAAAGCTTAAGACAGTTATTGGATGGCCCAAAAAGTAGTGCTTCAGCTTACGATTAGCCATAAAGACCCTGTATACAAGCTTCTGCCAATGCGGATACCGCTGCTTGGACTCTGCCAAGACTTCACTGATGTAGTAAATAGGCCTCTGAACAGGATATTCCTTCCTTGCCTCCTTGCGTTCAACCACAATCGCTACACTAACCGCCCGGCTGTTAGCTGCTACATATAAAAGTAGCGGCTCTTTCTCAGCTGGAGCGGCTAACAACGGCGGCTCAGTCAATTGCTTCTTAAGAGCTTCCAGCGCCTCAGCGGCTGCCTTGCTCCACTTAAACTTGCCCGTCTTCCTCATCATTTGATACAAGGGGATGGCTTTCTCCCCAAGCCGGCTTATGAACCGGCTCAGCGCTGCAATCCGCCCTGCAATCCGCTGAACATCATTGATGGACATAAGCTCTTGCAGGGAAGTAATAGCCTTGATTTTATCCGGGTTAGCTTCGATGCCCCGCTCAGAGACCAAGAACCCCAAAAGCTTCCCTGCAGGAACACCAAAAACGCACTTTGCCGGGTTAAGCATCATTTTGTAGACTCGGAGATTATCAAATGTTTCCTTGAGGTCCTCCAAAAGGGTTTCCTTGTTCATAGACTTCACCACTATGTCATCCACATAAGCATGAACATTACGACCAATCTGACTATGGAGACAATTTTGCACACACCGCTGGTAAGTCGCCTGGGCACTCTTGAGCCCAAAAGGCATGAAGACGTAGCAGAACGCCCCAAAAGGCGTGATAAATGATGTTTACTCTTGATCCTTGACTGCCATCTTGATCTGATGATACCCCGAATAGGCATCCAAAAAGCACAAATTCTCACACCCGGCTGTTGCATCGATGATCTGGTCAATGTGAGGAAGTGCAAAGGGATCAGCCGGACAAGCCTTGTTAAGGTCCGTGTAATCTATGCACATACGCCAAGTACCATTCTTTTTAAGCACCAGCACCGGGTTGGCTAACCACTCCGGGTGAAAAACTTCAACTATAAACCCTGCGGCTAAGAGCCGGGCAACTTCTTCCCCAATGGCCTTACGCCTCTCCTCATTGAACCGGCGTAAGAATTGCTTGATAGGCTTAAACTTTGGGTTCACATTAAGGTTGTGCTCAGCCAATTCCCTCGGTACACCCGGCATGTCAGAAGGTTTCCATGCAAAGATGTCCCGATTCTCACGGATGAACTCGATGAGCGCGCTTTCCTATTTGGGATCCATATGAGCCCCAATGATGAACTGCTTGGATGAGTCGCCCGGAGTAAAGTCCACCGCCGTGGTATCATAAGCCGAAAACTTGAGTGGCGGCTTTGCCTCTGTAGTCGGCTTCTTCAACGGGGTCATGTCTTCCGGGTCAACGTTCTCCTGATAAAACTTAAGCTCCTCCTGTGCACAACTAGCTTCTGCGTATGCTGCGTCTCCCTCTTCGCACTCAAGAGCCGTCTTTCGGCTACCGTGAATCGTAATTGTGCCGTTTAAGCCGGGCATTTTGAGCTGCAAATAAACATAATAAGGCCTAGCCATGAACTTGGCGTAAGCTGGCTGCCTGAACAATGCATTGTAAGGGCTCTTGATCTTGACCACCTCAAACCATAAGGTCTCCACCCTGTAGTTGTATTCATCGCCGAAAGCCACCTCCAAGGAGATTTTACCTACAGGGTATGCCGACTTACCGGTCACCACACCATGAAACATGGTAGATGAAGTTTTAAGATCCTTGTCTAACAACTTCATCCGCCGGAAGGTGTCATAATATAAGATGTTAATGCTGCTACCTCCATCCATGAGCACCTTATTCACCCCATAACCATGTATCTGAGGGGCCACTACTAGAGCCAGCCGGCCCAGGTCGTCCACCTGCGGCGGGTGATCCTCCCGGCTCCAGGTTATGTCATATTCTGACCAAGGCAAGTACCATGGGAGAGACGGCGCGACCGTATTAACCTGTCGCCTCCGTAGCTTCTCATCTCGTTTACTGTGGCCAGTTGTAAACACATGATACTGCCCTGAACTGAGTTGCTTTGGGTTACTCTGGAATCCAGACTGATTGCGCTGTTGCTGCTGTTGATTATTATGATTGTTGTTGCCAGGGCTCTGTTGATGCTGCTGATTGTTATGACCCGGATGATCTGTTCCTGAGCCGCCAGCACCAAAACCAGCACCTGACCCGCCATGGCCTGATCCGCCAGGCCTTGAGCCGCCATGTGGTCCACCGCCCTGATTATGAGGTGGTTGAAATTGTTGATTCTTAAATCTATGCATGATGAAACAATCGCCCCACGCATGCGTGGCCAGCTTATCAGGTGTGCCATGCGCCGGGCAGGGCTTCCTAAGCACCGCTTCCAAATTGAAAGGGGGCCTGTTATCATGCCGGTATGGCTTGTAATGCCCGTTCCCCTTAGGAACATTCGGCCCTGTGCTAGCATTTGCCACCAGCTCTGACCCGCCACCAGTGTTCTTCTGTCTGTTCTGATTCCTGTTGTTCCCAAAGCTCTTGCCTTGGTTGTTGTTTTTTCCCTGATTTGACTTCTCCTTGTCTGAACCCGGATCTTTGGTGCTGTCTGAGTCGGCGTATTTCACTAGAGCCATCATGAGCTCCCCCATGTCTTGACACGTGCGTTTAAGCCGGCCAAGTTTCTGCTTCAGTGGAACAAAATGACAATTCTTTTCCAGAATGAGCACTGCTTGAGCCGCCGTGATCTGTTCCGACGAGTGAATAATGGTCGACACCTGCCAAACCCAATGATGAGCCGACTCATTCTCCTGCTGAACACAATGATCTAAATCCATAATGGTCATAGGCTGCTAGCAAGTCCCTTGGAAATTTTTGATGCACTTCGCCCTTAATTCGGCCCAAGAGCCTATGGTGTTGGGTGGCAAACCCTTTAGCCATGTGCGAGCCGGACCATCGAGCATCATGATAAAATATTTCACGAAAACAGCTTCACTCACGTCTAGCATCTCCATATCTAGCTCATAGCTCTCAACCCAAGCCTCAGGAGGGAGATCCGCCGTGTAATTCGGAACCTTTCAGGGACCCTTGCAATCCTTAGGCAACCTTTCACCCCGTAGAGCCGGAGCTAAGCATGGAACTCCCACGGCTCTAGCGCTACCAGCCGCCCCGACCTCTGTCAATACTGAAGGCTCGGGACCCGGAGGAACCGTTGCCGCCTCTTGTTCTCGCCTGTTTCTTGCCCTATCCACCAAGGCCTGCGCGTCTAGCGCTGTGCGTCCTCCTCCTACCCCATGATGCGGACCACTGCTGGAAACCGCCGGCGACTCATAGCACCGGCTATAGCTTCGGCTATGGAGAGGGGTGGAGTGGATCTGGCTCCGGCTGTGGGTATACTTATCCTGTTGAGCCACAACCGTCTGTAAATAACCGATAGCGTTTCTCACCTCCTCTGCAAAGGGTGCTTCATCTGGAATGGGGATCATTCCAAGCTGAGTAGCTGTTGCTACCATGTTCTCGGCCGGGTTAGAATAATGACCCGCCGGTGTTGTAAACCCTCCGGGTGGGGTCATGTGAGCCACTGCTCGCCCTTCCTTAGGGGCAGCTGCCGCTCTCCCCGAGCCGGGGGTGTTAAACAAATTTCTCGCCTCATAGCGCTCCGGCAAACGAGACTGATGCCTCCTGCGGTGCACAGCCGCCGCCAACACCTGTTCTAGCCCCAAACGGAAAGCGTCGGTCTTGAGCCGCGCTGCTTCCGCTTCCATCTGGGTGCTTAAATCAGTTATCCTCTGACGTTCCTCGGCCATCGGCCTTTGATCCCTGCGATCTCCGCGTTACGGGCCGCCTGATTCTCTGGCGTGACCTCTGTAGCCAACAAAGCCTCAAGCTCATCCATCAACTCCACAAGGCCCTGAGCCGGCGGGGGGTTAGATCCTGACCCGCCTGCCCCTGGCCCTGCCATGAATACTGCTGCGTGAGATGGCCGCTCCGGCTTGCTTAACTCGCCATGTGCTGACCTGGGGTGAGTGCCATTGTAGCCCCCAAGGCCACCATTGCTGAGCTGATATACAGATTCTGTTTCCCCACTTGACGACTCACCGTCGGAGTGCACGAGAGTATCTTGAGATCCGGATGCTTCCAGATCCATACCTTGGGTGAAACCCACGAAGATATGCTCTGAACCAGGTTAATACGGGCAGGGCCTACCTTACATGCGGGCTGAAGACGCCGAGCCGGCTCGACGATGTCGGTGCAGACGTCCGACCCGGGCGTAGATCCGTCGATCTTTCCGATGAACACCTGGATCCCGCCCAACGGAACCCTGAAACCATACTCCACGAAAGCAGCATCGAGCCCCCAGCCGGCGTCGTCGATGTAGAGCTGGCTGCGGCGACTCTTTCTCATCCTCCCGACCACGTATCCTTCGAGCTCTGGAAGGGAGCCCTTTGAGAACTCCACACCACCGAACGCGGGTCCCACGGTGGGCGCCAACTGTCGTGGTTTTCTCACGGCAGATGTCCGGGTTACCAGACTTGAGTTCGGAGCCATCACCATGGTAGTGGATTCAAAGGGGTTGAACGAGACGAAGGACACGATTTTACCCAGGTTCGGCCCCTCAAGTCGAGGTAAAAGCCTACGTCCTGCTTGTGTTGTTATTGCTTGATGTATTGATTACAGGGAGCTAGAAGCTTGCCCTAGTTCTCGATAACCTATCCCTAAACCGCCCTGACTCTGTCTTTATATAAGAGGTCAGAGCCGTCGAGTCTTACAAATGTGTAGCCGGATCATGTTTACATCTCCGGATCTATCTCTACCAATCAAGCTATCTTTTGGAAGGTCTTGCGCCTCCGGGTCTCTACCGTCCGACGCATCTCATGAGTCACCAATCATCTTGGGCCTTCAGCTGATATGTCTTCATGGGCCGGCTCATAACCAATGCTATCAACCGGAACCTTCCTTCCGGGTCATACCATGGGGTTATATCCCCAACAGGAGTCGATGACTCAAGTATAGTAAGGCCGCAGATGAGCGATATTCCACAGCCGGTGGGTCTCCTGCCCAGAAGTACGTGACTCGTCTCGTATATCAATGAGGTAATATGATCCATTGTTGAGATTCTAGCTGACAACAAAGGGTCCTTCCCAAGGGGGAGATAACTTGTGCGCATCCATCTAATCTTGAATCAAACGCCACACCAGGTCGCCTTCCTGGAACGTTCGGTTCTTAACACTGCGGTTATGATAGCGACGCAGGTCTTGTTGATAAATCATCGATCGAGCTGCTGCAAGACCATGCTCTTCATCCAAAGCATTCAATGCATCCTAATGCGCCGTCTCATTATCCGCTTCAACGTAAGCCGCCACCCGTGGCGAGTCATGACATATATCACTTGGCAACACGGCTCTGCCCCTTAAACCATGAAGAAAGGCGTATAGCCTATTGAACTGTTGGGGGTGGTTCTGATGCTCCAAAGAACTGATGGCAACTCCTCAACCCAACAACCTGGTGTCCATTGTAGAGGAACCATAAGCCGGGGCTTGATACCTCTCAGGATTTCTTGGTTAGCACGCTCTGCATGACCATTGGACTGCGGATGAGAAACAACAGAAACATCAAGCCAGATGTGCTCACTTTCACAAAACGCCTTCATAGCCCCCTTGGACAAATTTGTTCCATTGTCCGTGATGATACTATGAGGATACCCAAAATGGTAGATCAACTTTTTGACAAACATCAAGCCGGATGTGCTCACTTTCATAGAACTGCCATGATAACTTTAATCTTGTCCAGGTTAGCCTCAATACCCCACTCCGAAACCAAGAAACCTCGGAGCTGGCCTGTAGGAACTCCAGAAATGCACTTGGTCGGATTAAGCATCATTTTGTAGACCCGTAAGTTGTCGAACGTTTGCTTCAGGTCGTCAAGTAGAGTCTCCTTTTTCCTTGAATTAACCATAATGTCATCCACATAGGCGTGAACATTGCGCCCATTCTACTTGTGAAGGCAATTCTGCACACAACATTGATAAGTTGCCTAAGCACTCTTGATCCCGAAAGGCATAGATACACAGCAGAAAGCCCCAAAAGGTGTTATAAATGACGTCTTCTCTTGGTCTTTAACTATCATCTTGATCTGATGATAACCTAAATGGGCATCCAGGAAGCATAGACTCTCACAACCCGCCATTGCATCAATTATCTGGTCGATACAAGGGAGAGCAAACGGGTCAACTGGACACGCCTTATTGAGATCCATGTAATCCACACACATACGCCACGTGCCATTGTTCTTAAGCACAAGCACGGGATTTGCTAATCACTCTGGCTGAAACACTTCCACGATGAAACCTGCTGCCAAGAGCCGGGCCACCTCTTCTCCAATTCTTTTACGCTGCTCTTCATTGAAACGGCGGCGGAACTGATTGATCGGCTTAAACTTAGGATCCACGTTAAGGTGGTGCTCAGCGAATTCTCTTAGCACACCCGGCATGTTAGAAGGCTTCCATGCAAAGATGTCCCGATTCTCACGGATGAATTCGATGAGCGTGCTTTCCTATGCGGGGTCCATGTTAGCCCTAATAGTGAACTGCTTTGATGAGTCTCCTGGATTGAAATCTACCCACTTGGTGTCATCCACCGCAAACTTCAAGTGTGGCTTAGACTCCATACTAGGCTTCTTTAATGGAGTCATGTCTACTGGGTCAACATTATCTTTGTAAAACTTGAGCTTTGCCTCTGCACAACTTGATTCTGCATACGCCGTGTCTCCCTCCTCACACTCAAGGGCCACCTTATGATCACTGTGCATTGTGATTGTTTCGTCGAGAGCTGGCATTTTGAGCTGCAAGTAGACATAATACGGCCTGGCCACAAACTTTGCAGAAGTTGGCCGGCCAAACAGAGCGTGATATGGACTCTTAATTTTCACCACTTCGAACCACAAGGTCTCCACCCTGTAGTTGTACTCATCCCCAAATGCCACCTCGAGGGCAATTTTGCCTAGCGGGTAAGCCTACTTACCTGGCACTACGCCATGAAAAATTGTTGACGACGACATAAGAGCTTTATCGGTTAATCCCATCCGCTGGAAAGTGTCATAATATAAGATATTGATGCTACTACCACCGTCCATCAGCACTTTTGTAAACTTATAACCTCCAACCCGAGGCGCTACCACCAGAGCCAAGTGTCCCGGATTATCAACCCGTGGAGGATGATCCTCTCTACTCCATGAGATTGGATATTCATACCACTTCAAGTACTGCGGGAGAGCCGGTGTGGCCATGTTGATCGCCTTCTTGCGTAGCTTCTGACCCCGCTTGTCCAAGCTTGTAGTGAAAACATGGTATTGACCTCCGCTGAGTTGCTTCGGATTGCTCTGGTATCCTGACTGATTATTCTGTGCTAACCACCGTTGACAGGTTTGTGATGATGACCTCCCTGATTGCCTCGACCCTGAACTGCCGGCCCCAAAGCTGGCTCCTGAGCCGCCCGCCAGACCATTACCATTATTACGATGCTACTGAAGGATGTAATCCTGAAACTGTCACATAACTTTATCAGGCCGGCTATGCTCTGGTCAGGGTTTGTTGAGCATCTCTTCCAGGTTGAAAGGAGCTTTACTCTTGTTGAAGGGCGGCCTGAAGTTCCCATTACCCTTGCCACGATTGTTCCCAGTGCTAGCATTCGCCACCAACTCTCATCCGCCATCGGGGTTCTTCTGCTTGCCCGGGTTGCCGTTGCCGGCACTGTTCTGCTATTGACTCTTGCCATTGTTCTTCTTACCCTGAACCATTCTCTCATCATCGAAGCTTGGGTCCTTGGTGGCATCTGAATCGGCGTACTTGGTGAGATCCATCATGAGCTCACCCATATCCTGACAGGAATGCTTCAACCACCAGAGCCGGTCCTTCCAACATCATGATGAAGTATTTCTCCAAAATCAACTCACCTTCCCGCCGCACACACTGGTCAAGATCGACGATCATCATAGGTTGTTTGCATGTTCCGTTGAAGTTCTAGATAAAGCGCGCCTTCAACTCGGACCAAGATGTGATGGTATTAGGAGGAAAACCATTCAACCAAGTGCGAGCCGGTCCTTCCAACATCATGATGAAGTATTTCACGCAAACCCCTCGCTGACGTCCAGCATGTCCATGGCAAGCTCATAGCTTTCGATCCAGCCCTCAGGGGGCAGATTGGCCGTGTAATTAGGCACCTTCCATATATCCACCGTGAGGCATGGCACACCAACTCCCCCGGACGAGGTGCTAACACTTGCAGAGGCAGGAGGGTTTGTTGGCCCCGGCTCTGGAGTCGTCGGGTAATCCGCCACCGGTGTTGATCCTCGCTCAGCCCGCCCTCTATCCATGATCTCCCGAACATCCCTTCCAGGCGTGTTACCATTGGGCGGGTTACGCCTTTGCTCGCTGCTAGAAACCACCGGAGACTCTATGTGCCAGCTGTAGCACCACTATGAATAGGCATGGAGTGCACCTGACTCTGGGTGTAGGTATATTTTTCTTGTTGAGCCACTGCTGTGTGTAATAGATTAATTGCGTTCCGTGCCTCCTTGGCAAATGACATTCCTTCGGCAAAAGGTATGGCGTCAAGCCTAGTAGCTGCCGCTATCGTATTTTCCATCGGGTTAGAGTAATGGCCAGGCGGTGTTGCCAAGTGTCACGGCAGGGTCCGTTTCCTTCGTGGCGGGGCTGGCTGCCGCGACGCCTCTGCGGCCCGGGTCACCACCGGTGGCGTACTCAGCCCCGCCCCCGGAGTGTCAAAGAGGTTTCAAGGCTGAATAGGGAGACCAACCTGGGTCCTCCTTTGCTAAATCGCCTCCGAAGCTCGCTGGTCCAAGCTAAAACGGAGAGCCTCTGCCCTCAAACATTCCGACTCAACGTTCATCTGCACCGGCAACGCGTTGGTATCCTCCTGAGCCTGAGCCATGTGTCCCTTGATCCGGGTATCTTTGCATTGAGCTCTGCTTGATTTCCCGCTGTTACTTCTGTGGCCATTAGGGCCATTAACTCATCCGTAACTTCTAGCAAGACTTGAGTCGGCGGCTTGGGGGGGCTCAGCTTTGGGTGTGGCTGCCCCCGCCGCCGCTCCAGATGTCTTGCCATTGAAATCCGGTGCCAGGCCAGCCATAATCACGACGGCTCGGCTCGACGGGTCGTAGGGCTCCGGAATATTGTCACCCTCGGCATAGCCCCTAGCCCGCCATCATGAAGCTGGTAGATTGACTCCGCCTCTCCGCAGGAGGACCCCTCATTAAAGAAAGCCAAGGTTTCCCCGCCTGATACGGAATCTTCCCTGCCTTGCATGAAGCCGGTGAAAACACTCTTCCCCCCGGGTTGAACACGGGCGGGTTGCGTACGCCGGGCCGACTTGATGAGGTGGGTGCAGACGTCCGGCCCGGGTGTGGATCCGCTGATCTTGCCAATGAACATGTGCATCTTGCCAAAGGGAACCCGGTACCCGTACTCGAGTGAATCCGCCTCTGGTCCCCATCCTACATCGTCGATGTAGAGCTTACCGCGGCGACTCTTCGTCATCAAGATGACAACATGTCCTTCGACCCCTGGGAGAGAGCCCTTTGAGAACTCAACACCACCGCGCACTAGCCCCACGATGAGTCCTTTGAGAACCAATTGATCGAGAGCTAGGTCAAGCGAATACGCTCCCTTGTAATTGATACTCCAATCAATACAAACACAAAGCAGGATGTAGGCTTTTACCTCTTCTCGAGGGGCCGAACCTGGGTAAACCCGTGTATTTCGTCCCGATCAACCCCTTTGAGTCCATCGCCTTAGCGATGGCTGATGTCTACTATACAACCTTCTTCTTGTAGTCTCGTGTTGGGCCTCCAAGCGCAGAGTTTTGTAGGACAGTTGCAATTTTCCCTCAAGTGGATGACCTAAGGTTTATCAATCCATGAGAGGAGTAGGATGAAGATGGTCTCTCTCAAGCAACCCTGCAACCAAATAACAAATAGTCTCTTGTGTCCCCAACACACCCAATACAATGGTAAATAGTATAGGTGCACTAGTTCGGCGAAGAGATGGTGATACAAGTGTAATATGGATGGTAGATATAGGTTTTTGTAATCTGGAAATATAAAAATAGAAGGTAACAAACAGTAAACAATGAGAAAAACGTTGTATAAATGCTTGGAAACAAGGCTTGGGTTCATACTTTCACTAGTGAAATTTCTCTCAACAATATTGGCAGAGTTGAATAATATGTAAATACCCCTCGTGCGACAAAGAGTTCACTCCAAAGTCACAAATATCGGAGAACAAACATAGAAATAATTGTAGGGTACGAAAGCACATCAAAGTTATCTTTTGTGATCAATCTTGTGAGCTATCCCTATAAGTGTCATGAACAGCCCTAGAGTTCATACTAAGATAACACCTTAAGATACACATCAAGCAAAACCCTAATGTCACCTAGATACTCCAATGTCACCACTAGTACCCGTGGGCTTGGTTATACGATATGCATCAGACAATTTCAGATTTATTAATCCAACACAAAGAACTTCAAAGAGTGCCTCAAAGTTTGTACCAGAACGTCAAGATAAGAATATGTGCCAACCCCTATGCATAGATTCCCAAGGTCACGGAACCCGCAAGTTGATCACCTAAACATACATCAAGTGGATCAATAGAATATCCCATTGTCACCACAGATATCCCATCACAAGACATACATCAAGTGTTCTCAAATCCTTAAAGGCTCAATCCGATAAGTAAACTTCAAAGGGAAAACTCAATTCATCACAACTAGATAGAGAGGGGAAACACTCCATATGATTCAATCTATATCAACAAAGCTCGCGGTACATCAAGATCGTGCCATCTCAAGAACACGAGAGAGAGAGAGAGATCAAACACATAGCTACTGGTACATACCCTCAGCCCCAAGGGTGAACTACTCCCTCCTCGTCATGGAGAGCGTCGAGATGATGAAGATGGCCTCCGGTGATGGTTTCCCCCTCCGATAGCATGTCGGAACGGGCTCCCGATTGGTTTTTCGTGGCTCTGGAGGTTTGCGGTGGCGGAACTCCCGATCTAGGTTCTGCGTTGGGGTTTCTGGAATATTTGACGATTTATAGAGCTAAGAAGGAGGTCGGTGGACTCCCAAGGGCCCCACAAGCCTGGTAGCCGCGGCCAGGGGGGTGGCCACGCCCCTGAGGCTTGTGGCCTCCTTGGAAACTTTCTGGCCTAGCTCTTCGTTCGAGTATTTTTTATATTTTCCAAAAATATTCTCCGTAAATTTTCAGCTCATTCCCAGAACTTTTATTTCTGCACAAAAACAACACCACAGTAGTTCTGCTGAAAACAGTGTCAACCGGGTTAGTTCTAATAAAATCATATCAAAATCATGTAGAATTATTGTAAACATGGCATGAATACTTCATAAATTATAGATACGTTGGAGACAAATCAATGGCCTCGAACCTAAGTCTCCGGACATCTTCCGCGATAAAACCACGTCACTCTTTCCACCGGCAAGTTTGAAATCATAGTTGATTTCTTTCATTGCCCAAAATGCTTTGTGTTCTAATTCTAGAGGCAAATGACAAGTTTTCCCATACGCCATTTTATACGGAGACATACCCATTGGATGTTTCTAAGTTGTTCTATAGGCCCAAAGTGCATCATCTAATTTCTTAGACCAATTCTTACGAGACTCTCGGAGATATACCCCGCGGTATGACGCAGCAGACAGTTATGACCCGGAACAGTTATGACCTGGCAGACACACAGTGCATGAAGATGGAGTCCCTAAAGATAAGTCCATGAAGATGTGTCCCCGGAGATGAGTCCCTAAGGATGAGTCCCTAAAGATGAGTCTTGAAGATAAACCTGGCTGTAAGCCCCCCGGTTGTAAGCCGCCCGGATGTAAGCCCCCTAGTTGTAAGCCGCCCGGGACACGGAAGACCACGAAAAGAAGCCTGCGATGGATTGTCATAAATAGGTTAAGTCTTAATCCGACTTGGACTCTACATGTAAACCGCCCCTTCAACTTATATAAGGAGGGGCAGGTCACCCCAAGAGGGTCATATTTTTAGACGTTTCAATAGACATGTCTTAGATAGACAAGTCATGAGAGATAGACAAATTAGAGACACTCGAGATTAGAGGTAGCAATTCCGCACCCTTGTAACCGAGATCGTCATCATTAACATAGACACAAAGCAGGACGTAGGCTATTACCTCCGTCTGGAGGGGCCGAACCTGGGTAAACTCGCGTTTCTCGATTCCGACCAACCCCTCTCAAGCCACCACATAGTTGTGATGGCCTCACACCTAAGTTCTTTCAACAAGGACATCTTGTCGTGACAAATCCACGACAGTTGGCGCCCACCGTGGGACGAAACGCACGGTGGTGTTGAGTTTTTAGAGGGATCTCATACAGGGATCGAGAAGTTCACAATTTTACGGGTGAAGAAGAGTCGTTGCGGAAGGATTTACATTGTCTAAAAGGCAGGCAGTCAGATCGAGTACCCGTCCGAGGTTCAAGAGAAAATTAGGGTTATGATCTGTTCATTGCCGTGAGTCGCCAATATGAATCGCCGAGATCAGCAGAAGCGTTTCCACTGCAGTCAAACATCAGTTGTTTATGGTGGAACAAGTCTCGAAGAGATTCAATAGTTAAACTGCATCAGGGTCGTGCTGCTGTTCAAACCTCTCATCAACCCAACAAATAGTAAGTCATCAGACATGGATATAGACGGACGTGGGCGGTCGAACAAATTATAATCCGGAGAAGAAAATGGACATGGGCACAAACTCTGTTTTTGTCCCTGAAGACACCCATGCCTTTGCCTCTATTACGGTTCGGCTGTAGCCCTATGGTGCTGACGTTTCTCCGACCCACCGCCGGCTCAGCCACGTTTTGCCACTAAGCCACCGTGGCCTCCCTTCACCTGACCTGGTCTGCACTTCGAGCAACTGTCTCTGCCGCCACGGCCGTGAGCCAGCCTGCTTCAACCAGAGCGGTGCTGAGCCGCCGCCCGCCACAAACCTCTACCTTTGCCTCGTGCTACCGCGGCCTCGTCGCTTGCTTCCGAGCTGCCGCCTCGCCTCGCATTGAGTCTACCCGCGTCTCCGGCCTGCAACCGTCATGGATCGGCTCACCTCGCCTTGAATCGCCCTCGACCTGCCGTGCTCAACTCGCGACCTTGAGCCGTCGTGGCCTCTTGAGTGGCATCGGCTCTGCATAGGTCTGAGCTGCCATACGCCGGCTTGCCCGCTCCTCCCTTCACACTCCTCAAACCGTTGGCACTTCTGTCCTCTGCCCTATGCTGCCTTGCTCCGAGCCGAGCCGGGCTTGCCAGCCTTCCGCGGGCACACTTTGCGCCATGCCTGCTTCCGCCGCGCCGTGCCGGCATCGCTCCGCCGACTTGCCGCTTCTCCCGTGGTGCGCCTCACCTCGCTCTGCCGGAGCCCGCCTTCGCTGCGACTCGGCCTCACCACACCCGTCGCGCCGTGGCCTCACCTCGAGCCGGCCTTCCCTGCCGCCGTCGGCGCCAGCAAGTCGCCGCACCTGCATGCCGCCGCGTTTCCGCTTTTGCCGTGGCCCGCCTCACCTTGCTTTGCCAGCCTGCCTTGTTGTTGGACGGCTCGCCTCACGGCACCTCGGCCGCCGGCTCGCCGCCTCCCCTCCGTACCCGCGGAGTCGCCCCGCAACACCTGCTGCCAACCTCGTCTCCACTTTCGAGCGCAGCCTAGCCGTTGCACCACTCGCCTTCGCCGTGACCCGCCATCACCACACCTCGCTGCGCGCCTGCTCCGGGACACGCTATGGACACCTTGCCGCCTCCGCTCCGAGTCGCCTCCACGGTGGTTTCCTGAGCCGCGCCTCCCATCTGCAGCAACCACGCGCACGCGTTTCCGCCTCTTCCGCGGGCTGGCCTGGACGAGCCGTCATCTTGAGCGCCGCCTTTTCCACGGGCCGGTCTGGATGAGTCCCCGTTGTGAGTTTCGCCTCTTGTGCGGGCCGGCCTGGACGAGCTGCCATCGCGAGCGCCGCCTTTTCTGCTGATCGCCTTGGATGAGTCGCCGCCGCGAGCTCCGCCTCCGCTACGAGCTGGTGCCGCCGAGCCACCGGCGTGAGCTTCACTTTTTGCCGCAGGCAAGCATCGCTCCCGCTCTGCTGCGGGCCGGTGCCGCCTCGCGTGCTAGCCGTTCGGGCCGCCGTCCGCCAAGTCGACACCCCGCGCCATGCCCGCTGCGTCTCCTGACCACTGTGGCTGCTGCTCCTGCTTCTCCTGTTCGCCAAGCCGACCGCCTCTGTGGCCGCTGCCTTTGCTCCCGCCTCGCTCGTGCGCTGTCTTCGTGGGAGGAGCGGTGAGCCGCCGGCTCTGCCTCACCTCCTCACCCGCCGGTGGGCATTCGAGCCACCCCAGCTTCTCCTCCTCGCGCATGGGCGCTCCTGCTGTGACCCTCTATTTTGGGAGATAAGAACGAGAGGTGGGAGGTCATTAAGAGAGAGAGAGTGTGATAGCCCGGGACTGACGCTCCAGAAGATTCTTCTTTAATTTCATTATTGTCGTGTGATTCTATTGTTTGTCGCATTGATCATTGCATCATTCGCATAATCTGCATAGCATCATTACTCGTTTTCGAAAACTTGCATCCGTTCGTAGTTGTCAGTTCTCTTCGTCATCGTTGCTGACCATTTTGAGACCAACCACACACACACGTACCCGCGACACCGATAAAATATTGTTTTTCAAAGTGCATATAAAATATTCTCAGATTGGGACGGAACTTGGCGTGCGGTCTTGTTATATTGTAGGTAGATCACTTGCCAAATTTCGTCGCATTTCGAGTTCGTTTGATACCCGAACGGTCAACCGTAGTAGGGTGGTCATCGATTTAATTGTCGGATATTATGGTGTTTTTTAAACTTTGTCACGGGCCGCAAACCTCCCTCTCATCCCCACCTAGCCCAACTACACAGGCCACTAGCCCAACCTAGGCCCTCCCTCCATTCGTGGTCATCAGATCGCAATCGGACAGACGAGGTCCAACCCCCCTAGTGCCATTCCCTATTTAAACCACCCCATGGAGAGAGCCCCATCACTCTCTAGGGTTTTCCCCGTGTAAAATTGCAGCCCCCTCAAAAACCCCACCTTCTAGCCCCACATCCTTCCAATCCCGAAATCCACTCCTTCCCCATCATTTTCAGCTCTTAGATTCGAAATTAGGGGTTCAAGTCGCCCATATCCCCACCTATCGGACATGTCTATGGTCAAATCGACATGTCTGGCAATCACAGATCCTCCGAGATCCACCCCGATCCCTCACACGCGCCCTATGCCCATGCCCGCACTAGTAGAAACAGGCCCATTAGACCCGGTTCTAGAGGCCCATTTGTCCCGGTTCCGGAACCGGGACTAAAGGGTCATTACTAATGCCAAAACCTTTAGTCCCGGGTTGCCCACCAACCGGGACAGATGGGGCTCCACGTGGCCTCTGCGGCTTGCCCGGGCAGGAGGTCCTTTTGTCCCGGTTGGTAGCACTAACCGGGACTAAAATGCATCCACGCGTCAGCAGTTCCGGGGCTGGGGTTTTTTTTTTGAGAGAGGGGGGGACCTGTAGTCCCGGTTTGCCCACGAACCGGGACAGATGGGGCTCCACGTGGCCTCTGCGGATTGCCCGGGCAGGAGGGCCTTTTGTCCCAGTTGGTAGCACCAACCGGGACCAAAATGCATCCACGCGTCAGAAGTTCCATGGCTGGGTTTTTTTTTGAGAGGGGGGATGGGGGTTTTGTAGGATTACTTTTGGGGTTTAATATATTGTGTTAGCTAGCTAATAGAGAGAGGTGTCCTCTCTTATCTCCGTGCTTGGTCGACGCTACGTACTATACGTATAGAGAGGACTCGACATGCTAGCTAGTAAGCAAATGAAGGAATTAAACCATTAAGTACAGAAGATCGTCATGAACATATACAGAGAGAAGTGAGATTGTTCGAACAACAAGTTTTCGTATGTCTATCCGACGCTACTGGCTACATATATACAATCTAAGATCTCTTACAATACCCTAACATCTGAAATCAAGTTCCATATGGTATTCTCTCCCTTTCCTGATGACATGTTCAAGAAAGAATCCCTCCAATTCCTCTTGAATAGCTATTATGCGATCTTGTGGTAGGAGTTGTTCCTGCAAAAGGGGGTCAATACATATATATGAATGAAATCAACACAAATGATGCTAATAAAATAAAATTGTGAATATTATTGCTTACGCACATCAAAATCTTTTTTAGAGTAGCCGCCCTGCTTAGAGATCGTCGCGTTGTAGATGAACTCGCATACGTAGTATCCACAAAGATTAGTCCCTGGTTCCTGCCACAACCACTTTACGAGAAATAGAGGTCAATCAAACTGATAATCAAGCATTATATAAATGGTATTGATGAAACTAGCTAGAATAAATATAATGGGAGATGCGCGGAACTAGCTATTAGTACTTACTTTCGGGCGTGTAAATTTCAGCTCCGTCGGCAGTCTCGGAGATTTATTGGTGAACGGTATCCAAACCCTGCCAGACATAGAAAATAATTATTACCTGATATCAGGAAATGAACAAAGTTTCCGAAATGGTGCGATAATGATCGGTTGAACTTACTTGTTAAGCATTTCAGGGATGATCTCATACGTCTTGGGATCTTTTCGTCTTGAGTCTAAGACGGTTACTAGTCCCTCCTCAAGCATAATCTCTAGGAGAATAAAGTGGAAGCTGCGCATGCATGCATAACTCATCAATTACATTACTATAACCTCGAGTAAATAAAGGAAAAACCGAATATGCACAGTATAACACTCACTCGAAGTTGTAAGGAAAGATTATTTTTTTGTTTGTTTTGATGTTGAAGCAACGATTGTAGCAACATGGCCTCGGCTTCTTTGGGATCATTTTTCATCTCCCATTAATTAAAGAGATTTAGGTTAATGAACCCAATATTATAGATTTCTCTTTGCTTGCATTCGACGATCTTCAATCTGCATGCATGATATAGTGAATTATATGTACATGCAATGAAAGAGCTGAGCTATATATAGAGACTTAATTAAAGAAGTAGCACTTACAGACAATAGCAAGTGACGATTATTTTATCGATGGCCTTTTGATTGAAAAGCTGGAATATCTTCTCAAATGGAACACACAACACCTCAATTCCAACCAGGTCGTGCTTGTCTTTAATCATAATCATCAAACTATCCGACCCAGAGTTCTTGCAGGTGTCGATGTACCACTGATGGAATTTCTGCATCATCGTTGGTAGCTATTGACCACGTCTGACGAGAGGATACCCATGCCGGAATTTGTGTTCGTCCACCTTCAGTGCATCAAAATGTATATCGTCGGGCAGGTAATCACCAGGATTGGTACCGGCCACCATCCCGGCCGGTAGATTTGCGACGACGATATCGCTAGACACCTGCAGCGGGGGGCACGATTGTTTCTCCTGTTCGCCGAGCTGGGGAATTGTTTCCCTTGTTGCCCTTTGTTGTTCTCTCCTTTTGTTAGTTGCAGTGGTTCCGGACCGGCGCGCTTCTTGCAATTTCTTTTTAAGAACGTGGACATGGTAGTCATCCAGCGGAGCCGGTGCTGGTCGCTTCAGGGCATCCAAAGTGCGCTTCAATTTCACCTCATCTATCTTCTCCTTCGGAGGTGGAATTTTCTTTTTAAAAAAGGCATCGACTTCACCTTTAGAGATCTTCACGTTTTCCTCATCGCTCCTCTCGTATGGTAACGGCTCAAGAGGCTTGAGAGATGATGGACCGTATTGGTATCGCCTCCCGCCACTGGTTGTACTGCTAGACGCCGAAGCGACGACTGCTATTTTCCTTTGTTGCTTAAGAGGCGCCGGAGCAGCCGGAGCGGCGGCGACGGCTCTCTTCTGCTCTTGCTGACGAGGCGGAGGAGGAGACGGGCTGCTCGGATGCGCCGAGGCAGGCGGAGAAGGAGGCGGTGGAGGAGACGGGCTGCTCGGACGCGCTGACGCAGGCGGAGGAGGCGGAGGAGGAGGCGTGCACCGTTCACTCGCCGGAGGAGGAGGCGAAGGAGGAGGCGTGCCCTGATCACTTGCCGGAGGAGGAGGCGGAGGAGGAGGCGGGCCCTTACTCGCCGGAGGAGGAGGAGGCGGAGGCGCCGTCAAGTTCGGAAGCTTGATCAATTCCTTCGGCCAAAGACATGTAGTCCTCAGAGCATTCTCCAGGAGAGTTTCCCCTTCGCCGGTAGGGTAGTCAAGTTCGAGCTCCTCATATCCGTCCACTATTTCTTTGACCATGACAACTGCATAGCCTTGTGGAATCGGACGACAGTGAAAAGTGTCGTTGGGTCGAGGAGGTGCAACATGGCCGTAAGCCACCGTGGGTTTGAGGTTCATCATCAATTGCTTCTTAAGGTGGCATTCTTGAGACTCCCTGATTTCATCCACGGGGTACCTGGGAGCCGTCAAATTAGGCTGCATAATGAGCTCGGTGGAAGCCATGCTGCTTCTCCGCTGAGATGGCGGGGTAGCTTCTAGGGTAGCTTCGTTAGCTCGATGCCTCTCCTCTAGCGCTTGTACTCTTGCATTCAGGTTCTGTATTTCGCTTTGCTCCTTTTTCCTCTTCCTCTCCCTGCTTTTGTAACCGCCTGCGTCGGGAAACCCATGCTTCCACGGAACGGAGCCTGCCATGCCTCGTGTTCGTCCTGGGTGCTAAGGATTCCCGAGGGCCATTGTGAGCTCGTCGTTCTCTCTGTCAGGAACGAACGTCCCTTCCTCCGTTTTGGCGATTAACTCCTCAAGCTTGGTGATCGGTACTGCCAGTTGTTCGTTCGTCCAACAACACTTCCTTGTTTCAGGGTCCAAGGTTCCCCCAACCCCGAAGAACCAATTCCTTCCACGCTCTGGCCAGTTCAATGTCACTGGTACGATCCCTTTGTCAACAAGGTCCTTTTCAGCCTTCTCCCACAACGGTCGGGCTTTGTGGTAGCCACCTGACCCCGTGCGATGGTGATGCTTCTTCTTTGCATCATTTATTTTGTTTATCGCTGAAATCTTCTTACTCTTCTCCGATGTCTTGTGGGCCACAAATGTGGGCCACTGTTCTATTATCTTCTCAAATCGGCCCTCGAATATTGGAGTCTTCTCTTTGTCGACAAACTTTATTTTTAACTCATTCTTCCACCTCCTAAATAGCTATGCCATCTTCTTAAGAGCATGAGTCTTGACCTTTTCCTCTATAACTGGCTTTTTTGGATGCTCCTCTTCCGGTAGGATGAAATTTGCCTTCAGCGCGGTCCAAAGATCATCTTTCAGTCTATCGGTGACAAAAGACACTTCAGGGTCTCCGGCCTTCGGCTTATTCCATTGGTGGATGGTGATCGGGATCATGTCCCTAACAAGAACCCCGCACTGAGCAGAAAATGCATCCTTGGTCCGGCTGGGTTCAATCGGTTGGCCATCTCTATTGATGCTGATGATCGTGAACCGTTCATCCGGGCGCAACTTTTTCTTCGGGCCTCGTCTCGTTACCGAAGTTTGGCTCGATCCGGATACAGAGGGCTAGAAAAGAAGAAAGAAGAGAGTTAATATGTGTACACATACCAAAACAATTAATGCATCAATTAGCTAGTCAGCACAAGCTTAATTATTATATATACCTTGCCAGACTTTCCAACAACTCCTTCCTCCGTTCGCTCACCGGAGCCTTCATCAGGGTCTCCTTCCTCCGTTCGTTCACAGGAGCCATCATAAGCATGTCCTTCCACCTCTCTCCGATCACCGGAGCCTGCTTCACCCTCTTCTTCCAGACCATCGGTGTCGTTCAGATAGTCCAAGGGGTTAGCTCCTTCCCGGACGATGTCGCAAACCAACACCGGTCCTTCGCGGATCATTTGCCTCAACATATCTTCTTCTTCTAAGTTTCTTTGACGATCGTCCATAGTTTCTGCAAAATATTAATTACAACATGACACTTAATATACAAACTTGATATAGCATGGATATATTAGTGTGCCAAACATACAAGTTTTGCCGAAAAACATGGGGGCATGTGTTGACAGCAGTTTTTGGCACGACAATAAACCTATATAAGATGGTGCCCGGAGCCAAACACCCGCGCAACCGATGTCTAATGGAAAATGTGACTAGGGGTGAAACCGGATCGGATTCGGACGGATAATCTCTCATGTCGAAGTTATCGGAGAGGGGGTATATCGGAGAGGACATGACTAGGGATGGAAAACGTGACTAGTTATCGGAGAGGACGTGACTAGTTATCGGAGAGGACGTGACTAGTTATCGGAGAGGGGGTGAACATTTTACCTTAGTAACTTAGAAAAAAATGTTATCGAGGAGGGGGTATATCGACACCCCCCCTCATGTCGAAGTTATCGGAGAGGGGGTATATCGACAATGACATACGTTCCGGATCCGTTGGAAATCTCTCGCGGAGCCGATGCCAACGTGATGATAAAGCCGATGCCAACATTTTCATTTAACAGAAAAACAACTTCAAAATAAGACTTGCTTCGCCAACATGAACATATACACACATGAACATATCAAAAGAAGATTTGCTTCGCCAACTTGATGATAGAGCCGATGCCAACTTGAACATATACACACACATATATACATGATAGAGCCGATGGTGCTGCCGGCCGGCGACCATGTAGCAGTGGCGACGGGGAGCAGGGGACATTGGAATGGGGGCTCACTGTGGGGGGGGGGGCGATGGCTTGATAGGTGACGACGCCGGCGACGAGGATGATGGGCTCGGGGGAGGGAGCGACGAGGACGGCAGGCTTGAGGCCGGCGACGAGGACGACGCGTGGCGAGGTCGAGGGCGCGGGCAAGGGCAAGGGTGAGGGCGCGGCGAGGGCGTCAGCGAGTACGATGGCAGGCTCGAGGCCGGCAACGAGAACGGCGCACGGCGAGGGCGAGGGCTCGGGGAGGGGAGCGCGTCAGTGACGGCGAGGGTGCGGTCTGACAACCTGACGGCGACGAGGACGGCCGGATCGGGGAGGGGCGCGGCGTCGGGGATGCCGGCGACGAGGACGGCGGGCTCGGGGAGGCGACGATGCGGCGACGGGGATGAGGACGATGGGCTCAGGGCAACTAGCAGATGAAAACTGAAATTTCTAAGTGTTTCCTTATATATTAAAAGCATTGGTCCCGGTTGGTGGCACCAACCGGAACCAATACCCCCCTTTCGTCCCGGTTGGTGCCACCAACCGGGACCAAAGGTCCCTTTTCGTCATCCCAAAGGGCGGGAAGCACAGACCTTTGGTCCCGGTTGATGCCACCAACCGGGACCAAAGGTCCCTTTTCGTCAGCCCAAAGGGCGGGAAGCAGAGACCTTTGGTCCCGGTTGGTTACATCAACCTGGACGAAAGGGGGGTATTGGTCCCGGTTGGTGCCACCAACCGGAACCAAAGCCTTATTCCTGGTGCGGTGGGAGTTTAGTCCCACCTCGCCGAGCGAGGAGCGAACAAACTGGTTTATAAGCGTGGTTGAACTCACTGTCTCGAACTCCTCTGTATCGTAGGCAGTGCATGCCTAATATTCTCTGCCTGTTGGGCGTACTTGCCCCGTGGGCCTGTGTCCTGGCCCATGTATATTGGGTTACTAGTCGTATGCAGGCCATGGTGGCTTAGTAGGTTGGCATTTTTTTATGTTATTTTTCACATATTAAAAGTTCTTAACAAAAAATACTTTATGGTGGCTTAGTGTGTTTTATCATTATATTCTTTTTGCTATTAATTTTTTGAACAAACAATACTTTGATAATTTTAGTTGCATAATTTCCATTATTTTTGTTTTATTTTTTGCTTTATTTATTTCCAGTGTGTTTTATCGTTATTCCTTTTGCTATTAATGTTTTGAACAAAAAATACTTTGATAATTTTAGTTCCATAATTTTTATATAATTATAGTTTCAGAAATACTAGAGGTTTATAAAATCTTTGTAGTTGATTCTTTTTTGAACTCCACTCCCAGGATGTTTTAAAAGAAATTAAAAAGCACTCAATAAGCTATTTTGAACTTATTTGAACTCAAGAATTTTTGTGCATTCAATATGCACCATCCAAAACCACATACTAAAATTTCAACCCTTTCTGACTTAATTTGCTATTTTTCATGCATTTAATGATTTATTTTGATCTAAATGACCCTGAAATTGGAAAGCACTACAAATGAACTCAGAATAGGTTCAAACTTGGCATGGTATCATCATTTTACCCACATAACATGTGTGCAAAAGTTGATAGGATTACAACAAAAAGTAGATGCACTTCGTGTACAAACTGGACCATCTCTTTCGAAGTACGAGGGTTTCGGACGAAAACTCGTCTATTACAAAGGCATTTCATTTTGCTAAACTTATTTGAACTCAAGAATTTTTGTGCATTCAATATGCACCATTCAAAGCCACATACTAAAATTTCAACCCTTTCTAACTTAATTTCTTATTTTTCATGCATTTAATGATTTATTTTGATCTAAATGACCCTGAAATTGGAAAGCACTACAAATGAACTCAGAATAGGTTCAAACTTGGCATGGTATCATCATTTTACCCACATAACATGTGTGCAAAAGTTGATAGGATTACAACAAAAAGTAGATGCACTTCATGTACAAACTGGACCATCTCTTTCGAAGTACGAGGGTTTCGGACGAAAACTCGTCTATTACAAAGGCATTTCATTTTGCTAAACTTATTTGAACTCAAGAATTTTTGTGCATTCAATATGCACCATTCAAAGCCACATACTAAAATTTCAACCCTTTCTAACTTAATTTCTTATTTTTCATGCATTTAATGATTTATTTTGATCTAAATGACCCTGAAATTGGAAAGCACTACAAATGAACTCAGAATAGGTTCAAACTTGGCATGGTATCATCATTTTACCCACATAACATGTGTGCAAAAATTGATAGGATTACAGCAAAAAGTGGATGCACTTCGTGTACAAACTGGACCATCTCTTTCGAAGTACGAGGGTTTCGGACGAAAACTCGTCTATTACGAAGGCATTTCATTTTGCTAAACTTATTTGAACTCAAGAATTTTTGTGCATTCAATATGCACCATTCAAAGCCACATACTAAAATTTCAACCCTTTCTGACTTAATTTGCTATTTTTCATGCATTTAATGATTTATTTTGAGCTAAATGACCCTGAAATTGGAAAGCACTACAAATGAACTCATAATAGGTTCAAACTTGGCATGGTATCACCATTTGACCCACATAACGTGTGTGCAAAAGTTGATAGGATTACAGCAAAAAGTGGATGCACTTCGTGTACAAACTGGACCATCTCTTTCGAAGTACGAGGGTTTCGGACGAAAACTCATCTGTTACAAAGGAATTTCATTTTTCTAAACTTATTTGAACTCAAGAATTTTTGTGCATTCAATATGCACCATTCAAATTCACATACTAAAATTTCAACCCTTTCTGACTTCATCAGTCTTCACTTTTTCTTCACTTGTGTCCTTTGCTTATTGCTTCGTAACCATGGATATTCTTCATCGCTTAACATGGTGCTTGGATCAGCCTTGAGTTTGAAGGGAGGAATTTCATGAAACTTTTCGTAATCTCCGGACATGTCTGTCTTGCCCTCCAATCCCACGATGTCTCTTTTTCCTCAAAGAACTATGTGGCGCTTTTGCTCATTGCATGATGTATTCGCTTCCATATCTTTTCTTTTTCTCGGTTTGGTAGACATGTCCTTCACATAGAAAACCTGCGCCACATCATTGGCTAGGACGAATGGTTCGTCTGTGTACCCTAGATTGTTCAGATCCACTGTTGTCATTCCGTAATGTGGGTCTACCTGTACCCCGCCTCCTGACAGATTGACCCATTTGCACTTAAACAAAGGGACCTTAAAATCATGTCCATAGTCAAGTACCCATATGTCCACTATGTAACCATAATATGTGTCCTTTCCCCTCTTGGTTGCTGCATTAAAGCAGACACCGCTGTTTTGGTTGGTGCTGTTTTGATCTTGGGCGATCGTGTAAAATGTATTCCCATTTATCTCGTATCCTTTGTAAGTAATACAGTTGAAGATGGTCCCCTAGACAACGAGAACAGCTCATCACAAACAGTGTTGTCACCTTTGACACGTGTTTCCAACCAATCGCCGAAAGTCCTGATGTGTTCATGTGTAATCCAGTCGTCACACTCCTCCGGGTGTTTGGAGCGCAGACTGTTCTTGTGTTCATCGACATACGGGGCCACCAAGATAGAGTTCTATAGAACTGTGTAGTGTGCTTGAGACCAAGAATTATTATTGGTCTCCCTGCATATTATTGAGTCCCTTCCAATCGTGCCTTTTCCAGTCAGTCTCCCTTCATACCGCGATTCAGGTAGACCAATCTTCTTAAGGCCAGGAATGAAGTCGACACAAAACCCAATGACATCCTCTGTTTGATGGCCCATGGAGATGCTTCCTTCTGACCTAGCACGGTTACGGACATATTTCTTTAGAACTCCCATGTACCTCTCAAAGGGGAACATATTGTGTAGAAATACGGGGCCCAGAATGAAAATCTCGTCGACTAGATGAACTAGGACGTGCGTCATGATATTGAAGAAGGATGGTGGGAACACGAGCTCGAAACTGACAAGATATTGCGCCACATCACTCCTTAGCCTTGGTAGGATTTCTGGATCGATCACCTTCTGAGAGATTGCATTGAGGAATGCACATAGCTTAACAATGGCTAATCGAACATTTTCCGGTAGAAGCCCCCTGAATGCAACCGGAAGGAGTTGCGTCATAATCACGTGGCAGTCATGAGACTTTAGGTTCTGAAACTTTTTCTTGGCCATATTTATTATTCCCTTTATATTCGACGAGAAGCCAGACGGAACCTTCATACTGAGAAGGCATTCAAAGAAGATTTCCTTCTCTTCTTTGGTAAGACCGTAGCTGGCAGGACCTTCATACTGTTTTGGAGGCATGCCGTCTTTTTCGTGCAAACGTTGCAGGTCCTCCCGTGCCTCCGGTGTATCTTTTGTCTTCCCATACACGCCCAAGAAGCCTAGTAGGTTCACACAAAGGTTCTTCGTCACGTGCATCACGTCGATTGAAGAGCGGACATCTAGGTGTTTCTAGTAGGGTAGGTCCCAAAATATAGATTTCTTCTTCCACATGGGTGCGCGTCCCTCGTCGTCATTCGGAACAGATAGTCCGCCGGGACCCTTTCCAAATATTACTTGTAAATCATTGACCATAGCAAGTACGTGATCACCGGTACGCATGGCGGGCTTCTTCCGGTGATCTGCCTCGCCTTTGAAATGCTTGCCTTTCTTACGACATTGATGGCTGGTAGGAAGAAATCGACGATGCCCCAGGTACACATTCTTCCTGCATTTGTCCAGGTATATACTTTTGGTGTTAGCTAAACAGTGCGTGCATGCGTGGTATCCCTTGGTTGTCTGTCCTGAAAGGTTACTGAGAGCAGGCCAATCATTGATGGTTACAAACAGCAACGCATGCAGGTCAAATTCCTCCTGTTTGTGCTCATCCCACACACGTACACCGTTTCCATTCCACAACTGTAATAGTTCTTCAACTAATGGCCTTAGGTACACATCAATGTCGTTGTCGGGTTGCTTAGGGCCTTGGATGAGAACTGGCATCATAATGAACTTCCGCTTCATGCAAAGCCAAGGAGGAAGGTTATACATACATAGAGTCACGGGCCAGGTGTTGTGATTGCTCCTCTGCTCACCGAAAGGATTAATGCCATCTGCGCTTAAACCAATCTATGCGTTCCTTGGGTCATCTCCAAACTCAGCCCGGTACTTTCTCTCAATTTTTCTCCATTGCGACCCATCAGCGGCTGCTCTCAACGTCCCATCTTTCTTACGGTCTTCATTGTGCCATCGCATCAACTTGGCATGCTCTTTGTTCCTGAACAGACATTTCAACCGTGGTATTATAGGAGCATAGCACATCACTTTGGCAGGAACCCTCTTCCTGGGGGGCTCGTCGTCAACATCACCAGGGTCATCTCGTCTGATCTTATACCGCAATGCACCACATACCGGGCATGCATTCAAATCCTCGTACGCACCGCGGTACAGGATGCAGTCATTAGGGCATGCATGTATCTTCTGCACCTCCAATCCTAGAGGGCATACGACCTTCTTTGTTGCGTATGTACTGTCGGGCAATTCGTTATCTTTGGAAGCCTCTTCTTAAATATTTTCAGTACATCCTGAAATCCCTTGTCAGGTATACCATAATTTGCCTTCCACTGCAGCAATTCCAGTACGGTATCGAGCTTTGTGTTGCCATCTTCGCAATTGGGGTACAACCCTTTTTTGTGATCCTCTAACATTCGATCGAACTTCAGCTTCTCCTTTTCACTTTCACACTGTCTCCTTGCGTCAACAATGACCCGGCGGAGATCATCATCGGGCACATCGTCCGGTTCCTCTTGATCTTCAGCTTCCCCCGTTGCAGCATCACCGTATTCAGGGGGCACATAGTTGTCATCGTACTCTTCTTCTTCGCCGTCTTCCATCGTAACCCCTATTTCTCCGTGCTTGGTCCGAACATTATAGTGTGGCATGAATCCCTTATAAAGCAGGTGGGCGTGAATGGTTTTCCGGTCAGAGTAAGACGTCGTATTCCCACATATAGAGCATGGACAACACATAAAACCATTCTGCTTGTTTGCCTCAGCCACTTCGAGAAAATCATGCACGCCCTCAATGTACTCGGAGGTGTGTCTGTCACCGTACATCCATTGCCGGTTCATCTGCGTGCATTAAGTGTGTCAAAAACCATTACATAACATCATGAATTAATAGATAAGTGACCAAATTAATAGACGTTCATCATCACATTAAAACCAAAGTACATACATAGTTCTCATTGAACAACATATATCTCTCCAGAGCATCTAATTAAACCATACATTGAAACTATGTAAAACATTTCAATGCAACAACAAATACGATACCAATCGCAACCAAGGTAACAATTGATCCAACGGCATAATGATACCAAGCCTCGCTATCAATGGCATATTTTCTAATCTTCCTAATCTTCAAGCGCATTGCATCCATCTTGATCTTGTGACCATCTACGACATCCGCAACATGCAACTCCAATATCATCTTCTCTTCTTCAACTCTTTTATTCTCTTCTTCAACTCTTTTTAATTTTTCTTTTAAATACTCGTTTCCTTCTTCAACTAAATTTAACCTCTCGACAAGAGGGTCGTCTTCAATATCCGGTTCACATACCTCCTAGATAAAGACATCTATGTCAAGTTGGTGTCGGCATAATTACCATAAACACTAAATGAAACAAATAGTTATAAAATATAATATATACCACATCCGAATCATAGACAGGATGAGGGCCGACGGGGGCGGATACTGAAACCATCGCACTATATAATAACAAGCAATAATACAAGTAAGAAAATTAGACAATTATCTATCTAATCATACAAGTAAGAATTTTTTCTTTTATAAAGAAGATAAGAACAAGAGGCCCACCACGGTGGTGCCGGCAACGAGATCGGCGCGGGCGATCGACGACAGTGAAGACGGGGATGGGACATGACGGACCGCTAAATCTGGACAAATCTTGAGGAAAATGGAGCTTGGAGGTCAAGTTTGGAGAGGAGAAATCTTAAGTACTGTGTCTCGGGCATTTCATCGAATACCTCATGTGCATAAGAGGTGAGCTAGAGCACCACAAAGCCCTCTCCTCGCCGGCGAGGAAAAAACAGAGCAGTGCGGCTCGCGGGCGAGGGGTATATATAGCCAATTCATTGGTCACGGTTCGTAGCTGGAACCGGTACTAAAGGCCATCCTTTAGTCCCGGTTCCAGCTACCAACCGGGACCAATGGTTGTGGGCCTGGAGCGGCGCTTTGGTCCCGGCTGGTAGCATCAACCAGGACGAAAGGGGGGTATTGGTCCCGGGTGGTGCCACCAACCAGAACCAAAGCCCTGTTCCTGGTGCGGTGGGAGTTTAGTCCCACCTCGCCGAGCGAGGAGCGTAGATACTGGTTTATAAGCGCGGCTGAACTCACTGTCTCGAACTCCTCTCTACCGTGGGCAGTGCATGCCTAATTGTCTCTGCCTGTTAGGCCTACTTGCCCCGTGGGCCTGCATCCTGGCCCATGTATATTGGGTTTCTAGTCGTATGCAGGCCATGGTGGCTTAGTAGGTGGGCATTTTTGTATGTTATTTTTTTGCATATTAAAAGTTCTTAACAAAAAATACTTTATGGTGGCTTCGTGTGTTTTATCATTATATTCTTTTTGCTATTAGTTTTTCGAACAAACAATATTTTGATAATTTTAGTTGCATAATTTCCACTATTTTTGTTTTGTTTTTTGCTTTATTTATTTTTTGCTTTACTTTTTTGTTGCATTTTGTTCTCAGCCACAATCGAAATTTAAGAAAACCTGAGTGGAGAAGCACTACAAATATATAATATCTAGAACATATATATTATAGAAAGCCTACTATTACTTCAGATATCCATTACAAAGCTAGTCTGAATCAGAAGTATATTCCGATGGTGGTGGTGGTATTGCGAGGTGACGCTTCCCATGGTTCACGGTTCGAATCTTGCGGTACACCTCATATGCAACGTATGCATCTTTTGTTGCATACTCAATGTTGATAGGCTGAAGTGGGGTCCTCTCCCACTCTTTGTGTTGTGCCTGGGGAAATTTGGTCTTCATATATTTATAGTCATCGTCGATCAAGGCGACTGCCATAGAAGCCATCGAAGTCCTCGCATAGTCAAGCCTGAATATGTCTTGGATATCAATAAGGCAGCCAGCTGGTATCTCAATACCGAAGCTGCGCCTCATCTTCAGCTTGTCATTCCTTACATCGACGCTAGCAAAAGTTATGCCGCTGCGTAGGAAGTCCATGAGTGTTGGGCAGTTCTTGTCACTACTGCAACATCAACAAATTAAAATGGAACAAATGTTAAATATTACTACAAACTTAAGAGAAATTGATCTTTGCCATAGGATTCAAAATAGAACATATATATTGCTATATCCTATATATATGCAATTTTCAAATCCAAAGTTGTTCCCATTCGTTACTAGATTTATATGCCACCAATAATTGTTGGGGCCTATTTTTATATTAGACCACACTACATTTGATTTTTTTGTATCCAACAATAACATGTATCACAAGTCAACAAATTTTCACAATTATCACAAGTCAATAACATGTATCATAAATCATCACAATTATCACAACAAATAACATGTATCACAAGTCAATAACATGTATCACAAGGCAAGTTCAAGTCAACAAATCATCACAATTTACACTAAAAAGATAATTTCTATCCTATGCAATTTTCATAATAATCTATAAATTGTTAATTGATCAAAGAAAACCCTCAAAACTCACCTTGCCCATTGGAAGATCATGACATGTTGCTTGAAGCATAGCTGGATGACGGCAACTTCTTCTTGGTTGACCGTGTACTCGAAATCAAGCCCTATGAACTTGTCATTCTCATCCGCCACTTGAAGCCATTTCTGAAATTGGGAAAGAAAACACGGCACCATGGAGCTGTCGTTCGGATAGACGACATCAAGATTTGTCGTGCCATGTGCGAGCACCCCCCGCCCCCGTAGCGAGTGATTGGAGTACACATGGTAGAAGATATGGGGAAGAATAGATGAGAATGGAGGAGAAGAAGAGAGGAGAATGGAGGATAAGATAGGACAAGAAGAGGGGAAGAAGTTGCTGTAGCGCTCGCCGAGGAGAAGAAGAGGGAAACAGTTGCCTCTTTCTCGGAGCATGAAACGTCGTGGGATACGGAACGTTCAAACCTTTAGTCCCGATTTGAGCCACCAACCGGGACTAAAGGGCTCGCACCAGGTGAACGGTTGCCCCTTCAGTCCCGGTTCCAGCCTCGAACCGGGACCAATGGTTGTGGGCCAGGAACGAGGGGCATTGGTCCCGGTTCATGTCTTCAACCGGAACCAAAGGTTACCTATGAACCGGGACCAATGCCCCACGTGGCCCGCTCGGCCCCCTGGCCTCACGAACCGGGATCGTTGCCCCCATTGGTCCCGGTTAGTGGAAGAACCGGGACTAATGGGCTGACCAGGCCTAAACCAAAGCCCTGTTTTCTACTAGTGCCATGTCGTCCCCTCACCTCCCCATGCATGGGTCGCTGCCGGTCGAAGCCGCCGCTCCTGCCCTGCCAGTGCCTCGCCGCCCCGCCACTGGAGCTCCTCCGCCGCTCCCTCCCCCGATCTGCCTCCTTCCATCGTGGATCTAGTTAAGATCGGTCGGGAGTTACCGGATCCAGCCATGATCAACCTCGTCCCCTCGCCTACATGTCGCCTTGGACCGCCCCTCGCTGGAGTTCCCCGCCGTTCGCGCCGCCATGGCCTCCTGTGCCTGGAGTGGGAGCGGGACGAGGAGCCACCTCGCTCGCCCGCCAGCGCGTTCGTAGGGCCGCGGACCACCTACACCTTCGGCCCAGCCACCCATGTTCGGCCTGCCCAGCCTCCCGACTGACCTGGGCCGAGCCCACTCTGGTGAGCACCCCCTCGGAGCAACCCCTTGCTCATGCGTCATATAGCTATTGTGCGCCCTCTATCTTGGCCCAGTTTTTGTCATGCTGCTATGTGGTGCCTATGTGCAGTATAACAACGTGACGCCCATTGCCATGTTTAGCTGTTGTAGTTTTGGCCCGCGTGTTTTTGTAGGCTTTGTGATTTATCCAATTATCGAGGACATTTAGTATTAAAGCATATTTAAAATGATTATAAATAATTACCCGTGCCTCGTATCAAAATATGTTGTATATGAAAAATGTGTAGGATTTTGTGTAGATTAATCGAACGCATTTTTTTGCATGAAAAAAAATGTTGGGTGTGATGGTTGCATTTAATTGCATGAATAGTTTGCTAATAGGTTTATGCCACAAACTTGCATAATTAATTGTGAAATATTTTCCTACATGAACATACGCACATTATATATGAATTCGGGGTAGAAAAATCATGGGAATTTATTTGTGCATTTAGTTTGATCATTGGAGTAAGTTTATGTGCATGTTATTTTTGCTGTGATGCCCTTTTGTTATTTTCGTGTGATCTAATCCATGCATGATATGAAGTAATGTTGAACATGAGATATGCCCTTTGACATGTTGACTAGCCCCTGGTCATTTTATTTGTCGTGATAATCAATGTTTAGGTGTTGTTTTCTTGTTGCCAACATGTCATAAAAATAGTGCTGTTTTGAGGGTCCAAAATATTTCTAAGTCTGGAATCTGTAACATTTTGTTGCTGTCTTGTCATGTGTTTTGCTAATGATCTGTAGGACCTTTATGGTTGGTGTGCTGGAGTTATTTGTAGTTTATAATGCCATTTAGCACGCGGTTAAATTTCATGCCATAATATGCCCTGTATAATATAGTTATACTGCTGCCAATATGCCTTCGTGACAAAAACTGCACTATAAAAACTGCTATTTTCACTAAGTCTGAAACTGTTCCCAATTAGCCATCTTTTAAGCTTATTTCCTAGTGATCCATGATCTTAAACAACTTGCTCCCGTAAGCTACTGCCCTATGTCTTTGTTATGCATTTTAGACCTTTGTAGCTTGTTGGTTTCATCTTTCATGTGTGCAAAATGCCATGTTGATGTTTTGGACAGATTTGCAATAAACATTGTGTTGGTTGTTGTATTTGAACCGTAGCTCCGTTTCTGGCATGGCATATATGCAACTTGCTTAGAATGTCATGTAGTATCATAATATCTTGTTGCATCCATGTTTTGAAGTGCTCGTGGTTGTCATTTTCATGCATTTTGCATTCATATCATGTTCATCTTGTGCTTGTCATAACTTTTAGACCGTAGATCCGTTTGAGATGTTCCACATATGTAAATCAACTAGAATGACGTGCAGAATTGCATGGTGTACTTTATTCTGTTGTTTAACAATATAAAATATGGTTAGTTCAGATCTGGACCAATTTCGAAATTAACATATGGGGTCATTTCGGAAAATGATATAAGTTGTTTTCGACCTCATTTAAGATACCTAGATAGATATTTACTTATGCTTCACCTCTTGCCATGTTTAATTACATTTAATATTGTCGTGTACCTAAACAGGAATGAACTGAGTAATTCAAATGTGAAGTTTTGTCAATATGCAGCGAGTTGCATATTGAGCTTCACTTAATGTGTAGGAGTTGATTGATGTGATTTCTTGTGCCTTGCATAATCAACCATGCCATGCATCATTTTTCTTACACATCATGTCATGCATATGTCGTGGTGTACCATGTGTTGATTGTTGTTTTTGGACTATTCCTTCTCAATAGAGTTCCGAAAGCGTTCGGAGTGTGAGGATTTGTTCGTCTACTTCACGGATCGTCTAGTTCACGAACTCGTTCTTCTTCCAAGCGGGATCTCAGGCAAGATGACACATTTCCCTGGATACCACTACTATCATTGCCATGCTAGTTGTCTCGTTATCAATCATTATATCACGCTACCTACCACTTTTTGTCAAGCCTCCCAACATTGCCATGAGAAGCCTCTAACCCCTCTACATCCCAGCAAAACTTTGTTTGGCTATCTTACCGCTTGCTCAGCCCTTCTTATAGCGGTTATAGCTACAGGTGCAATTGCTTCCATGTGTCAACATGGACATTCTTTTTGTATCACAATATTATTGCTATTTAATTTAATGCACATATATACTTGGTAAAAGGTGGAAGGCTTGGCCTTTTGCACGATGATTTTGTTCCACTTTTGCCGCCCCTAGTTACTTGTGTACCAGTGTTATGTTCCATATTGAGCGCTCCTAACATGCTCGGGGTTGTTATGGGGACCCCCTTGATTTTCGTTTTGGGATAAAACTTATCTGGCAAGGCCCAACATTGGTACTACATTTGCCTAATAACTAATAGAATTGCATACGGACCCACCGGCACCCGCGGATCTTTAATTAACCCCCCGGGCCAGTGCTCCTCATGAGTGTTGGTCCAACCTGTCAACCGCCAGTGGCCACCAGGGGAAACTCTGCGATTGGCCTAATGGAAGTTTGGACAATCCGTCGTGTCCTGAGAACGAGATACGCGGCTCCTATCGGGATCGTCGACACACTGGACGACCTTAGTGGATTTGTTTTACCTTTCTCGAACGTCTTGTGTGAGGAATTCCGAGAATACTTCGGGCTATCTCGAGGTTGCGGTTTTCCAATGGAATTGCCTAAGAAATCACGAGATTCGTGGTCGAGGTTATTCCCACTAAGAGTGGTTAATTTGTGATGGATGAGTTGGAGCACCCCTGCAGGGTTTATTCTTTCGATAAGCAGTGCTCGCGGTTATGTGGCAACTTGGAAACTTTGTTTAACACTCGGTCATAACAAACGTGAAGTAAAATCAAATAAAATATACCAACCGTGTGCGTAATCATGATTTTCTCTTCTCGTTAGTCCTTTTCCAAGAGAGAACACGGTGGGGTTTGATGCGTCTCCAACGTATCTATAATTTTTGATTGTTCCATGCTATTATATTATCTGTTTTGAATGTTTTATATGTATTAGTATGCTATTTTATATTATTTTTGGGACTAACTTATTAATCTAGATCCTAGTGTCAGTTTCTATTTTTTCCTTGTTTTTGAGATTTACAGATAAGGAATATTAAACGGAGTCCAAACGGAATAAAACCTTCAGAATATTTTTTTCTAGAACGAAGGGAGACCAATGCATGCTCGAGAAGTAGCAAGAAGGATTTCTGGCGCCGTTGCCGGGGTGATACATAGCAAGTCAGGCCTACCAAGTGCCCATCACAAACTCATCTCTTGCATTTACATTATTTTCCATTTGCCTATCATTTTCCTCTCCCCCACTTCACCAATTTGCCATTTTATTCTCCCTCTTTGTTGTTTGCCTTTTTCTCGCCAGATCTCTTTTGTTTGCTTGTGTTGCCATGTGCTTCCTATTTGCTTGCATCTTTGCTTAATAAAAATCTATTGTTATGGATCCTCATCCACTTGCTAATCTTTCCAAAAGACCAAATTATGATGAACCAATTGCTAGTGAGTTGAGTGTACTTGATTATCTCTATGAAGTTTTGCTTGATATTCGTGAATCTGAAAATTGTTATGAAGTGATTCATGTTGTTTCCTTGAATGAAAAGCATGATTGCAATGATATTGTTATAAATTTTATTAATGTCAATTCTGTTAATGATATGCAAAACTACAAGCTTGGGGATGCTATATTTGATGAGTTTGCCATGAGCACTACTTATTGCAATGCTCATGATTGGGGTGATAATGCTTCTTATGATCTTGATAATTTATTTAATACTCTTGATGAATATGATATTGAAAGTGGGTTTGGAAGAGTGTAAAATTTAGGCATTATTTATCCCGCTATTTTGGAGAGTGTTCAATCTTATGAAATTTTTGATAAAAGTGGGTTTGGAGAGGTCATGACTTTAGTTAATGATAATCCCACTATTTTGGAAGAGTATCAACTTTGCATGCATGTCTATCATGAAGAGAAAAATTTGTATGATAGTTATATTGTTTAATTCCTTCATGATTCTAATGAAATTTATTATGAGGGAGGAGCATATGCTTGTAGGAATTGCAATAATATCAAGTTTCCTCTCTATTTGTTCAAAGTTTTGAAGTTATGCTAGTTAATTCTTGTTACCATAATTATTTTTCTCACAAAATCCCTATGCATAGGAAGTGGGTTACACTTAAAGATGTTTTTAGTGCTATTCATGATGCTCTTTTTCATATCTCAACTACTACTTTTTATGTGAGCATCATCGAAATCGTTATGCCTAGCTAGGAGTGTTAAACAATAGCGCTTGTTGGGAGACAACCCAATTTTATTTTTACTTTTTGCCTTTTGCTTCCATTTTGGTGTGTATGAAAAATATTGCTTCTGTAGTAATTGTGTTTTTGTGTTTTAATTTGTGTTTGATCCAAGTAACACCTTTGGGGTTATCTACAATAGTTGTTGATTTTATCTTGCTAAAAAATAGAAACTCTTGCGCTAAGTCCAGGAATTTTCTAACTTTTTCACAGCGTGGAGTTCATCTGAAATTTTCAAGAAAGATTGATATACAAATATCCTTGATTTTCCTAATTTTTAGGAATTTTTAGAGTTCCAGAAGTATTCAAAAATTTATAGAGTGCTACAGACTGTTATGTTTTTGACAGATTCTGTTTTCTTTGTGTTGTTTGCTTATTTTGATGTATCTATGGGTCGTATTGGGGGGTATGAGTCATGGAAAAGTTAGAATGAAGTAGGTATTACACAAATACAACTAAATAAGGAGTTCACAATAGTACCTAAAGTGGTGATTTATCTTTTTATACTAACGGATCTCATGAGTTTTCTGTTGAGTTTTGTGTCATGAAGTTTTCAAGTTTTGGGTGAAGATTTGATGGACTGTGGAATAAAGAGTGGCAAGAGCCTAAGCTTGGGGACACCCAAGCCAACCCAAGTCATATTCAAGGATACCAAAAATTCTAAGCTTGGGGATGCCTCGGAAGGCATCCCCTCTTTCGTCTTCAATCCATCTGTAAATTTACTTAAGGCTATATTTTTATTCACCACATGATATGTGTTTTGCTTGGAGCGTCTTGTATGATATGAGTCTTTGGTTTTTAGTTTGCCACAATCATACTTGCTGCACACATCTTTTGAGAGATACATGCTGAATCGTGAATTTATTAGAATACTCTATGTGCTTCACTTATATCTTTTGAGCTTGGCAATGTTGCTCTAGTGCTTCACTTATATCTTTATAGAGCATGGTGGCGTTATATTTTATAGAAATTATTGAACTGTCGTTCATCACTTATATTATTTTGAGAGTTTCTTAAAGCAGCATGGTAATTTGTTTAGGTTATGAATTTAGTCCTAATATAATGGGCATCCAAGAGAGATATAATAAAAACTTTCATACTAAGTGCATTAAAAACTATGAGAAGTTTGATTCCTTGCATATAGTTTTGAGATAATAGAGACGGTAATATGAGAGTCATGTTAGTGAGTAGTTGTGAATCGAAAGAGATACTTGTGTTAAAGATTGTGATTCCCGTAGCATGCACGTATGGTGAAACCGTTATGTAACGAAGTTGGATCATGACTTGTTTAATGATTGTCAACCTTTGTGTGAGGGTCGGGATCACGTGATGGTTAACTCCTGCCAACCTCTCCCCTAGGAGCATGCGTCTAATGCTTTGTTTGATAACTAATAGACTTTTGCAATAAGTATGTTAGTTCTTTATGACTAATGTTGAGTCCATGGATTATACACACTCTCACCCTTCCATATTTGCTAGTCTCTCTAGTACCACGCAACTTTCAAAGGTACACCAAACCTTCCTTCCTTAAAGCAGCCACCATATATTCCTCAAAACAGCCACCATACCTACCTATTATGGCATTTCCATAGCCATTTCGAGATATATTGCCATGCAACTTCCACCATGTAGTTTTTTATGACTTGCATCATCACTTCATATTGCATATAGAGTCATATTTTGTCATAGGAATCAAGTTGTAATTTCTTTTTCTTTGAGTTATAAGTAAATAAAAGTGTGATGATTTTTCATTAATCACTACTGGAATTGAAAAATTTGCCGTCTGCCATGCCTTTGTCGTCTGCTGACGCATGGAAAAGATCCTCTTTGCCGTTAGCTGGGACAAAGCGGACGGCGATGAGGTTGCTGATGGCAAAGGTTTTATTTGCCGTCGGCAACCTCTTTGCCGTCTGCTGACACATGGCAAAGGCCCCGTAGGCAGACGGCAAAGAGAACGCAAATGGCAAAGGGGCGCCACCCTAACGGCCGAAACCCACCCCACCCACCCACCCCTTTGTCGTCTGCCTCCCAGCTTCTGCAGACGACAAAGGGGCGCTCCCCATAACGGCGCCCAGCCCCCACCCCCGCCTAAGCTCCCCGCGCCCCTCCTCCCCGCGCTCTGCCAACCCCAGCGTCGCCGCCACCACCACCGGAGCTGCTCCGGCCCACCACCGCCGCCTACGGTGGAGCTCTCCCTCCCCTCCTCCCGCGCACCTCCTCCCCGCGCTCTGCCCACCCCAGCGCCGCCGCCACCACCACTGGGGCCGCTCCGGCCCGCCGCGGCCGCCTACGGCCGGAGCTCGCCCTCCCCTCCTCCCCGCGCACCTCCTCCCCACGCCCCTCCTCCCCACCGCCCAGGGCCGGAGCTCACCCTCCCCTCCTCCCACTCCAGGTAAGTTTTTTTTCTTTTTTGCTTTATTTCCTATTTTTCTTTTAAATCAGATAGTTAATTTAGATAGTTCTTATATTTTCTGTATTTTCTGTTAAATTATATAGTTAGTTTTTTTCTATTTTTATGTTAAATTAGATAGTTAGTTTCTTAGGTAGAAAAAGTAGATAGAAAAGAAAAAATAGATAGAAAAAAACTAGGAAGAAAATAAGAGAATAATAAACTAGAATAAAAAAGAAGAAGAAGAAGAAGAAGAAGAAGAAGAAGAAGAAGAACAAAGAAGAGAGGAGGAGAAAGATAAAATAAAGAAGAAGAAGAAGAAGAAGAAGAAGAAGAAGAAGAAGAAGAAGAGGAGGAGGAGGAGGAGGAGGGGAAAAAAAGAAGAAGAATAAGATGATCAAGAAGAAGAAGAAGAAGAAGAAGAAAAAGAGGAGAGAGGAGAAGAAGAAAGAAGAGGACCCCGACCTCCGACCGCCGGCCCACGACCCCCGACGCCCGACGCCACCAACCCCCGAGCCTCGACCTCCGACGCCACTGACACCCGACTCCCGACCCCCGACGCCCAACACCACTGAACCCTGACCCCCGACTCCCGACCCCTGACTGCACTAACCCCGACCCCTGAGGCCCGGTGCCAACGACCCTCGACTCCAGACGCCACTAACCCTCGACCCTTGACCACCGACACCCGACGCACCTGACCCTCGACTCTCGACGCCACTGACCCTCGACCCCCGACCCCCGACGCCACTCACCGTCAACCCCCGACACCCTACCCCCGACCCCCGACGCCACTGACCCCCAACCCCCGACCCCCGACACCTCTTCGGTGTCTTGTTGACCGAAAAGACCCCAACCCCCGACGCAAGTGACCCTTGACCCTCGACGACACTGACCCCCGATCACCGACACAACTAACCCCCGATCCCCGACGCCACCGACACCCGACACCACCGACCATCGACGCCACCGACACCCGACACCACCGACCATCGACGCCACTAAGCCGACGGGGTCATAGTTTTGTAAATTATGAGCTAGGTCACATATTTTCCGATTATGTTAATTATAAAAACATCATATTTGTGTTGATCGGGTGAATTTCAATGTGCAGTTGTTTGACGACCTCCACATGCGTTGGACGAGCTCCGCCCCTGCGTTTGTTGGTGAGCACAAATGACTTCTCCTCCTACCCCCTTAATTTGCTCTGTTCTGGTCTTCGTGCCGATGAAACTAGCTAGCTATAGGTTTCTTCAATAATGAGTATGCGTGACCAGTATGCGTCTCCCGTTCGAAAGGGCGACATCTATAAATATGCATGTCTTCGCATATTTATAACCGCCATCCTTTCGAATTGTCCAACGTTATCCATGGATAGCCCGAGTATGTGTAGATTGGGTTCGTTTTCCTGTATGCCGTGCTCCGGATCCGATGCGGAATTTCGTCAGTGCCTCCCTGTTGTTCTCCAGGTACACATCCTCTCTGCTTATTGCCGAGACGTGTATCAGGAGAATAGTGGGGAGGTGCTGCCGAAATTCTGCGTCGCATCTGGAGCAGAGCATGGGAAAACGAACCCAATCTACACATACTCGGGTGGGATTAGGACCTATCTTTACCTATTAGCATGTAGGTTGCATGGACGTAATAAAACTGACAAACTTGATTAGCGGATGTATATAGGTGATTAATTATATATTTATTTCTTGTGCGCCCATAGGTAGCTAGGAAACATGAGTGATTGTGCTTAGATGTACACTGGTCATCCTAGTCAGAAAGACATGACCAATGAATGGTTAACAAAAACTAGGGGGTTTGTGAGAGCTGCATTTGCAAATGGCCAGCAAAAAACATGGTGCCCCTGTCCCAACTACGACAACTGGAAAAAGCAGACAGAGTTTGAAATGGGTAAACACCTGCAGAAGTGGGGTTTCACGCCTAATTATAGGGTGTGGACTTTTCATGGTGAGTCTGACCAACGTGCCAGAGCTGAGGTGATTCGTCGCACCGACGAGCATGGTACCGGGATCGAAGACATGGTGCAAGACTTTGATGATGCTCGGGATTCAGACGATGAGATGGAGGAATCTGCAAAGGCCTTCTTTGAAATGTTGGAGTCTTCAAAACGTCCTCTCCACGAGCAGACTGAGCTTTGTCAGCTGGATGCCATCGCGCAAGTAATGGCTCTGCAGGACGCTTTCTACCCAAAGGCCATGTACTGCCTGCAAACCTGTACCAGTCAAAGAAAATCCTCCGTGTACTTACGATGCCCTATGAGAAGATACATGCCTGTGAGAATGGATATGCCTTTTTTAGGCTTGAGTATGCGGCCTTGAACTATTGCCCCATTTGCAATTCTTCTAGGTATATTGTGGTAGACAACGGTATGGGTGAGAAGAATTAGACCAAAATCCCCATTAGTGTTCTTTGGTATCTGCCAATCGTACCAAGACTTCAATGTCTTTTCATGGTCGAAGAGACGGCCAGACAGATGACATGGCACAAGTTGGGCAAAAGAACCGAACTAGATGCGGATGGGAACAAGATGCTGGTACACACTTCAGATGGTTTTGCGTGGAGGCACTTTGATGCATTACATAAGGATAAATCGGAAGATCCAAGGCATCCAAGAGTTGCCATCAGCACGGATGGGTTCAATGTGTATGGTATGACGGCAACACAATACAGTTGTTGGCCTGTATTTGTCATTCCACTCAATTTCCCACCCAGAGAGATTATGAAAAGAAAGAACATTTTCCTGACGTTGATAATTCCAGGGCCCAACTATCCGAGGAAGAATATGAATGTGTACATGCAGCCGCTTAAGGATGAGTTGCAAGAAGCCTGGGATAATGGGATCAAGACCTACGACGCCTCTACCAAAACAAATTTCAAAATGAATGTGTGGTACATGTACTCGACGCATGATTATCCGGCGTTTGCGCTATTCTCTGGCTGGTGTGTACATGGAAGGTTCCCGTGCACCACATGCAAGGCAACTCTTCAGTTCCGTTGGCTGCAGGCTGGTCGCAACTATTCTTGCTTCGACATGCATAGACAATTCCTGGATCCTGACCATAAGTTCAGAAAAGACAAGAAGAATTTCATCAAAGGTAGAGTTGTCAAAAACACTGCACCAGCTGCGTTGACAGGCCAACAGATCCTAGATCAGATAAACGCTCTCGAGCTGGATCCAGATCGTCCAGGGTATTTCAAAGGGTATAATATAGAACACGCCTGGCATCACAAGATAAGTTTGTGGGATCTGCCTTACTTTAAAGACCTCCTTTTCCCACACAACATCGACATGATGCACACTGAAAAGAATATTGCGGAGGCCAGTTTTGGTACATTGTTCGGCATAGAGGGGAAGTCAAAAGATAATCCTAAGGCTAGAATCGACCTGGAGGCTCTATGTGATAGACCGTTACAAAACTTGCGACAACAGAAAGGAAAGCAAAGCATAGCGAAGCCAAAGGCATGGTTCAATCTTGAAAGGCAAGCTAGGAGGGAAATCCTGTTGTGGGTGAAAATGCGGTTGATGTTCCCCGATGGGTATGCTGCGAATCTAAAGAGGAGAGCGACTCTTGAGAAATTGAAAATATTTGGTCTCAAGAGTCATGATTGGCACATATGGATTGAGCGGGTAATGCCGGTGATGTTGCGTGGCTTTATCCCTGAGGATGAATGGCTAGTACTGGCAGGGCTGAGCTATTTCTTCTGTTCTCTTTGTGCGAAAGAACTATCTCCTGGAGTTGTAGATGAAATGGAAGAGTTGGCGCCGGAGTTGATCTACAAATTAGAAAAGATCTTTCCACCGGGCTTCTTTAACGCAATGCAGCATTTGATTTTGCATCTCCCGACCGAGGCAAGATTGGGGGGCCCGTTCAAAATCGATGGTGCTTCTCAACTGAGAGGTTCCAGAAGACGCTTTGAGCTAAGTGTAAAAATAAACGTAGAATTGAAGCATCGATGGCCGAGGCATTCATTACTAAGGAGGCGGCAAACTTTGTGGCAACACACTACGAATCCAAAAATCATCATTTGCATAAACTGAAGCCTCGGTACAATGATGACGATCCAAAAAAAGGTCGATCCAACCTCAGCCTATTCAAAGGGAAGCTCACACCATCCGGTGCTTCTAAAGGGAAATCGTTGGATGTTGAAGAATGGCGGACCATTTCATTGTATATCTTCACCAACCTAACAGAAGTGCGGCCGTACATCGAGTAAGTTCTCGGTAAATTATTGTTCCGCAACTTCTTATTCCTTTCAACTACTCTTATTCCCGAATATTTGATATAGTTGATACGTTGCCGAATTCTCGGATGGAGCGGTCATCGAAAAGGATTCCGATGAAGAGTATGAGCTTCTCGCAAAGAATGGAGGCGACTATCCCGGTTTCTTCTCTTGGTTCAAACAAAGGCTAATTAATTACCATTAATGGCCCATTTGACTTCTTGGTCTAATTTGCGGCTAATGCGTCCATTCTTTCGTATTAAACTTTTAGGCTGATGCAGAGTCTATGGACGCCGAGTTGAGACAAGTCGCTAATGGTTTTGACTATAAGGTCCATTCATTTGACAAATACAACATCAACGGGTATCACTTTCGTACCTTTGGCAAAGAGCTATCTATGCCTGACCTAAATACTACAAATTGTTCTGTCTCTGCTATCGGCGAAGGAGGCACCGAGTATTATGGAAGAGTTGAAGCAATTTATGAACTTCTATTCTATGGTGAAAACCCACCGACCGTCGTAGTCTTCAAATGTTATTGGTTTGAGCCGAGGGAGACTAGAAGGACTCATGAACATATAGGACTAGTCGAAATCAACCAAAACACCCACTTATATGTTCCCGATGTCTATATTACGGCTCAACAGGCGACACGAGTTTTCTATCTACCTTGGGCCTGCCAAACTAATCCAAATCTGAAAGGTTGGGATGTCGTTTATGAAGTGCCACCACATTTTAGACCACCTACCCTCAATGAAGAGGATTACGAACCTCACATTAACCCAGACACATATGAAGGAGAATTCTTCCAAGAAACACGTATGTCCAAGAAACGTTTCAAGAACCGCTCTACTTCACCCCAGAACATTGAAGTAGACAGCGACAGTGAATCCGTCTTAACCCCTGATCCCGAACAGGAAGAGCTGGAAGAAGAAGAGGTTACTGCTACGGATGACCTGTCACTTCTTGACCAATTACATAATGGTGGCCTTCCACATGTTCTTCCTGATAGTGATGATGGTGATGCATTTATTGATGATAGTGATGATCATGATGCATTTATTGACCCCGAAGCATATATAGACGAGCACGATTAGTTCATGTCAGGTATTCAACTATTACTATATATAAAATTTGAGTTCATGTTAGGTATTCAATTTTTATTAGTCATGTTAGTATTTATGACGATGATACACTTAAATTATATACATTTTATTACTCATGTTGGTATTTATGTTGTACTAATTTCATTTACTCTTTGTGATGACAGGTGTTGAAGGATGGTGGGAAAGGGTCGAAAGCACTCCGCGGCTCCTTCTTCGTCGGCGGATCATGGGATGGGTACTTCCATTCCTGACTCGCTTCTTCGGAAAGCGTTGCTCTCTACTCTGCATGGAGTGGCCGCTTCTTCGACTCTCGCGCCCCCCGTGAGAGGAGGTCGACCCCCCGCGAAGCCGAGAGGTACTAAAGGTATTACTCATGTTGGTATTTATGTTGTACTCATGTTGGTATTTATGTTGTAGTCATGTTGGTATTTATATACATTTTATTACTCATGTTGGTATTTATGTTGTACTAAAGGTACACGTGGCTGCGGGAGAGGTAGGGCGGTGGCTGCCACACCTTCCTCGCCGCCACCCCAAGCTGATTCAACTGAGCACATGACTTCTATGGTGGATTTGTCTGAGGTGGAGGCTACACGGTCTCCAGTTCATCAGCCTTAGGTCGACGACCCTCAGGTCAATGAGCCTTCGACCCACGAGACTCGTGTCCCAGAGGCTTCATTCCAGGCGACTCCGGAGCAAAGCAGGGATGAGGGTACGTCCCCAAAGACCCAGTGGGATACCTGGGCTGATCAGGGTCATCCTGAGCCAAGTGGCTATGCTGATAGCAACGAGGAGCTGGGTGAGGGGGCTACCGTCTACCAGCGTGGTAGTTCGGGGCTCCTGCTCATGCCGGCGACCCGCGAGCAGAGGTGGTCGATTAAGCCAAATGGGGATAAGTAAGTTAATTTGCTCTTATTTAACCTTTTGCCTTCATGTTTTCTCAAATATCTAATGTTTTGGCTTTAATTTGTCATACTGCAGGGGTTGGATTGTTGCCAAGGGTGTCCTCAAGCCCAACAGTGTCCTTGGTGTGCTTTTCCTTCAAAACTTCCCGGGGTTTGTTACATTGCCCGGTCGGGAGCGAGAGGTAGGAATGACCTGGAAGCACTACTTGGGTGCCCCGGCCCCGCCGGAGGTGGAGATCGACGGTGTTTTGTGCCACACGAGGGCCGTCATGGTGATCTGACAGTTCTAGGTAATTTCTCCTTTACACAATTATAAATCAACCATAGCTAGTTATTGTACTAAATGGTGTTGTCTCGTTTGCAGACCTACTACAGGTGTGAGGAAGGATACGAGGAGGACGCGACAAAGGTTATCGATACCGAATGTCGCCGCCTACTTCAAAACTTTTGGCACGAGGTTCGGGTGCCGGTTGTTCGAGACTACTATGCCTTGCGGCGTATTAGGAAGGACAAGGCGAAGTGCCGCGATTCTTAGATGAAGAAGGAGCATTACATGAAGGTAATTACATATTATTAAGGCTTTGTAGTTGGTTTCCTTGATTTGGTTCTTACGCGCTCAAATTTCTCTTTATTAACTTAGGTGCCCCCAAGATGGTGTGTGGATAAGATGGATTGTTGGGAGGCCTTGGTGGATCAGTGGTGCTCCGAAACGTGGGAGGCCAGCCACAACAACGCCAAGGAGAGGCGTGGCAAAATGGTTGGTGTGACACACCATCAAGGGAGCGTCAACTTAATCCAATTTGGCAAGAACTGGGTATGTGGTTTGCTTCATGCCACATGCAATTCATTCTTAATGCTATCTTGTGCCCTTTACTAATAGAATTTTCCTCTCTCTCTCTCTCTTTTAGGCGCATCACAATAAGACGGAGGTGCCACAGATGTACGACTTGTATGCGATGGCCCATACTGCCTCGTACAAGAAGGTCAAGGCATTCTCTGAGTCTGACCTCGAGCATCCAGAAAACTTCACCAACATCTCCTCCCACCACAAGCTCGTGAAGTACACAGATCACGGGAAGGCGAGGAAAGGGGAGGATTTTAACCCGAGCGAGGGGCCTATTGATCCAGAGCTGGTGAAGATAGCTGGCAACGGGAGGCTTCATGGCTCGATCGCCATTGGAGATGGCCTTATACGTTGTCCTAGCACTCTCCGGCAGATAAAGGCACGCCAAACGAGCTCCTGTCCTGAGATACCACCTCGTCCACGGCCAGTCGAGCTCGCCATCGAGGTTAATTTAATGGACTGAACTATCTTTCCGCATTATGTTGTGCGTGGGAACCAATATGATTACAATGCTAACAATGAGTTCTGTTGCAGGCTGCTATTCTGAAAGAGAGTGATGCAATGCAGGCTGCTTTGGCGGAGAAGGGTAAGGAGATGAAGGAGCTGGAGGAGAGGACGACTGCATTGCTGGAGGTGGAGAGGGCACGAAATGATGCGTCTAACAGGGCCATGTATGAGCTCTTGGTGGTAAGTTTCTTCTTCATATTATTTCAAATCTTGCATTTTAATGTCCGTTTCATTAATAACTAAAAAGTTTGACTTGTCGAATCAAATTGTACAGTCTATGAGCGAGAAGACCGGCCAAGTCCCTCCGGCGATGCCAGTCATTAACATGGCGGGGACGGTGAGTTTCATTTAAATGCAATGATCTTAAGAGTTTCATCATGCTAACGACACATTGCAAACGATGTTTGGTGCAGAATATCTCCCGAAACGCATCACACGACCCTTCTAGAGTGGAGCCTTCTCCAGGGCAGCCTTCTCTAGGTGAAACAAGCCAGAGCCACCGTGCTTCACCGCCGTGATGACGATAATGGTATGTTTGGTGAGAACAAGGAGAATAAGAGAAGAAGAAGGAGAAGGAGGAAGAAGAAGGAGAAGAAGCTCCTTCTCCTTCTTCTCCTCCTTCTTCTCCTTCTTCTAGTCCTTCTTCTTTTCTTCTTCTTCTCCTCTTCCTTCTCCTACTCCTTCTCCTTCTCCTCCTCCTCCTCCTCTTCCTTCTTCTTCTTTTACTTCTCCTTCTTCTTCTCTTATTGCTTCTTCTCTTTCTTCTTCTACATAGCTTAGACTCATCCAACAAAGACTAAATTGGCTAATTATCCTACAAAATGACATAATTAGCTTAGTTAGGTGAAAACATCATAAGAACCTTGGTTAGCTCATTAAAATGACTAATTTAGCTCGAAAATGAAATGATAAGCTCAAAATCGCATAAGAACCTTAGTTAGCTCATGAATATTATATACTTAGCTTGGCTTCCACCTAAATGACATAATTAGCCAATTTAGCTCTAAAATGCATTAATAATCATAGTTGGCTCCAAAATGACATATTTTACCCAAGTTAGCTCTAGAATAGCCTATACTTAGCTTGGCTTCCACCTAAATGACATAATTAGCTTAGTTAGCTCCAAAATGGCCTGTTTAATAAAAAATGACCTATACTTACCTAATTATCCTCCAAAATGACATAATTAGCTCCAAAAAGGCATAATTAGCTAATTTAGCCCGAAGAAGAGGACAAGAGGAGAAGAAAGAGGAAAAATGAAAACAAGGAAGAAGAAGAAGAAGAGAACAAGAAGAGAACAAGAAGGAGGAGAAGGAGGAAGAAGAAGGAGAAGAAGGAGGATAGAAGCTCCTTCTCCTTCTTCTCCTCCTTCTTCTCCTTCTTCTTGTCCTTCTTCTTTTCTTCTTCTTCTCCTCTTCCTTCTCCTTCTCCTTCTCCTTCTTCTTCTCCTCCTCCTCCTCCTCTTCCTTCTTCTTCTTTTACTTCTCCTTCTTCTCTTCTTGCTTCTTCTCTTTCTTCTTCTACGTAGCTTAGACTCATCCAACAAAGACTAAATTGGCTAATTATCCTACAACATAATTAGCTTAGTTAGGTGAAAACATCATAAGAACCTTGGTTAGCTCATTAAAATGACTAATTTAGCTCGAAAATGAAATAATAAGCTCAAAATGGCATAAGAACCTTGGTTAGCTCACGAATATCATATACTTAGCTTGCCTTCCACCTAAATGACATAATTTGCCAATTTAGCTCCAAAATGCCTTCATAATCATAGTTGACTCCAAAATGACATATTTTACCCAAGTTAGCTCTACAATGGCCTATACTTAGCTTGGCTTCCACCTAAATGACATAATTAGCTTAGTTAGCTCCAAAATGGCCTATTTAATAAAAATGACGTATACTTACCTAATTATCGTCCAAAATGACATAATTAGCTCCAAAAAGGCATAATTAGCTAATTTATCCCAAAGAAGAGGACAAGAGGAGAAGAAAGAGGAAAAATGGAAAGAAGCAAGAAGAAGAAGAGAACAAGAAGAGAGGAAGAAGGAGAAGGAGAAGGAGGAAGAAGAAGGAGAAGAAGGAGAAGAAGGAGGAGAGAAGCTCCTTCTCCTTCTTCTCCTCCTTATTCTCCTTCTTCTTGTCCTTCTTCTTTTCTTCTTCTTCTCCTCTTCCTTCTCCTTATCGTTCTCCTTCTCCTTCTCCTCCTCCTCCTCCTCCTTATTCTTCATTTAATTCTCCTTCTTCTTCTCTTCTTGCTTCTTCTCTTTCTTCTTCTACGTAGCTTAGACTCATCCAACAAAGACTAAATCGGCTAATTATCCTACAAAATGACATAATTAGCTTAGTTAGGTGAAAACATCATAAGAACCTTGGATAGCTCATGAAAATGACTAACTTAGCTCGAAAATTAAATAATAAGCTCAAAATGGCATAAGAACCTTGGTTAGCTCATGAATATTATATACTTAGCTTGGCTTCCACCTAAATAATATAATTAGCCAATTTAGCTCCAAAATGCCTTAATAATCATAGTTGGCTCCAAAATGACGTATTTTACCCAAGTTAGCTCTAGAATGGCCTATACTTAGCTTGGCTTCCACCTAAATGACATAATTAGCTTAGTTAGCTCCAAAATGGCCTGTTTAATAAAAAATGACCTATACTTACCTAATTATCCTCCAAAATGACATAATTAGCTCCAAAAAGGCATAATTAGCTAATTTAGCCCGAAGAAGAGGACAATAGGAGAAGAAAGAGGAAAAATGAAAAGAAGGAAGAAGAAGAAGAAGAGAACAAGAAGAGAACAAGAAGGAGAAGGAGAAGGAGGAAGAAGAAGGAGAAGAAGGAGGATAGAAGCTCCTGTTGGGGAACGTCGCATGGGAAACAAAAAATTTCCTACGCACACACAAACCTATCCATGGTGATGAGCATCTACGAGAGGGAGAGTGGATCTACATACCCTTGTAGATCGCTAAGCGGGAAGCGTTAAGAAACGCAGTTGGTGTAGTCAAACATCTTCGCGATCCAAATCGCCGAGCGTCCCGTGATCTCATCACGATCCGTCCCGCGATCCCATCACGATCCGTCCCGCGATCTCATCACGATCCGTCTCACGATCTTGATCACGATCTGTCACGCGAATTCATCATGATCCGTTCCGCGATCTCATCACGAACCGTCTCGCGATCTCGATCACGGTCCTTCCGATCTAGCGCCGAACGGACTGCACCTCTGCGTTCAGCACACGTGCGGCTTGATGACGATCTCCACCGTCTTGATCCAGCAAGAGGAGGTGGAGAGGATAGAGAGTTCACCGGCAGCGTGATGGTGCTCTCGTGATGGTGGTGGAGTGATTTCGGCAGGGCTTTGCCTAAGCGGTGCGGAAAACCGATCTAGAGGAGAAACTGTGCACCGGTGAAACGGGTAGCACGTGGCCAGAAATTCTGTCCAAAAACCACCCAATCCACTAGTATATATAGGAGGAGAGGAGAGGAGAGGCATCCAAGGCCTTTGGCTCGGCCAAAATAGGAGGTGGGATGCAATCCTACTTCACCTCCAATCCTAGTTGGAGTAGGATTGCCTCCTATTGGCTGATTTTCCACTTTTTGCTTTAGGACTTTCTCTCCTGCGCCATGGGCCTTTGTGGCTGTTTTCCCAGCCCACTAAGGGCTGATTATTAATCTACCACAGCCCATGGACCTCTTGGGGTCGAAATACCCCTCCCGAAGGTCCCCCGGTACAATCCCGGCACTCCCGGTACACTACCGATACTCCCGGTACACTACCGATGAGCCCGAAACTTTTCCGGAAACCAAACTGGGACTTCCAATATATGAATCTTTACCTCCGGACCATTCCGGAGCTCCTCATGACGTCTGGGATCTCATCTAGGACTCCGAACAAACTTCGATCACCACCATACATAACTCTACACTACCGAAACGTCACCGAACCTTAAGTGCGCAGACCCTGCGGGTTCGAGAACTATGTAGACATGACCGAGACACCTCTACGGTCAATAACCAATGGCGGGACCTAGACGTCCACATTGGTTCCTACATATTCTACGAAGATCTTTATTGGTCGAACCTCTATGTCAAGGATTCAGTTAATCCCGTATAACGTTCCCTTTGTTCTTCGGTATGTTACTTGCCCGAGATTCGATCGTCGGTATCTCCATACCTAGTTCAACCTCGTTACTGGCAAGTCTCTTTACTCGTTCCGTAATACAAGATCCCATGACTAACACTTAGCCACATTGCTTGCAAGGCTTGTTGTGATGTTGTATTACCGAGTGGGCCCTGAGATACCTCTCCGTCACACGGAGTAACAAATCCCAGTCTCGATCCATGCCAACTCAACAGACACCATCGGAGATACCTGTAGAGCACCTTTATAGTCACCCAGTTACGTTGCGACGTTTGATACACACAAGGCACTCCTCCGATATCCGTGAGTTGCATGATCTCATGGTCATAGGAACATATACTTGACATGTAGAAAACAATAGCAATAAACTGACACGATCATATGCTATGTTTGTAGTTTGGGTCTTATCCATCACATCATTCTCCTAATGATGTGATCCTGTTATCAAACGACATCTCATGTCCATGGCTAGGAAACCTTAACCATCTTTTGATCAACGAGCTAGTCTACTAGAGGCATACTAGGGACATGGTGTTGTCTATGTATCCACACATGTATCTGAGTTTCCGATCAATACAATTATAGCATGGATAATAAACGATTATCATGAACAAGGAAATATGATAATAACTAATTTATTATTGCCTCTAGGGCATATTTCCAACAGTCTCCCACTTGCACTAGAGTCAATAATCTAGTTCACATCACCATGTGATTCGCATTGTTATGAATCTAACACCCAATGAGTTCTGGGGCTCGATCATGCTTTGCATGTGAGAGAGGTCTTATAGTCAACGGGTCTGCGATATTCAGATCCGTGTGTACTTTGCAAATCTCTATGTCGAACCGTAAACACTGCTACCACACTCCACGTGGTACTATTTCCAAATGGCTGCTCCACTATATGTATCCAGATTGCTACTACGAGTCATCCGGATTAGTGTTAAAGCTTGTATCGACGTAACTCCTTACGATGAATTCTTTATCACCTCCATAATCGAGAAACATTTCCTTAGTCCTCTGGTTACTAAGGATAATTCTGACCGCTGTCCAGTGATCCACTCCTGGACCACTCTTGTACCCCTTGACAGACTCATGGCAAGGCACACACAGGTGAGGTACACAGCATGGCATAATATAGAGCCTATGGCTAAGGCATAGGGGACGATGTTCGTCCTTTCTCTTTCGTCTGCCGTTGTCGAGCTTTGAGTCTCACTCAACTTCACACCTTACAAATCAGACGAGAACTATTTCTCTTGCTGATCCATTTTGAACTCTTTCAAAATCTTGTCAAGGTATGCACTCATTGAAAGTCTCATCAAGCATCTTGATCTATCTCTATAGATTTTGATGCTCAACAATTAGGTAGCTTTATCCAGGTCTTCCTTTGAAAAACACTTTTCAAACAACCTTTTATGCCTTCCAGAAATTCTACATTATTTCCGATCAACAATATGTCAACCACATATACTTATCAGAAACTCTATAGTGCTCCCACTCACTTTATTGCAAATACAAGTTTCTCATAAACTTTGTATAAACTACAAAAACTTTGATCACCTCATCAAAGTGTATATTCCAACTCCGAGATGCTTGCTTCAGTCCATAGAAGGATCACTGAAGCTTGCTCATCTTTTAGCATCCTTAGGACTGACAAAACCTTCTGGTTGTATCACATACAACCTTTCCTTAAGTAAACCGTTAAGGAAACGACGTTTTGACATCCATCTGCTAGATTTCATAATTGAAAATGCAGCAACTGCTAACATAATCCCAACAGACTTTTAGCATCGCTACGAGTGAGAAAGCCTCATCGCAGTCAACTCCTTGAACTTGTCACAAACATTTTTGCAACAAGTCGAGCTTTACAAATGGTGACATTCACCATCAGTGTCTGTCTTCATTCTAAAGGTCCATTTGTACTCAACGACCTGCCATCTAACGAGCAAGTCTACCAAAGTCTATACTTGGTTTTCATACATGGATCCTATCTCGGATTTCATGGCCTCTAACCATTTGTCGGAATCCGGGCCCATCATCGCTTCTCCATAGCTCGTAGGTTCATCGCTGTCCAACAACATGACCTCGAAGACAGGGTTGTTGTACCACTTAGGAGCAGTACACATCCTTGTCGACCCACGAAGTTCGATAGTAACTTGATCCTGAAGCTTCATGATCATCATCATTAACTTCCTCTTCAACTAACGTAGGCTTCACAGAAATTCTTTCCAGAGAAACCTTTCCTCGAGAAAGGATCCGTTTTAGTAACAAACACTTTGCACTTGGATCTGAGATAGAAGGTTCACCCAACTAATCTTAGGGTATTCTATGAAGATGCATTTGTCCGCCTTGGGTTCGACCTCAGTAGGTGAAAACATTTTTCACACAAGTGCCGCAGCCCCAAGTATTAAGAAATGACAGCTTAGGTTTCTGTCAAACCATAATTCATATGGTGTCATCTCAACGGATTTAGATGGTGCCCTATTTAAAGTGAATGTAGTTGTCTCTAATGCATAACCCCAAAATTATAGTAGTAAAACGACAAGAGACATCATAGCACGCACCGTGTCCAATAGAGCATAACTATGATGTTCGGACACACCATCACACTATGGTGTTCCAGGTGGCGTTTAGTTGTGAAACAAATTTCACATTGTCTTAAGTTGTATGCCAAACTCGTAACTCAGATATTCACCTCCACGATCATATCGTGGTCATTTTTATCTTCTTGTCACGATGATCTTTAAACTTCACTCTGAATTTGCTTAAACCTTTCAAACGATTCAGATTTGTGTTTCATTAAGTAAATATACACTATATCTACTCAAATCATCAGTGAAGGTAAGAAAATAACGATATCCACTGCACGCTACAAGACTCACTAGATTGCATACATCAACATGTATCATTTCCAATGAATCACTTGCCCGCTCCATCCAACAGGGTCCTTTAGTCATCTTGCCCAAGAGGCATGGTTCGCATGTCTCAACCGATTCCAAATCGAATGAGTCCAAATATCCATCAGCATGGAGTTTCTACATGCGCTTTATACCAATATGACATTTGGCGGCAGTGCCACAAGTATGTGGTACTATCATTATTAACTTTGTATCTTTTGACATCAATGTTATGAACATGTGTACTACTACGATCAAGATTTCAACAAACCATTCTCACTGGGTGCATGACCATTGAAGGTATTATTCATGTAAACAGAATAACCATTATTCTCTAACTTAAACGAATAACGGTATTGCAATAAACATGATCTAATCATGTTCAAGCTCAACGCAAAACACCAAATAACATTTATTTAGGTTCGTCACTAATCCTGAAGGTAGAGAGAGCGTGCGATGTTGATCACATCAACCTTGGAAACACTTCCAACACATATCGTCACCTCACCCTTAGCTAGTTCTCCGTTTATTTCGTAGCTTTTATTTCGAGTTACTAACATCTAGCAACCGAACCGGTATCCAATACCTAGGTGCTACTAAGAGTACTAGCAAGGTACACATTAATAACTCGTATATCAAATATACTTCTATTAATGTTGCCAGCCTTCTTATCTACCAAGTATCTAGGGTTGTTCCGCTTCAGTGACCGCTCACCTCATAACAGAAGCACTTAGTCTCGGGTTTGAGTTCAACTTTGGGTTGCTTCACTGGAGCAGCAACTGACTTGCTATACATGAAGTTTCCCTCCTTGCTCTTGCCCTTTTCGAAACTAGTGGTTTGATTAACCATCAACACTTGACGCTCCTTCTTGATTTCTACCTTCGCGGTGTCAAACATCGCGAACAGCTCAGGGATCAATACTTCTATCCCAGGTGTATTATAGTTCATCACTAAGTTCTAGTAGCTTTAGTGACAGTGACTTGGAGAACTATATCAATCACTATCTTATCTGGAAGATCAACTCCCACTTGATTCAAGCGATTGTAGTACCCAGACAATCTGAGTACATGCTCAACGATTGAGCTATTCTCCTTCATCTTACAGGCAAAGAATCTCGTTGGAGATCCTATATCTCACAACTCGGGCACGAGTTGGAGATCACAATCTCAGCTCTTAGAACATCTCATATGTTCCGTGACGTTCAAAACGTTTCGGAGCCTCAATTCTAAGCCGTAATGCATGACGCACTAAACTATCAAGTAGTCATCGAAATGTGCCTGTCAGATGTTCACAACATCTAGAGACGACGCTAGATGGGGTGGCGCACCGAGCGGTGCATTAAGGACATAAGCCTTCTGTGCAGCAATGAGGACAATCCTCAGATCACGGACCCAGTCCGCAATATTGCTACCAACATCTTTCAATTCTATTTCTCTAGGAACATATAAAAATACAAGGGAGCTACATCGCGAGCTAGTAATCTACAACATAATTTGCAAAGACACTTTGACTATGTTCATGATAATGAGTTCAATTAATCATATTACTTAAGAACTCCCACTCAAATTGACATCCCTCGGGTCATTCGAGTGATACATGATCCAAATTCACCAACTCAAGTCCGATCATCACGTGAGTTGAGGTGGCTGCAATGGTGAACATCATCATGTTGATCATATCTACTATATGACTCATGTTCGACCTTTCGGTCTCTTGTGTTCCGAGGCCATGTCTGTACATGCCAGGCTCGTCAAGTTTAACCCGAGTGTTCTGCGCGTGCAAATCTAGCTTGCACCCGTTGTATGTGAACGTAGAATCTATCACACCCGATCATCACGTGGTGTCTCAACACGACGAACTTTCGCAACGGTGCACACTCGGGGAGAACACAGTTCATCTTGAAATTCAAGTGAGGGATCACCTTATAATGCTACCGCCGTACTAAGCAAAACAAGGTGCATAAAAGGATTAACATCTCATGCAATTCATAACTGACATGATATGGCCATGAACTTGTGTGTAAGATCTCCATCTTCGAAACACCGGCATGATCTCCATCGTCACCGGCACAACACCATGATCTCCATCATCTTGATCTCCATCAATGTGTTGCCATTGGGGTTGTGGCGCTAGCCCTGCTTCTACTTCTATTGCTACTGCTTAGCGATAAAGTAAAGCATTACATAGCGCTTAATGATTGACACGCAGGTCATACAATAATTAAAGACAACCCTATGGCTCCTGCCGGTTAATGTACTCAACGACATGCAAGTCGTGAAATTCTATACATCACATGATCATCTCATACATCACATATATCTCATCATGTAATTGGCCATATCACATCACAACATACCCTGCAAAAACAAGTTAGATGTCCTGTAATTGTTGTTGCATGTTTTACGCGGCTGCTACGGGTATCTAGCAAGAACGATTCTCACCTACGCGTAAACCACAACGGTGATACATAGATTGCTTTTCAACCTTCTCAAGGACTGCCTTTGTCGGATCCGATCCAACTAAAGTGAGAGAAAATGTCACCTGCAAGCCATCTAAGCAATAAGTTGCATCGAGGGAACCGGTCTCTCGTTAGCATACGAGTAATGTTGGTCCGGGCCGCTTCATCTCACAATCCCGCTGAACCAAAATCTGACCAAGGGAGGAAGCAATCTAAGCATCAACGTCCACAAACCTTTTGTGTTCTACTCGAGATCTCATCGAACCATCAACCTAGCTCATGATGCCACTGTTGGGGAACGTCGCATGGGAAACAAAAAATTTCCTACGCACACGCAACCCTATCCATGGTGATGAGCATCTACGAGAGGGAGAGTGGATCTACATACCCTTGTAGATCGCTAAGCGGGAAGCGTTAAGAAATGCGGTTGGTGTAGTCGAACATCTTCGCGATCCAAATCGCCGAGCGTCCCGCGATCTCATCACGATCCGTCCCGCGATCCCATCACGATCCGTCCCGTGATCTCATCACGATCCGTCTCACGATCTTGATCACGATCTTTCCCACGAATTCATCACGATCCATTCCGCGATCTCATCACGAACCGTCTCGCGATCTCGATCACGGTCCTTCCGATCTAGCGCCGAACGGACGGCACCTCCGTGTAAAGCACACGTGCGGCTTGATGACGATCTCCACCGTCTTGATCCAGCAAAAGGAGGTGGAGAGAAGAGAGAGTTCACCGGCAGCGTGACGGTGCTCCGGTGATGGTGGTGGAGTGATTTCGGCAGGGCTTCGCCTAAGCGCTGCGGAAAACAGATCTAGAGGAGAAACTGTGCACCGGTGAAACGGGTAGCACGTGGCCGGAAATTCTGTCCAAAAACCACCCAATCCACTAGTATATATAGGAGGAGAGGAGAGGAGAGGCAGCCAAGGCCTTTGGGTCGGCCGAAATAGGAGGTGGGATGCAATCCTACTTCACCTCCAATCCTAGTTGGAGTAGGATTGCCTCCTATTGGCTGATTTTCCACTTTTTGCTTTAGGACTTTCTCTCCTGCGCCATGGGCCTTTGTGGCTGTTTTCCCAGCCCACTAAGGGCTGGTTATTAATCTACCACAGCCCATGGACCTCTTGGGGTCGAAATACACCTCCCGGAGGTCCCCCGGTACACTACCGGCACTCCCAGTACACTACCGATACTCCCGGTACACTACCGATGAGCCCAAAACTTTTCCGGAAACCAAACTGGGACTTCCTATATATGAATCTTTACCTCTGGACCATTCCGTAGCTCCTCGTGACGTCCGGGATCTCATCCGGGACTCCGAACAAACTTCGATCACCACCATACATAACTCTACACTACCGAAACGTCACCGAACCTTAAGTGTGCAGACCCTGCGGGTTCGAGAACTATGTAGACATGACCGAGACACCTCTACGGTCAATAACCAATGGCGGGACCTGGACATCCACATTGGTTCCTACATATTCTACGAAGATCTTTATCGGTCGAACCTCTATGTCAAGGATTCAGTTAATCCTGTATAACGTTCCCTTTGTTCTTCGGTATGTTACTTGCCCGAGATTCGATCGTCGGTATCTCCATACCTAGTTCAACCTCATTACTGGCAAGTCTCTTTACTCGTTCTGTAATACAAGATCCCATGACTAACACTTAGCCACATTGCTTGCAAGGCTTGTTGTGATGTTGTATTACCGAGTGGGCCCTGAGATACCTCTCCGTCACACGGAGTAACAAATCCCAGTCTCGATCCATGCCAACTCAACAGACACCATCGGAGATACCTGTAGAGCACCTTTATAGTCACCCAGTTACGTTGCGACGTTTGATACACGCAAGGCACTCCTCCGATATCCGTGAGTTGCATGATCTCATGGTCATAGGAACATATACTTGACATGCAGAAAACAGTAGCAATAAACTGACACGATCATATGCTATGTTTGTAGTTTGGGTCTTATCCATCACATCATTCTCCTAATGATGTGATCCCATTATCAAACGACATCTCATGTCCATGGCTAGGAAACCCTAACCATCTTTTGATCAACGAGCTAGTCTACTAGAGGCATACTAGGGACATGGTGTTGTCTATGTATCCACACATGTATCTGAGTTTCCGATCAATACAATTATAGCATGGATAATAAACGATTATCATGAACAAGGAAATATGATAAAAACTAATTTATTATTGCCTCTAGGGCATATTTCCAATAGCTCCTTCTCCTTCTTCTCCTCCTTCTTCTCCTTCTTCTTGTCCTTCTTCTTTTCTTCTTCTTCTCCTCTTCCTTCTCCTTCTCCTTCTCCTTCTTCTTCTCCTCCTCCTCCTCCTCTTCCTTCTTCTTCTTTTACTTCTCCTTCTTCTCTTCTTGCTTCTTCTCTTTCTTCTTCTACATAGCTTAGACTCATCCAACAAAGACTAAATTGGCTAATTATCCTACAACATAATTAACTTAGTTAGGTGAAAACATCATAAGAACCTTGGTTAGCTCATTAAAATGACTAATTTAGCTCGAAAATGAAATAATAAGCTCAAAATGGCATAAGAACCTTGGTTAGCTCACGAATATCATATACTTAGCTTGCCTTCCACCTAAATGACATAATTTGCCAATTTAGCTCCAAAATGCCTTAATAATCATAGTTGGCTCCAAAATGACATATTTTACCCAAGTTAGCTCTACAATGGCCTATACTTAGCTTGGCTTCCACCTAAATGACATAATTAGCTTAGTTAGCTCCAAAATGGCCTATTTAACAAAAAATGACCTATACTTACCTAATTATCGTCCAAAATGACATAATTAGCTCCAAAAAGGCATAATTAGCTAATTTATCCCAAAGAAGAGGACAAGAGGAGAAGAAAGAGGAAAAATGAAAAGAAGGAAGAAGAAGAAGAGAAGAAGAAGAGAAGAAGAAGGAGAAGGAGAAGGAGGAAGAAGAAGGAGAAGAAGGAGAAGAAGGAGGAGAGAAGCTCCTTCTCCTTATTCTCCTCCTTATTCTCCTTCTTCTTGTCCTTCTTCTTTTCTTCTTCTTCTCCTCTTACTTCTCCTTATCGTTCTCCTTCTCCTTCTCCTCCTCCTCCTCCTCCTCCTTATTCTTCTTTTAATTCTCCTTCTTCTTCTCTTCTTGCTTCTTCTCTTTCTTCTTCTACGTAGCTTAGACTCATCCAACAAAGACTAAATTGGCTAATTATCCTACAAAATGACATAATTATCTTAGTTAGGTGAAAACACCATAAGAACCTTGGATAGCTCATGAAAATGACTAATTTAGCTCGAAAATTAAATAATAAGCTCAAAATGGCATAAGAACCTTGGTTAGCTCATGAATATTATATACTAAGCTTGGCTTCCACCTAAATAATATAATTAGCCAATTTAGCTCCAAAATACCTTAATAATCATAGTTGGCTCCAAAATGACGTATTTTACCCAAGTTAGCTCTAGCATGGCCTATACTTAGCTTGGCTTCCACCTAAATGACATAATTAGCTTAGTTAGCTCCAAAATGGCCTGTTTAATAAAAAATGACCTATACTTCCCTAATTATCCTCCAAAATGACATAATTAGCTCCAAAAAGGCATAATTAGCTAATTTAGCCCGAAGAAGAGGACAAGAGGAGAAGAAAGAGGAAAAATGAAAAGAAGGAAGAAGAAGAAGAAGAGAACAAGAAGAGAACAAGAAGGAGAAGGAGGAGGAGGAAGAAGAAGGAGAAGAAGGAGGATAGAAGCTCCTTATCCTTCTTCTCCTCCTTCTTCTCCTTCTTCTTGTCCTTCTTCTTTTCTTCTTCTTCTCCTCTTCCTTCTCTTTCTCCTTCTCCTTCTTCTTCTCCTCCTCCTCCTCCTCTTCCTTCTTCTTCTTTCACTTCTCTTTCTTCTCTTCTTGCTTCTTCTCTTTCTTCTTCTACGTAGCTTAGACTCATCCAACAAAGACTAAATTGGCTAATTATCATACAACATAATTAGCTTAGTTAGGTGCAAACACCATAAGAACCTTGGTTAGATCATTAAAATGACTAATTTAGCTCGAAAATGAAATAATAAGCTCAAAATGGCATAAGAACCTTGGTTAGCTCACGAATATCATAAACTTAGCTTGCCTTCCACCTAAATGACATAATTTGCCAATTTAGCTCCAAAATTCTTTAACAATCATAGTTGGCTCCAAAATGACATATTTTACCCAAGTTAGCTCTACAATGGCCTATACTTAGCTTGGCTTCCACCTAAATGACATAATTAGCTTAGTTAGCTCCAAAACGACCTATTTAATAAAAAATGACCTATACTTACCTAATTATCGTCGAAAATGACATAATTAGCTCCAAAAAGGCATAATTAGCTAATTTATCCCAAAGAAGAGGACAAGAGGAGAAGAAAGAGGAAAAATGAAAAGAAGGAAGAAGAAGAAGAGAAGAAGAAGAGAAGAAGAAGGAGAAGGAGAAGGAGAAAGAAGAAGGAGAAGAAGGAGAAGAAGGAGGAGAGAAGCTCCATCTCCTTCTTCTCCTCCTTCTTCTCCTTCTTCTCCTTCTTCTTTTCTTCTTCTTCTCCTCTTCCTTCTCCTTATCGTTCTCCTTCTCCTTCTCCTCCTCCTCCTCCTCCTTATTATTCTTTTATTTCTCCTTGTTCTTCTCTTCTTGCTACTTCTCTTTCTTCTTCTACGTAGCTTAGACTCATCCAACAAAGACTAAATTGGCTAATTAACCTACAGAATGACATAATTAGCTTAGTTAGGTGAAAACATCATAAGAACCTTGGTTAGCTCATTAAAATGACTAATTTAGCTCGAAAATGAAATAATAAGCTCAAAATGGCATAAGAACCTTGGTTAGCTCATGAATATTATATACTTAGCTTGGGTTCCTCCTAAATAATATAATTAGCCAATTTATCTCCAAAATGCCTTAATAATCATAGTTGGCTCCAAAATGACGTATTTTACCCAAGTTAGCTCTAGAATGGCCTCTACTTAGCTTGGCTTCCACCTAAATGACATAATTAGGTTAGTTAGCTCCAAAATGGCCTATTTAATAAAAAAATAACCTATACTTACCTAATTATCCTCCAAAATGACATAATTAGCTCCAAAAAGGCATAATTAGCTAATTTAGCTCGAAGAAGAGGACAAGAGGAGAAGAAAGAGGAAAAATGAAAAGAAGGAAGAAGAAGAAGAAGAAGAAGAGAAGAACAAGAGAAGAAGAAAGAGAAGGAGGAGGAAGAAGAAGGAGAAGAAGGAGGAGAGAAGCTCCTTCTCGTTCTTGTCCCCCTTCTTCTCCTTCTTCTTGTGCTTCTTCTTTTCTTCTTCTTCTCCTCTTCCTTCTCCTTCTACTTATCCTCCTCCTCCTCCTCCGACTCCTTCTTCTTCTTTTACTTCTCCTTCTTCTTCTCTTCCTGCTGCTTCTCTTCCTGCTTCTTTTCTTTTTTCTTCTACGTAGCTTAGACTCATCCAACAAAGACTAAATTGGCTAATTATCCTTCAAAATGACATAATTAGCTTAGTTAGGTGAAAACATCATAAGAACCTTGGTTAGCTCATTAAAATGACTAATTTAGCTCGAAAATGAAATAATAAGCTCAAAATGGCATAAGAACCTTGGTTAGCGCATGAATATTATATACTTAGCTTGGCTTCCACCTAAATGACATAATTAGCCAATTTAGCTCTAAAATGCCTTAATAATCATAGTTGGCTCCAAAATGACATATTTTACCCAAGTTATCTCTAGAATGGCCTATACTTAGCTTGGCTTCCACCTAAATGACATAATTAGCTTTGTTAGCTCCAAAATGGCCTATTTAATAAAAAATGACCTATACTTACCTAATTATCCTCAAAAATGACATAATTAGCTCCAAAAAGGCATAATTAGCTAATTTAGACCGAAGAAGAGGACAAGAGGAGAAGAAAGAGGAAAAATGAAAAGAACGAAGAAGAAGAAGAAGAGAAGAAGAAGAGAAGAAGGAGAAGGAGAAGGATGAAGAAGAAGGAGAAGAAGGAGGAGAAGGAGGAGAGAATCTCCTTCTCCTTCTTCTCCTCCTTCTTCTCCTTCTTCTTGTCATTCTTCTTTTCTTCTTCTTCTCCTCTTCCGTCTCCTTCTCCTTCTCCTTATCCTTCTCCTCCTCCTCCTCCTTCTTCTTTTACTTCTCCTTCTTCTTCTCTTCTTGCTTCTTATCTTTCTTCTTCTACGTAGCTTAGACTCATCCAACAAAGACTAAATTGTCTAATTATCCTACAAAATGACAAAATTAGCTTAGTTAGGTGAAAACATCATAAGAACCTTGGTTAGCTCATTAAAATAAATAATTTAGCTCGAAAATGAAATAATAAGCTCAAAATGGCATAAGAACCTTGGTTAGCTTATGAATATTATATACTTAGCTTGGCTTCCACCTAAATGACATAATTAGCCAATTTAGCTCCAAAATGCCTTAATAATCATAGTTGGCTCCAAAATGACATATTTTACCCAAGTTAGCTCTAGAATGGCCTATACTTAGCTTGGCTTCGACCTAAATAACATAATTAGCTTAGTTTGCTCCAAAATGGCCTATTTAATAAAAAATGTCCTATACTTACCTAATTATCCTCCAAAATGACATAATTAGCTCCAAAAAGGCATAACTAGCTAATTTAGCCCAAAGAAGAGGACAACAGGAGAAGAAGGAGGAAAAATGAAAAGAAGGAAGAAGAAGAAGAGAAGAAGGAGAAGGTGGAAGAAGAAGGAGAAGAAGGAGAAGGAGGAGGAGAGAAGCTCCTTCTCCTTCTTGTTCTCCTCCTTCTCCTTCTTATTTTCTTCTTCTTCTCCTCTTCCTTCTCCTTCTCCTTCTCCTCCTCCTCCTCCTCCTTCTTCTTCTTTTTCTTCTCCTTCTTCTTCTCTTCTTGCTTCTTCTCTTTCTTCTTCTAGGTAGCTTATTTTCCCCAAAAAGACATAGTTAGCTAATTATCCTCCAAAATGACATAATTAGCTTAGTTAGTTAAACATCATAAGAACCCTGGTTAGCTCATTGAAATGACTAATTTGGATCCAAAATGACATAATAAGCTCAAAACGGATTAATAGTCATAGTTGGCTACAAAATGACATATTTTATCCAAGTTAGCTCTAGAATGACCTATACTTAGCTAAGTTCTCTCCTAAATGACACAATAAGGCTATGTAGCTCCAAGATAACCTAATCCACCTAACTTAGCTATTAAATGGCCTATAGTTAGCTAAGATCTCTCCAAAATAACCTATACTTCTCTTCTTCATCTAGTCTTCTTCTTCTAACTTTCTTATTTTCTATTTTGCAGAATACAGTTACTTCACGCGAAGCTTGGATTATATTGATGGAATGCTTGCTTATGGTTTCTTCTACCATGGCTTCACGGAAGCTTGGATTGAAACAATTGTAGTATATGGATATATATGAAACTTTGTATGCATGGATGAAACTATTGTAATATATGGTTTGGTACGGATGCAACTTGCATAATATGTATGTATTATATATATCCTGATTATTTTAATATGGTTATGAGTACAAAAACAAAATTATTTCTATCAAATATATATATATCCTGATTATTGTGAAAATTGTTGGATATAATAGAAAATAAATTAAAGGGGGGCTATTTTGAGTCTTTGCCGTCCGCCCACCGACGGCAAAGGTCCTGGGGCAGACGGCAAAGGCTCAAAACAGCCTGGCTGAAACACACTGGGAGTGCCCCTTTGCCGTCCGCCTAAAACACGGCTGACGGCAAAGGGGGGAGGGCAGACGGCAAAGGGGGGAGGGCAGACGGCAAAGGTGGGGTGTGAAGACGGCAAAGGTGGAGGGAGAGAGGGCTGGAAGTGCCCCTTTGCCGTCGGCCCAACCATGGCTGACGGCAAAGACGGGAGGGCAGACGGCAAAGGGGGTAGGGCAAACGGCAAAAACAAGGTGGGCCCCGCAACCTGCCGTTAGCACTTGACGGGAGCGTTTGCGGATCTGTCGTCCCATTTTATTTGCCATCTGCCCCACCCATGGCAAAGATTCTTTGTCGTCCGCCTTCCAAAAGCTAACGACAAATAACCTCTTCACCGGATATTTTTTTGCCATCTAGTTTGCCGTTAGCTGATGGACGACAAAGCCTTTGCCGTCCGGTGTTCCCCCCTTTGCCGTCAGCCATGGCAGATGGCAAAGTCTCAGATTCCTGTAGTGAATAGAGCATTGTCCTGTGAGAGAAAAGGATGATGGAGGCTATGACTCCCTCAAAAGTTGGGATGAGTATCCGGACTTTACAAAAAATAAAAGAGGCCAGCAAAGCCCAAACAAAAAAATAAAAGAGGCCAAAGAAGCCCACCAAAATAAAAAAACGAAAAAAAGGAAAAAATGAGAGAAAAAGAAAAGGGACAATTGCTACTACCTTTTTCACACTTGTGCTTCAAAGTAGCACCATGAACTTCATGATAGAGAGTCTCCTATTTTGTCACTTTCATATAACTAGGGGATATTCATTATGCACGACCACTTAGTTTTCTTTTAAAGCTTTCATACACTTATAGCTCTAAGTACATTTGTTGCATGGCAGTCCCTACACACTCACATTGATATCTATTGACGGGCATCTCCATAGCCCATTGATACGCCTAGTTGATGTGAGCCTATCTTCTCGTTTTTTCCCTTGCACGTCCTCCATATTCTATTCCACCTATAATGCTATATCCATGGCTCACGCTCATGTATTGCGTGAGAGTTGAAAAGGTTTGAGAACACCAAAAGTGTGAAACAAGTGCTTGACTTGTTCATCGGGGTTGTGCATGGTTTAGATACTTTGTGTGGGGAAGATGGAGCATAGCCAGACCATATTATTTTGTAGGGATAACTTTCTAAGGCCATGTTATATCAAAAGGACACGACTACCTTGTTGGTGTGCTCGAAGTATTACTCTTTTTATGTCAATATTAGACTGTTGTTTTGAATCTTACGGATCTGAATATTCATGCCACAATAAAGAATATTACATGGATAAATATGTTAGGTAGCATTCCACATCAAAAAAATTGTTTTTTATCATTTACCTACTCGAGGACGAGCAGGAATTAAGCTTGGGGATGCTGATACGTCTCCAACGTATCTATAATTTTTGATTGTTCCATGCTATTATATTATCTGTTTTGGATGTTTTATATGTATTAATATGCTATTTTATATTATTTTGGGGACTAACCTATTAATCTAGAGCCTAGTGCTAGTTTCTCTTTTTCCTTGTTTTTGAGATTTGCAGATAAGGAATATTAAACGGAGTCCAAACGGAATAAAACCTTCAGAATGATTTTTTTTGGAACGAAGGGAAACCAACACATGCTCGAGAAGTAGCAGGATTATGTTTGACGTAAGTAGGGGTTCAGGATCACATAGTGATCATTACTAGTTCACGTCCGTTATACGTAGGCCACCATACTTTATTTTCTTTATTCATAAGTTAGCCACTCAAATAAATGCTTAATCGCTTGCTGCAGCCTCACAACTTAACCATACCTCACCCATTAAGCTTTGCTAGTCCTGATACCCTTGGAAATGAGATTGCTGAGTCCCTGTGGCTCACAGATTACTACAACAATAGTTGCAGGTACAGTTAATGCGATGATTCGACATGAGTGCGATGCTTGTTTGATTTGGAGTTCTTCTTCTTCATCATCGATCTAGGATGGGTTCTAGGCGGCAGCCTGGGATAGCAAGGATGGATGTCATTTTATCGTTTGGTGATGTCCATAGTCGGACCCTGCTCTTATGTATGATGTTTGAATATGTTGTTGTATTGATGTGATCTTGATGTAGCTTGTGGCGAGTGTAAGCCAATTCCATATACTCATCTCTTCTATACATGTACTTGTAATGATATCCATTCTTGCAAAACAACGAAATGTGCTTCTATCCCTGTCGAGGCCCTCGTGCCGAAATAAGGATAGGATCCCATCTTGGGCATTAAAAGTTGGTATCAGAGCCTGTACCGACCTAGGAGCCCCCTTGATTGATCGAACTTGGCCGAGTTGAATCTAGTGAAAAACTATTTTGAGTCTAGTTAGAAGGATTCTTTTATTCCTCTTCTATACTCTCGTTGAGGAATTACAACTTAGGAATTTTGATTCTACCCTCTTCTCACTCAAAAATTTTTTAGGATCATGCGGATATTTTGGAATCTAAATGATAGTGATGTGGCAGAGTTCTGTACTTGGTGCCTCCTGTTATCGAGGAGTAGAGCTCCTAGGGATTTCTGCACATCGTTATCATTCAGTTTCCTTAGTATCTTAGGACGGAGGATGTTAGAAATTACTTCAATACTTTTCATGGCGAGATAAGGCTGGAGTCACCCAGTACTAGGGGGGCGTCTGGGGTACTGCCATGTTTAGTATCGGTGCGACTACGAGAGTCTGAGGTAGTCAAGTTTGCAGAGTTTCTTGAATGATGGTGTGGAAGTTGTGGGTGCAATTGCAGTTGATTACCTGGGGTAGGTTCCTGGGTCTGCAACCCGAATTTCATAAACAAGAAAGGCTTGGGAAATTCTTAGGTGGGAATTCAAGTAGTTACCTAGGCTTATCTTTCAACAAATGTGTGATGTGAGGTTCGGGTTCGACATCTAGTGGATTTGTTTGTTTATGGTCATTCTTACATAGGACAGCCTCGATATATGTCATCAGATATGATTCATCAAGCCTTGTAATTCGCAACACCTTGGGAGCATATTCTAGTGTCATTTCAATATGACAATCCAATGTATGATCGAGCCTGTGCGAACCTTACCACGAAAATATTGGACAAAATCTCTGTCATGAATTTGTTCTGACTTTTTTCGTAAGTCCCATCCTTTGTTTTGTTTTGTATATGGTAATTCTAGTTGCTTCGATGTCAAGTGGTGGTTTCATATCTTTTCTAAGTAGTTTTCTCATATTTTACGGGAATGCTAATCCTTTTGTTCAACTGGAGTTGTCTTGAAATTCTTTTCAACCGGTGCGCTCCTCTTCAAGATATTCTATCCTCTTCAACGTTGCAAGATCAATCCACTTATTCTTTCCCCGAGTTCATTTCATCCGTCCCAAGTATTCTTTGTTTTTCCCCACCCTCCTGCCCTTTTTGTTCAATGGTTAAATTCTCATCCAAATGCCTTTATTTTCATCGATGCTTTTTCTATCTTTGTGAAGATCCTCAAAAGTGATTAGAATTCACCATTTCTTTATTCTTGTTTTCCTTCCCAGTGCATTCAATTCAAGATCTTGGTGTTCTTCATATCCTTTTCAATCACTAAATGCTTCCCCATGTCAGAAATTCTGTCCAAATATCTCTTGTTTTTCGTCTCTCTCTATTCCATCCGGAGTGCTAAAGATATCTCAGAAGACTTTCATTTCCATTCATATCCTATTAAATTATTTCGAGGTTCTCACCTCATCAAGTTCCTAATTTTTATGGTGCAATATCTATTTCTAAGAAATTGTCTCGACGGTGGTTTCTTTTGAGTGGGCCCATAACCCACAGGTTCCCCCCCAAGGATCTTACCTGGCTCTTCTAATAGTTTCTAGAGATTTTCTAAAGTTCACTTCTAATATGACGTAAGAATGAATTTCATCAGTCATATGCCATCTTGAAGATCGCTTCTAAATATTTGTTATCGTTGGCTCAATCTTTCCTTATTCATTCTTCCAGAGTGTCTCAGTAATTCTTGGTGGTGTTCTCGTCATCATTCTCAACACTGAAGTCTGAAGAAGTGTTCCTCTTAAATCTTATTCTATTCTCCTAAAGGTTCATGGTTCAGCTTATTGCTATCCTGTCGAATTCTTTTTGATCATGATTAATTCCTCCCATATATATCCGGTGCTTTTAGGGTTGTATTCATTTCTCGATCCTCTGAAGTCCATCATTTCAGAAGAATTATTCGATCTCGGCTTTCAGCTTTTGTTCTCCAATTCTTCTCAATTTTTGTCTCTTCGTTCGTCTCTCAATTATTCCGGTGATTCGTTCAAGCTCTCTATTAGGAGGATCACGATCTCTTTCCTCTCATGTATCTCCATTATCTTCATTCATTTAAAATTCTTACCGGTGTTTTGTTGAAGACTTCTTCAAGCTAGTGATGTTTCTCTTCAATCTTTTCGAGAAGAATAAGTAGTATGCCAAATCCGTTGATTGTCATGAATTTAACTTGATGAAGGATAACCATAACATAATTCTTATTCATGTTGCATCAAGTGATTTCAATCCTTCTTCCGGAGGTTGTTCATGATATCAAATTCCTTATCCCAAGTCGTTTATCTTTTTTCTTCCAGAGGGCCAGCTTTTCGCAAATATCTCTTCGCGAAGCTTCATTTAAAGCATAGCAAGGCCTCAATCTTGTCGTTTCGCAACCATCAATTCTTTTCTATCATCCTTTCATTTCGGAGTTCATCCTGATGCTTCTTCATGGTGGTTTGTTAAGGTTGTAATTCTTCTCGAATTGTTCTTCAGATCTTGTTGGAGGTGCTCAAGTGTTCTTTCTCTTGGACTTGTAAGTTAAATTCCTCTCCATTGTCTTTTGAGATGGTTTTATTAAATTCTTGATTATGAGGAGTCTCGAAGTAAAATTGCCAAGAATGAGTTAAGTAAACCCATCATGTCTTCTCAGAGTTATCTTGGGTTGGATTTCACCTTAAGCATTTCCTAAGGATTGTTGCTATCATGGTGTCATAACTGATCCAATTTTTCTCCTCCTCTTCTTGGTGAAAGAAGTTTTTCAGCTCTTTTGCTCCCAAGAAATCGTTATTTTATTAGTGGCGGGTTGTTATCTCATAATTTTAAGATGTTTTCCATAAGACCACTACAAGCTTGTTATTTTCGTGTTGATTTTTCAACAACTCCGTTCAATATCTTCTTGTAAGATGCTTTTCAATTCAATGGTGGTAGAAATTGTCAGTTCTTCTCCGTTCTCTTCTCTCCAATAATCTAGCTTCTATTCTGTTGTTCCAGAGGCATTGTATTGTTGCTCTCTTCAACTCATCATCTCGTTTGTCAAGATCATGCTCTTTCTTGCTTATCCATTAACCAAAGTTTGTGTTTTCTTTTCAAGTTCTCCCATCTTATTAAATTTTGCCCCTCTATCCCACCGAAGTGCTACCAAAATTTCTTCTGAATTCTTGCTTGTTCCTCATGTCATTCTTCATCTTTTTCAAACCTTCAATCATCATTGGTTTCACTCATTTGTTAGAGAAGCAACTAAGTTTACCTCTTCCTCTTTCTCTTCCCCTTCTCATTCTTAGATCTCGGAACGAGATCTTTGTGTAGTGTGGGAGAGTTGTAACAGCCCGAGACCGATGCTCCAGAAGATTACCCTTTAATTCCATTGTTGTTGTGTGATTCAATTGTTTGTCGCATTCATCATTGCATCATCCGCATCATTAGCATAGCATCATCACTTGTTTTCGAAAGCTTGCATCCGTTCGTAGTTGCCGGTCCTCTCTGTTGTCATCGATGTCCATTCTGAGACCAAAAACACACGCACGCACCCGCGGCACCGATAAAATATTGTTTTGGAAAGTGCATATAAACTATTCTCATATTGGGTCAGAACTTGGCGTGCGGTCTTGTTATATTGTAGGTGGAACGCCTGCCAAATTTCATCGCATTCCGAGTTCATTTGATACCCGAACGGTCAACCGTAGTAGGGTGGTCATCGGTTTAATTCTCGGATATTACGATGTTTTTTTAAAACTTTGTCACGGTCCGCAAACCTCCCTCTCATCCCCACCTAGCCCAACTACACATCCCACTAGCCCAACCTAGCCCCTCCCTCCGTTCGTGGTCATCGGATCGCGATCAGACGGACGAGGTCCAACCCACCCCCCTAATGCCATTCCCTATTTAAACCACCCCATGGAGAGAGCCCCTTCACTCTCTAGGGCTTCCCCCATGTAAAATTGCAGCCCCCTCAAAAACCCGACCTTCTAGCCCCACATCCTTCCAATCCCGAAATCCACTCCTTCCCCATCATTTTCTGCTCTTAGATTCGAAATTAGGGGTCAAAATCGGCCAAATTCCCACCTACCAAACATGTCCGTGGTCAAATTATACATGACCGGCGACCACGGATCCTTCGAGATCCACCCCAAGCCCCCACGCGCACCCTACGCCCATGGCCGCACCGCCCCCTCGCCTCCCTGCGCATGGGCCACCACCGGTCGAAGCCGCCGCTGCCGCCCCGCCGCCGGAGACGCATGCCGGCGGAGCTCCTCTGCCGCTCCCTCCCCTGATCTGCCTCCTTCCGTCGTGGATCTGGCTGAGATCGGTCGGGAGTGACCGGATCTGGACATGCTCGACCTCCTCCCCTCACCTGCATGTCGTCTTGGACCTCCCCTCACCGGAGTTCCCCATCGTCCGCGCTGCCATGGCCTCCCGTGTCTCGAGCGGGAGTGGGACGAAGAGCCTCCTCGCTCGCCCGCCAGCGCCAGCGCCAGTGCCTGCGTAGGTCCGTGGCCCACCAGCGCCTTCTGCCCAGCTGCCTGCGATCGGCCTGCCCCAGCCTCCCCATCGACCTGGGCCGAGCCCACTCTAGTGAGAACCCCCTCGGAACAACCCCTCGCCCGTGCGTCATATAGCTATTGTGTGCCCTCTATCTTGGCCCACTTTGTGTCGTGCTGCTATGTGGTGCCCTATGCGCAGTATAACAACGTGACGCCCATTGCCATGTTTAGCCGCTGTAGTTTTGGCCCATGTGTTTTTTTAGGCTTTGTGATTTACCCAATTATCCAGGACATTTAGTTTAAAGCAGATCTGAAATGGTTATAAATAATTACCCATGCCTCGTATCAAAATATATTGTATATGAAAAATGTGTAGGATTTTGTGTAGATTAATTGTAACTCATTTTTTCATGAAAATAAATGCTGGGTGTGATGGTTGCATTTAATTGCATAAATAATTTGCTAATAGGTTTATGCCACAAACTTGCATAATAAATTGTGACATATTTTCGTACATGAACATATGCACATTATATATGAATTCGGGGTAGAAAAATCCAGGGAATTTATCTGTGCATTTAGTTTTATCATTGGATTAAGTTTGTGTGCATGTTATTTTTGTTGTGATGCCCTTTTGTTATTTTTGTGTGATTTAATCCATGCATGATATGAAGTAATGTTGAACATGAGATATGCCCTTTGGCATGTGCACTAGCCCCTGGTCATTTTATTTGTCATGATAATCCATGTTTAGGTGTTGTTTTCTTGTTGGCAACATGTTATAAAAATAGTGCTGTTTTTAAGGTCCAAAATATTTCCAAGTCTGGAATCTGTAATATTTTGTTGTTGTCTTGTCATGTGGTTTGCAAATGATCTGTAGGCCCTTTATGGTTGGTGTAGTGGAGTTATTCGTAGTTTATAATGCTCTTTAGCACACGGTTAAATTTGATGCCATAATATGGCCTGCATCATATAGTTTTACTTCTGCCAATATGCCTTCGTGATAAAAATTACACTATCAAAAACTGCTATTTTCACTAAGTCTGAAACTGTTTTCAATTAGCCATCTTGTAAGCTTATTTTCTAGTGATCCATGATCCCAAACAACTTGCTCCTGTGATATAACTTTGTGATTCATGTAAGCTACTGCCCCATGTCTTTGTTGTGCATTTTACACCTTTCTAGCTTGTTGGTTCCATGCGTGCAAAATGCCATGTTGCTATTTTGGACAGATTTGCACTAAACGTTGTGTTGGTTGTAGTGGTTGAACCGTAGCTCCGTTTTGGGCATGCCATGTATGCAACTTGCTTAAAATTTCATGTAGTACCATAATATCTTGTTGAATCCATGTTTTGAAGTGCTTGTGGTTGTCATTTTCATGCATTTTGGATTCATGTCATGTTCATCTTGTGTGTGTCATAACTTTTAAACCGTAGCTACATTTGAGATGTTCCACATATGTAAATAGACTAGAATGACATGTAGAATTGCATGGTGTACTTTATTTTATTGTTTAACAATGTAAAATATGGTTAGTTCAGATCTGGACCAATTTCGAAATTAACATATGGGGTCATTTCGGAAAATGCTATAAGTTGTTTCCGACCTCATTTAAGATACCTAGATAGATAGTTTACCTATGCTTAACCTCTTTCCATGTTTAATAACATTTAATATTGTCGTGTACCTAAACGGGAATGAACTAAAGAATTCAAATGTGGAGTTTTGTCAATATGCAACGAGTTGCATATTGAGCTTCACTTAATGTGTAGGAGTTGATTGATGTGATTTGTTGTGCCTTGCCTACTCAACCATGCCATGCATCATATTTGTTTGTGCATCATGTCATGCATATGTTGTGGTGTACCGTGTGTTGATTGTTGTTTTCGGATTATTCCTTCTTGATAGAGTTCCGAAAGCGTTTGGAGTGTGAGGATTCGTTCGTCTACTTCATGGGTCGTCTACTTAACGGAATCGTTCTTCTTCCCTGCAGGATCTCAGACAAGATGACACATTTCCCTGGATACCACTACTATCATTGCCATGCTAGTTGTCTCGTTTTCAATCGTTATATCACGCTACCTATCACTTGTTGTCAAGCCTCACAACATTGACATGATAAGTCTCTAACCCCTCTACATCCCATCAAACCTTTATTTGGCTATGTTACCGCTTACTCAGTCCTTTTTATAGCGTTTCTAGCTGCAAGTGAAATTGCTACCATGCGTCAACATGGACATTCTTTTTTTATCACAATATTATTGCTATTTAATTTAATGCACATATATACTTGGTAAAAGGTGGAAGGCTTGGCCTTTTGCTCGATGGTTTGTTCCACTTTTTCTACCCCTAGTTACTTGTGTACCGGTGTTATGTTCCATATTGAGTGCTCCTAACATGCTCGGGGTTGTTATGGGGACCCCCTTGATTTTCGTTTTGGGATAAAACTTATCTGGCAAGGCCCAACATTGGTACTATATTTTCCTAATAACTAATAGAATTGCATAGGGACCCGTCGACACCCAAGGATGTTTAATCAACCCCCCGGGCCAGTGCTCCTTATGAGTGTTGATCCAACCTGTCAACTGCCGGTGGCCGCTAGGGGCAACTCTATGATTGGCTTATCGGAAGTTTGGACAATCCATCGTGTCCTGAGAACGAGATACGTGGCTCCTATCGGGATCGTCGACACGCCAAGCGGTCTTGCTGGATATGTTTTATGTTTCTTGAAAGTATTTTGTGAGGAATTCCAAGAATACATCGGGCTATCTTGAGGTTACGGTTTTCCAATGGAATTTCCTAAGAAATCACAGGATTCTTGGTCAAGGTTATTCCCGTTGAGAGTGGTTAATTTGTGATGGATGAGTTGGAGCACCCCTGCAGGGTTAAATCTTTCGGAAAGTCGTGCCCGCGGTTATGTGGCAAATTGGAAACTTTGTTTAACACCCGGTCATAGCAAACTTGAAGTAAACTCAAATAAAATACACCAACCGTGTGCGTAACCATGGCTGTCTCTTCCCGTGAGTCCTTTTTCGAGAGAGGACACGGTTGGGTTATGTTTGATGTAAGTAGGGGTTCAGGATCACTTAGTGATCATTACTAGTTCACGTCTGTTATACGTAGGCCACCATACTTTATTTTCTGTATTCGTAAGTTAGCCACTCAAATAAATGCTTAATCGCTTGCTGCAGCCTCACCACTTAACCATACCTCACCCATTAAGCTTTGCTAGTCTTGATACCCTTGGAAATGAGATTGCTGAGTCCCTGTGGCGCACAGATTACTACAACAACAATTGCAGGTACAGTTAATGCGGTGATTTGACGTGAGCGTGATGCTTGTTTGATTTAGAATTCTTCTTCTTCATCATCGATCTAGGATGGGTTCCAGGTCGCATCTTGGGATAGCAAGGATGGGTGTGATTTTATCGTTTGGTTTCGTCCGTAGTCGGACCCTGCCCTTATGTATGATGTTTGAATATGTTGTTGTATTGATGTGATCTTGATGTAGCTTGTGGCGAGTGTAAGCCAATTACATATACTCATCTCTCATGTACATGTACTTGTAATGACATCCATTCTTGCAAAACGACGAGATGCGCTCCTTGTTGAGGCCCTCGTGACAAAATAAGGATATATATGATCCCATCTTGGGCGTTACAGAGAGGACTCGGTTGACCTCGACATTGCCACGGTGTGATTCGGTGAGCTGGTTGCCGGGTCAGGGTTACTCGGTCGACCTCGACGCTGCCACGGGCAATTTGGATTTGATGTCCGTATTTCATCCAACATAAAAAAACAGGTGATATTTTTTCTAACTATTTTTTCGTATAATTAAATATAATCGAACGGTTTTCCTTCGAGCTATGCTATTATGTACGCAGGTTGATTAACTCATGGCTGGAGTATGGTCCGGTCCTTGTGCGCCTTCATCATAGGCCGCGTCTACATATGCACCATGTCGAGCTACCGTACGGATGCCTACAACCCGCCGTTCATACTGTTGACATCCAATTTTGCCATGGTTAAAAACATAAGTAAGAAGGCCTTGAATGGAAAAGTTCTCATAGCGAGAAAGTTTTGTATCGTCGAAAAGAGAAACTTTGATATTTGCGCCATAGCCATCCGATCTTATCTCTAAGGCCGAAGTTGATGTTATATTCAAAATATTGAGATTTTTGTATGCAGAACAATATTAGGCTTCGGCTGATTGCGCCCCCAAGACGGCCTCATATGAGAAAGCTTTCTACAGGGATTGTCTTCGTCCTGTCGAAACGTCGATTTTTATATAAAAATTGTTTCAATCCGAGTTCATATACAAAAGTTAGAGCCATCGGAGTGCACCCGTGTCAGGAGGCAAAATATGGCGCGCCCCACCAGACACGTGTCTGATGGGTAGCGCCACCAATCATCTATTTAGCATAAGATATTAGGCCCTCAATATGGCTTCTACTAGAAAACTTTCAACACGAAAGTTGTTCGCCTCGAAGAAACGGTCAAATTCTCTTTTGGGATCATCTTCATCCGAGGTCGTTTGTGGCCCGTGGGACCTAAAAACCTAACTAATGTCCCACACATACCTAAATCCGAGTTCAGTTAATTTTGGAAAGATATTGACGTGATTTGCAGTCCTTTTCTTATACGGGAAGTCCAACCTCCTCATAAATATATGAGAGGTGATGTCTGATTGAACAACACACAATCGAACAAACACATCTACTACTTTTTCGTGTTCATCTATATCCTACCCTTGTATCTTGTTCCTCGTTCTTCATTCGTTATTCTCTTGGAGGGCAGCGATCCACTAGGCCTTAGGGGCGATCAGGTCAACCTAGGGCAGCCCATAGTCGTCGCGCGCCCTAACAGGGTCCCTCCCGAGCGTGTGGGTTTCGGGTCCTCAAAAGCACCCGCCGGATTTCTTGCGTACCACGCTTCCGGACGGGTCTACTTCGACGTGAGCTGCAGTGCATCACCCCTGGCGTCGAGGGTATACAGTGACGAGTTTGTGTGCGAACACACTTTTTGGTGACTCCGCTGGGGAAGAATCTTTGAACGATCTCCAGACTGTTCTTGTTACGAAGAGATCGTCATCTAGGGTTTGCAATCTACAAAGGTAATACGAATACCCAATTCACTTACGTAGATGCAAATAATGCATATGTTGTTTCTAGATCTTTTAATGAGCATAATGTGTCGGCAAGCCCTGGTTTTATGAATCATGCATCTAATTATGTGCAACAGTCGATTCAGAATAATCTCCATACTTCAACTTCATATAATTTTAGCAACATGCAACATATGTATCCCAACTCCCATGCATCGGCAACCCCACAAATCTATATGCCTATGAACAACATGATGAGTTTGGTTAATCAAACTGAAACACCCCATGTAGAAACTTCCAAAAGTAAGTAGCACAATGTTTCAAATTTTCATTCGTCGACAAATAACTTCGAGTATGTTAATCCAAACATGCCTGTGGATAAGGAAATTGGCCATGCTACTACTAGTTATTCGGCCAATTACCATCAAACATCATATGCTACACCTCATGCTAATAACTTTTTGGCACCATACGCAACTGTTGATGTCCATAATTCGGCTCCGCACCTTCACAGTCAAGGCCGCATAAGTGAAAGTTCTGCAGGAGCACAAATGCCTTCACCTACTACCATGGCATATCATGTTCCTCCTACAAAATTATAGAATTTCGGTGACATATCATTACTGAAAGAGTCTAAAAGTGTGGGGGGGGGGGCAATTCTATCCAGATTGGGTCGTTAAGAAAAATCTTATGTCTTTTTGGGACGAATGCAATGTTGTTCTGCATGAATTAATAAAAGAGGGAATGCCTATTAATTTTATTGCAATACAAACTAGATTATGTCAAAAAGAGAAAGCATTGGGTGTGGATAGAATTATCAAAAAGAGTGGTGATTCGGATCACAAAGTTAATTCGGTTATTGAAAATACCGAATCAAATATTATGTATGCTGAATCTATTCTAGGAAAGAGGATGACAAGGTATTGGGGAGCTATTCGAAAGAGGAACAAGATGTCATTCAAGTAACGCAACCATCATGCTCTCCCAACGTATTCGAACATGTATGTCTAACAGGTAATTTACCTATCTTCTGATTTGGTCGCAACTTTATTGTTGATGCTTCTAAAAGGAAAATTATCATAAGTAATTTTGAAAGACCAACGAAGAAGGATAATTTACTTGTTAGCAATAAAATTGTTATAGAACATACCAGTCAACCTATTATGCCATTTATAAAGACCGAGGGTGACTTATTATTGCAGCCAAACTTTTCCCCATTGCTTTATCAAAATTTCATATCTAATTGGGTATCAATTGAGACATGTGTGTTCTAACTATTTTCGTTTCAGAAATCTAAAGCCAAGGTTAAATTCTTTTGAGAAAGTTGATGCTAGTATAATATCTTACCCAATGTCATCGGAAAAAACATGCGAGAGAAAATTCATAGCCGAATGGAAAAATGCCAAATCTGAACCATTCACGTGCATAGTTTCAAAGCCGTTCACACATCAAGATCGGCTAGAAAACAATATGTTTACCTTCAATTCGAACATGCGTGATCAAATTTTTGATTTGTTGTTGAGAAATAAATATATTAAAATTCTTGATCACCATGTCAAGCCATCAATTCAAGGACAAATCTATTGTAAGTTGCATGATTCGTTCAAGCATAATTTTGAGGATTGCAATATATTTCGTCAAATAGTTAAATCGGCCATAGACAAAGGACGACTGAAATTTGTTGAAACACCAAGAGATGACCAGTCTATTCTGATTGGTACTGATGGCAAACATTTTTTGCATCGGCCGCTTCAAGCCGATCCATTCAAACATGAGAAGGTAAAAACAGCGGATAATGGAATCAAGCTTTCAAGTAAAGAAGTTGTTCAAGAACACAATTAAAATATCATTGAAGGCAGGAGTTCAATTGAAGTTGCAACGAAGACGTTAAGTATTGGGGGGCAACAAGAAAATCCAAAGATCGATGCGAGCACAACCAAAGAAAGCGAAGGTCGAGGTAAGCACAAAGGTAAAAAGCCTAAAGTCACTTTCGCGTAGCTTTTGGAAAAATACAAGAAGATGAGTGAAGATAAAAGTGCTTATCGGCCAACAAATGCAAAAGCATCAAGATCACCCCTAGGAGCAAATCCAAGGATCGGTATTGTCAAGACGAGAATTTGAATGCAACATATGCATATCCTTATTTTGGGTCGTCAATAGCAATGTCGTGGATGCCTCCCTATGCTCACGTAAATTCATATCCATCATATGGCAAGTATGATACAAGGGCACATTTTCCATATTATTATAAACCATCTCACCAATATTATGCAGCTCCAAGAAGACCAACGTTCGGTGAGAAGTCATAAGTTCAAGACCGTTTCAATCAAAAAGAATCGGTCCGGATCACAAGGAAGAATAAGCAAGTGGTTGAGCAAGTCTACCGCGTTAAAAGAGATGGTCGTAAGAGTGCCACTTTAGATGAGATCTCAAATAAAAAAAGATCCAATTAAAGTGTTGACGTTGGCTACAGAAGGCACCGAGGCAAATCAATTAAGTGCCAAGTCTGGAGGGAAGAAGTTGAAAGTGCACAAGGTAAAACAAGAATTCTCATTAGTTCAAACAAAATCACAGTCGGGGCACCCACTCCGCTTATCGTATTGGCAAAAGAAGAAATTACAAAAACTTGGTGCAAAAGAGCTTGAAAATATAAACATGGAATGGGTTCCGAAAGGAAGTACTCAAAACAAGAATGATGTGCAAGCTTCCATTGCAAGAAGTGCGACAAAGGTAAAGAAGGAAAATAGTGAAAATTATGAACAACCAAGCCGAAGCTTTCAACGTCTTTGGTGGACACATTATCCACATTCTACAACTATACCATTGATGCCGATGAGATGGAATTCATATTCAGGTATGAGTGGTTACCCTCCATGGACTTATTTTGATCCATGGATGCAGTATAACTTCATACATCATGCAAGGCTTTTACCTCATCACCATACATTCGATTAGCTGTATTTTGTTGCTAATCAAAGTGGTTGATATATAACTATCACCCGAAGCAAAGACATGTCCGATGTAGAATTATCCCTAAGCATATAAATGGCCAATGGAGTGTTGACATCGTACTTAGAACAAACTCTAAGCAAGTTATTTTTCTACACCCAAGCTTCATCGAAAAACAGGGGGGCATGTGTTGACACCCGATTTTGGCATGGTTAAAAACATAATTAAGAAGGTCTTGAATGGAAAAGTTCTGAAAGCGAGAAAGTTCCGTATCATCGAAAGGAGAAACTTGATATTTGGGACATAGCCATCCGATCTTATCTCTAAGGCCGAACTTGTGTTCGAAGTATTGAGATTTTGTATGCAGAACCATATTCGGCTGATTGCGCCCCCATGACGGCCTCATATGAGAAAAGTTTCTACAGGGATTGTCTTCGTATCGTCAAAATGGTTGGTTTTTATATAAAAATCGCCTCAATCTGAGTTCATATACAAAATTTAGAGCTATCGGAGTGCAGCCCTGTCAGGATGCAAAATATGGCGTGCCCCACCAGACATGTGTCTGATGGGTAGCGCCACCAATCAGCTGTTTAGCATAAGAGATTAGGCCCTCAGCATGGCTTCGAATCGAAAAACTTTCAACACAAAAGTTGTTCGTCTCGTCAAAACAGTCAAATTCTCTTTTGGGATCATCTTCATATGTGGTCGTTTGTGGCCTGTGGGACCTAAAAACCGAACTAATGTCCCAGACATACCTAAATCCGAGTTCGGTTAATTTTGGAAAGATATGCTCGTGATTAGGAGTCCTTTTCTTATACGGGAAGTCCAGCTGCCTGATAAATACATGAGAGGTGATGGCCGTTGGAACAACACACAATCGAACAAACACATCTACTGCATTTTCATGTTCATCTATCTCCTACCCTCGTATCTTATTCCTCATTCTTCGTTCGTTCTTCTCTTGGAGGGCAGCGATCCACAAGGCCCTAGAGGTGATCAGGTTGACCTAGGGCAGCCCATAGCCACCGCGCGCCCTGACGGGGGTCCCTCCCGAGTGTGCGGGTTTTGGGTCCTCAAAAGCACCAGTCGGATTGCTTGCGTACCGTGCTTCCGGGCGGGTCTCCTTCGACGTGAGCTGCGGTGCTTCACCCCCGGCGTTGAGGGTACACGGTGACGTGTTCGTGTGCGAACACATATGGTTGAATCTACATCAATGCACAGGCTTACAATGTCGTGGTCGTCTCCCGTGACCGCACCGGCTTACAATGCCGCGGCCGTCTCTCGCGCGACCGCATCGGCTTACAATGATGCGGCCGTCTCTCGCGCGATGCACCAGCTTACAACGCCGCGGCCATCTCTCACGACTGCACCAGCTTACAACATCGCGACCGTCTCTCGCGAGTGCATCGGCTTACATCGCCGTGGCCATCTCTTGCAACCGCACCGCCCCCGCGGTCTGATCTACATCAACATAACGGTGCAGTGCTCGCCTATATGAGCCGCCCAACGGATGCGCGCAAGATACCACCCTCGTGGTCCGGTCTACATCGACATGCTGGTGTCATGCTTGCTCGTTCAAGCCGCCCAACGGACGCTCATGAGTTGCCGCCCTGCGGTCTGGTCTACATCAACAAGCTGGTGTCGTGCTTGCTCGTTCAAGCCGCCCCATGGTCACTCATGAGTCACCGCCGTGTGATTCGGTATATTCCAATAACTTTGAGGCAAGTCATGGTATATTATCAGCTTCTGCTTCCACCGGATGGCTCAATGCATAGGCGTGCAAGTCGTCGGCACTGCATTTTGGTTAACTTCAATAACCATCAGGGATGGACCGTTGGCCGAATTACTGACAAAAATCATATGTGATCATTTATAACCCGCCATCTCAACATTTCCTGGGTTCATGTTGTGTTATCAACGCCAAGGACATACAATGAGTGTTGTGAAGATCATCACCTCACCACACGCTTTTGGCTTTAATAAATTGCAGTGATCATCCATCAACCATATGCCGGCTTATGCCACAGTCAACTATGAAGACTCTCAAGCCGCCTCCTCAAGTCGACTTTAGACTCGGGGGCTACAAACATGGCTCAACACTTTTGGTCGTTTTCAACAAGAACCTCGGGTCATTGCGAGGAAGACAACCCGGTCCTGGGAGCTACTGCTTTATTGGCGAAAAAATTTAAAGTCGCCTAAGAGGACGAGCCGCCATTATGTGACCGTTCAAACATGGGTGCACTACCTTATTGCTGGAAGATTCAAAGTCGCCCAAGAGGACGAGCCGCCATGTTGTGGCCATTCAAACATGGGTGCCCGGATTTATTGGATCATCATATGGTCACTTCGGGGCTTCCAACTCTGTGAGTTTACATTTCATACCCCCTTGGGCAGGCTTTATATGCCATGTTCGAGTTAAACCTGCCTGTTTGCAACTTGCTACTCCGCCATGTGATCCGCCGAACTCTTGGCAGTTATTCTTGATAAGAGACCCTGAAATTTTCTATTATTCTCGCACGAAGACCCTGAACATGTCAAGGTTTAAATGATGACTTTTTTCACGAGAGACCCGGCTTACAGTGAGCAAGAATAAACTCGTCTTGTCTACCGTAATCCCTCCGCTATGTGGCCTGTTCGTACTCTTAGCAATGTCAATCTTTTAAAGACCATGAACTTGCTAATGTTTAAATGCCTGGTTTCTTCGGAAACAACACAACTTTTTTTATAAACACAACAGTTATCTTGTCCTACCACGCCTTTAAAGATGGCTTATAGAACGAGACATACATCATCATACATTGCATGATCATTGCATCATCATATCATGCATCATATATGCATGGATATCCTGGTTTATATTGCAGGAACCAGTTGTCAAACCGGGTTACATATTCCAATACTTAATAGCCAACATGGCTGGATTTTCATTATGGTTGTTATAACTAGTATTGAGTAATTGAGGTTTTCAAACCGAGTTATATTATTGAAATCTTAAATAGCCAATGTGGCTGGATTTTTATTATGGTTTTCATAACCTATATTGGATGATTGAGGTTTTTAAAGCCCCTTCAGAGTAATGGTTGTTATGCCTTGATCCAAAAAATACCAGCTTACAACAAGGAGCATGGTTCAACACTGATATGCAAGGATTTCACGCAATATCATTTAGACAGTGGATACGATTTTATTCGGCAATAAAAGGAATAGTCCGGAATCCTTGCAGGCATACAACCGACACTTGGGGGCTATATTATTCAAGTCCACTATATATCAAATTTGCAAGTCCCATGTCGCTGCAAGCATGCACCACGACACTTGGGGGCTAAAGCAAGTTGCTTTTGAACTCATCACATTATCAACGAACCCGGTTATCTCAGGGAGATGAGCCGGTCTTCAATAGTTTCCTAAGTCCCATCCCAGTATTGTCTTATTGAGCCGGCCCTTGGGGGCTACACATGGCTCCTCAAGTCTATATGATCAGATCTACAACAAGTTCCTTCTCATTATTGCATAATGACCCGGACCTTGGGGGCTACATTGGCTGAAGTGTTATGAGCATAATGCAATTACAAGTCCCAAGTTGCTACAGGCAGGACAACCCTGTACTTGGGGGCCACATATGTGGAACATTCAAACTTATGACTGGTGACTAAGACGAACAATTCAAGTTTCTCTAGAGTTGCGATATGTGTATTGAAGCAAATCTTAAAAGCTATCACTACGTTCCCCTCTTAAGACTTGGGGGCTACATGTAATATGGATATAAGGAAGTCTGAAGTATTGAAAGTTGGCACAATATCAGACAAATTTTAATCAAGACAAGGCAGTGGCCAATAAGGATTACTTTTTCTCCAAGGAGCCAGTGTCGGTATATTTTTATGACAGTGTTAGAATTTTCAGGAGCTTATCAACTAATCTTTTAGAGTGGGTTGGTCCCTTTATATATTTTTACTTCAGGAACTTACCATGAATAAATTCAAGCTCACTTGGGGGCTAATGTCGGGGGTATACCCCGCGGTATGACCTGGCACACAATTATGACCCGGAACAGTTATGACCTCGCAGACACAGAGTGCCTAAATATGAGTCCCTAAATATGAGTCCCTAAAGATGACTCCCTGAAGATGAGTCCCAGAGATGAGTCCCTAAAGATGAGTCCCTGAAGATGAGTCCCTGAAGAAGAGTCCCTGAAGATGAGTCTTGAAGATAAACCCGGGTGTAAGCCCCCAGTTGTAAGCCGTCCGGCTATAAGCCGCCCGGATGTAAGCCCCCCAGTTGTAAGCTGCCCGGGACTCAAAATCCCACAAAAACAAGCCCCCGATGGATCGACATAATAGGTTAAGTCTTAATCCGACTTCGACTCTACATGTAAACCGCCCCTTCAACTTATATAAGGAGGGGCAGGTCACCCCAGGAGGGTCAAGTTTTTAAACGTCTTAATAGACAGGTCTTAGATAGACAAGTCATGAGAGATAGACAAATTAGAGACACTCGAGATTAGTGGTAGCGATTCTGCACCCTTGTAACTGAGATTGGCATGATCATTAGCATAGACACAAAGCAGGACGTAGGCTTTTACCTCCGTCAGGAGGGGCCGAACCTGGGTAAATTCACGTTTCTCAATTCTGACCAACCCCTCTCAAGCCACCACATACTTGCGATGGCCTCACACCTAAGTTCTTTCAACCAGGACATCTTGTCGTGAAAAATCCATGACAAAGACCTATTGACAGTTTTTTGTAATATTAATTTTATTCCTCTATTGCTAAGTTCAACTTGTCCACTAGATTGAGGATGATAGGGTGATGCAATTCTATGCTTATCATCATATTTAGCAAGCATCTTACAGAAAGCACCATGAATAAAGTGTGAACCACCATCGGTCATTAAATATCTAGGGACTCCAAACCTCAGGAAGATAACCTCTTTAAGAATTTTAATGGAGGTCTGGTTATCAGCACTACTAGTTGGAATAGCTTCTACCCACTAGGTGACATAATCAACCACAACCAAAATAAGAGTGTACCCATTGGAGGAAGGAAAAGGCCCCATATAATCAAAACCCCAAACGTCAAATGGTTCGACAACAAGGGAATAATTCATAGGCATTTCTTGATGCTTACCGATATTACCAATTCTTTGACATTCATCACAAGACAAGACAAACTTACGGGCATCCTTTAAGAGAGTAGGCCAATAAAAACTAGATTGCAATACCTTATGTGCAGTTCTATCTCCCGCATGATGTCCTCCATAAGCTTCGGAATGAAATTTCCGTAGGATTTGTTCCTGTTCATGCTCAGGTACACAATGTCTAATAAGACCATCTACTCCTTCTTTATAAAGGTGTGGGTCATCCCAAAAGTAATGTCTCAAGTCATAGAATTTTTTCTCTTTTGTTGATAAGTAAAGCTAGGTGGTATATATTTAGCGACAATGTAATTAGCATCAACAACATACCAAGGTGTGTTTTGTGAGACACCTATTGCAGCTACCTGTTCGTCAGGAAAACTAGCATCAATAGGTAGTTGGTCATCAAGAATATTTTCTAACCTAGACAAGTTATCAGCTACGGGATTCTTACCTCCTTTCTTATCAACGATATGTAAGTCATATTTTTGAAGCAAAAGAGTGCACCTAATGAGTCTAGGTTGAGCATCTTTCTTTTCCATAAGGTATTTTATAGTAGCATGATTAGTGTGAACAATAACTTTGGAGTCAAGAATATAGGATCTAAATTTATCACAAGCAAACACAACTGCTAAAAATTCTTTTTTAGTAGTAGCATAGTTTCGTTGGGCACTATCTAGAGTTTTACTAGCATAATGGATAACATTCAATTTCTTATCAACTCTTTGTCCTAGGAAAACACCAACAACATAATCACTAGCATCACACATAATTTCAAAAGGCAAGTTCCAATTAAATGGTTGTACGATAGGTGAAGTGGTTAAGGCTTTCTTGAGTGTTTCAAAGGCTTCCACACAATCATCCTCAAAAACAAAAGGAATATCCTTTTGCAAAAGATTAGTAAGAGGCCTAAATTTTTTAGAGAAGTCCTTAATGAACCTCCTATAAAAACCAGCATGACCAAGAAAACTTCAAATACCTTTAATATCCTTAGGACATCGCATTTTCTCAATTGCATCAACTTTAGCTTTATCCACCTCAATACCTCGTTCAGATATTTTATGCCCCAAGACAACGCCTTCATTAACCATAAAGTGGCACTTCTCCCAATTCAACACAATATTAGTTTGTTCACATCTCTACAAAACTCGATCGAGGTTGCTTAAGCAATCATCAAGAGAAGTTCCGTAAATGGAAAAATCATCCATGGAAACCTCCAAAATCTTTTCACAAAAATCAGAGAATATAGTAGTCATACATATTTGAAAGGTAGCAGGTGCATTGCATAACCAAAAGGCATACGTCTATAAGCATAGGTTCCAAAAGGGCAAGTAAATGTAGTTTTCTCTTGATTGAATTGTGACATGGGTATTTGAGAGGAACCAGAATATCCATCTACGAAACGAAAGTGTGTGTGCTTAGATAGTCTATCTAGCTAGCATTTGATCAATGAACGGTAGAGGGTAATGATCTTTCCTAGTATCTTTATTTAAATTTCTAAAATCAATTACCATTCTATAGCCAGTGACAATTCTTTGTGGAATGAGTTCATTCTAATCATTGGGAACAATGATAATACCTCCTTTCTTAGGCAAAAATTAACAGGACTTACCCATCTACTATCAGCTATGGGATAGATTATACTTTCTTCCATAAGCTTTAATATTTCAGTTCTTACCACTTCTTTCATCTTAGGCTTCAATAGTCGTTGGTGATCAACAACGGTTTTAGCATCAGGTTCCATGTTAATCTTGTGCTGACATAGAGTGGGATTAATGCCCTTAAGATCATCAAGAGTATATCCAATAGCAGCCCGGAGCTTCCTTAAAACTTTCAATAATCTATCTTCTTCATGTCCTGAAAGGTTACCACTAATAATAACAGGATATATCCTTTTCTCATCAAGATAAGCATACTTCAAAGTGCCAGGCAATTGTTTCAATTCAAACAGAGGATCACCTTTAGGTGAAGGAGGACCTCCAAGAGTTTCAATAGGCAAATTATATTTCAGGAGAGGTTGTTGTTTGAACAAAATTTGATCTATTTCATTTCTTTCGCTCAAATGCATATCATTTTCATGGTCGAGCAAATATTGTTCTAAGGGATCAGTAGGAGGCACAACAATAGAAGCAAGACCATCGATTTCATCCTTACTAGATAACGCTTTATCATGGGGTTGCCTGCTAAATTTGGAAAAATTAAACTCATGAGACACATTACCAAAACTGACATCAACAGTTTGTTTTTCACAATCTATCTTAGGATTGTCAGTGCTCAAGAAAGGTATACCAAAGATAATGGGACAAAACTCATCTTGTTGGGAACCAAGGACTAGAAAATCAGTAGCATATTTTACTTTCCCACACAAGACTTCAACATATCTAACAATCCCAGGTGGTGTGATAGTGTCTCTATTAGCAAGTTTAATAGTGACATCAATGTCTTTCATTTTAGTAGGTGCTATTTCATCCATAATTTCTTGGTATACGGTAAAAGGGACAACACTCACACTAGTCCCCAAATCACATAAACCATGATAGCAATGATCCCCTATTTTGACTGAGACAACAGGCGTGTCTTCTATGGGTCCATGTTTATCTTTTTCATCAAGTTTAGCAATTCTAGCAGCTTCATCACAAAAGTAGATAACATGTCCATCAATATATTCTAACAAGAGATATTTAACCATAGCAACACAAGGTTCTACTTTAATTTGCTCAGGGGGTGTATATGATCTTATATTACTGTTATGAACCACAGTTGATACCTTAGCATGTTCCTTTATCCTAACAGGGAAAGGTGGTTTTTCAATATAAGCAGTAGGCACAACTGGATCGACATTGTAAAAGATGGTTTCTTCTTTAGATATGACCAGTTCTTTAATTTCTTGTTTAATATGGAGATGATATTTAAACCACTTCTCCTTAGGGAGATCAATGTGAGTAGCAAATGCTTCACAGAAAGAGGCTACTATCTCATCGTCAAGTCCATATTTAGTGCTAAACTTGTGAAAAGTATCGGTATTCATAAAATATTTAACACAATCAAATTCAAGATTTATACCTGACTCATTACCTTCATCGAGTTCCCAATCTTCAGAGTTGCATTTAATTCTTTCTAAGAGATCCCACTTGAATTCAATAGTCTTCATCATATAAGAACCAACACAAGAAGTATCGAGCATGGATCGTCGATCATTATGAGAAAGCCGAGCATAAAAATTCTGAATGATAACTTCCCTCGGAATGTCATGATTGGGGAATGAATATAACATTGACTTGAGCCTCCCCCAAGCTAGATCAATACTTTCTCCTTCACGAGGCCAAAAATTATATATATAATTCTGATCACGATGAACTAGATGCATAGGATAAAACTTTTGATGGAATTCCAATTGCAAATGATTCCAGTTCCATGATCCAAGATCATCACATAGCCTATACCATGTAAATGCTTTTCCTTGCAAAGATAAAGGGAAAACCTTCTTCTTAACTTTACCTCCAGGTAAACCTGCAAGCTTAAATAATCCACGAATCTCGTTCACATATAAAACGTGCATATTAGGATGTTCAGTTTCGTATCCTGATGAGGTTTAGCAAGCAGTTGTTCTAGCATACCCGAAGGAATTTCATAAGTAACATTTTCAATAGGTTCTGTAGATTGAGGGGCAACTTATTGTGGTTCTGATCAAGGTGAAGATACCCCGAACAAACCCCTCAATGGATTGTTCTCCATAGTAGCAAGTAGCAATAAATTTCAACATGTAGTATAAGTTTTTCCTTACCGATTTCCACTTAACAAGAGCGCTTCACTTCCTGGCAGCGGTGCCAGAAAAGAGTATTGATGACCCACAAGTATAGGGGATCGATCGTAGTCCTTTCGATAAGTAAGAGTGTTGAACCCAACGAGGAAAAGAAGGAAATGACAAGCGGTTTTCAGCAAGGTAATTTCTGCAAGCACAGAAATTGTAGGTAACAGGTAGTTTGATAGCAAGATAATTTGTAACGAGCAAGTAACGGTAACGGTAAACAAGGTGCAACAAGGTAGCCAAATCCTTTTGAGGCAAAGGACAAGCCAGAACAATCACTAGTAATAGGGAATGTGTTCTTGAGGGTACACGGGAATTTCTTCTAGTCACTTTTATCATGTTGGTTTGATTTGTGTTCGCTACATTGATAATTTTGATATGTGGGTGGACCGGTGCTAAGGTGTTGTTATTACTTGAACTAATAATATACTTATGATAAACCCCCTCGCAAGCATCCACAACTATGAGAAAAGTATTAAGACAAAGTCTAATCGTAGCATTAAACATGTGGATCCAAATCAGCCCCTTATGAAGTAGCGCATAAACTAGGGTTAAAGCTTTTGTCACTCTAGCAACCCATGATCTAATAACTACTCCACAATGCATTCCCTTAGGCACATAATGATGAAGTGTTATGTAGTCGATGTTCATATGACACCACTAAGGGAATCACTGTTGGAAATATGCCCTAGAGGCAATAATAAAATGGTAATTATTGTATTTCCTTGTTCATGATAATTGTCTATTGTTCATGCTATAATTGTGTTAACGGGAAACCATAATACATGTGTGAATACATAGACCACAACATGTACCTAGTGAGCCTCTAGTTGGCTAGCTCGTTGATCAATAGATGGTCATGGTTTCATGACCATGGACATTGGATGTCGTTGATAACGGGATCACATCATTAGAAGAATGATGTGAGGGACAAGACCCAATCCTAAGCATAGCACAAGATCGTGTAGTTCGTCTGCTACAGATTTTCAATGTCAATTATCATTTCCTTAGACCATGAGATTGTGCAACTCCCGGATACCATAGGAATACTTTGGGTGTGCCAAACGTCACAACATAACTGGGTGGCTATAAAGGTACACTACGGGTATCTCCAAAAGTATCTGTTGGGTTGGCATGTATCGAGACTGGGATTTGTCATTTCATGTGACGGAGAGGTATCTCTGGGCCCAATCGGTAAGACATCATCATAATCAGCTCAAAGTGACTAAGGAGTTAGCCACGGGATGATGTGTTATGGAACAAGTAAAGAGACTTGCCGGTAATGAGATTGAACAAGGTATAGGGATACCGACGATCGAATCTTGGGGAAGTATCATACCGGTAGACAAAGGGAATTGCATACGGGATTGATTGAATCCCCGACATCGTACTTCATCTGATGAGATCATTGTGGAGCATGTAGGAGCCAACATGGGCATCTAGATCCCGCTGTTGGTTATTGACTGGAGAGGTGTCTCGGTCATGTCTACGTGTCTCCCGAACTCGTAGGGTCTACACACTTAAGGTTCGATGACGCTAGGGTTATAGGGAAATGGTGTATGTGGTTACCGAAGGTAGTTCGGAGTCCCGGATGAGATCCTGGACGTCACGAGGAGTTCCGGAATGGTCCAGAGACAAAGATTGATATATAGGAAGTGAGGTTTTGGTTACAGGAAATGTTTTGGGCGTCGTCGGTAACGTACCGGGACCACCGGAAGGGTTCCGGGGGTCCACTGGGAGGGGCCACAAGCCCAGGAGAGATGCATGGGCCGAAGGTGGAGGGAACCAGCCCCTAGGTGGGCTGGTGCGCCCCTCCCACCTGGCCCAAGGCAGAGCAAGGAGAGAGGTGGGGCAAACCCGAGGCCTAGATGGGCCCTAGGCCCACCCTAGGGCTGCTAGGGCAGCCGCACCACCTCTCCCTCCCTTGGCTGCCGCCAACCCCTAGGGTGGGAACCCTAGGGCGCATCCCTCCCTCCTCCTCCTCCTATATATAGTGTTACCCTTGGGGCTGTTTGAGACACGCATCTCTCTCTCCCACGACGCAGGCCTACTCCTTGTCCTCGTTCTCCGTAGCGCTTGGCGAAGCCCTGCCGGAGACCATGCAACTCCACCGTCACCACGCCGTCATGCTTCTGGAGCTCTCCCTCAACCTCTCCTCCCTCCTTGCTGGATCAAGGCGTAGGATATGTCACCGGGCTGCACGTGTGTTGAACGTGGAGGCGCCATTGTTTGGCGCTAAGATCGGAGTCCATCATGATCTGAATCGCTACGAGTACGACTCCACCAACCGCGTTCTTGTAACGCTTCCGCTTAGAATCTTGGTGAACACGTAGATTTTTTTTGATTTACTCCCCAGTTTTTGCTGGTTTCTCCATAGATAGATCTTGGTGAACACGTAGAATTTTTTTTGATTTACTACTACGTCTCCCAACAGTGGCATCATGAGCTAGGTCTATGCGTAGAATCTATGCACGAGTAGAACACAAAGTTGTTATGGGCGTCGATCTTGTTAATTTTCTTACCATTACTAGTCTTATCTTCATTCGGCAATACTGTGGGATGAAGCGGCCTGGACCAACTTTACACATACGCTTACGTGAGACCGGTTCCACCGCCTCACATGCAGTTGTTGCATAAGGTGGCTAGCAGATGTCTAACTCTCCCACCTTAGTCAGAATGGATTCGATGAAAAGGGTGCTTATGAAGAGTAAATAGCAATTGGCATATCACGTTGTGGTTTTGGTGTAGGTAAGAAACGTTCTTGCTAGAAACCTATAGCTGCCACGTAAAAACTTGCAACTAAAAATTAGAGGACGTGTAACTTGTTTTTGCAGCATGTGCCTTGTGATGTGATATGGCCAAAGGATGTGATGTGATGCATTGTGATGTATGAGATTGATCATGTTCTTGTAATAGGATTCACGACTTGCATGTCGATGAGTATGACAACCGGCAGGAGCCATAGGAGTTGTCTTATTTTATTGTATGACCTGTGTGTCAATCATAAATGCCATGTAATTACTTTACTTTATTGCTAAACGTTAGCCATAGTAGTAGAAGTAATAGTTGGCGAGACAACTTCATGAAGACACGATGATGGAGATCATGATGATGGAGATCATGGTGTCGTGCCGGTGACAGTGATGATCATGGTGCCCCGAAGATGGAGATCTAAGGAGCAAGATGATATTGGCCATATCATGTCACTATATTGATTGCATGTGACGCTTATCATGTTTACATCTTATTTTCTTAGAACGACGGTAGTAAATAAGATGATTTCTCAATAAAATTTCAAGAAAAGTTTTCACCCTAACTGTGCACCGTTGCTAAGGATCGTTGTTCCGAAGCACCACGTGATGATCGGATGTGATAGGTTCTAACATTCGCATACAACGGGTGTAAGCCAGATTTACATACCCGAAACACTTAGGTTGACTTTACGAGCCTAGCATGTACAGACATGGCCTCGGAATACGGAAGACCGAAAGGTCGAACATGAGTCGTATAGAAGTTACGATCAACATGGAGATGTTCACCATGGATGACTAGTCTATCTCACGTGATGATCGGACACAGGCTAGTTGACATGGATCATGTGTCACTTGGATGACTAGAGAGATGTCTATCTAAGTGGGAGTTCATTCAATAATTTGATTATGTGAACTTAATTATCATGAACTTAGTCTAAAATTGTCTTTACAATCTATATTGTAGATCCAATGGCCAATGCGAATGTCACCCTTAAATTCAACGCGTTCCTAGAGAAAACCAAGCTGAAAGATGATGGAAGCAACTATGCGTACTGGGTCCGTAGCTTGAGGATCGTCCTCATAGCTTCCAAGAGACTGTTTGTCCTTGATGCACCGCTAGGTGACCCACCCATTTTCCCAGCAGACCAAGACGTTACGAACGCTTGGCAGTCGCGCTGCGATGATTACTCTTGTTCAATGCGGCATGCTTTATAGTTTACAACCGAGGATCCAAAAGCATTTTAAGCAACACAGAGCATATGAGATGTTCCAAGAGCTGAAAGTGGTTTTCCAAGCTCAAGCCCTGGTCGAGAGATATGACGTCTCCGACAAGTTCTTCAGCTGTAAGATGGAGGAGAATAGTTCTGTCAGTGAGCACATACTCAAAATGTTTGGGTTGCACAACCACTTGACTTAGCTGGGAGTTAATCTCCCGGATGACTCGGTCATTGACAGAATCCTCCAGTCGCTTCCACCTAGCTACAAGAGCATCAAGTGTTGATGGTGAATAAGACCACTAGTTTCAAGAAAGGCAAGGGGAAGAAGAACTTCAAGAAGGACGGCAAAGCTGTTGCCGCGCCCCGTAAGCAAGTTGCCGGAAAGAAGAACAAGAATGGACCCAAGCCTAAGACTGAGTGCTTTTATTGCAAGGGTACCGGTCACTGGAAGCGGAACTGCCCCAAGTACTTAGCGGATAAGAAGGCCGGCAACGTTAAAGGTATATGTGATATACTTGTTATTAATGTGTACCTAACCAGCGCTTGTAGTAGCTCCTAGGTATTTGATATCGGTGCAGTTGCTCACATTTGTAACTCCAAGCAGGAGCTGCGGAATAAGCGGAGACTGGCAAAGGACGAGGTGACGATGCACGTCGGGAATGGTTCCAAGGTCGATGTGATCGTCGTCGGCACGCTACCTCTACATCTACCTTCGGGGTTAGTTTTAAACCTTAATAATTGTTATTTAGTACCAGCTTTGAGCATGAACATTGTATCTGGATCTCGTTTGATTCGAGATGGCTACTCATTCAAATCTGAGAATAATGGTTCTTCTATTTATATGAGAGAAATGTTTTGTGGTCATGCCCCGCTGGTCAATGGTTTATTTTTGATGAATCTCGAACGTGATGTTACACATGTCCATAGTGTGAGTACCAAAAAGTGTAAGGTTGATTTCGATAGTCCCACTTACATGTGGCACTGCCGCCTTGGTCATATTGGTGTCAAACGCATGAAGAAGCTCCAGGCTGATGGACTTTTGGAGTCTCTTGATTTCGAATCATTTGACACGTGGGAACCATGCCTCATGGGCAAGATGACCAAGACTCCGTTCTCCGGAACAACGGAGCGAGCAACTGACTTGTTGGAGATAATACATACCGATGTATGCGGTCCAATGAGCGTCGAGGCTCGCTGTGGCTACCGTTATGTTCTCACCCTCACTGATGACTTGAGCAGATATGGGTATGTCTAATTAATGAAACACAAGTCCGAAACCTTTGAAAGGTTCAAGGAATTTTAGGGTGAGGTAGAGAATCAACGTGACAAGAAAATAAAGTGCCTATGATCTGATCGTGGTGGAGAATATTTAAGTCACGAGTTTGGCACGCACCTAAGGAAATGTGGAATTGTTTCACAACTCACACCGCCTTGCACACCTTAGTGAAATGGTGTGTCTGAACGTCGTAATCGCACTATATTGGATATGGTGCGATCTATGATGTCTCTTACCGACTTACCGCTATCATTTTGGAGATATGCATTAGAGACTGTCGCATTCACTTTAAATAGGGCATCATCAAAATCCATTGAGATGACACCATATGAATTATGGTTTGTAAAGAAACCTAAGATGTCGTTTCTAAAAGTTTGGGGATGCGATGCTTATGTGAAGAAACTTCAAGCTGAGAAGCTCGAACCCAAAGTGGAAAAGTGCGTCTTCATAAGATATCCCAAAGAGACTATTGGGTACACCTTCTACCTCAGATCCGAAGGCAAAGTCTTTGTTGCCAAGAGTGGATCCTTTCTTGAGAAAGAGTTTATCCCGATAGAAATAAGTGGGAGGAAAATAGAACTTGATGAGGTAATCGTACCTCCACTCGAACCGGAGAGTAGCGCAGCGCAGGAAGTTGTTTCTGTGGAGCCTACACTGGCTGGATAGGAAGTTAATGATGATGATCATGAAACTTCAGATCAAGTTACTATTGAACGTCAAAGGTCCACTAGGACACGTTCTGCACCAGAGTGGTACGACAACCCTGTCCTGGAGATCATGTTGTTGGACAACGGTGAACCTTTGAACTATGAAGAAGCAATGGCGGGCCTGGATTCCAACAAATGGCTTGAAGCCATGAAATCCGAGATAGGATCCATGTATGAGAACAAAGTGTGGACTTTGGTAGACTTGCCTGATGATAAGCCAGCCATTGAAAATAAATGGATCTTTGAGAAGCAGACTAACGCGGATGGTAATGTGGCCGTCTATAAGGCCCGGCTTGTTGCTAAGGGTTATCGACAAGTTCAAGGAGTTGACTACGATAAGACTTTCTCACCCGTAGCAATGCTGAAGTCCGTATGAATCATGTTAGCAATTGCCGCATTTTATGATTATAAGATCTGGCAAATGGACGTCAAAACGGCATTCCTTAATGGCTTCCTCAAGGAAGAACTCTATATGATGCAGCCGGAAGGTTTTGTCGATCCTAAAGATGCTAACAGAGTATGCATGCTCCAGTGCTCCATCTATGGGCTGGTGCAAGCATCTCGGAGTTGGAACATTCACTTTAATGAGGTGATTAAAGCGTTTGGGTTTGTACAGGTTTATGTTGAACCCTGTATTTACAAGAAAGTGAGTGGGAGCTCTATAGCATTTCTGATATTATATGTGGATGACATACTGATAATGGATAATGATATAGAATTCTTGGAAAGTATAAAGGCCTACTTGAATAAGTGTTTTTCATTGAAGGACCTTGGAGAAGATGCTTACATATTAGGTATTAAGGTTTGTAGAGATAGATCAAGACGCCTCATAGGTCTTTCACAAAGCACATACCTTGAAAATATATTGAAGAAGTTCAATATGGATCAGTCCAAGAAGGGGTTCTTGCCTGTGTTACAGGGTGTGAGATTGAGTATGACTCAATGCCCGACCACGGCAAAGGATAGAGAAGAGATGAGTGTCATCCCCTATGCCTCAGCCATAGGCTCTATTATGTATGCCATGCTGTGTACCAGACCTGATGTGAACTTTGCCATAAGTTTGGTAGGGAGGTACAAAATTGATCCCGGAGCGGAACACTCGACAGCGGTCAAGAATATCCTGAAGTACCTAAAAAGTACAAAGGACATGTTTCTCGTATATGGAGGTGCTGAAGAGCTCGTCGTAAAGGGTTACGTCGATGCTAGCTTCGATACAGATCCGGACGTCTCCAAGTCGCAAACCGGATACGTGTATATTTTGAACGGAGGGGCAGTCAGCTGGTCCAGCAGCAAGCAAAGCATTGTGGCGGCATCTACATGTGAAGCGGAGTACATAGCTACTTCGGAAGCAGCAAAGGAAGGAGTCTGGATGAAGGAGTTCATCACCGATCTAGGAGTGATTCCCAATGCGTCGGGCCCGATGACTCTACTCTGTGAAAACAATGGAGCTATTGCCTTTGCGAAGGAGCCCAGGTTTCACAAGAAGACAAGACACATCAAGGGCCGCTTCAACTCCATCCGTGATTACATTCAGGAGGGAGATATAGATATTTGTGAAGTACATAGGGATCTGAATGTCGCAGATTGGTTGACTAAACCTCTCTCACGAGCAAAACATGATCAATACTAGAATGCTATGGGTGTTAGATTCATCACAATGTAACTAGATTATTGACTCTAGTGCAAGTGGGAGACTGTTGGAAATATGCCCTAGAGGCAATAATAAAATGGTTATTATTGTATTTCCTTGTTCATGATAATTGTCTATTGTTCATGCTATAATTGTGTTAACCAAAATCGTAATACATGTGTGAATACATAGACCACAACATGTCCCTACTGAACCTCTAGTTGGCTAGCTTGTTGATCAATAGATGGTCATGGTTTCATGACCATGGACATTGGATGTCATTGATAATGGGATCACATCATTAGGAGAATGATGTGATGGAGAAGACCCAATCCTAAGCATAGCACAAGATCGTGTAGTTCGTCTGCTAAAGCTTTTCAATGTCAAGTATCCTTTCCTTAGACCATGAGATTGTGAAACTCCCGGATACCGTAGGAATACTGTGGGTGTGCCAAACGTCACAACGTAACTGGGTAGCTATAAAGGTACACGACGAGTATCTCCAAAAGTATCTGTTGGGTTGGCATGAATCGAGACTGGGATTTGTCATTCCGTGTGACGGAGAGGTATCTCTGGGCCCACTCGGTAAGACATCATCATAATGAGCTCAAAGTGACTAAGGAGTTAGCCACGGGATGATGTGTTACGGAACAAGTAAAGAGCCTTGCTGGTAACGAGATTGAACAAGGTATAGGGATACCAATGATCAAATCTCGGGCAAGTATCATACCGGTAGACAAAGGGAATTGCATACGGGATTGATTGAATCCCCGACATCTTGGTTCATCCGATGAGATCATCGTGGAGCATGTGGGAGTCAACATGGTTATCCAGATCCCGCTGTTGGTTATTTACTGGAGAGGTGTCTCGGTCATGTCTACGTGTCTCCCGAACCCGTAGGGTCTACACATTTAACGTTCGATGACGCTAGGGTTATAGGGAAATGGCGTACGTTGTTACCGAAGGTAGTTTGGAGTCCTGGATGAGATCCTGGACGTCACGAGGAGTTCCAGAATGGTCTGGAGACAAAGATTGATATATAGGAAGTGAGGTTTTGGTTACCGGAAATGTTTCGGACGTCACCGGTAACGTACTTGGACCACCGGAAGGGTTCCGGGGGTCCACCTGGAGGGGCGACGGGCCTCGGAGAGCTGCATGGGCTGAAGGTGGAGGGAACATGCCCCTAGGTGGGATGGTGCGCCCCTCCCACCTGGCCCAAGGTGCAGCAAGGAGAGAGGTGGGGCAAACCCTAGGCCTAGATGGGCCCTAGGCCCACCTTAGGGCTGCTAGGGCAGCCACACCACCTCTCCCTCCCTTGGCCGCCGTCCAAGTCCTATCTAGGGCTGCCGCCAGCCCCTAGGGTCGGAACCCTAGGGCGCAACCCTCCCTCCTCCTCCTCCTATATATAGTGGTGCCCCTAGGGCTGTTTGAGACATGCATCTCTCTCTCCCACGGTGCAGCCCTACTTCTCCTTCTCCTCGTTCTCCGTAGCGCTTGGCGAAGCCCTGCCGGAGACCACAGAACTCCACCGTCACCACGCCGTCGTACTGTCGGAGCTCTCCCTCAACCTCTCCTCCCTCCTTACTAGATCAAGGAGTAGGAGACGTCACCGGGCTGCACATGTGTTGAACGCGGAGGCGCCATTGTTTGGCGGTAAGATCGGAGTCCACCGTGATCTGAATCACTACGAGTACGACTCCACCAACCGCGTTCTTGTAACCCTTCCGCTTAGCGACCTTCAAAGGTATGAAGATCCAATCTCTCCCCACTCGTTGCTGGTTTCTCCATAGATAGATCTTAGTGAACACGTAGAATTTTTTTTGATTTACTACTACGTCACCCAACAATCACAACATACATATCATCAAAATATCAAACACATATCAAATTCACATGATTACTCGCAACATGACTTCTCCTATGACCTCAAGAACAAAGGTAACTACTACCAAATAATAATCATGATCAAGGACAGAGGAGTATTGAATAGCATAATAGATCTGAATATATAATCTTCCACCAAATAAACCTTATAGTAATCAACTACGCAAGGCAATCAACACTACTAGTCACCCACAGGTACCAATCTGAGGTTCCGGTACAAAGATTGAACAAAAGAGATGAACTAGAATTTGAGAGTATATGGTGCTATTGAAGATGTTGAAGAAGATTAGCCTCCCAAAGATGAGAGGGGTGTTGGTGATGACGATAGCTTCGATTTCCCCCTCCGAGAGGGAAGTTCACCCGACGGAATCGTTCCACTGGAGGGCAAAAGTGCTCCTGCCCAAGTTCTGCCTCAAGGCGGCGATGCTTCGTCCCGAATGTCCTCCTATGATTTTTTTTCTAGGTCAATAGTGACCTTATACTAGAAAATGGGCATCAGAGGTGGGCCGAGGTGGCCACAACCCATCAGGGCGCGCCTACGGGGGCCTGGCATGCCCTAGTGGGTTGTGCCCACCTGGGAGGCCCCCTCCGGTAGTTTCCTACTCCGGTATTTTTTATTAAATGCAAAAATATTCTCTATAAAATTTCAGCTTCATTGGAGTTGTGCAGAATAGGTATCTCTGACGTGCTTTTCTTGGGTCCAGAATTCCAGCTGCCGGTATTCTCCCTCTTTGTGTAAACCTTGCATATTATGAGAGAAAAGGCATTAGGATCACTCCCCAAAGCATTATTATTGAACAAAACAAAGGAAATAACAGTAGGGAAACATGATGCAAAATGGACGTATCAGGTTCCTAACAAAAAAGAATCAGATCGTTGATTACTCGGACGCTGAGGTAATAGCCTCTTTCAGGCATAATATCGGGATGAATGGCTGGCTCGACAGCTCGACCAAGACAGGCCGAGAACAATGTCTGCCCTCAATTCACACATGACCCACTTTGTGCAGGCGAGGACAATTGGCTAGCTCGGCATGGCCATAATACCGAAGACCCTGGCACCTCAGAAGTTCAGGACGGAAATGGCAAGCCATGGCGCAACAAGTATAAACTCCACCACATCAACGGTGACATCAATGACACGACCATAAATGCCGGCTTTCACAGCTCAAAACCCGGACAGTGGAGGAAACCCTCTAAAGGGAATAGGGACGGACCAATTCCATTAGACAAAATCATGGAAAGTCCCTACCAGATCCATGGCACCCAAGACAAGCCTGCCACCCACACCAACCATAACTGTTGGGTGTTTCGGCAGGCCGACAAACTGGCAGCCGAGGAACAATTCAAGGGCCCATGCAGCAATGATGACGATGAGCCCTGCAGTCCGAACAAGGGAGCATAGAAGCAGTTCCCTCTAGAGGTCAAAACTGTGAACATGATATATGTTACTCACATACCAAAGAAGGAGAGGAAGCGAGCCCTTCGGGAGGTCTATGCCGTAGAGCCCATAGCCCCGAAGTTCAACCCATTGTCGGCTTGCCTGATCACCTTCGATTGTAGGGATCATACGACCAGTATCCGTCATGAAGGTTCGGCAGTGCTTGTCTTAGACCCCACCATCATTGGGTACCACCTCACTAGAGTCCTTATAGACGAAGGAAGTAGCCTTAACCTGATTTACTCAGACACAATGAAAAAGATGGGCATATATACATCGAGGATCAAACCCAACAAAACTACCTTTAAAGGAGAGATCCTAGGTGCCAAAGCCCACTACTCCGAAACGGTAACGTTGGAGGTTGTGTTTGGCTCGCCTGACAATTTTCGCAGTGAAGACTTAATCCTCAACATTGGCCCTTGTTGCGGTGGCTATCATGCACTGCTCGGCCGCACATCATTCTCTCGCTTCAACGGTGTTCCTCAATACGCCTATCTGAAGCTCAAGAAGCCCGGACCCAAGGGGGTCATCACCATTAACGGCAATATAGAGCGCTCCCTCCGAACCGAAAAACACACTGCAGCCTTGGTAGCCGAATGCCAATACGATAGCGAAGCGCCGAGGCCCAAATGAGCCATCAAGGCGCGACAGGCAGGCAAGCGATCCTAAGCTCAACCGGATCTCCAGGAGCCATCTCTGGCTCAACACAAATAGGGATACGCTCCCCATGGCCTGGTCCGGCCACCCGTAAGTTATGCCCCTCGAAGACATAATTTCGCTCTCAAAATGCCATGGGCAGCTGTGGGGACCCACTATCAAGGACCATTTGTCTGGTTCAATTGAACTACAGTCCAAACGCATCTTCGGACAAAAACTAGGTACCATCAAGGATGTCCCAATCGTCAAGCTTACCCACTCTACGGCGGATTCTCAAGACCCCCTCTCCAAGGTCCGTTCGCTGACAGCAATCACCATTAAAGGATTCTGCCCCTCCCTTCTCGAGAGCAAAGGAGTAAGCCCGCAGAAGGGCACAGGGAGGACGTCAAGCCACTGATACGTCTCCAACGTATTTATAATTTTTGATTGTTCCATGGTATTATATTATCTGTTTTGGATGTTTTATATGCATTAATATGCTATTTTATATTATTTTTGGGACTAACCTATTAATCTAGAGCCTAGTGCCGGTTTCTGGTTTTTTTCTTGTTTTTGAGTTTTGCAGATAAGGAATATTAAACGGAGTCCAAACGGAATAAATCCTCTGGAATGATTTTTTCTGGAAAATATGAAAGCCACGAGACTTGAAAACCAAGGCAGAGGAGCTGCCACGGGGCCACAAGCCTGCTTGCCACGGCCAGGGAGCACCCACGTCGGGCAGGCTTATGGGCCCCTGGCAACTACCCTAACCCTAATCTTCAGCCTATAAATACCCAAATATTCCATCATTATCAGAACGAGCCACAACAACACTTTTCCCTCGCCAGAAGCCTCCGTTCCCGAGAGATCCAATCTTGGAGCCTTTTCCAGTAATCTACCAAAGGGGGATTCGATCACGGAGGGCATCTACATCAACTCCATTGCCCCTGTGATGATGCGTGAGTAGTTCACCACAGACCTAAGGGTCCATAGCTAGTAGCTAGATGGCTTCTTCTCTCTCTTTGCTTCTCAATACCATGTTCTTCGTGATCTTCATGGAGATCTATTCGATGTAATACTCTTTTGCAGTGTGTTTGTCGAGATCTGATGAATTGTGGGTTTATATTCATATTATCCATGAATACTATTTGAGTCTTTCCTGAATTCTTATATGCATGATTTCATATCTTTGCAAGTCTATTCGAGTTATTGGTTTGGTTTGGCCAACTAGAGTGGTAATTCTTGCAATAGGAGAAGTGCTTAGTTTTGGGTTCAATCTTACAGTGTCCTCACCCAGTGACAAAGTAGGGGTAGCGAGGCACATATTGTATTATTGCCATCAAGGGTAAAAAGATGGGGTTTTCATCATATTGCTTGGGTTTATCCCTCTACATCATGTCATCTTCCTTAATGCGTACTCTGTTCTTCATGAACTTAATACTCTAGATGCACGCAGGAGTCGGTCGATGTGTGGATTAATAGTAGTAGATGCATAATCGTTTCGGTCTACTTGTCACAGACATGATGCCTATATGCATAATCATTGCCTTGGATATCTTCATAATTATTCCCTTTTCTATCAATTGCTCGACAGTAATTTGTTCACCCATCGTAATACTTGCCATCATGAGGGAATCCATCTAGTGAAAGCTATGGCCCCCGAGTCTATTTTCCATATTACATTTTCAGATCTAAAACCAAAAACACCAAAAATACTTGCTGCCATCTTTTTACTTTTAGTTTTAATTTCCGTTCAAGCATCCTATTATATCTATCTCTACTAGATCTCATCCTTGCAAATAACCGTGAAGGGATTGACAACCCCACTACTAGAATTCAGTTATTTGCCATGTGCCGCGCCTTTGCTGTCTGCTGACACATGGCAAAGATGCTCTTTGCCGTCAGCTATTAAAAAGCAGACGGCAAAGAACTGGCACACGGCAAAGGCACTATTTTCCATGTGACAGTTCTTTGTCATCTGCCCCCAAACGGCAAAGACAGCAAGGGCAGAGGGCAAAGAGCTATTGTGGGTCCCACTAGACCTTGGGCCTGGCCAGGTCCAATCGGACGGGGTCTTTGCCGTCCGGTCCCCTTTGTCGTCGGCCCTTCCCCTCTTTGCCGTCCGGGGGCGGATGACAAAGGGGATGCCCTACTAACGACCGTCCCCCCCCCCCACTCCTCTCTCTCTATCACTCCTATCTCTCACTCTCTCCTCCCTCACTCTCTCCCGCCTACCCATGTGACCACCGCCATCTTACAGCCCCCTTGCCACCGCCAGCCCCCACGCCGCCCCTCCCCTGGCCGCCCCTCCCTCACGCCGCCGCCAGCCCCCGCGTCGCCCCTCCCCCAGCCGCCCCTTCGCCATGCAACCGCCAGCTCCCGCGCCACCCCTCCCCCGGCCGGCCCTGCCCCCGGCCGGCACTCCCCCAGCCGGCCCCACCCCCGTGGACCTTCTCCAGCGCCGTCCTCCACCGGCCCCTCCAAGGTGAGTTTTTTTGTTTTTTATTTTGTTTTTTAGGTTAGTTAAGTTTTAGTTTGAGGTTAGTTTATGTTTAGGTTAGTTAAGTTTTAGTTTGAGGTTAGTTTATGTTTAGGTTAGTTTAGTTTTAGTTTTAGGTTAGTTTAGGTTAGTTTAGTTTTAGTTTTAGGTTAGTTTAGGTTTAGGTTAGTTTAGTTTAGTTTTAGGTTAGTTTAGGTTAGTTTAGTTATAGTTTTAGGTTAGTTTAGGTTTAGGTTTAGGTTGCTTAATTAGGTTAGTTTAGGCTTAGGTTAGTTAGTTTATTTATTCGTAAAGAAAAAACCTAGAAAAAACCCGACATGATGCCCGACACGACGCCCTGACACGACACCCCGACACCCCGACACGATGCCTAGACACGACACCCCGACATGATGCCACTGACCCCCGACGTCACTGATCCCCGACCCCTAACGCCACTGACCCTCGACCACCGACGCCACTGACCCTCGACCATCGACGTCATGGCAGGTGTTGAAAGATGCTGGGAAACGGTCGAGAGCACTCCGAGGCTCCCTTTTCGTCGGCAGGTGGTGGGATGGTTACTCCCATCCCTACCCCGTCTCTCCGGAGAGTGTTGCTCTCTACTCTGCATGGAGTGGCCGCTTCTTCGATGACCACGGCCCCCGTGAGAGGAGGTCAACCCCCGCGAAGAAGAGAGCTACTAAAGGTACATGACTGCTAGGGTGGACCCGTCTGAGGTGGAGACTACACGGAGTCCGGTTCACGAGCCTCAGGTCGACGAGACTCGTGTCCCATCGGCTTCGTTCTAGGAGACTCCGGAGCAAAGAAGGGATGGGGGTACGTCCCAAGAGATCCAGCGGATACCTGGCCTGATCTGAGTTAGCCGGAGCCAAGTGGCCATGCTGATAGCGACGAGGAACTGGGTGAGGGGGCCACCATCTACCAGCGTGGAACTACGGGGCTCCCGCTCATGCCAGCGAGCCGCGAGAAGAGGTGGGCAATTCAGCCAAGTGGGGATAAGTAAGTTCATTTACTCTTATTTAACCTTTTGCCTTCACGTTTTCTCAAATATCTAACGTGTTGGCTTTAATCTGTGATACTGCAGAGGTTGGATTGTTGCCAAGGCTGTCCACAAGCCCAACAGCGTCCTTGGTGTGCTTTGCCGACAAAACTTCCCGGGTTTTGTTACGTTGCTCGGTCGGGGTCGAGAGGTAGGAATGACCTGGGAGCACTACTTGGGTGCCCCGGCCCCGCCGAAGGTGGAGATCGATGGTGTTTTGTGCCACACGAGGGCCAACATGGTGATCAGACAGTTCTGGGTAATTTCTCCTTTACACAATTAAAAATCAACAATAGCTAGTTATTATACTAATCAGTGTTGTCTCGTTTGCAGACCTTCTATAGGTGTCAGGAGGGATACGAGGAGGCCATGGCAAAGGTTATCGAAACCGAATGCCGCCGCCTATGTCAAAACTGGCGGCACGAGGCTCGGGTGCAGCCGTTCGAGACTACTACGCCTCACAGCTTATTAGGAAGGGAAAGGGGAAGTGCCGCAATTCTAAGATGGAGAAGGAGCGTTACATGAAGGTAATTACATATTATTAAGGCCTTGTAGTTAGTTTCCTTGATTTGATTCTTACGTGTAGCGCTCAAATTTCTCTTTATTAACTTAGGTGCCCCCAAGATGGTGTGTGGATAAGATGGATTGTTGGGAGGCCTTGGTGGATCAGTGGTGCTCCGAAAAGTGGGAGGCCAGCCACAACACTACCAAGGATAGGCGTGGCAAAATGGTTGGTGTGCCACACCATCAAGGGAACGTCAACTTAAATGAGTTTGGTGAAAACTAGGTATGTGGTTTGCTTCATGACTCATGCAATTCATACTTAATGCTAGCTTTAGCCCAATACTAATAATTTTTGCCTCCCTCTCTCTTTTAGGCTCGTCACAATAAGATGGAGGTGGCAGAGATGTACGACCTCTATGTGATGGCCCATACTGCCTCGTAAAAGAAGGTCAAGGCATTCTCTGAGTCTGACCTCGATCATCCTGAAAACTTCACCAACATCTCCTCCCACCACAAGCTCGTGAAGTACAGAAATCGCGGGAAGGCGAGGAAAAGGGAGGACTTTAACCCGAGCCAAGGGCCTATTGATCCTGAGCCGGTGATGATAGCTGGCAACGGGAGGCCCCATGGCTCGATCGCCATTGGAGACGGCCTTATACGTTGTCCTAGCACTCTCCGGTAGATAAAGGCATGCCAAACGAGCTCCTGTCCTGAGATAACACCACGTCCACGGCCAGTCGAGCTCTCCATCGAGGTGAGTTTAATGGACTCAACTATCTTTCCGCGTTACGTTGTGTGTGCGAACCAATATGATTACAATGCTAACAATGAGTTGTCTTGCAGGCTTCTATTCTTAAAGAGGGAGAGGTAACGCATACGCTTTTGGGAGCGAAGAATAAGGAGATGAAGGTGTTGGAGGAGAGGACGGCTGCATTGACGGAGGCGGAGAGGGCACGGAACGATGCGTCTAATTGGGCCATGTACAAGCACTTCGTGGTATGTTTCTTGTTCATATTTGTCAAATCTTGCATTTTAATGTTTGTTTCATTAATAAATAAAAAGTTTGACTTGTTGAAACCAAATGTACAGTCTATGTGCGAGAAGACTGGCCACGTCCCTCTGGCGATGCCATTCATTAACATGGCGGGGACGGTGAGTTTCATTTCAATGTGGTGATCTTTTGAGTGTCATTGTAGCGACCCGGCCTAGAAAGGTAAAGCCTCTATGTGTTCTGTGCCATCCCTGGATCAGTATGCTGCCACACATAGTACATCAATGTATATATCAAAGTGCAATCACATGTAATTAACGTAAAACTTATATATACCTTAAAATATTAGCGGAAACAGTCAATGGGAGTGGAGTCCCAATAACACCAACGGCAGGTTGAGTGTAGACCGTAACCCTGAATCATACTCTTACCCGTCGTAGAAGAGTATTTGCAACATGAGACATTGCAGTCGTGTAGGTCAGCATTTTGAATATGCCGGCAAGTCACAAAAGAGGGGGTGAAAAATAAACATCTATACTATATGCATATATGGCAGGTGGGGCTATAAGTTCAAGTTTTGCGTAAAGAAAAATTTTCCTACAACAAGAGAGGGGTAATGCAAAAATTATTACTACAAAGTTGGTTGGTTAATGAGATGGTTCCACCAACCAATTCTCATACCCAAGTTAACAATAATCCCCTCATCATTATAATTATTTGTGTTGAGACTTCCTGATAGTATCAATTCCTTTGGCTCAAGTTGTACATGACCGTGGACACGGCTAATGGATTAGGTTTGAGTACACTGCAGAGTTTTGCACACCTTCCCCACAAGATTTGATCGCCTCCGTTGAATTTCTCGCACTTTAGGGTGTTTGAGAAATGGATGACCAAAACATGGTCTTCTAAGGGGTTCCTCTGAGACTCTGTCGGTGCCCATCCTTTCCTATCGTTCTTCTACGTCTCGTAGCACCGCCTGTCCAGGGTCACCACAATATCCAACCATGCCAGAACCCATAATGGCTTGTGGATGTGCATGTAAGCCTTGGGTCTTGAAGTATCCATCCATCTCTTCGTTCTTGGGTGGACCTTTCTGCGCGAATACTGACACTTCTCCAGCAACACCTAGGCTAACAACTGGCTTCTCCAGGGCGCCGTTCAACCATCCTCCACCCAAAGGTAATGTTGAAAACTTGGAGTCTTGAAATCTTGATCATCATGTAGGTCTTGTAATTATTATCTCACAACTCTCATGAATCACACAACCAACCCCGTCTACCAACAGCATAGCAAAGATTAAAACAACGTTTCCCGGGGCCATAGAGTCAAAGGGTTGAGAGGGGTGCCTACCACATGATACTGCAACAAGTAACCAAATTTCCAAATTACCTACTTTGCATGCAAATGGGGAGATGGTAGAACTAATGCAATAAAACACGGGTAAAACATGATCAAAGTGACTTGCCTGGTAAGTTGAAGAAGATGAATATCTCTCTCAGAAAATACTTGATAGAACTATACGTCACTCTCCGATGAAATCTATATAATCAAACATTGCACCCATATAAGCAATCATACTAGCAATCAATACTAACAATCAATAAGAAACACAAAACTAAAAACAACAAGGTTTTGATGAAGGAAATACTTAAAACAAAAACTCAAAATAACAAAGTTTCATCAACACAACTAAGGTTGGTTTTCACTACAAATAAATCCTATTTTCAAAAGTAACAAAACAAAATCAAAGTAAAATATAACAATATTATTTTAGTAAATATTTTACTAGTAAAGGAATTACTTTTGAAGAACAACTAAGAACTATGAAAACAACACACTAAACATAAGTCTTTTTTAACTACTAGATCATATCAGCAAGAAAACACTAAGATAATAAAAAACAAATTTTAAAACAAATCATTAACAGAAAGTACTTTCTCATAAATCTTTATTTTGCAAAAAAAAACTAATTGAAAAGCTTTTATAAAAATTCTTCTTTTGATATAAAGAAGGTCATCCTTGGCTTAAACCACAAACAATTTCAACTATAATACAAATTATTTCTGGTATAAACTTGGATTAATAGAAAATAAAACTTATAAAACAATTTTTTGGAAACTATTTTCAAATAGTAGATCAAACTAGCAATGAAAATCAATTTGCATGTTATAATTGAACTAGAATTGAATTTCATGCAATCAACTAATAAAATAATATTTGTTTTGAAGGGCTACTGTTATCTAACAGAAAAATTTATAGAATCTATCAACTAATATAAAAGAGAAATAAATTAAAACAATTTAGAACAAAAGAACTAGAAATAAATCTAAAGAGAACAAAAAAAGAAACTGTTTTGCTAAAAATCCTAATTTATATATTCTAAAAATTTCCAAATACTACCTACTATTAAACAAGCTCACTAGTGACAAGTAGCAAAAAGAATTGACTAAAAATGTATTTTTAAACTCAAGATATACAGGAAACAAGATTTCAATAAAATCTGTTCGAATTCAATTTTAAATTATTCAAATATAGGACAAGACTTCATATCTACAGAAACTAGAACAAATTTTTTACATAATTCAAAAAGAATCAAATTAAAACAATTAAAAACAAAAATATGTGATAAAAACAAAAACAGAACTATTCTATTTTTAAAACAGAAAACAGAAAATAAAAAAAATCCTCACTAACGAACAGGGGTCCACGTGGCTGTTTCTTATTGGCTACGGGTGTGCGCATTTGAGCTAAACTTGCAGATGTCCGCTAATTAACTGAAAATGTTTCGGCTAATATAATTAATATGAAAAACCGGTCGGTTCTTTTAAAAGAACCGAAGGGCTACGCTCCTTCTAATCTACGGCGTAGGTTTTAGATCGTACGGGGGAGGGAGATCCGGCAACGTACCGCGGTGGAGGAGGGCTCCGGCGAGGTCGATGGCAAGGTAGGGACGGCGAGGTTGACGGGAAGGCGCCTCCAGTGGTCTTCCGGCAACGGTGATGGCACCAGGCGACACGTGCGTGGACGGCGACTCCATTGGTGGTGACGGCGAGTCGAGGGAGCGTCGGGGGCGTCGTCGGTGAGCTCCCAGGCGGCGGTGGCATTCGGGTGGTAATCATGGAGAGCACTCCCGTGGGTGTGGGGCTTGGGCGAGGGCACGGGGAGGTGCAGGCGAGGGTGGTGGAGTGGATGGTGGGCTCGGGCGATGAGGGCAGGGGATAGGGCGGGCACGGGGTCGTCAATGGCGCTGCGGTGGCCGGTGACTCCGGTGAGGGATTTTGCAGGCGAGAGGGGCTTGGGTTAGGGTATTTTGCACGGAACGGAGAGAGGGGGTGGTGGCTTTTATAGGGGAGGTCTCGGGTCTTGGAAACAGCAAGTAATCGCGAGCGTGGCGGTGATTTCCGGCGAAAGGAAAGAATCGGGAGGGGAAGAAGGAAGGTGGCTGCGGCATGGGCTCGGTCGGTCGGTGGGCCCCACATGTCAAAGATAGAGAGGGGGAAAAGGAAAGTGATCGGTGGCTGATCTGAAATAATTTCGGATCTGATTCGGGCCTGATTTGGTAGGTGGGCCGCGGTGGACTTTCCAAATATAAAATATTTTCCTTTTATCAAATAACACAGAAGGAAACTATATTTTAGGCAGTCAAAACATTTCCAAGAAATAAAGATTTATATACCAAAAATGATAAGAGAAATAAATGCCATAAGATGGACATTTTTCCACGACCGAAATAAATACCTTTAAAAAATGTTTTTTCAGAAAATGCTCAATTGGACTTATTCCTTTTTGCAAATATTTTTCAAATAACCCCCTGGGTTTTAGGGTTCAAATATTTCACACAAGTACCCCTGGTTTTTAGTGTCATATTACTCCTCTCAAAATCTTGTCAAGGGTATTTGAATTCTTTCAAAATTTGAAATTGGAAATCAAATATGAAAGGAACTCAATATCAGAAAACTTCAAATGTTTTCAAATTCACTCTTGAAATCTTTATATATTTAAGAATTCATGTCATCTTCTCTCACTATTTTGAAATGTAGGAATTTGAATTCCAAAAGCATATGGGAAGGTCATGTCATTCCCTCTCATTCAAAAGTTTTTTTGAAAGTTTCAATTTTCACTCAATTTCAATCACTCACTCAATCAAACAATCATTCTAATATTTATTATAACATTCCAAAATTTGGGATGTTACAAACCTATCACATTTAAAATGAATCTCGTCCTCGAGATTCGAAGCGGTTAGCAAGAAAAGGTTAGGGTTTGGGGGTCTTCTAGCAAATCCACTGTCCTGCAAAGTGTGGGTGCTACCACACTTAAAATGAGAGTTATTGGTCCCTCAGAATCATGACAGTCCTCTGGTGCATCTGTCTGTTCACATTCTTTACGGTAGCTCCTTCAGTGATGCTCTTCCGTCAAAATCTTGTTTTCTCATAGCAAAATGTATTTTCCTCCGATACTGGGTCTTCTTAACTGACAAGTCTCGTGATCATTCTAAATAACTTATCGATGATCTCATGGTGGTCTACCATTAGTGGTTATCCTATAGTGAAATGGGTCTTGGCATCATTTCTCACCACAAAATTCCTACGTGTGACAGCAACTGCCATGTACAAGGGGTTTTCATCATACCATTCTAAGGCTTATACAAAAGATTCAAAGAACATCATCTCTTTACTATGGGTAAGTCACTTAGATTTACCATTCCGAATAGCAAGAGAATGATAAAAGTAAGTCGTCATGGTGGCCAAGCCATGTCACACTAAAATCATTACCTTGTATAAGGTTTAGTGAATCTCGTATTCTAACACTTGGGCTTCCTCACAACCATTGCAGAAATTTCTCTTATCAACGAACGAAGTTCGTATAAATCCATTGATTCTACAAGCTAAACAAAAACATCTATCGTTTCTTCACAACTCTCAGGTTTTCGTATCCTCCTAGAAAACATTTGCTGGTCTAATCACAACTTCTTGCTTCATGATCTTTGGGCAACCTTCATGAAACCGGGTGATCCATACTTGATACAGGTTCTATTCCTTGAGTATGTTTTTATTACTTTCCATTGGTCTGTTTACCAATAGAAGTTTTGGTTCATCATATTCAAATTCAAGGTATACTATTTCAGGTGTTGTCATCCACATAGCTGGATAGGTTTCCACATTCTCCTCACCTGTATTCAGTTATCCAAACTCCTTAACATGAATGGTACTTTCCTCATTTATTTGTCCCTGTGGTTACTACCACACTTAAAATGAAATGCACTCATGCCTGCATAGACCATATTTTCTCATATCCTCGAAAATGGTTAGAGATCTTTGTTCATAGAGTAACAACTCATGTAATTCAACATAGGAGAATTATGACACCATAAATTCCATTGATCTTATGAATTTATTACAAACTCTGTGACTTCCGTTACAAAATAATCTCATGAAAACAAGAGTGCATCGTGATACAATTATTGCCATCTTCAAAACTTAACTACTCCATTCTAGCTTTCTTCTCATACTCAATCCTTTGTTACATCCTCAATAACTTCTTAAAACTCCTAAAAAGTACTTTATTACAAATGCTACCATCCACATAGTTTGGTATGGTTCAGCATCACTCCCAACTTTATTCATTTATCCCCCCTTGGAGACATTTTAGTACCACTGGAACTTTCCGATGTGCTCCTTGAAATCATCCATGTTTTGCTTGATCCGGGTGGACATGAGCTTTATCTCCATCATCTCCGTATGCACCTCATGCAGGTAATCCTGAGTATGACGGAGTCTTGCTCCAAGTATTTCTCCAATCTAACGTATGGCTTCCATGGCAGCTTCACGAATAGCGTCAAAGAAAATTGCTCGTGGTACACGAGATATGAAAAAGTATTGTCCCATAGTCTTTGGGCAAACTCCTTTCACATGGTGGAGGCGTACCTCCACATACCAGAGTTCCACTCCATTTTCCATGAATGGGTAGCCTTTGTAGACTGCATCTCCTTCAAGATGGATGTGCTTGATCATATCCTTCAGGATCCTTGGGTAATCACGATCACTAGGCAGGGTCATGATCGTCTCCGAGCCCTTGAGGAAAGACTCATAAAGGGTGGTCATCTGCATGTGTCAGAAAAGGGTACTCAAAATTAACATATGTATCTTCTTGGGTAAGCATCCTTTTCATCGAAACCAAGCTTCTAATCCACTTCCCAACATCTTATAGAGTATTGTCTTCCTTAAAACAAAATGAGTTATCCATTTACCATATTCTGTTATATCCTTGTACTTTAGCCAAATCCCAGCTTATGCATCAACAACTCATTTTCATCCATGTTTTGAATCCATACTTCTACCTCCAGCTGGGTCATTGGTCCAGAGAATACAAGTCCAGCTTCATTCACCATCTATTGGGTCTAAGGTTTTGGGATGAGATACGAGAGAGAGATAGAAAAGAGGGGATACACACAATACAAACAATGGTTTTGAAAATAGATTTTATTTGTGGCTGTCGAAAAAATACACAAAATGACAACTCACGATTCATCGTATCTAACATAAGTATACAACAGGGGTTTGGTCTTCTAGGGGCATAACATATTGAAAATTCTTCATGGTTTTCAATTTATTCAGTTCTTTATAATCTTCAATCTTTTTGTACCTCTTTCCATAATGGAATACATATTTGTCTGAGTTGGTTATCAGTTGTCCGATATCTTGTCCTGGTTGACGTGGCAATTAGTTGATTCCTCCGAGTGGTTAAAGGGACAAGGGTATAATCTAACTATTTGATAAAACTCAGAAGGGATGAGAAGTAAAAGTATATTTTTTTAAGAATATGGGTTGAGAGATATCCTGTCCTATGGAGCTTCCAGTTGTCTAGGGTCACGTCCTACAGTCAACATGTGCTCTGACACCATTTCTGTAGTGACCCGACCTGGAAAGGTCAAGCCTCTGTCTTCTGTGCCATCCCTAGATCAGTATGCTGGCACACACAGTACATCAATGTATATATCAAAGTGCAATCAAATGTAATTAACGTAAAACTGATATATACCTTAAAATCTCGGCGGAAACAGTCAACGGGAGTGGAGTCCCAATAACACCAACGGCAGGTTAGTGTAGACCGTAACCCTGAATCGTACTCTTACCCGTCGTATAAGAGTATCTGCAACATGAGACGTTGCAGCCGTGTAGGTCAGCATTTTGAATATGCCGGCAAGTCACAAAACAGGGGGTGAAAAATAAACATCTATACTATATGCATATATGGCCGGTGGGGCTATAAGTTCAAGTTTTGCGTAAAGCAAATTTTTCCTACAACAAGAAAGGGGTAATGCAAAAATTATTACTACAAAGTTGGTTGGTTAATGAGAAGGTTCCACCAACCAATTCTCATACCCAAGTTAATAATAATCCCCTCATCATTATAATTATTTGAGTTGAGACTTCCTGATAGTATCATTTCCTTTGGCTCAAGTTGTCCATGACCATGGACACGGCTAATAGATTAAGTTTGAGTACTCTACAGAGTTTTGCACACGTTCCCCACAAGATTTGATCGCCTCCGGTGAATTTCTCGCACTTTAGGGTGTTTGAGAAACGGATGACCAAAACATGGTCTTCTAAGGGGTTCCTCTGAGACTCTATGAGTGCCCATCCTTTCCTACCGTTCTTCTACATCTCATAGCACCGCCTGTCCAGGGTCACGACAATATCCAACCATGCCAGAGCCCATAATGGCTTGTGGCTGTACAGGTAAGCCTTGGGTCTTCAAGTATCCATCCATCTCTTCGTTCCTGGGTGGACCTTTCCGCGTGAATGTTGGCACTTCTCCAGCAACACCTAGGCTAACCACTGGCTTCTCCAGGGCATCGTTCAACCATCATCCACCCAGAGGTAATGTTGAAAACTTGGAGTCTTGAAATCTGGATCATCATGTAGGTCTTGTAATTATTATCTCACAACTCTCATAATCACACAACCAACCCCGTCTACCAACAGCATAGGAAATATTAAGACAACGTTTCCTGGGGGCATAGTGTCAAAGGGTTGAGAGGGGTGCCTACCACATGATACTACAACAAGTAACCCAATTTCCAAATTACCTACTTTGCATGCAAATGGGGACATGGTAGAACTAATGCAATAAAACATGGGTAAAACATGATCAAAGTTATTTGCCTGGTAAGTTGAAGAAGATGAATATTGCTCTCAGAAAATACTTGATAGAACTATACGTCACTCCCCGATGAAATCTATATAATCAAACATTGCACCCATATAGGCAATCATACTAACAATCAATAAGAAACACAAAACTAAAAACAATAAGGTTGTGATGAAGGAAATACTTAAAACAAAAACTCAAAATAACAAAGTTTCATCAACACAACTAAGGTTGGTTTTCTCTACAAATAAATCCTATTTTCAAAAGTACCAAAACAATATCAAAGTAAAATATAACAATAGTATTTTAGTAAATATTTTACTAGTAAAGGAATTACTTTTGAAGAACAACTAAGAACTATGAAAACAACACACTAAACATAAGTTTTTTTAACTACTAGAACATATCAGCAAGAAAACACTAAGATAATAAAAAAACAAAATTTAAAACAAATAATTAACAGAAAGTATTTTCTCATAAATCTTTATTTTGTAAAAGGAACTAATTGAAAAGCTTTTATAAAAATTCTTCTTTTGATATAAACAAGGTCATCCTTGGCTTAAACCACAAACAATCTCAACTATAATACAAATTGTTTCTGGTCTAAACTTGTATTAACAGAAAATAAAACTTATAAAACAATTTTTTGGAAACTATTTTCAAATAGTAAATCAAACTAGCAATGAAAATCAATTTGCAAGTCATAATTGAACTAGAATTGATTTTCATGCAATCAACTAATAAAATAATATTTTTTTTGATGGGCTACTGTTATCTAACAGAAAACTGTATAAAATCTATCAACTAATACAAAAGAGAAATAAATTAAAACAATTTAGAACAAAAGAACTAGAAATAAACCTAAAGAGAACTAAAACAGAATCTGTTTTGCTAAAAATACTAATTTAAAGTATTCTAAAAATTTCCAAATTCCACCTACTCTTAACAAGGTCACTAGTGACAAGTAGCAACAAGAATCAACTAAAACTCTATTTTTAAACTCAAGATATACGGAAAACAAGATTTGAATCAAATCTGTTCGAATTCAATTTTAATTTATTCAAATATAGTGATCCTTGATATCTGCGGAAACTAGAACAAAATTTTCACATCACGCAAAAAGAATCAAATTAAAACAATTAACAACATTAAAGATATGATAAAAACGAAAACAGAACTATTCTGTTTTTAAAACAGAAAACAGAAATAAAAAAAATCCTAACTAACGCACAGGGGTCCACGTTTGAGCTAAAATGGCGGATGGTCACTAATTAACAGAAAACGTTTTGGCTAATATAATTAATATGAAAAACCGGCCGGTTCTTTTAAAAGAACCGAAGGGATACGCTCCTTCTAATCTACGGCGTAGGTTTTACATCGGACGGGGGAGGGAGATCCGGCAACATACCGCGGTGGAGGAGGGATCCGGCAAGTTCGACAGTGAGGCAGGGATGGCGAGGTTGACGGGAAGGCGCCTCCGGTGGTCCTCCGGCGACGGCGATGGCACCAGGCGACGCGTGCATGGACGGCGACTCCGTTGGTGGTGACGGCGAGTTGAGGGAGCGTCGGGCGCGTCGTCGGTGAGCTCCGAGGCGCCGGTGGCGTTCGGGTGGTTGTCGTGGAGAGTGCTCCCATGGGTGTGGGGCTTGGGCGAGGGCACGGGGAGGTGCGAGCGAGGGTGGTGGAGCGGATGGTGGGCTCGGGCGACGAGGGCAGGGGCTAGGACGGACACGGGGTCGTCAATGGCGCGACGGCGGCCGGTGGCTCCGGTGAGGGATTTCGCAGGCGAGAGGGGATCGGGGCAGGGTATTTTGTGTGGGACTGAGAGAGGGGGTGGTGGCTTTTATAGGGGAGGTCTCGGGTCTTGGAAACGGCAAGTAATCGCGAGCGCGGCGGTGATCTCCGGCGAAAGGAAAGAATCGGGAGGGGAAGAAGGAAGGTGGCCGCGGCGTGGGCTCTGTCGGTCGGTGGGCCCCGCATGTGAGAGAGAGAGAGAGGGGTAAAAGGAAAGTGATCGGTGGCTGATCTGAAATAATTTCGGATCTGATTCGGGCCTGATTTGGTAGGTGGGCCGCGGTGGACTTTCCAAATATAAAATATTTTCCTTTTATCAAATAACAGAGAAGGAAACTATATTTTAGGCAGTCAAAACTTTTCCAAAAATTTAAGTCCTATATACCAGAATGATCAGAGAAATAAATTCCATAAGATGGACATTTTTCCATGGGCGAAATAAATACTTTAAGAAAATGTTTTTTTAGAAAATGCTCAATTGGACTTATTTCTTTTTGCAAATATTTTTCAAATAACCCCATGGGTTTTAGGGTTCAAATATTTCACAAAAGTACCCCTGGTTTGGAGTGTCATATTACTCCTCTCAAAATCTTGTCAAGGGTATTTGAATTCTTTCAAAATTTGAAATTGGAAATCAAATATGAAAGGAACTCAATATCAGAAAACTTCAAATGTTTTCAAATTCACTCTTGAAATCTTTTTATATTGAATAAGTCATGTCATCTTCTCTGATTTGAAATGTAGGAATTTGAATTCCAAAAGCATATGGGAAGGTCGTGTCATTCCCTCTCATTCAAAAGTTTTTTTGAAAGTTTCAATTTCAATCACTCACTCAATCAAACAATCATTCTAATATTTATTATAACATTCCAAAATTTGGGATGTTACGGTCATCATGTTAACGACACATTGTGAATGATGTTTGGTCCAGAATATCTCCCGAAACGCATCGCATGACCCTTCTACAGGGGAGCCTTCTCCAAATGAAACAAGCCAGAACCACCGTGCTTCACCTCTGTGCTGACAAGAATGGTATGTTTTTCTAGTGTTTTGCTTAACAACCACATAATGATGGTTACTTACCTTACCTTAGCTCCAGAATGACATATTTTACCCAAGTTAGCTCTAGAATGACTTATACTTAGCTTAGTTTCCTCCTAAATGACATAATAAGCTTAGGTAGCTCCAAACTTGTGTAATAAGCTTAGTTAGCTCCAAAATGTCCTATGTTACCCAAGTTAGCTATAAAATGATCTATAATTAGCTTAGTTATCTTCAAAATGGCATAATAAGCATAGATAGCTCCTACATGACCTATTTTCACCTAAGTTAGCCCTAAAATGACATATATTTAGCTTAGTTTCCTCCTAAATGGCATAGTAAGCTGAATTAGCTCCTAAATGGCCTATTTTATCAAATATGTTCTATACTTAGCTTAGTACTATCCTAAATGACATAATAAGCTTACCTAGCTTCAAAATGGCCTATTTTACCTAGCTTAGCTATTAAATGACCTATACTTAGCTTACTTAGATCCAAAATGGCATAATAAGCATAGTTAGCTCCTAAGTGACCTATTTTTACCTAAGTTAGCTCCAAAATGACATATATTTAGCTTAGTTTCCTCCTAAATGACATAATAAGCTGAGTTAGCTCCTAAATGGCCTATTTTATCTACATTTAGCTTACTTCTCTCCTAAATTACATAATAAGCTTACCTAGCTCCAAACTGGCCTATTTTACCTAGCTTAGCTAATAATGACCTATACTTAGCTTACTTAGCTCCAAAATGGCATAATAAGCATAGTTAGCTCCTAAGTGACCTATTTTTACCTAAGTTAGATCTAAAATGACATATAGTTAGCTTAGTTTCCTCCTAAATGATGTAGTAAGGTAAATTAGCTCCAAAATGGCCTATTTTATCACAAATGACCTATACTTCGCTTCGTTAGCTCCAAAATGACATAATGAGCTTACCTAGCTCTGAAATGGCTTATTTTACCTAGCTTAGCTATTAAATGACCTATACTTAGCTTACTTAGCTCCAAAATGGCGTAATAAGCATAGTTAGCTCCTCAGTGACCTATCTTTACCTAAGTTAGCTCTAAAATGACATATAGTTAGCTTAATTTCCTCCTAAATGACGTAGTAATCTAAATTAGCTCCAAAATGTCCTATTTTATTAAAAATGACCTATACTTCGCTTAGTTAGCTCCAAAATGGCATAATAAGCTTAGCTAACTCCAAAATTACCTATTTTACAAAAGTTAGCTATTAAATGACTTATAATTAGCTTACTTAGCTTCAGAATGGCATAATAACCAAAGTTAGCTCCTAAATGACCTATTTTTACCTTCTCTTCTTCATCTAATCTTCTTCTAACTTTGGAGCTTCTCATTTTGCAGATTACATTCACTTCATGGAAGTTTGCATTGATGGAGTGCTTGGGTTACTTGTATTTTTATTTTGTATCGATGAACAATGTGACACTTGCTATATATGTATATGAAACTATGTATGTATGGTCGAAACTATTGTAATATGGTTGGGTACGGACGAAACTCTCATAATATGTATGGATGAAACTTATTTCAATATGGTTATCAGTGTGGAAACTTATTTATTTCTGTGAAATATATATATGTATATATATGTGTGTGTGTGTGTGTCATATTGCTGTGAAAAATATTTTAATAAAAAAAAAAGGAAAATAGCCTTACTCTTTGCTGTCGGTGTGCTGACGGCAAAGGGGGGCCCTGGGTGGACGGCGAAGGAGGGATCACAGGGGGAAAATGGCCTTACTCTTTGTTGTCGGCCCTCCGATGGCAAAGGGGGGCACAAGGCCGACGGCAAAGAGGGTGAGGGGGCAAGACCGACGGCAAAGGTGGGGCCTAAGGCCGACGGCAAAGGGGGACCCCAGGGGCAAAGGGACTTACCCTTTGTCGTCCGCCCACCGACGGCAAAGGGGGGGCATAAGGCTAATGGCAAAGGGAGCGGACGGCTAAGAACTACCGTTAACACTTGACGACCGTAGCCCCTTGGTCTGTCGTCCAAACTATTTGTCGTCCGCTCCCCCACGGCAAAGATTCCTTGTCGTCCGTGGTCCTGAGGCAGACGGCAAAGGGCCGCTTTACCGGGTTTTTCTTTGCCAGACTTTTTGCTGTCTGTTGACGGACAACAAAGGCCTTTGCCGTCCGGTGTTCTGCACTTTGCTGTCAGCCATGGAGGACGGCATATTACCTAATTCCTGTAGTGCCCCTTTATAGCGTTGTGTGCAAGAGTTTGGTTCTTTGTGCAGGTACATCTATTGGTGACTCGCTTGTATCTCCTACTGGATTGATACCTTGGTTCTCAAAAACTAAGGGAAATACTTATCTACTTTGCTGCATCAAACCATTCCTCATCATGGGAAACCAACGCATGCTCGAGAAGTAGCAAGAAGGATTTCTGGCGCCGTTGCCGGGGAGATACATAGCAAGTCAAGGATACCAAGTACCCATCACAAACTCATCTCTTGCATTTACATTATTTGCCATTTGCTTCTCGTTTTCCTCTCCCCCACTTCTAAAACGATTTTCAAAAATATTTTCCTTTCGCTCTTTTTCATTCATCTCCTCGTTTGCTTCTTGCTTGTGTGCTTGATTGCTTGCTTTGTCACGATGACTCAAGAGAATACCAAGTTGTGTGACTTTTCCAAAGATATGCCTTTGTCTATTGATCCTAAATGTATTCATTTTCCTATTGATCCTAATGATATGCCTTTGTCTTCTTTGATTGGAAATAATAATGAATCTATGGGTGTTAATTTTGTTGGTAGGAACAATTTTGGCAGTAACGCTTATAGAGGTAATTTCAATGCTAGACCGTTTCCTATTAATCCCTCTAATAATTATGGTAATTCCTACAGCAATTCTTATGGAAATTATAATAAAATACCCTCTGATTTTGATAGTAATATTAAAGAATTCATTAGTATGGAAAAAGGTTTCAGTGCTATGATTGAAGAAAAATTGCTCAAGATTGATGATTTGGCTAGGAACGTTGATAAAATTTCTCTTGATGTTGATTCTTTAAAAAATAGATCTATTCCACTCAAGCATGATATAAATGAGTCTTTAAAAGCTATGAGAATTTCTATTAATGAGTGTAAGGAAAGAACCGCTAGAGTTCATGCTAAGCGTGAATGGCTTGAAAAAGTATGTACTCGTGATAATATTGATGAAGATCTTAAAGTGATTGATGTGACTCCTATTTTCCAATTTTAATCTTGATAAGTATGGGACTGGAGATCAGTCAACTTTAGTGAAATGGCGTCTCAATGATTCGGAGTTTTTACATCTTGATGCTAAGATTGATAAAAGTGGGATTAAAGTGGTCAAAACTTTAAATAGCAATGAACCCACTCCTTTGGATTTACAAGACTTTAATCATGGTGTATTATCTTTGATTGATTGTATTTCCTTGTTGCAATCCATGTTGAATTCTTCTCATGCTTATAATCAAAACAAGGCTTTTACTAAACATATTGTTGCTGCTATGATGAAGGATTTTGAAGAAAAACTTGAGTTGGTAGTTTCTATACCTAGAAAGCTTTATGATGAGTGGGAACCTACTATTAAGATTAATATTAAAGATTAGGAGTGCCATGCTTTGTGTGATTTGGGTGCTAGCGTTTCCACTATTCCAAAAAATTATGTGATGTGTTAGGTTTCCGTGAATTTGATGATTGTTCCTTAAATTTGATCTTGCGGATTCCACTATAAAGAAACCTATGGGAATAATTAATGATGTTCTTATTGTTGAAAATAGGAATTATGTGCCCGTAGATTTCATTGTTCTTGATATAGATTGCAATCCTACATGTCCTATTATTCTTGGTAGGCCTTTCCTTAGAACGATTGGTGCAATTATTTATATGAAGGAAGGGAATATTAAATTCCAATTACCATTAAGGAAAGGCATGGAACACTTTACTAGGAAGAAAATAAAATTACCTTATGAATCTATTACGAGAGCTACTTATGGATTGCATACAAAAGATGAGAATACCTAGATCTATTGTGTTTTGCCTAGCTAGGGGCGTTAAACAATAGCGCTCGTTGGGAGGCAACCCAACATTATTTTGCTTTCAGATTTTTTTTATTATGTTTTCTTGTGTTGGGAACATTATTAATTCTGTAGTAATTGTGTTTTTCTGTTTAAATTAGTGTTTGATCCAAGTAAAACCTTTGGGGTGATCTATGGTAGTTGTTGATTTGATCTTGCTGGAAAACAGAAACTTTTCCGCTCAATCCAGGATTTTTATGAATTTTTCACAGAGTCAAATTGATCTAAAAAATTTACACAGGATTGATATAAAAAATTCTCTAGTTATCCTAATTTTTCAGAATTTTTACAGGTCCATAAATATTCAAAGTTTACAGATTGCTACAGACTATTCTGTTTTTGACAGATTCTATTTTATTTGTGTTGTTTGCTTATTTTCATGTATCTATGGGTCGTATCGAGGGGTATGAGTCATGGAAAAGTTATAATACAGTAGGTATTACACAAATATAAATAAATAATGAGTTTACAACAGTACCTAAAGTGGTCATTTATTTTTCTTATACTAACGGGTCTCATGAGTTTTCTGTTGAATTTTGTGTTGTGAAGTTTTCAAGTTTTGGGTGAAGATTTGATGGACTGTGGAGTAAAGAGTGGCAAGAGCCTAAGCTTGGGGATGCCCATGGCACCCAAAGTCATATTCAAGGATACCAAAAAGCCTAAGCTTGGGCATGCCCCGGAAGGCATCCCCTCTTTCGTCTTCAATCCATCGGTAAATTTACTTGAGGCTATATTTTTATTCACCACATGATATGTGTTTTGCTTGGAGCGTCTTGTATGATACGAGTCTTTGCTTGTTAGTTTTCCACAATCATCCTTGCTGCACACATCTTTTGAGAGAGACACACTGAATCATGAATTTGTTAGAATACTCTATATGCTTCAGTTATATCTTTTGAGCTAGGCAATGTTGCTCTAGTGCTTCACTTATATCTTTATAGACCATGGTGGTGTTATATTTTATAGAAATTATTGAACTCTCGTTCCTCACTTATATTATTTTGCGAGTTTTTTAAAAACAGCATGGTAATTTGTTTAGGTTATGAATTTAGTCCTAATATAATGGCATCCAAGAGGGATATAATAAAAACTTTCATATTAAGTGCATTAACAACTATGAGAAGTTGGATTACTTGCATATAGTTTTGAGATAATAGGGATGGTAATATGAGAGTCATGTTAGTGAGTAGTTGTGAACTGAAGAGATACGTTTGTTAAAGCTTGTGATTCACATAGCATGCACGTATGGTGAACCGCTATGTAACGAAGTCAGAGCATGACTTGTCTAATGATTGTCGACCTTTATGTGAGGGTCGGGAGCACGCGATGGTTAACTCCTACCAACCTCTCCCCTAGGAGCATGCGTCTAATGATTTGTTTGATAACTAATAGACTTTTGCAATAAGTATGTGAGTTCTTTATGACTAATGTGAGTCCATGGATTATACGCACTCTCAACCTTCCATCTTTGCTAGCCTCTCTAGTACCGCACAACTTTTGCCGGTACATCAAACCCTCCTTCCTCAAAACAGCCACCATATATTCCTCAAAACATCCACCTTACCTACCTATTATGGCATTTCCATAGCCATTCCGAGATATATTTCCATGAAACTTCCACCATGTAGTTTTTCTATGACTTGCATCATCACTTCATATTGCATATAGAGTTATATCTTGTCATAGGAATCAAGTTTTAATTTATTTTTCTTTAAGTTACAAGTAAATAAAAGTGTGATGATTTTTCATTAATAGATTATTGTCCCATGAGAGAAAAGGATGATGGAGGCTATGACTCCCTCAGAAGTTGGGATGAGTATCCGGACTTCACAAAAAATAAAAGAGGCCAGCGAAGCCCAAAAAAAAGAGAGGCCAAAGAAGCCCACCAAAATATAAAAAAATGAGAGAAAGAGAGAAGGGACAATTTCTACTATGTTTTTTCCACACTTGTGCATCAAAGTAGCACCATGATCTTCATGATAGAGAGTCTCCTATTTTGTCACTTTCATATAACTAGTGGATATTCATTTTGCACGACCACTTAGTTTTCTTTTTTGAACTTTCATACACTTATAGCTCTCAGTGCATTTGTTGCATGGCAATCCCTACTCACTCACATTGATATCTATTGATGGGCATCTCCATAGCCCGTTGATACGCCTAGTTGATGTGAGACTATCTTCCCCTTCATATTCTATTCCACCTATAATGATATATCCATGGCTCACGCTCATGTATTGCATGAGAGTTGAAAAGGTTTGAGAACACCAAAAGTGTGAAACAATTCCTTGACTTGTTCATCGGGGTTGTGCATGATTTAGATACTTTGTGTGGGGAAGGTGGAGCATAGCAAGACCATATGATTTTCTAGGGACAACTTTCTAAGGCCATGTTATTTCGAAAGGATACGACTACCTTGTTGGTGTGCTCGAAGTATTACTGTTTTATGTCAATATTAGACTATTGTTTTGAATCTAATGAATCTGAATATTCATGCCACAATAAAGAATATTACATAGATAAATATGTTGGGTAGCATTCCACATCAAAAATTCTTTTTTATCATTTACCTACTCGAGGACGAGCAGGAATTAAGCTTGGGGATGCTGATACGTCTCCAACGTGTCTAAATTTTTTTATTGTTCCATGCTATTATATTATCTATTTTGGATGTTTTATATGCACTAATATGCTATTTTATATTATTTTTGGGACTAACCTATTAATCTAGAGCCTAGTGCCAGTTTCTGGGTTTTTTCTTGTTTTTGAGTTTCGTAGATAAGGAATATTAAACGGAGTCCAAACGGAATAAAACCTCCGGAATGATTTTTTCTGGAAAATATGGAAGCCACGAGACTTGAGAACCAAGGCAGGGGAGCTGTCACGGGGCCACAAGCCAGCTTGCCGCTGCCAGGGGGGCACCCACACCGGACAGGCTTGTGGGCCCCTGGCAACTCCCCTAACCCTCATCTTCGGCCTATAAATACCCAAATATTCCATCATTATCAGAACGAGCCACGAAAACACTTTTCTGCTGCCAGAAGCCTCCGTTCCTGAGAGATCCAATCTTGGAGTCTTTTCCGGTAATCTGTCGGAGGGGGATTCGCTCACGGAGGGCATCTACGTCAACTCCATTACCCCTCCGATGATGCGTGAGTAGTTCACCACAGACCTACGGGTCCATAGCTAGTAGCTAGATGGCTTTTTCTCTCTCTTTTCTTCTCAATACCATGTTCTTCATGATCTTCATGGATATCCGATGTAATACTCTTTTGTGGTGTGTTTGTCGAGATCAGACGAATTGTGGGATTATGTTCAGATTATCCATGAATATTATTTGAGTCTTTCCTGAATTCTTATATGCATGATTTCATATCTTTGCAAGTCTCTTCGATTTATTGGTTTGGTTTGGCCAACTAGATAGGTAATTCTTGCAATAGGAGAAGTGCTTAGTTCTCGGTTCAATCTTGCGGTGTCCTCACCAAGTGACAAAGTAGGGGTAGCGAGGAACGTATTGTATTGTTGCCATCAAGGGTAGAAAGATGGGGTTTTCATCATATTGCTTGAGTTTATCCCTCTACATCATGTCATCTTATTTAATGCGTTACTCTGTTCTTCATGCTTAATACTCTAGATGCAGGCAGGAGTCGGTCGATGTGTGGAGTAATAGTAGTAGATGCAGAATCGTTTCGGTCTACTTGTCATGGACGTGATGCCTATATGCATAATCAATGCCATGGATATCTTCATAATTATTCACTTTTCTATCAATTGTTTGACAGTAATTTGTTCACCCAATATAATACTTGACATCGTGAGAGAAGCCATCTAGTGAAACCTATGGCCCCGGGCTCCATTTTGCATATTATATTTTCAGATCTAAAACCAAAAACACCAAAAATACTTGTTGCCATCCTTTTACTTTTATTTTTACTTTCCGTTCAAGCATCCTATTATATGTCTCTCTACTAGATCTCATCCTTGCAAATAACCATGAAGGGATTGACAACCCCTTTATAGCATTGGGTGCAACTGTTTGATTCTTTGTGCAGGTACATCTATTGGTGACTCCCATGTATCTCCTACTGGATTGGTACCTTGGTTCTCAAAACTGAGGGAAATACTTATCTACTTTGCTACATCAAACCGTTCCTCTTCACGGGAAACAAACACATGCTCGAGAAGTAGCACGCCCTCCCCCCACCCCTGGCCGTGCCCAGCAGGCTTGTAGCCTTCTGGGAGGTCTCCTAACCCTAATTCTTGGCCTATAAATACCCAAATATTCCTCCAACATCAATAAGAGCCACGCAAATACTTTTCTGCCACCGGAAGCCTCCGTTCCCGAGAGACCCAATCTTGGAGCCTTTTCCGTTAATCTGCCGGAGGGGGTTCCGATCATGGAGGGCATCTACATCTACTCCATTGCCCCTCCGATGATGCATGAGTAGTCCACCACAGACCTACGGGTCCATAGCTAGTATATGTTGGGTGACGTAGTAGTAAATCAAAAAATTTCCTATGATCACCAAGATCTATCCATGGAGAAACCAGCAATGAGTGGGGAGAGATTGCATGTTCATACCTTTGAAGATCGCTAAGCGGAAGCATTACAAGAACGCGGTTGGTGGAGTCATACTCGCAGTGATTCAGATCGTAGTGGATTCCGATCTAAGTGCCGAACAACGGTGCCTCCGCGTTCAACACACGTGCAGCCCGGTGACGTCTCCTACACCTTGATCCAGCAAGGAGGAAGGAGAGGTTAGGGAAGGGCTCCAACAGCAGCACGACGGCGTGGTGGTGGTGGAGTAGCAGGGTATTCCGGCAGGGCTTCGCCTAAGCACTTCGGAGGTGGAAGAAGAAGGGTAGGGCTGCGCCGAGAGAGAGAGAGAAGTCGTCGTCTCAAATCAGCCCAAAACCTTGTCTATATATAGGAGGAGGGAGAGGGAGGGCTGCCTTGGACTCTCCTCCAAGGAGGAGAGCTTCAGCCGAATCAAAGGGAGAGTCCACCTCTCACAAGGGAGGTAGATCTCCTCCTTTTAAAACTCCTTGCCCTTATCTCTTGTTCTCCAGCCACATGGGCTTTCTAGAAGGTCTTGGCCAGCCCAATAAGGGCTGGAACATCTCCTCTACGGGCCCACGAAGTCCTTTGGTCATCACACCCCTCCCGGGGGTCCTCCGGCACCCTCCCGGCACTCTCGGTACACTACCGATGAGCCCAAAAACTTTCCGGTGACCAAAACTGGACTTCCTATATATAAATCTTTACCTCCAGACCATTTCGGATCTCCTCATGACATCCGGGATCTCATACGGGACTCCGAACAACCTTCAGTAATCACGTATACCATTTCCCTATAACCTTAGCATCATCGAACCTTAAGTGTGTAGACCCTACGGGTTCGGGAGACACGTAAACATGACCGAGACACCTCTCTGGTCAATAACCAACAGCGGGATCTGGATACCCATGTTGGATCCCATGTACTCCATGATGATCTCATCGGATAAACCATGATGTCGTGGATTCAATCAATCACGTATTCAATTCACTTTGTCTACCGGTATGGTACTTGCCCGAGATTCGATCATCGATATTCCTATACCTTGTTCAATCTCATTACCGGCAAGTCTCTTTACTCGTTCCGTAATACATCATACCATGGCTAACTCCTTAGTCATTTTGAGCTCATTATGATGATGTCTTACCGAGTGGGCCCAGAGATACCTCTCCGTCACATGGAGTGACAAATCCCAGTCTCGATTCGTGCCAACCCAACAGACACTTTCGGAGATACCCGTACTGCACCTTTATAGCCACCTAGTTACGTTGTGACATTTTGCACACCCAAAGCATTCCTACGGTATCCGGGAGTTGCACAATCTCATGGACTAAGGAAACGATACTTGACACTGGAAAAGCTTTAGCAAATGAACTACACGATCTAGTGCTATACTTAGGATTGGGTCTTGTCCATCACATCATTCTCCTAATGATGTGATCCCGTTATCAATGACATCCAATGTCCATGATCATGAAACTGTGACCATCTATTGATCAATGAGCTAGTCAACTAGAGGCTCACTAGGGACATGTTGTGGTCTATGTATTCACACATGTATTACGGTTTCCGGTTAACACAATTATAGCATGAACAATAGACAATTATCATGAACAAGGAAATACAATAATAACCATTTTATTATTGCCTCTAGGGCATATTTCCAATAGTCTCCCAATTGCACTAGAGTTAATAATCTAGTTACATTGTGATGAATCGAACACCCATAGCATTCAGGTTTTGATCATGTTTCGCTCGTGAGAGAGGTTTAGTCAACGGATCTGCGCCATTCAGATCCGTATGTACTTTACAAATATATATATATCCCTCCTAAAGTTAATCACGGATGGAGTTGAAGCGACGCTTGATGTGTCTTGTCTTCTTGTGAAACCTAGGCTCCTTCGCAAGGGCAATAGCTCTAGTGTTGTCATAGAGTAGAGTCATCGGGCCCGACGCATTTGGAATCACTCCTAGGTCGGTGATGAACTCCTTCATCCAGACTCCCTCCTTTGCTGCTTCGGAAGCAGCTATGTACTCCGCTTCACATGTAGATGTCGCCATGACGCTTTGCTTGCTGCTACACCAGCTGACTGCCCCTCCGTTCAAAATATATACGTATCCGGTTTGCGACTTGGAGTCATCCGGATCTGTGTCGAAGATAGCATCGACGTAAGCCTTTACGACGAGCTCTTCGGCACCTCCATATATGAGAAACATTTCCTTTATCTTTTTCAGGTACTTCAGGTTATTCTTGACCGCTGTCCAGTGTTCCGCTCCGAGATCACTTTGGTACCTCCCTACCAAACTTATGGCAAGGTTCACATCAGGTCTGGTACACAGCATGGCATACATAATAGAGCCTATGGACAAAGCATAGGGGATGACACTCATCTCTTCTCTATCCTTTGCCATGGTCAGGCATTGAGTCGTACTCAATCTCACACCTTGTAACACAGGAAAGAAACCCTTCTTAGACTGATCCATACTGAACTTCTTCAATACTTTATCAAGGTATGTGCTTTGTGAAAGACCTATGAGGCGTCTCGATCTATCTCTATAGATCTTGATGCCTAATATGTAAGCAGCTTCTCCAAGGTCCTTCATTGAAAAACACTTATTCAAGTAGGCCTTTATACTTTCCAAGAGTTCTATATCATTTCCCATTATTAGTATGTCATCCACATATAATATCAGAAATGCTATAGAGCTCCCACTCACTTTCTTGTACATACAGGGTTCAACATAAACCTGTACAAACCCAAACGCTTTAATTACCTCATTAAAGCGAATGTTCCAACTCCAAGATGCTTGCACCAACCCATAGATGGAGCGCTGGAGCTTGCATACTTTGTTAGCATCTTTAGGATCGACAAAACCTTCCGGCTGCATCATATACTGTTCTTACTTGAGGAAGCCATTAAGGAATGCCATTTTGATGTCCATTTGCTAGATCTCATAATCATAAAATGCGGCAATTGCTAACATGATTTGGACAGACTTCAGCATCGCTACGGGTGAGAAAGTTTCATAGTAATCAACTCCTTGAACTTGTCAATAACCTTTAGCGACAAGCCGAGCCTTATAGACGGTCACATTACCATCTACGTCAGTCTTCTTCTTAAAGATCCATTTATTTTCAATGGCTCGCTTATCATCAGGCAAGTCCACCAAAGTCCACACTTTGTTCGCATACATGGGTCCTATCTCGGATTTCATGGCTTCAAGCCATTTGTTGGAATCCGGGCCCGCCATTGCTTCTTCATAGTTCGAAGGTTCACCGTTGTCCAACAACATGATCTCTAGGACAGGGTTGCCGTACTACTCTGGTGTGGAACGTTCCTAGTGGACCTTCAAGTAGCAACTTGATCTGAAGTTTCATGATCACCATCATTAACTTCCTCTCTAGCCGGTGTAGGCTCCACGGAAACAACTTCCCGTGTTGTGCTACTCTCCGGTTCGAGTGGAGGTACGATTAACTCATCAAGTTCTATTTTCCTCCCACTTACTTCTTTTGAGAGAAACTCTTTCTCGAGAAAGGATTGGCAACAAAGACTTTGCCTTCGGATCTGAGGTATAAGGTATACCCAATAGCCTCCTTGGGATATCCTATGAAGGCGCACCTTTCCGCTTTGGGTTCGAGCTTCTCAGGTTGAAGTTTCTTCACATAAGCATCTCATCCCCAAACTTTTAGAAACGACAGCTTAGGTTTCTTTCCAAACCATAATTCATACGGTGTAGTCTCAACGGATTTTGACGGTGCCCTATTTTAAAGCTAATGCGGTAGTCTCTAATGCATATCCCCAAAATGATAGCGGTAAGTCGGTAAGAGACATCATAGATCGCACCATATCCAATAAAGTGCGATTACGACATTCAGACACACCATTTCGCTGAGGTGTGCCAGGTGGCGTGAGTTGTGAAACAATTCCACATTTCCTTAGGTGTGTGCCAAACTCGTGACTTAAATATTCTTCGCCACGATCATATCATAGGCATTTTATTTTTCTGTCACGTTGATTCTCTACCTCACTTTGAAATTCCTTGAACCTTTCAAAGGTTTCAAACTTGTGTTTCATTAAGTAGACATACCCATATCTGCTCAAGTCATCGGTGGGGGTGAGAACATAACGGTAGCCACCGCGAGCCTCGACGCTCATTGGACCGCATACATCGGTATGTATTATCTCCAACAAGTTAGTTGCTCGCTCCATTGTTCCAGAGAACGGAGTCTTGGTCATCTTACCCATGAGGCATGGTTCGCACGTGTCAAATGATTCGAAATCAAGAGACTCCAAAAGTCCATCACCATGGAGCTTCTTCATGCGTTTGACACCAATATGACCATGGCGGCAGTGCCACATGTAAGTGGGACTATCGTTATCAACCTTACACTTTTTGGTACTCACACTATGGACATGTGTAACATCACGTTCAAGATTCATCAAAAATAAACCATTGACAAGAGGGGCACGACCATAAAACATTTCTCTCATATAAATAGAACAACCATTATTCCCAGATTTAAATGAGTAGCCATCTCGAATCAAACGAGATCGAGATACAATGTTCATGATCAAAGCCGGTACTAAATAAAAATTATTAAGGTTTAAAACTAATCCCGAAGGTAGATGTAGAGGTAGCGTGCCAACAGCAATCACATCGACCTTGGAACCATTCCCGACGCGCATCGTCACCTCATCCTTTGCCAGCCTCCGCTTATTCCGCAGCTCCTGCTTGGAGTTACAAATGTGAGCAATTGCACTGGTATCAAATACCCAGGAGCTACTATGAGCGCTGGTTAGGTACACATCAATAAAAAGTATATCACATATACCTTTAACGTTGTCGGCGTTCTTATCCGCTAAGTACTTGGGGCAGTTCCGCTTCCAGTGACCGGTACCCTTGCAATAAAAGCACTCAGTCTCAGGCTTGGGTCCATGCTTGTTCTTCTTCCTGGCAACTTTCTTATCGGGTGCAGCAACAGCTTTGCCGTCCTTCTTGAAGTTCTTCTTACCCTTGCCTTTCTTCACACTAGTGGTCTTATTCACCATCAACACTTGATGCTCCTTTTTGATCTCGACCTCCGCTGATTTCAGCATCGAGTACAACTCAGGAATGGACTTCTCCATACCCTGCATGTTGTAGTTCATCACAAAGCTTTTGTAGCTAGGTGGAAGCGACTGGAGGATTCTGCCAATGACCAAGTCATCCGGGAGATTAACTCCCAGCTGAGTCAAGCGGTTGTGCAACCCAGACATTTTGACTATGTGCTCACTGATAGAACTATTCTCCTCCATCTTACAACTGAAGAACTTGTCGGAGACATCATATCTCTCAACCCGGGCATGAGCTTGGAAAACCAGTTTTAGCTCTTGGAACATCTCATATGCTCTGTGTTGCTCAAAACACTTTTGGAGCCCGGGTTCTAAACTATAAAGCATGCCGCACTGAACAAGGGAGTAATCATCATAGCGCGACTGCCAAGCGTTCGTAACGTCTCGGTCCACTGGGAGAATGGGTGCGTCACCTAGCGGTGCATCAAGGACATACAATCTCTTGGAAGCTATGAGGATGATCCTCAAGCTACGGACCCAGTCCGCATAGTTGCTTCCATCATCTTTCAGCTTGGTTTTCTCTAGGAACACGTTGAAGTTAAGGGTGACATTCGTGTTGGCCATTGGATCTACAATATAGATGATAAAGATATTTTAGACTAAGTTCATGATAATTAAGTTCACATAATCAAATTATTTAATGAACTCCCACTTAGACAGACATCTCTCTAGTCTTCCAAGTGATACATGATCCATGTCAACTAGCCCGTGTCCGATCATCACGTGAGACGGACTAGTCATCCATGGTGAACATCTCTATGTTGATCGTATCTTCTATACGACTCATGTTCGACCTTTCGGTCTTCTATGTTCCGAGGCCATGTCTGTACATGCTAGGCTCGTCAAGTCAACCTAAGTGCTTCGCGTGTGTAAATCAGGCTTACACCCATTGTATGCGAATGTTATAATCTATCACACCCGATCATCACATGGTGCTTCGGAACAACGATCCTTAGCAATGGTGCACGGTTAGGGTGAACACTTTTCTTGAAATTTTATTGAGAGATCATCTTATTTACTACCATCGTTCTAAGAAAATAAGATATAAACATGATAAACATCACATGCAATCAATATAGTGACATGATGTGGCCAATATCATCTTGCTCCTTTGATCTCCATCTTCGGGGCACCATGATCATCATTGTCACCGGCACGACACCATGATCTCCATCATCATGATCTCCATCAGCGTGTCATCATGAAGTTGTCTCACCAACTATTACTTCTACTACTATGGCTAACGTTTAGCAATAAAGTAAAGCAATTACATGGCATTTATGATTGACACGCAGGTCATACAATAAAATAAGACAACTCATATGGCTCCTGCCGGTTGTCATAATCATCGACATGCAAGTCGTGAATCCTATTACAAGAACATGATCAATCTCATACATCACAATGCATCACATCACATCCTTTGGCCATATCACATCACAAGGCATATGCTGCAAAAACAAGTTAGACGTCCTCTAATTTGTAGTTGAAAGTTTTACGTGGCTACTATAGGTTTCTAGCAAGAACGTTTCTTACCTACGCCAAAACCACAACGTGATATGCCAATTGCTATTTACCCTTCATAAGGACCCTTTTCATCGAATCCTATCCGACTAAGGTGGGAGAGACAGACACCCGCTAGCCACCTTATGCAACAAGTGCATGTCAGGCGGTGGAACCGGTCTCACGTAAGCGTACGTGTAAAGTTGGTCCGGGCCACTTCATCCCACAATACCGTCGAATCAAGATAAGACTAGTAACGGCAAGCATATTAACAAGATTGACGCCCACAACTGCTTTGTGTTCTACTCGTGCATAGATTCTACGCATAGACCTAGCTCATGATGCCACTGTTGGGAGACATAGGAGTAAATCAAAAAAATTCCTACGATCACCAAGATCTATCCATGGAGAAACCAGCAACGAGTGGGGAGAGATTGCATCTTCATACCTTTGAAGATTGCTAAGCGGAAGCGTTACAAGAACGCGGTTGGTGGAGTCATACTCGCAGCGATTCAAATCACGGTGGATTCCGATCTAAGCGCCGAACAACGACGCCTCCGCGTTCAACACACGTGCATCCCGGTGACGTCTCCTACACCTTGATCCAGCAAGGAGGAAGGAGAGGTTGGGGAAGAGCTCCAACAGCAGCACGACGGCGTGGTGGTGGTGGAGTAGCAAGGTATTCCGGCAAGGCTTCGCCTAAGCACTGCGGAGGACGAAGAAGAAGGGTAGGGCTGCGCCGGGAGAGAGAGAGAAGTCGTCGTCTCAAATCAGCCCAAAACCTTGGGTATATATAGGAGGAGGGAGAGGGAGGTATGCCTTGGACTCTCCTCCAAGCAGGAGAGCTTCGGCCGAATCAAAGGGAGAGTCCACCTCCCAGAAGGGAGGTGGATCTCCTCCTTTTAAAATTCCTTTGCCCTTATCTCTTGTTCTCCAGCTGCATGGGCCTTTCTAGAAGGTCTTGGCAAGCCCACTAAGGGCTGGCACACCTCCTCTAAGGGCCCACGAAGTCCTTTGGTCGTCACAACCCTCCCGGGGGTCCTCTGGCACACTCCCGGCACTCCCGATACACTACCGATGAGCCTGAAAACTTTCCGGTGACCAAAATTGGACTTCCTATAATATCAATCATTACCTCCGGACCATTTCGGCGCTCCTCATGACGTCCAGGATCTGATCCGGGACTCCAAACAGCCTTCGGTAATCATGTATACCATTTCCCTATAACCCTAGCGTCATCGAACCTTAAGTGTGTAGACCCTACGGGTTCGGGAGACACGTAGACATGACCGAGACACCTCTCTGGTCAATAACCAACAGCGGGATCTGGATACCCATGTTGTCTCCCACGTACTCCACGATGATCTCATCGGATGAACCATGATGTCGGGGATTCAATCAATCCCGTATTCAATTCCCTTTGTCTACCTGTATGGTACTTGCCCGAGATTCGATTGTCGGTATCCCTATACCTTGTTCAATCTTGTTACCGGCAAGTCTCTTTATTCGTTCCGTAATACATCATCATGTGGCTAACTCCTTAGTAACTTTGAGCTCATTATGATGATTTCTTACCGAGTGGGCCCAGAGATACCTCTCCGTCACACGGAGTGACAAATCCCAGTCTCAATTCGTGCCAACCCAACAGACACTTTCGGAGATACCCGTAGTGCACCTTTATAGCCACCCAGTTACGTTGTGACGTTTGGAACACCCAAAGCATTCCTACGGTATCCGGGAGTTGCACAATCTCATGGTCTAAGGAAACGATACTTGACACTGGAAAAGCTTTAGCAGACGAACTACACGATCTAGTGCTATGATTAGGATTGGGTCTTGTCCATCACATCATTCTCCTAATGATGTAATCCCGTTATCAATGACATCCAATGTCCATGATCATGAAACCGTGACCATCTATTGATCAACGAGCTAGTCAACTAGAGGCTCACTAGGGACATGTTGTGGTCTATGTATTCACACATGTATTACGGTTTCCGGTTAACGCAATTATAGCACGAACAATAGAAAATTATCATGAACAAGGAAATAATATAATAACCATTTTATTATTGCCTCTAGGGCATATTTCCAACAGTATCTAGATGCCTTATTCTCTCTCTTTGATCCTTCAATACCATGTTCTTCATGATCTTCATGGATATCTATCCGATGTAATCCTCTTTTGTGGTGTGTTTGTCAAGATCTGATGAATTGTGCGTTTATGTTCAGATAATCCATGAATCTTATTTGAATCTCCTCTAAATTCTTATTTGCATGATTTCATATCCTTGCAAGTCTCTTCGAGTTATTCGTTTGGTTTGGCCAACTAGATTGGTAATTCTTGCAATGGGAAGTGCTTGGTTTTGGGTCCAATCTTGCGGTGTCCTCACTCAGTGACATAGTTGTTGATTTCCTACACACACGCAAGATCTATCCATGGTGATGAGCATCTACGAGAGGGATAGTGGATCTACATACCCTTGTAGATCGCTAAGCGGGAAGCATTAAGAAACGCGGTTGGTCTAGTCGAACGTCTTCGCGATCCAAATCGCCGAGCGTCCCGCGATCTCATCACGATCCGTCCCGTGATCCAATCACGATCCGTCCCTTGAAATCATCATGATCCGTCCCGCGATCTCATCACGATCCATCTCGCGATCTTGATCATGGTCCTTCCGATCTAGCGCCGAACGGACGGCACCTCCGCGTTCAGCACACGTACAGCTCGATCACGATCTCCGCCTTCTTGATCCAGAAAGAGGGAGCGAAGAGGTAGACGAGTTCTCCGGCAGTGCGACGGAGTTGCAGCGATGGTGGTGGAGGAATTCCAGCAGGGCTTCTCCTAAGCACCGCTAAAAACCGATCTAGAGGAGAAACTACGATCTAGAGGAGAGGCAGCACGTGGCTGTTTTTCTATGTCTCAAAACCCTCAAAACCTCTACTATATATAGGAGGAGAGAGGGAGGAGGCTGGCGCATAAGGGCCAGCCCTTTGGCCTCTTGCGCAAGGAGGATAGGAGGAATCCTCCTCCAATCCTAGTAGGACTAGGACTCCTTCCTTATTTAGCCTTTTTTGCCTTTTTCCACCTTTTTCTCTTTGGGCTTTTCTTCCCAGCCGCATGGGCCTTCTGTGGGACTTACACCAACCCACTAAGGGCTGTTATTCATCCTCCCACAGCCCATGTAGCCTCTTGGGTCGAAATACCCCTCCCGATGGTCCCCCGGTACACTACCGGCACTCCTGATACACTACCGATGAGCCCGAAACTTTTCCGGTGACCAAAACAGGACTTCCTATATATCAATCTTTACCTATGGACAGTTCCGGAGCTCCTCGTGATGTCCGGGATCGCATCCGAGACTCTAAAAAACCTTCGGTAACCACCATGCATAACTCTATACTACCGAAACGTCACCAAACCTTAAGTGTGCAGACCCTGCGGGTTCGAGAACTATGTAGACATGACTGAGACACCTCTACGGTCAATAACCAATAGTAGGACCTGGATGCCCATATTGGTTCCTACATATTCTATGAAGATCTTTATCGGTCGAACCTCTGTGTCAAGGATTCACTTAATCCCCTATGATGTTCCCTTTGTTCTTCGGTATGTTACTTGCCCGAGATTCGATCGTTGGTATCTCCATACCTAGTTCAACCTCATTACCGGCAAGTCTCTTTACTCATTCCGTAATACAAGATCCCATGGCTAACACTTAGTCACATTGCTTGCAAGGCTTATTGTGATGTTGTATTACCAAGCGGGCCCTGAGATACCTCTCCATCACACGGAGCAACAAATCCCAGTCTTGATCCATGCCAACCCAACAGACACCCTCGGAGATACCTGTAGAGCACCTTTATACTCAACCAGTTACATTGCAACGTTTGATACACACAAGGTACTCATCCGGTGTCAGTGAGTTGCATGATCTCATGGTCATAGGAACATATACTTGACATGTAGAAAACAGTAGCAATAAACTGACACGATCATATGCTACATTTGTAGTTTGGGTCTTGTCCATCACATCATTCTCCTAATGATGTGATCCCGTTATCAAATGACATCTCATGTCCATTGCTAGGAAACCTTAACCATCTTTGATCAACGAGTTAGTTCACTAGAGGCATAGAAGGGACATGGTGTTGTTTATGTATCCACACATGTATCTGAGTTTCCGATCAATACAATTCTAGCATGGATAATAGACGATTATCATGAGCAAGCAAATATGATAATAACCAAATTATTATTACCTCTAGGGCATATTTCCAACAGTCTCTCACTTGCACTAGAGTCAATAATCTAGTTCACATCACCATGTGCTCCGCATTGTTATGAATCTAACACCCAATGAGTTTTGGGGCTCGATCATGCTTTGCATGTGAGAGATGTCCATTAGTCAACGGGTCTGTGACATTCAGATCCATGTATACTTTGCAAATCTCTATGTCATACTATAAACACTACTACCACACTCCACTTGGAGCTATTCCAAATGGCTGCTCCACTATATGTATCCGTATTGCAACTAAGAGTCATCCGGATTGGTGTTAAATATTGCATCGACGTAACTCTTTACGACGAACTCTTTATCACCTTCATAATTGAGAAACATTTCCTTAGTCTCTTAGTTACTAAGGATAATCTTGACCACTGTCTAGTGATCCACTCCTGGATCACTCTTGTACCCCTTGACGGACTCATGGCAAGGCACACACAGGTGTGGTACACAGCATGGCATACTATATAGAGCCTATGGCTAAGGCATAGGGGACGACGTTCGTCCTTTCTCTTTCTTCTTCCGTGGTCGAGCTTTGAGTCTTACTCAACTTCACACCTTGCAAATCAGGCAAGAACTCTTTCTCTGACTGATCTATTTTGAACTCTTTCAAAATCTTGTCAAGGTATGTACTCATTGAAAGTCTCATCAAGTATCTTGATCTATCTCTATAGATCTTGATGCTCAACAATTAGGTAGCTTTATCCAGGTATTCCTTTGAAAAACTCTTTTCAAATAACCCTTTAAGCTTTCCCGAAATTCTACATCATTTCCGATCAACAATATGTCAACCACATACGCTTATGAGAAAGACTATAGTGCTCCCACTCACTTCATTGTAAATACAAGTTTCTCGTAAATTTTGTATAAACTTAAAAACTTTGATCACCTCATCAAAGCGTATATTCCAACTCCGAGATGCTTGCTCCAGACCATAGAAGGATTGCTGGAGCTCGCACACCTTTTAGCATCCTTAGTACTGACAAAACCTTCTGGTTGTATCACATACAACCTTTCCTCAAGTAAATTGTTAAGGAAACGATGTTTTGTCATCCATCTGCCAGATTTCATAATTGAAAAATGTAGCAACTGCTAACATAATTCCAACAGACTTTAGCATCTCTACGAGTGAGAAAGTCTCATCGCAGTCAACTCCTTGAACTTGTCGAAAACTTCTTTGTGACAAGTCGAGCTTTTATAAATAGTGACATTCACCATCAGCGTCTATCATCATCTTAAAGGTCCATTTGTACTCAACGACCTGCTGTTCAATAGGCAAATCTACCGAAGTCCATACTTGGTTTTCATACATGGATGCTTTCTCGAATTTCATGGCTCCTAGCCATTCGTCAGAATCCAGGCCCATCATCGCTTCTCCATTGCTCGTAGGCTCATCGTTGTCCAACAACATGACCTCTAAGACAGGGTTGTTGTACCACTCAGGATTAGTATGTGTCCTTGTCGACCTACGAGGGTTGATAGTAACTTGACCTGAAGCTTCATGATCATCATCATTTACTTCCTTTTCAGCTGACGTAGGCTTCACAGAAACATCTTCCTGCGTTGTGCTACTCTCTGGTTGAAACAAAGGTTCAACAACCTCATCAAGTTGTATCTTCCTCCCACTCAATTCTTTCGAGAGAAACTCTTTCTCAAGAAAGGACCCAGTTTTAGCAACAAACAATTCATGCTTGGATCTGACATAGAAGGTCCACCCAACAGTTCTTAGGGTATTCTATCAAGATGTATTTGTCCTCTTTAGGTTTGAGCTCACTAGGTGAAAACATTTTCCACATAAGCGTCGCAACCCAAAACTTTAAGAAATGACAACTTAGGTTTCTATCAAACCATAATTCACACGGTGTCATCTCAACGGATTTAGATGGTTCCCTATTTAAAGTGAATGTAGTTGTCTCTAATGCATAACCCCAAAATTATAGTAGTAAAATGATAAGAGACATCATAGCATGCACCATATCCAATAGATCATGACTATACGTTCGGACACACCATCACACTATGGTATTCCAGGTGGCATGAGTTGTGAAACAACTTTCACCTTGTCTAAAGTTTTATGCCAAAGTCGTAACTCAGATATTCACCTCCACGATCATATCGCAGACATTTTTATCTTTTTGTTACGATGATCTTAAACTTCACTCTGAATTTGCTTGAACTTTTCAAACAATTCAGACGTGTCTTTCATTAAGTAAATATACACAATATCTACTCAAATCATTAGTGAAGGTAAGAAAATAACGATATCCACTGCACACTAAAAGACTCATTGGATTGCATACATCAACATGTATTATTTCCAATAAATCACTTGCTCGCTCCATTAAACCGAAAACGGGGTCCTTAGTCATCTTGCCCATGAGGCATGGTTCGCATGTCTCAACCGATTCGAAATCGAATGACTCCAAAGATCCATCAGCATGGAGTTTCTTCATGCGATTTATACCAATATGACATTTAGCAGCAGTGCCACAAGTATGTGGTGCTATCATTACTAACTTTGTGTCTTTTGGCATTAATGTTACAAACATGTGTATTACTACGATCAAGATTCAACAAACCATTCTCACTGGGTGCATGACCATTGAAGGTATTATTCATGTAAACAGAATAACCATTATTCTCAAACTTAAATGAATAACCGTGTTGCAATAAACATGATCTAATCACGTTCATGCTCAACGCAAAAACACTAAATAACATTTATTTAGGTCTGTCACTAATCCTGAAGGTAGAGAGAGCGTGCGATGTTGATCACATCAACCTTGGAAACATTTCCAACACACATCGTCACCTCACCCTTAGCTAGTCTTTGTTTATTCCGTAGCTTTCACTTTGAGTTACTAACATTTAGCAATCGAACCAGTATCCAATACCCAGGTGCTACTAGGAGTACTAGCAAGGTACACATCAATAACATGTATATCAAATATACCTCTGTCGATGTTGCCAGCCTTCTTATCTACCAAGTATCTAGGGTTGTTCCGCTTCAGCGACCTGCTCTCCTCATAATAAAAGCACTTAGTCTCGGGTTTGGGTTCAACCTTGGGTTGCTTAATTGGAGTAGCAACTATCTCGCCATCCATGAAGTTTCCCGCTTTCCCCTTGCCCTTCTCGAAACTAGTGGTTTTACTAACCATCAACACTTGATGCTCCTTCTTGATTTCTACTTTTGCGGTGTCAAACATCGCGAATAGCTCAGGGATCATTATTTCTATCCCTGGCATTTCATAGTTCATCACAAAGCTCTAGTAGCTTAGTGACAGTGACTTGGAGAACTATATCAATCACTATCTTATCTGGAAGATTAACGCCCACTCGATTCAAGCGATTGTAGTACCCAGACAATATGAGCACATGCTCAACGATTGAGCTATTCTCCTTCATCTTGCAGGCAAAGAATCTTGTTGGAGATCTTATATCTCACAACACGGGCACGAGCCTGAGATCCCAATTTCAGCTCTTAGAACATCTCATATGTTCCATGACGTTCAAAATGTTTTGGAACCTCAGTTCTAAGCCGTATTGCATGACGCACTAAACTATCAAGTAGTCATCGGAACGTGCCTGTCAGATGTTCACAACATCTACAAACGACGCTAGTGGGGGTGGCGCACCGAGCGGTGCATTAAGGACATAAGCCTTCTGTGCAGCAATGAGGACAATCCTCAGATCATGGACCCAGTCCGCAATAGTGCTACCATCATCTTTCAACTCTATTTATCTAGGAACATATAAACAAATACAAGGGAGCTACAACGTGAGCTAGTAATCTACAACATAATTTGCAAAGACACTACTGACTATGTTCATGATAATGAGTTCAATTAATCATATTACTTAAGAACTCCCACTCAAATTGACATCCCTCTGGTCATTCAAGTGATACATGATGCAAATTCACCAACTTAAGTCCGATCATCACGTGGGTTGAGGTGGTTTCAATGGTGAACACGATCATGTTGATCATATCTACTATATCACTCATGTTCGACCTTTCGGTCTCTTGTGTTCTGAGGCCATGTATGTACATGCTAGGCTTGTCAAGTTTAACCCGAGTGTTCTTCATGTGCAACACTGGCTTGCACCCGTTGTATGTGAACGTAGAGTCTATCATGCCCGATCATCACATGGTGTCTCGACACGACGAACTTTCTCAATGGTGCACACTCGGGGAGAACACATTTATCTTGAAATTAAGTGAGGGGTCACCTTATAATGCTACCGTCGTCCTAAGCAAAACAAGGTACATAAAAGGATTAACATCACATGCAAATCATAAGTGACATGATATGGCCATGAACTTGTGCTTTTGATCTCCATCTTGAAAGCACCGGCATGATCTCCATCATCACCGGCATGGCACCATGATCTCCATCATCTTGATCTCCATCATCGTGTCGCCATCGGGGTTGTCGCGCCCACCATGCTTCTACTACTGTTGCTACCGTTTAGAGATAAAGTAAAGCATTACATAGCGCTTACTGATTGACACGTGGGTCATACAATGATTAAAGACAACCCTATGGCTCCTGTCGATTGCCGTACTCATCGACATGCAAGTCGTGATATTCTATACAAAACATGATCATCTCATACATCACATATATCTCATCATGTAATTGGCCATATCACATCATAACATACCCTGCAAAAACAAGTTAGACATCCTCTAATTGTTGTTGCATGTTTTACGTGGCTGCTACGGGTATCTAGAAAGAACAATTCTCACCTATGCACAACAACAACGGTGATACATTAGTTGCTTTTCAACCTTCTCAAGGACCGCCTTAGTCGAATCCGATCCAACTAAAGTAGGAGAAACAGACACCCGCCAGCCATCTTTGTGCAACAAAGTTACACGTCAGTCAATAGAACCGGTCTCTCGTAAGCGTACGAGTAAGGTTGGTCCGGGACGCTTCATCCCACAATACCGTTGAACCGAAACACGACCAAGGGACGAAGCAATATAATCATCAACGCCCACAAACTCTTTGTGTTCTACTCGAGATGTCATCTACACATAGACCTAGCTCGGATACCACTGTTGGGGAACGTTGCATGGGAAACAAAAAAATTCATACGCACACGCAAGATCTATCCATGGTGATGAGCATCTACGAGAGGAAGAGTGGATCTACATACCCTTGTAGATCGCTAAGCGGGAAGCGTTAAGAAATGCGGTTGATGTAGTCGAACGTCTTCGCGATCCAAATCGTCGAGCGTCCCACGATCTCATCACGATCCATCCCGCGATCCAATCATGATCCATCCCGTGAACTCATCATGATCCATCCTGCGATCTCATCACAACCCGTCTCGAGATCTTGATCATGGTCCTTCCGATCTAGCGTCGAACGGACGACACCTCCGCGTTCAGCACACGTACAACTCGATGACGATCTCCACCTTCATGATCCAGCAAGAGGGAGCAGAGAGGTAGACGAGTTCTCTAGTAGCATGATGGCGTTGTCGCGATGGTGGTGGAGGAATCCCAGTAGGGCTTCGCCTAAGCACTGCTGAAAACCGATCTAGAGGAGAAACTACGATCTAGAGGAGAGGCAGCACGTGGCTGTTTTTCTGTGTCTCAAAACCCTCAAAACCTCTACTATATATAGGAGGAGAGAGGGAGGAGGCTAGCACATAAGGTACAGCCCTTTGGCCTCTTGTGCAAGGAGGATAGGAGGAATCCTCCTGCAATCCTAGTAGGACTACGACTCCTTCCTTATTTAGCCTTTTTTGCCTTTTTCCACCTTTTTCTCTTTGGGCTTTTCTTCCCAGCCGCATGGGCCTTGTGTGGGACTTACACCAGCCCACTAAGGGCTGTTATTCATCCTCCCACAGCCCATGTAGCCTCTTGGTTCGAAATACCCCTCCCGATGGTCCCCCGGTACACTACCAGCACTCCCGATACACTACCGATGAGCCCGAAACTTTTCCGGTGACCAAAACAGGACTTCTTATATATCAATCTTTACCTTTGGACCATTCCGGAGCTCCTCGTGATGTATGGGATCTCCTCCGAGACTCCAAAAAAACCTTCGGTCACCACCATTCATAACTCTTTACTACAGAAACGTCACCAAACATTAAGTGTGCAAACCCCGCGGGTTCGAGAACTATGTAGACATGACCGAGACACCTCTACGGTCAATAACCAATAGCGGGACCTGGATGCCCATATTGGTTCCTACATATTCTACAAAGATCTTTATCGGTCGAACCTCTATGTCAAGGATTCAGTTAATCCCGTATGATGTTCCCTTTGTTCTTCGGTATGTTACTTGCCCGAGATTCGATCATCGGTATCTCCATACCTAGTTCAATCTCATTACCAGCAAGTCTCTTTACTCGTTCTGTAATACAAGATCACGTGGCTAACACTTAGTCACATTGCTTGCAAGGCTTATTGTGATGTCGTATTACCAAGTGAGCAAGGAAATATGATAATAACCAAATTATTATTGCCTCTAGGGTATATTTCCAACAATAGTAGGGGTAGCAAGGCACGTATTGTATTGTTGCCATCAAGGGTAACAAGATGGGGCTTTCATCATATTGCTTGAGTTTATCCCTCTAAATCATGTCATCTTTCTTAATGTGTTACTCTGTTCTTCATGAGCTTAATACTCTAGATGCAGCCAGGAGTCGGCCGATGTGTGGAGTAATAGTAGTAGATGCAGAATCATTTCGGTCTACTTGTCATGGACGTGATGCCTATATGCATGATCATTGCTTTGGATAACTACATGATTATTCGCTTTTCTATAATTGCTTGATAGTAATTTGTTTACCCACCATGATATTTGCCTTCAAGAGAGAAGCCTCTGGTGAAACCTATGGCCCCCGGGTCTATTTTCCATCATATATTTTCAGATCTATACCTTGCTGCAATTTATTCATATTTTACTATCCGCACTCGTTTACATCTATCTCTTTCATATCTAATCCTTGCAAATAACCGTGAAGGGATTGACAACCCCTTTATAGCGTTGGGTGCAAGAGTTTGATTGTTTGTGTAGGTGCAACCATTGGTGACTTGCTTGTTCCTCGTACAGGATTGATACCTTGGTTCTCAACAACTGAGGGAAATACTTATCTACTTTGCTGCATCACCCTTTCATCTTAAAGGGAAAACCAACGCAATCTCAAGAGGTAGGAAGAAGGATTTCTGGTGTTGTTGCCGGGGAGGATACATAGCAAGTCAAGACAAGAACTTTCCCGTCAACTTGCCAATTCTGGCAGCGTTGCTGTGATAGATCGACATCAAGCCTACCAAGTACCCATCACAAACTCATCTCTTGCATTTACATTATTTGCCATTTGTCTCACGTTTTCCTCTCCCCCACTTCTAAAACGATTTTCAGAAAATACCAAAAAGATTTGTCTCTTTATTGGCCCTTCTTCCATTAGTCTTCCCGTTTGCTATGTTTGCTTGTGTTTCCATGTGCCTTCTATTTGCTTGCATCTTCACTTGCTAAAAATTTATTGATATGGATCCTCATCCACTTGATAATATTTTCAAAAGACAAAATTATGATGAACCAATTGCTAGTGAGTTGAGCGCACTTGATTATATCTATGAAGTTTTGTTTGATAATCATGAATCTGAAATTTTTGATGAAGTATTGAAAGAAGAAATTTGTAAGGAGATTCATGATATTTCCTTGAATGAAAAGCATGATTCCATGTTGTTAGTACGATTTCTATGAATATCCATGATGCGAATGATATGCAAAACCACAATCTTGGGGATGCTATGCTTGATGAATATGATATTCTTTGTTCCCCAAGTTTTGATGATGACACGTATGCTATAATTGATGATGGAAATAATGATAGTTATATTGTTAAATTCCTTCATGATGCTACTGAAAATTATTATGAGGTAGGAACATATGCTTGTAGGAATTTCAATAATATCAAGTTTCCTCTCTATTGTTCAAAGTGTTCAAGTTATGTTTGTTTTCCCTTCCTATGCTAGTTTATTCTTGCTCCCATAAATTGTTTGCTCACAAAAACCCTATTCATAGGAAGTGGGTTAGACTTAAATGTGCTTTTCAGGAGATTCATGATGCTCTCTTGCATGTTTTAATTACTACTTTTTATGTGAGCATCATTGAAATCATCATGCCTTGCTAAAAGGCTTTAAAGAAAAGCGCTTGTTGGGAGGCAACCAAATGTCATTTTTGTTCTTTTTTTGCTTCTGTTTTTGAGTGTTTACCACATTATTAATTCTGTAGTAATTTTGTTTTGGTGTTTTAGTTAGTGTTTTAGCCAAGTAAAACCTTTGGGGTGATCTATGGTAGTTGTTGATTTGATCTTGCTGAAAAACAGAAACTTTTGCGCTCAGTACAGGAATTTTCTAATTTTATCAGAGTGTATAATTGATCTGAAATTTTTAAAAAATATTTATGGGTAAATTTCCTAGGTTTTACTAATGTTTCAGAATTGTTTGAGTTACATAAGTATACTAAGTTTTCAGTTTTCTACAAATTGTTCTGTTTTTGATAGATTCTGTTTTATTTGAGTTGTTTGCCTATTTTGATGAATCTATGTGTTGTATCATGTGGTATGAGCCATGGAGAAGTTAGATTACAGTAGGTACAATACCAATATAAATAAATAATGAGTTCACAATAGTACCTAAAGTGGTGATTTACTTTCTTATACTAACGGATCTCATGAGTTTTCTGTTAAGTTTTGTGTTGTGAAGTTTTCAAGTTTTGGGTAAAGAATTGATGGACTATGGAATAAGGAGTGGCAAGAGCCTAAGATTGGGGATTCCCAAGGCACCCAAATTCATATTAAAGGATGCCAAAGAGCCTATGCTTGAGGATGCCCCGGAAGGCATCCCCTCTTTTGTCTTCAATCCATCGGTAAATTTACTTGAGGCTATATTTTTATTCACCACATGATGTGTGTTTTGCTTGAAGCGTATTGTATGATATGAGTCTTTGCTTGTTAGTTTGACACAATAATCCTTTCTGCACACATATTTTGAGAAATACACTCTGAATCATTAATTTATTAGAATACTCTATGTGCTTCACTTATATATTTTGAGTTGGGCAATTTTGCTCTATGTGCTTCACTTATATTTTTAGAGCACGGTGGTGTTTGCGTTTTTATAGAAATACTTGAACTCTCGTACCTCACTTATATTATTTTGGGAGTTTCTAAAACATCATGATAATTGGTCTAGGTTATGAATTTAGTCCTAATATGATAGGCATCCAAAAGGGATATAATAAAAACTTCCATATTAAGTGCATTGAGTATTTATGAGAAGTTTGATTCCTTGCATAAAGTTTTGAGATATAAAGATGGTAATGTTAAGAGACATGTTAGGAAATAAATTGTGATTTGGTAAAAATACTTGTGTAAAGGTTTGTGATTCCCTTAGCATGCACATGGTGAACCGTTACGTAAGGAAGTCGGAGCTTGACTTGTTTATAGATTGTCGAAGTTTGTGTGAGGGTCGGGGGCGTGCGGTGGTTAACTCCTACCAACCTCCTCCCTAGGAGCATGCGTTTAATGCCTTGCTTCAATGACTAATAGACTTTTTCAATAAGTATGTGATTTCTTTATGACTAATGTTGAGTCCATGGATTATACGCACTCTCAACCTTCCACTTTTGCTAGCCTTTCTAGTATCGCGCAACTTTCATCGGTACACCATACACCTTCCTCAAAAAAACCACCATATACCTTCCTCAAAACAGCCACCATATACCTTACTAAAAACAACCACCATATACCTTCCTCAAAACAGCCACCATATATCTTTCCTCAAAATAGCCACCATACCTACCTATTATGGCATTTCCATAGCCATTTCGAGATATATTGCCATACAACTTCCACCGTTTCCTTTTACGACATGCACCATCACTTCCATGTTGCATATAGAGTCATATTTTGTCATAGGTATTGTGTTGTAATTTTCTTTTGAGTTTTAATTAAATAAAAGTGTGATGATTATCATTATTCGAGCATGTCCCATGTGATGAAAGGATGATGGAAGCTATGATTCCCTCACAAGCGGGGATGAGATTCCGGACTTTATGAAAAATAAAAGAGGTCAGCGAAGCCCAAAAAAAATGAATAAAAGAGGCCTTAGATGCCCACATAAAAAATGAGAGAAAAGAGAGAAGGGACATTGCTACTACCTTTTTCGACACTTGTGCTTCAAAGTAGCACCATGATCTTCATAATAGAGAGTCTCCTATTTTGTCACTTTCATATAGCTAGTGGAATTTTTTCTTCATGATGCACGTCCACTTAGTTTCCTTTTGAGCTTTCATACACTTATAGATCTAGTGCATCCATTGCATGGCAATCTCTATTCACTCACATTGATATCTATTGATGGGCATCTCCATAGCCCGTTGATATGCCTTGTTGATGTGAGATTATATTCTCCCTTTCCTTAAAAACCTCCACCATATTCTATTCCACCTATAGTGCTATATCCATGGCTCGCACTCATGTATTACGTGAGAGTTGAAAAAGTTTGAGAAAATATAGGTGTGAAAAAAATTGCTTGCTTTTCATTGGGGTTGTGCATGATATAAATACTTTTTGTGGGGAAGATGGAGCATAGCCAGACCATATGATATTGTAGGGAAAACTTTCTTTTGCCATTATATTTTGAAGAGATACAATTGCTTTGCTTGTATGCTTAAAATGTTATTGTTTCTATATCAATATTAAGCTTTTGTTTTAAGTATTACGGGTCTAAATATTCATGCCAAAATAAAGAATATTACTTGGATAAATATGTTAGGTAGCACTCCACATCAAAAATTCTGTTTTTTATCATTTACCTACTCGAGGACGAGCAGGAATTAAGCTTGGGGATGCTGATACGTCTCCAACGTATCTATAATTTTTTATGATGGCATGCTATTATATTATCTGTTTTGGATGTTTTATATGCATTAATATGCTATTTTATATTATTTTTGGGACTAACCTATTAATCCAGAGCCAAGTTTCAGTTTCTGTTTTTTCCTTGTTTTTGAGTTTTGCAGATACAGAATATTAAAGGAGTCCAAATGGAAAAAAACCTTCGAAAGGCATTTTTCTGGAAGGAAACAAGTCAACCAAGCTTGGAGTGTACGTCAGGGGAGGAGCCAGGGCGCCATAAGTCTTCTAGGTGCGAGCCCCCCTGGTCGTTCCTACCAGGCTTGTCGCCTCTTGGCAAGTCTCCTAACCCTAATTCTTGGCCTATAAATACCCAAATATTCCCCCAACATTAAAAATATCCATGCAAATACTTTTTCACCGCCGGAAGCCTCTGTTCCTGAGAGATCCAATCTTGGAGCCTTTTTCGGTAATCTATCGGAGGGGGTTTAGATCACAGAGGGCATATACATCAACTCCATTGCCCCTCCGATGATGCATGAGTAGTCCACCACAGACCTACGGGTCCATAACTTGTAGCTAGATGGCTTCTTCTCTCTATTTGATCTTCAATACAATGTTCTTCATGATCTTCATGGAGATCTATCTAATGTAATCCTCTTTTGTGGTGTGTTTGTCAAGATCCGATGAATATTGAGTTTATGTTCAGATTATCCATGAATCTTATTTGAATCTCCTCTGAATTCTTATTTGCATGATTTCATATCCTTGCAAGTCTCTTCGAGTTATTGGTTTGGTTTGGCCAACTAGATTGGTAATTCTTGCAATGGGAGAAGTGCTTGGTTTTGGGTTCAATCTTGCGGTGTCCTCGCCCAGTAACATAGTAGGGGTGGCGAGGAACGTATTGTATTGTTGCCATCAAGGTTAACAAGATGGGTTTTTCCGCATATTGCTTGAGTTTATCCCTATAAATTATGTCATCTTTCTTAACGTGTTACTCTGTTCTTCATGAACTTAATACTCTAGATGCAGGCATGAGTCGGTCGATGTGTGGAGTAATAGTAGTAGATGCAGAATCGTTTCGGTCTACTTGTCACGGACGCGATGCCTATATGCATGATCATTGCCTTGGATAACTACATGATTATTCGATTTTCTATAAATTGTTTGACATTAATTTGTTTGCCCACCATGATATTTGCCTTCAAGAGACAAGCCTCTAGTGAAACCTATGGCCCCCGGGTCTATTTTCCATCATATATTTATAGATCTATACCTTGCTGCAATTTATTTATTATTTACTTTCCGCACTTGTTTACATCTATCGCTTTCAGATCTAATCCTTGTAAATAATCGTGAAGGGATTGACAACCCCTTTATAGCGTTGGGTGCAAGAGTTTGATTGTTTGTGTAGGTGCAACCATTGGTGACTTGCTTGTTCCTCCTACTGGATTGATACCTTGGTTCTCAACAACTGAGGGAAATACTTATCTACTTCGATGCATCAACCTTTCCTCTTCAAGGGAAAACCAACGCAAGATCAAGAGGTAGCAGCCACCCATCGAAGGTCGTGAGTAAACGGCTACTCTATAAAGTTTGTTTCTCAAAACAAGAATTACCTGTCATAGCTACCTCGACATTTTGAACTATAAGAATTCAGAACAAATATCATTTGTGGACTTTTTACAGTATTTTACGTTACATAATCTGTTTTCCACTCACTGGCACCGAAAGGCAGAATTGTTTGATACGTGATAGGTGCGATCGGCTAATAGACAAGGGGCTTGGATATAAATCCCGCCTCGAGCATCACCCCATCACTATTTTTACGTGTTCGGCGTTTAGGATATTCGTTATATGAATCGATTCCGAATTATGTATTGGGTCAATAGTTTGGTTGCCCTGCTCCTGTGTTTGCCCTCTTATGTTCCGTGTTTAGGATAATCTTACATATCGAGAATACCCTGTTCATATTCTTGATCAAGCTGAGCGTACCCCTCGGCATCGGAACATCAAGTTTCTCGAGGTTCAGTAGTCACACCATTCTGAGAAGGAGGCCACATGGGAAAGAGAAGATCGTCTTCGACTAGAGTACCCCACGCTCTTTTCGATGACTTCAAAATCTCGGGACGAGATTCTTTTGAGTGGGGGTGAGTTTTCACATCCCTAGCTAGGTGTCATAGGGTAGCATGTGCTTGCATCATGTTTCCATCTTGCATTAACATGAAATGGGGAGAAAAGGAAACCCCAAGCTCAAATCCAATCCAAAACAATTCAAAATTGGTGATTATTCAATAGAGTCAAAATGCAAATTAAAAATGTTCCGCATGTCTATTAAATTTGGACAAGGATATACTAGGGGACATCCTAATTATTTGGATGGGTTAAATAATTCAAAAATATTGGTTAAAGCCTCTGAAATTGATAAATAAATCATTATCATTATTTCTGTTTTTAAAATATTCTGAAACTTTTCAGACAAGTTTGAAATATTCAAACTTGATTATAAAAATATATGGGATATTTTACAAAGTTAATTTGTACCTGAAAGATAATAAAACAAATGTTAGAAAACTAGAAAAGAAAGAAATAAAGTAAAAAAAAAGGGGAAGGCTTACCTGGGCCAGGGGGAAGAAGCCGGCCCAGCCTACCAGGGGCGAACCGGTCATCCTCCACCTCCGGCCAGAAGGACGTCGGGCGCGTGGTCGCCGCGCATCGGCTAGCTCCTCCCTGCCTGGCTGCTAGTCTGGATGGGCTGGAAGAGCGCCAGCGCGAGGCCTCCTCGTCGTGGCCTATTTCACTCCCTCTCTCTCCCTCGCGCGCTCTCTGTCTCTCTCGCTCTCCCCTCTCTCTGCTCCGCCATGGCAGAGCTCCTCCTTGCCGTTCCGCCACCGTTCTAGCCTCCCCCGCTCCCTTCTGAGCCCGTCAAAAGCTCCGCCAAGGTCTCCTCTTCCTTCCAGCTGAGCCACGTGCCGCCGGGAGCCCGCTATCGCCGCATCACCGTCGTCTTCAACCTCCGTCCGCCTGCAAGGAACGAAGCTCGCCGCTGCTCCAGACCATCCCAGAGCCTGCTCTCAACGCTCCTGCAACCGCCGTGAGCTCCTGGACCTTTTCCCCCTCTTTCCCCTTAGTTTGCACGCTCTAGCACCGGTTTCCTCCGAGCCCGAAAGCTCCTCACCGCTGGCGGAGTCGTGGTCGCCGTTGTGGTGGCCCAAGCTTGATTCTGAGCACGCGGTCATGCTCGGGAGGGTTCCATGCAGCCTTAGGAGGCCGTAGTTGCCCTGTTCGAGCTCCGGCTCGATGAGCCCGTGCTTGTCTAAGCTCCAATAGCCGCCGTGCTCGTCGTCGGCGTCGATTCCGACCACCCCAGCTCCTCGGAGGTGTCGGGTGTGACGCGCGCGAGCAGGCCGAGCAGATCGGTGCCCTCCGCCATCCATTTGGTCGCTGGAGGAGGGTTTCCGACCCCCTCCGCCGTCCCTGACGTCGTCGGCGGCTCAACGCCGGCGAGTCAACCTATCTGACCGCCGGGGATTTGACCCCTGGGTCACTAGCAGGTGGGGCCGGGCCCTGCTAATCAAAGTTAATTAGCGAAATAATTAATTATTTTAATTAACCTAATTAGTCACTGACCAGTGGGCCTAGGAACTCTAATTAATTAGGTTTAGTTTTAGGTTTTTTAGTTAAGTGAGTGAGACACTGTCATGTGGACCCCACATGTCAGGTTTTACTCTGGCCTGGTCAGCCGACCAGCTGATGTCATGATGATGTCAGGCTGATGTCATAATTCTATTTTTCAGTTTAAAAATAATTCTAGAAATTGTTTAAAACTTTGAAAATTCATATAAATTAATCTGTAAATCAGATGAAAATAATTTATATATGAAAATTGATTAGAAAAATCCAATGAATCCAATGGTGCTATTTTCATGCATGTTAGAGAAACCTACATAGGTAAACATTGACATTTACTAATAGGTTAATATATGGAAATTGAAATGGAGAACAACTTTGAACCTATATTCAAATCCATTTCAAATCAAGTTGATCACTAGTTGCATTAGCTCATCCATAAATGCTACCATGTCATGATCATGCATCATATTGTTGCACTTGCGTGTATTGAGTATTCCTTATCTGCATTGCGGTAGGCCCTACTTCGGAGGATACCCCTGCATATCCCGACGAAGGGGAAAACCCCTCCGCTTCCCAGCAAGGCAAGCAAACCCCTTTGATCATTTTGATAAAATCCCACTCTCTCGCTCCTGCTCTTGTTTAATGCATTAGGACATTGATCACATGTCAGTCATACACGGTAGATGAACCTATTCTTCTGCATGGCCTGACCTTGTCACAGTAAATAGCTAATCCTTACAACCTAGCATACCTGGTAGATGCTTGAGCCATGATGTGCTTAGCTTACCTTGCCTGCTTTGCTTGCTATGCTTAGAGTATTGTCAGGTCTGTTTCATCTGGGTGATGAACTGGAGTGAAACAATGTTGCCCTAATGTGATATGATTAAGGTGAACTCGATTTGGTAAAAGGTAGCGATGAGAGGCTATGTAGGAGTACATAGCGGGGTGTCTCATCAGGACCATTAATAGGAACTGAGTTCCGTGTTTGTGATCCAAGACTAGCTACTACCACATGCTGGGCCCTGAAATGTGACCCCGCTCAACTTATCATTCGCTTAGTCCTTGGTCCAGGTATTGCAAGTAGTTTGTGGTGTTTATAGCATGCTGGAGGCCATGCATAGCGCTGACCCTAGGGGTGGGTTACGACGCGGTAGGCAGTGGCACGGTGTATCGAGGATCAACCGAATGGTGGGCTTGGAAACCCTATGCACATCATTTGGGGCCATAGCAGAAACTTCGGCCGGACTTCTGTGCGGGTTCAGTCTCAAATAGGCGGTACCCTGGACTAGAGGTCTTATGTGATTGACGGTCGTGGCCGACTCCCTCGCTGGGCTTCCGCTTGAAGGTTGCCGAGGTGCATGGTTTTATGAGCACACAGCGATAAGTGGCGAGAGCGTGTGTGAAGAGGTACACCCCTGCAGGGTTATGAAACTATTCAAATAGTCGCGTCCTCGGATATGGACTACTTGGAGATCTTACGCTGTTCATAGATAATCAAATGGATACTCACAAAAATATCAAGACAAGAGTGAGTACCGTGGATGGCACTCCCGTAGAAGACAGAAGTTATCTCATGGTTGTGTATTGTTGTGAAGTTAGTGGACTCGTGTGCGATAACTAAAATGTTAACAAAGAGTTAAACTTGATTAGTGTAGGTTAGCCATGAGTCAAAGCTGGCTTGCTGCATAAACTCCACCATCCTCCCTTGTTGATACATGAGCATAAATAGACTAGGTCTGTTTTAAAGACTTGCTGAGTACATTTGTACTCATGTTTGCTTAATAAATGTTACAGACGAACCCCAGGAACCATTAGGTGGTTTCTTTCTAGACGTCGATGTCGCCGAGTAGCTGGTGTCCCAACTACGATCTTGCCCGTGTGGTGGGTTGTATGATTAGTCAGGCCTTATACCCTTTTACGTTTCATTGTCTGTACCCAGATAGTTCTAAGTTTCCGCTGGCTTGTATGAACATGTTTGTATGAATTGTGTGTTGGGTCATGTGACCCCTGCCTATAAGAACAAATTATGCAAGACTCTTCCGAGTCTCTTAAATAAAAGTTGTGTTAATGTATGGTTATGTTGTGATGCCATAGTTGTATCTATGCATATCGAGCATGTCGTGCGTACGTCTGACGTGCAACGGTATGTATGGGATCCGACACCTAGTCATGTGCTTTTAGTAGTACTCTTTACGGGAAACTACCCCTTTGTGCTTCCATCGAGCCTTGGTAGCTTGTTACTGCTCTGAACACATTGGTTGACCGACATGTATCCTTCTTTGCTGCTGTGTCTGTCCCTTCGGGGAAATGTCTCGCAGTGTAATGGAGTCCCTGTAGCCTGCTATGACTCGTCTATGTGCAGTGTTGGCATTTATGTCACACGGCATAATGGAGTCCTTGTAGCTTGCTATGACTCGTCTACACACGCTTGAGATCGACACCTGCATTGTTGGGTTACGTATGCCTGTTTCCGTACGGATGTACCTCTTGGGTTCTATGACTAGTCATGTCGGCCCGGGTTCTTTGTCGTTTGATTGCCAGCGACATGTTCACATACGTGAGCCAAAAGACGCAAACGGTCCCGGCTAAGGTAAGGCTGCAGCCGTGGAGCTTACCGTGCATGAGGCTGCAAAGTGATGTGATATGTTACAGTCTGGATTCATATGACTTAGGATTGGGGTCCCGACAATGGAGAAAGCCGAAAACTGACTGTCATAATAAGTGAGAACCAGTCTGCAATCCGAGCCTAAGTGTGAAACTAAGAATTGATAGAGGTTACTCCGTGTCATACAAGGGGTTTGTACCTTCACAAACCTTGTGGTAAGCATCTCAAACCTAGGTTCATGTGAGTATCCCAAAGCATTGGGGGCTCGTCGCCAACCCCTGAATTCAAGCACCTAAGGCTAAGTGAAAGCACTAAAGCCACATAGTCCGATTGCCTCATTTCCCTCAAACACTACCGCCCCCGGGCACCAATATATTGGCTAAGGGTCACGGTGTGGAGGTCGAAACACCCCTTGTAGTGTCTACATGGGGGTTTAAGCCGACGACTGGCAACTTTCAGATCAAATGGCCACACATGAGTCAAAATAATATAAAGTACGATCCATTCGGGAAAATCATTATAAAGCAAAATTTTCTTAGGGCACATGATAATGCCCTCACTCATAAATTACATCTTTGGGGCACTAGGCCTCTATTGTCCGAGCACCCTCCAACGCGGCGAGGAAGTAAAGATTGGGACGCCTATTCTCCTCCCCAGGAGGCGGGGGCACGGTAGCCATCTCGAATGGCTTCACCCTTGGCCAGTGCATCATGGTCCTTGCAAAGGCCATCCAAGATCCTTCAATGCACACGAAGTGCTTCAGGACTTCAATTCGCGGCGCGACATTGCAAAGCTTCTGTACCAAGCCAAAATAGCTGCTCGCCATTAGCTGTGCAGGCCATGGCTAGATGCAGAAGTCCTTCAAGGCCAGCTCCACCATCCTGTGCAACTCCATTAGCTACTTAATTTGATAGCTGAGAAGGGGACGGGGCTCGGGGGTTTGAAATTGCGCCCAGAAAAGTCTCTGCTTAACATCCCCGTCTCGGGTCGTAAATTACTTGGTCGTGTTCGCTGCACTCCTCATGAGGTCCGTAAAGGCGCCTGAGGAACGCCACATCCGTGTAAGAAAGGTGAACCTGTTTCCACCAAAGGCACATTGCAATAATTACAGCTTACCATCCGCGATCATCCTGACTTGCCAAACTTCTTCTTCGAAGAACCGCCTATCTACATGGTCTGATTTGAGCTCGGAGGAAAGTATGGATAGCTCGGCCGCTTGGTCCTTGGTCTTTTGCTCCAGGGCCTCGCACTTAGTACTCACATCCTGGAGCTCCTGCTGCACCTCGTCCACTCGAGCTTCGTGCTTGCCGCTCTCAACCTTCAACGAGCTCAATTTGGCGGCCGCCTATTCGGCCACCATCTTCTGATAGGCGGCCTCCTGCTTGGCCTTCTTCATCTCGACCTTGAGGTTTACAACCTATGCATTTACGACTGCTGGTATAGTCAGAAGCAAGATCTCAGTAACAAAAGCCACAAATTCCAAACTAATGAGGAAAACAAGGGTCTTAGCAGTACCCCTCAAATTTACCTTGTGTCTCGTCTATCCGGTTGTGTAGACGATTAAGCTCTTCATGGAGCTCTTGAGTTTCTGGTTCAGCTCGGCCAGTTCCATGGCATTGGTGGCCACAGCTGAAGGCGAGGCCTACAAAACAACTTATGCATAAAAAAATATCCGAGCTATTGGGTCTTGGACCTTCTGCTAAAACAATCTCCTAAACTGTTATAGTTCTGGGGACCACAAACTGCTTTTGCATTATTCGTGCTTCTATGTTCTTTGAGCCTCGGGCAATTTTTCCAAACTTACCCATGGCTCGGGGGCTACTATACCTACAGGGAGTACATAACCTCACAAATAAATTTGTTCTTGTGAAAAGAATATTACATGGCTTACCTTGAAGCCCGCCACCAGACCATGATACGTCTCCAACGTATCTGTAATTTTGGCTTGTTCCATGTTGTTATATTATCATTCTTGGATGTTTTACAATCTTTTTATAACAACTTCATATCATTTTTTGGGACTAACCAATTGACATAGTGCCAAAGTGTCAGTTGGTGTTTTTGCTTGTTTTTTACTTCGTAGAAAATCAATACCAAACGGAGTCCAATCGCGACAAAACATTTTGGAGAATTTTTCTGGACTACAAGACACCGAATGGGCCAAAGAAGTGTCGGGGGAGTGGGCCGAGGAGACCACAACCCACCAAGGGGGCAGCATGCCTTGATGTGTTGTGCCCTCCTCGGGGCCCCTCTCCACCGCCTGTGATGCCTATAAATTCCCAAATATTCCTAAAACCCTATCGGAGTCGACGAAACACAATTCCGGCCGCCGCAAGTTCTAGAACCTCGAGATCCAATCTAAACACCATCACGGAGGGGTTCATCTTCCTCATAGGTTCCTCTCTGATGATTGATTCGTCTCCATCGTATCCACTTTTCCAAACTCGTTTGCCCTTGTTTTGGATTCTAATTTGCATGATTTGAATGGAACTAACCCGGACTGATGCTATTTTTAGCAGAATTGCCTTGGTGTTATTTTTGTGCAAAAATAAAAGTTCTAGGCTTGTCCTAGAAATTTACGGAGAATATTTTTGGATTTAATAAAAAATACTAGCACAAGAACCAACCAAAGGGGGGCCACCTACAGGCCACAAACCTGCTAGGCACGGCCACTCCCCTGGCCACACCTAGTAGGCTTGTGGGGCCCTTGTGGCTCCTCCGACCTTATCTCCATCTCCATGTAATCCTATTCATAGAGAAAAAATCAAGGAGAAGAGTTCATCGTGTTTCACAATACGGAGCCGCCGCCACCTCCTGTTCTCCACCAACCATCCTTCATCACCAATTCCATGATGCTCTCCACCGTTCCTTTTGCCTTTTGCTATTAATTCATTTAACACTACTCATAATTAACTGAAGGAGATCTTGAGAAACTACAGCAACAGTGTACACTACAGAGCAAGAAGTACTCACACGAAGTTACAAATAAATTGCCTCAAGCAGTAACCAAAAAATGTGTTCAAGCACTAACAGAAAGTTGCCTGACGAAGTAACATTACACTGATTGCATGTTCTTTCTCACTTGTTTGTCTGTCCACCTTTGATGCTGAACCTGAATCACCAAGTTGTGGTGGGGGCTTCTAGATTCCCTTAAAGAAGTGTAGTGTAGCGAGCATGATTACAACCTGAAATTAACAAGTTGTGATGTCATTCGGGTAGCTACAATGCACAAGGAAATCAATAAGAGATCTTCTGTAATCAGCTAAACTGACATGCTTGATGTGCAACACCATTTTTTAATAGTGATGCTTGTGATGAAACTTTCATGCTTGATGTGTAACTCCATTTGACAATAATTCATATGATTTGTATGATTATTTTTACTCCAATTTGAGTATATTTGAATTAGTGAAACATTTTCATTTAGCTTATTGTCATTCTTTTTTTGAAATCATCTTCCATCTTCACATCTTCAGGAGAACATGGATCTCCCAGACCTCAACTTCACTCCACCTGCAGAAGATGGTGATGAAATGGATGAAGATGTAGGAGATGAAATGGAAGGAGATTTAGGAGATGAAATGGAAGGAGATGCAGCTAACGAAATGGAAGGAGATGACATTGTTCAAGATCCAGGTACTTCTTTCATCATTTCATCACTTCATCATATCATCTCCTACTCATTTCATCTTTGTTGTATTTCTTGGTGCAGGTGTTGAGCAGGTTGCTAAAAGAAACAAAACACTCAATGACCAGCAAAAATTTGCTGCTTATGTAGCCATGCATACACTGTCTATGAGCAGAGGGGGAACTTTTAAGAGAACTGATACGCAAGACATTGCAAAAAAATTGGAGTAGGTGTTTGGAATATACAAAGAATTTGGAGGAAAGCAATGTATCAAATCAAACAAGGTCTAGAAGTGGATGTTTCCAATCAGAAAAAAGGAAATTGTGGAAGAAAGCCTAAGGACATTAACCTAGAACAAATCATAACAATTCCACTAAACGGGAGATCTACAATTAGGTCACTGGCTTGGCAATTGGGATGTAGCCCTACCACGCTCCATAGGAAGTTCATGCTAAACTTGATAAGGAGGCATACAAAGTGTGTGAAACCATCTCTGAAGGAAAAAAAATAAGAAGGATAGGATGAAATTTTGCTTATCAATGCTTGATGAGGCAACAACAACTACTGCAAGGCCTAAGTTCAAGACTATGCATAATGTTGTGCATATTGATGAGAAGTGGTTTAATATGACCAAGCGGAATAGAACTTATTATCTCCTAGATGGGGAGGAAGAGCCTACGAGGCCTATACATGGTAGTTGTATTGGCAAGGTGATGTTCTTGACAGCCATTGCTAGAACGAGGTGGGACAGTGAAGGAAATGTGACCTTCTCTGGAAAAATCGGTATCTGGCCATTTGTAAAAGAAGTTCCAGCTCAGAGGAGAAGTGACAATAGGCCTAAAGGTACAATAGAGACAAAGTCAATAAAAGTCGATAGAAAAGTAATGAGGGGGTACTTGATAGAGAAGGTCTTGCCAGCGATACAAGCGGTTTGGCCTGAAAGTGATGCTAGGAAGACCATCTACATACAGCAGGATAATGCTAAGCCACATATTTTGCCTGATGACCTAGAATTTTTAGCAGCTGTAGCAAAAACTGGACTTGACATCCAAATAATACAACAGCCTGCCAACAGTCCTGATTTGAACGCGCTTGACCTTGGATTCTTCAACTCATTGCAATCTCTGACAGACTGTTTAAGCCCTAAAAAACTACAAGACCTTATCAAAGGTGTGTTGGAGTAATTTGAAGGCTATGAGGTTTACAAGCTGAACAGAATTTTTCTAACTCTACAAGCTTGCATGATTGAGATCCTGAACAATGCAGGAGGCAATGGGTATAAAATACCCCATGTGAACAAGGAAAGACTAGAGAGTCTTGGGCAACTACCTCCAAGACTTTCATGCCCGCAAGAGGTTTATGCAAATGCCCTACACAACTTGGAGCTAATGGAGAGAGTTCAATGATGAGACTTGTGATGAGGCTAGTGATGCTTGTGATGAGGCTAGTGATGCTGGTGATGCTTTTGATGTGGCTCTATGACTTGTGATTCTAGAGATGTGGCTCTGATACTGGTGATGCTTCTTGTTGAGGCTGTGTTGCTTGTGTTGAGGCTCTGATGATCTTGTTGAGGATGTGTTGCTTGTGTTGAGGCTCTGATGATCTTGTTGAGGCTGTGTTGCTTGTGTTGAGGCTCTGATGATCTTGTTGAGCATGTGTTGCTTGTGTTGAGGCTAGTGATGCTCGTGATGAGGCTAGTGATGCATGTGATGAGGCTTTGATGATCTTGTTGAGGTTGTGTTGCTTGTGTTGAGGCTCTGATGATCTTGTTGAGCCTATGTTGCTTGTGTTGAGGCTAGTGATGCTTGTGATGAGGCTAGTCATGCATGTGATGAGGCTACTGATGCTTGTGATAAGGCTTTGATGCTTGATGTGTAACTCCATTTTGTAACTCCATTTGGCAATAATGCATATTTGAGTATGTTTTCACGGGCTTGTGTGGATTGCATCATTTGTATGATTATTTTTTACTCCTGTTTGAGTATATTTGAATTAGTGAAACAATATCATTTATATTTCACTTGATTTTATTTAACTGAAATTTTTCAGTTTAATTAATTAAAGGAAATTTTCATTCAGTTTTAATTAACCAGAAATACTCCATTTAATTTGGATGGAGTAGAAGAGAAAAATAAAGAAAATGGGAAAGAGAAGAGATAAAGAAGAGAGATAAGAGATGAACAGAGAAGGAAAGTTTCATTTAATTTAATTTGAAAGAAAAAGTTCAGTTAATTTTAATTGAAGAAAGAAAGTAGAGAGAAGAGAAGAGAGCTAGTGGAGGAAAAGACTTATGAGAAAGAGACAAGAGCTACTCCTACTCCTACTCATATTCCTATAGTTTTGATTTATTTGACATTAATTCAGTTTACACTGTTTTGATTTATTTGAACTACTAGAGGAGAAGAGAGAAGATAACTACTGGAGGAGAAGTGAGAGGTGAGAAGAGAGAAACTACAGCATGAGTACACTACTCCTAATTAATTGGAGAAGATCTTGAGCCTTTTGCCAAATAATCCAGCAATCTTTTTGACAATCTAATTTCTACTTCTAGCAAATGTGCTCATTAAATGGAGCAAATGTACTCACTAAATGGACAAAATGTGCTCAATAAATGGAACAATGACAACAACAAACAGTATCGTACTGTAATTTACTCCAATTCATATTGAACATCACTATACTGTAATTTACTCTAAAGAATTGACGACTCCTAAATTCAGTCATCAGTTTGTACCATCACTTGAAGCTTCTACTCCTAATCTCTCTTGAAGTTTGACAAGATTAGCTTGAAGGTAACTATAGCACAATAATTACAGTAATTATTTGAAAAATGATGATTTGCAGCAATTACAGTAATAATGCTTGAAGCTGGCCACCGCACTGTAATTATAGGAATGATTTGCAGCAAGTACTATAATGCTAAGAAATTCAGTCTTATCCCGGATGGTGCTAAGCAGCTGCACACAGTAATAATTATTTGAAGCAACACTGATGCTTGGAATGATTTGCACACACAAGCAAGCAAAAAATTCAAGCTTATGCCTGACGCAGGGAGCAGCAGTTGCACGCGGTAGCCGTCCAAATCAGGCACCAAATCATCAGAACCAAATCAGGCATGACCAGGGCTCTTCCTCCTCCTCGTGAGCAGCCATGCCGACCAGTTGCTGAGCTCTTTTTCTTGGCTCGTTCTCGATTCTGGCAGCGGCGGCCGACAGCAGGTGCAAGAGGGCCTGCGCCGCCGAGGTGCACAATCTCTCCGAGAACATGAAGGCATTGACAAGCCTCGTGCCCAACAGCAATCTCTCAGAGAGCATGTGTCGGGGAGAAGCAGCTGCACGTCGGGGACCTGCCGTTGCCCTGGACGTGCCTGTGAGGCCGGGTCACGGCGCCGCAGTACATCAGAGAAGAGGAAAGCAAATCAGGGATGGAGTAAGAAGAGGAGGAAAGGGGCGGATCGAACAGAGGGAGAGCAGCGTACTGCAGCTGCTGGCGTGCAGATCGAGCCGCCACACTTTGGATCCACCTCTGGAAAGTAAAAATGCAGTCTTGACAGGTGCGACGGCATGGGGGCGACGAAGAGGTGGCAACGCGGGCGACGGAGACAAGGGCCGATGGAGAGGAGTCGACGCGGGCGATGGCGACGGGGGCGACAGGGAGGAGGCGACGAGGGCGAGGGAGAGGCGACGGCGATGCGGTCGGCTGTGCGACTGAGCTGAGCGGCTGAGCGTGCAAAGAGTGGACGAGCGAGGGAGGTGGGAGGGTAGTTTAGGAAACAACCAAAATAATCGTTCAGTGCGAATTTTGTACTGAAAATCCCCAACGACAAATAAATCGGTACAGAGGGAGTAGATAATTCTTTCTGATGAGGTTGATTAGTAAACTTGGATAAATTAAATTCATGAGACACATCACAAAAGCTTACCCTAACCTTCTCAGTAACACGATTAATTTCAACATTCACATTGTCCAAGAAAGGTCTACCAAATATAACGGGACAAAAATTATCTTGTTTTGAACCAAGTACTAAAAAATTAAAAGGATACTTGGCTTTTCCACACAAGACTTCGACATCTCTAACAATCCTAAGTGGTCAAATAGTATCACGATTTGCAAGTTTAATTGTGACATCAATATCTTCAATCTCACAGGGTGCTATGTCATGCATAATTTCTTGATACAATGTAAAACGAATAGCATTAACACTAGCACCAAGATCACACAAGCCATGGTAACAATGATCTCCAATTTTAGCTGAAACAATAGGCATGCCTACAACTGGTTTATTTTTATCTAATTCATCATGTTCGTTTCTAGCAGGTTTTGCAATTCTAGCAACTTCTCCACAAAAGTAGATAACCTGGCCCTCCATGTTATTAACTAAGAGATCTTTAACCATAGAAAACTTAGGCTCAACATTTTTTTGTTCAGAAGGTATAGGTGTCCTAACATGACATTTATTAACCACAATTGTTGCCTTAGCATGTTCTATAATTCTAACAAGGAAAGATGATTTCTCAATATAAGCAATAGGAACAATCGAATCATTGTGTCTAACAACTACTTCTTCCTTCTTAATTTTAATAGGTTCCTCTAATGGTTTTGCAATAGGGGGTGATATTGAAACCACTTCTCTTTGGGAATATCAACATGAGTAGCAAATGATTCACAGAAATTAGCTACTATCTTAGAGTCAAGGCCATATTTATTACTAAACTCGTGAAAAGCACTAGTTTCCATAAAGGATTAAACACAATCAAAGTTAAGCTTTATACCTGACTCCTTACCTTCGTCGAGTTCCCAATATTCATAGTTGCATTTAATTCTTTCAAGAATATCACATTTGAATTCAATAGTTTTATTCATATATTAACCAGTAGAAGAAGAATCTAGTAGTAATCGATCGTCATCAGAAAGTCGAGCATAAAAAATTTGTATAATCATTTCGCTTGAGAGCTCATGCTTTGGGTAGGTGTGCATCATGGATTTAAGCCTCCCTCAAGCTTGAGCGATGCTTTCTCCTTCACGAGGCCAGAAATTATATATATAGTTCCGGTTACAGTGGACTAGATGCATTGGGTAAAACTTCTGATGAAATTCAAGCTTCAAGCGATTCCAGTTCCATGATTCAATATCATCCAATAGCCTATACCACATTAATGATTTACCCTCAAAGATAAAGGGAAAACTTTCTTCTTAACTTTATACCTAGACAGTCATGCAAGCTTAAATAATCCATAAACCTCATCGATGGATATTAAATGGTAATCAGGATGAGTCGTACCATCATATGGATTAGATATCGGTCTTTCAATCATACCCGAAGGAATCTCATAAAAAATATTTTCAGTAGGTTCAGTAGTTTGAGGAACAATTTCCTCATCTTCAGTTCGGGGCGAAGATGCCCCTAACAAGCCACTCAAAGGGTGACCGTTCATAGTGACAAGCAACAGTAAATTTTAGCACATATAGAAAATGTTTCCTTACAAATTTCCACTTACCAAAGGCGCTTCACTCCCCGGCAACAGCGCTAGAAAAGAGTCTTGATGACCCACAAGTATAGGGGGTCAATAGTAGTCCTTTAGATAAGTAAGAGTGTTGAACCCCATGAGGAGCAGAAGGAAATGACAAGCGGATTTCAGCAAGGTATTCTCTGCAAGTGTTTTGAGTAACAATAATATATAGTTTTGTAACAAGATAATTCATAACAAGTGACAAGTGAAAATAGTAACAAATGTGCAACAAGCTATACTAATCCTTTTTGTAACAGAGGACATGCTTGAAAGTACTCTTATATTAAGCAAGTGCTCCCGAGGACACATGGGAATTTTTGTCTAGTCATATTCATCATGTTGAGTTCATTCGTGTTTGCTACTTTGATAATTTGATATGTGGGTGGACTGGTGCTAAGGTGTTTTTCTTACTTGAAATAATAACCCACTTATGATTACCCCCTCTCGCAAGCATCCGCAACTACGAAATAAGAATTAAGATAAATCTAACCATAGCATGAAACATGTGGATCCAAATTAGCCCCTTATGAAGCAAAGCATAAACTGGGGTTTAAGCTTCTGTCACTCTAGCAACCCATCATCTACTTGTTACTACACAATGAATTCCCTTAGGCCCATATAATGGTGAAGTGTCATGTAGTCGATGTTCATATGACATCACTAAGAGAAGAAACAACATACATATCATCAAAATATCAAACGCATATGAACTTCAGAGATTACTTATAACAAGACTTCTCCCATGTCCCCGAGAACAATAGTAACTACTCACAACTCATCAACATGTACAATATAAGAGGTGTGATAATAATAATTAAGGATTTGAACATAACTTATTGAACCAAGTAATCCAACAAGCATGAACTACAAGATGTAATCAACACAACTAGTAACTCATAGGTACCAATCTGAAGTTTTGAGACGAAGATTGAATACAAGAGATGAACTAGGGTTGGAGATGAGATGGTGCTGGTGAAGAGGTTGATGAAGATTGGTACTCCCACGAAGGAGGAAGCGTTCGTGATAACGATGGCTTCGATCTCCCCATCCCGGGGAGGAATTTCCCCGGTAAAATCTGACTACCGGAGTGCAAAAGGGCCTCTGCCCAGGTTTCCTCCTCGAGACGGTGGTGTGTCCTGAAAGGTTGCTTACGATTTTTTTCTAGGGTAAAACACACCATTAGGAGAAGGGGGCGTCGGAGCACCAGCAGGCCCCCCACAAGCCATCAGGGTGCGACCCAGGGGCGCCCTATTGGCTTGTGACCAACTGGTAGCCCCCCTCTCGTATATTTTTGGTCCCAAAATTCTTAAATAAATACTCTCCATGAAATTTCAGGTTATTTGGAGTGTGGTGATTTTTTGCCTTTTTCTCGGTTTTCTAGTTCAGAATTCCAGTTTCCAAATCTTTCCCTCCTTGTGGTGTACCGATACATATCCAACGTATCTATAATTTTTGCTTGTTCCATGCTGTTATATCATCATTCTTGGATGTTTTACAATCATTTTACTACAACTTTATATTATTTTTGGGACTAACCTATTAACCTAGAGCCCAGTGCCAGTTTCTGTTTTTTTCCTTGTTCTTGAGTTTTACAAAAAAGGAATATCAAACGGATTCCAAATGGAATAAAACTTTACGGTGATTTTTTGGACCAGAAGAGACCCACGGAGCATCGGAGTTGGGCCAGAAGACCCACGAGGCAGTCACAAGCCTCACGGGCACGGCCACCCCCCCTGGGCACGCCCTGCAGGCTTGTGACTCCCTCGTGGCCTATCTAGACTCGTTTCCACCGCCATAAATTCCTATAAATATACAGAACCCCAACGCAGAACCTAGATCAGGAGTTCCACCGCCGCAAGCCTCCAGAGCCACGAAAAACCAATCAGGAGCCCGTTTCGGCACCCTGCCGGAGGGGGAAACCATCACCGGAGGCCATCTTCATCATCGCGATGCTCTCCATGACGTGGAGGGAGTAGTTCACCCTCGGGGCTGAGGGTATGTACTGATAGCTATGTGTTTGATCTCTCTCCCTCTCTCGTGTTCTTGAGATAGCACGATCTTGATGTACCGCGAGCTTTATTACTATATATGAATCATATGGATTGTTTCCCCTCTCTATGTAGTTGTAATGAATAGAGTTTTCCCTTCGAAGTTTACTTATCGGATTGAGTCTTCAAGGATTTGAGAACACTTGATGTATGTCTTGCGATGGGATATATGTGGTGACAATGGGATGTTCTATTGATTCACTTGATGTATGTTTTGGTGATCAACTTGCGGGTTCCATGACCTTGGGAATCTATGCATATGGGTTGGCACACATTTTCGTCTTTACTTTCTGGTAGAAACTTTGGGGCACGCTTTGAAGTTTTTTGTGTTGGATTAATGAATCTGAAATTATGTGATGCATATTGTATAATCAAACCCACGGGTACTTGAGGTGAAACTGGGGTATCTAGGTGACATTAGGGTTTTGGTTGATGTGTACCTTAAGGTGTTATCTTAGTACGAATTCTAGGGCTGTTCTTGACACTTATAGGGATATCTCATAAGATTGATCAGAAAAGTTAACTTTGAAGTGGTTTCGTACCCTACAATAATTTCTACGTTAGTTCTCCACAATTTGTAACTTTGGAGTGAACTCTTTGTCGCACGTGAGGGATTTACATATGATTCAACTATGTTAGTATAGTTGAGGGAATTTGCACTAGTGAAAGTATGAACCCTAGGCCTTGTTTCTAAGTATTGCAATACCATTTTTGCTCACTTTTGTTACTAGTTACCTTGCTGCTTTTATATTTTCAGATTACAAAAACCTATATCTACCATCCATATTACACTTGTATCACCATCTCTTCGTCGAACTAGTGCACCTATACAATTTATGATTGTATTGGGTGTGTTGGGGACACAAGAGACTCTTTATTATTTGGTTGCAGGGTTGCTTGAGAGAGACCATCTTCATCCTACACCTCTCACGGATTGATAAACCTTAGTTCATCCACTTGATGGAAAATTGCTACTGTCCTACAAAACTCTACGCTTGGAGGCCCAACACGAGTCTACAAGAAGAAGGTTGTCTAGTAGATATCAAGCTCTTTTCTAGCGCCGTTGCCGGGAGGTGAGTGCTTGAAGGTATATCTTTAGATCTTGCAATCAAATCTTTTGGTTTCTTGTTTTTCACTAGTTTGGTTTTATAAAAGAAAACTACAAAAAATGGAATTGAGGTTGCCTCATATGCTTCATCTTTTTAATGTCTTTCGTGAAAATGATGGAAACGAAAATTGTGCTCAAGTATTAGAAGAAGAAGTTATTAAAATGTTTGGCACTAAATATTTGAATTATGAGAATGATAGTGATATTGTTAGTATGAATTCTCTGAATATTCATGATGCCAATGATATGCAAAGCCACAAGCTTGGGGATGCTATGTTTTATGAGGATGATATGTTTAGCCCCCCAAGTTTTGATGAGCAAAACTATTATGATTTTGACATGCCTCCTATCTATGATGATTATTGTGATTACATGTATGCTATAAAGAGTAATGGTAACCATGAAACTTTTCATCATGATTTTAATATTCAAAGTGGTTATGTCAATCAAGTATCTCATGATAGTTATTTTGTTGAGTTTGCTCCCACTATTTTGAATGAGAAGAAAATTGCTGATGTTGAGAGTGACAAATTTTCCATCATTGTGCATCATAAAAATAATGATTTATGTGCTTCTTATATTTTGTAATTTATTCATGATGATACTGAAAATTATTATGAGGGAGGAACATATGCTTGTAGGAATTCCAGTAATATCAAGTTTCCTCTCTATGTGTTCAAAGTTTTGAAGTTATGCTTGTTTTTCCTTTCTATGATAGATGATTCTTGTTCCCATAAATTGTTTGCTCAGAAATACCTATTAATAGGAAGTGGGTTATAATTAAATGTGCTTGTCATGAGATTCATGATGCTCTTTTGCATGTTTCAATTACTATTCCTATACGAGCATCATTGAAATCATCATGCCTAGCTAAAAGGCATTAAAGAAAAGCACTTGTTGGGAGATAACCCAACACTTTTCCTTTCGGTTTTTGTGTTTTAACATGATTAAGCTACTGTATTAATCATGTTTTGTGTCTTTTATTTCAATAAAGTGCCAAGTAAATCCTTTGGGATAGTGTGGATACTTGCTTGTTTGATTCTTTGCAAAAACAGATAGTTTTGCGTACGGTATATGAATTATATGATTTTATTGGAGAGTCAAAACATTCTTAAATTTTTACGCAACCTTTATGTGCAAATTCCTTCGATGTTCCTAATTTTTCAGAATTTTTAGAGTCAGGGAAGTTTGGTGATCATTCAGATATTTACAGACTGTTCTATTTTTGACAGATTCTGTTTTGCATGCATAGTTTGCTTGTTTCAAGTGTTCCTATAGATTATATTGAGTAATATAAATTGTTGGAATGATTTAATAAAGTAGGTATCATGTGGGAACAATTTATGAATCTTTTCTTGACAGTACCTAAGTGAATGATCTATATTTACTGCACTAACCCATCTCACGAAGTTCTGTTAAGTTTTGTGTGATTGAAGTTTTCAAGTTTTGGGTGAGACACCGATATGAGGAGAATAATGAGTGAAAATAAAATGAGCTTGGGTATTACCAAGTCACCCATAAGGTAATATTAAAGGAGGAATCAAGATCCCAAGCTTGGGGATGCCCCGGAAGTCATCCCCTCTTTCGTCTTCAACACTATCGGTATATCTTACTTGGAGATATATTTTTATTCATCACATAATATGATTTTTGCTTGGAGTGTCATTTTATTTTGTATATATATTTTAGGTGTTATTTATAATCATGTTTTTCAATAAAAAGTTCCAAGAATAGCCTTTAGGATGCTTGCATTGCATGTTTTGATATGTGCTGGGTAAAAACAGAAACTTCTGCTGTAGTGTTTGAATTTTCATATTTTACTGGAACATGGAAAGTTTCTGAAATTTTTACACATATGGTCATATAAATTTGAAAGAATGTCCTAAATTTTCATAATTGTTTGAGTTACATAAGTACACTTTTTTCAAAAATTTCTACAGACTATTCTGTTTAGACAGATTGTTGTCATAGTTTTTTTATCTACTTATCTTATAGTTTCCATAGCCTATATTGATAGATATAAATTGTGGAAATGATAGTATAATGTACCTAATGTTTGAAAATTATTATTAAACTTGTCTTGGAAGTACATAAAGAGTTGATTTATTATTATGTGTACTAACCTATCTCACGAGTTCTTTTTGAGTTTTGTCTGGATGAAGTTTTTGGCAATAGATGAAACCGGGATATGAGAGGATTGAGAGAGATACAAAAGATCAAGATTGGGGATGCCCAAGGCACCCCAAGTAAATATTTCAAGAAGTCTCAACCATCTAAGCTTGGGGATGCTACGCATCCCACCTCTCTCCATCAACAATTATCGGTTAGCCTATGTTGAGCCTAAATTTTTATTCGTTCACATGACGCGTTCTATTCTTGGAGTGCTATTTTTCTTTTGCTTGCTCTTTGAATAAAGTACTCAGATATGAAAATATTTATTGAGGGATAGAGAGTCTTCACATAGCTACTTAATTGTTTGACTACTCATTAATCTTCACTTATATCTTTTGAGAGTAGCTTGTCATTTGCTCATGTGCTTCATTTAAATTTGTCTAAGCTTGCCAAAAACAATGGAAATACATGAAAGTAGTCCCAATGTTATAGATATCCAAGGAGAATATAATAAAAACTTTCATGAACATCATTGGACATATTAAACTTGATTCTTTGTAATAGTTTTGAAACATGATGATAGAAATATGTGAGTCATGTTAGTGAGTAATTATGCTTAGTAAGAATATTGGTGTTAAGGTTTGTGATTCCCTATGCATGCATGGAAGTCAATAGTTATGCAATGAAGTTACATCCTACTTGTGGTGCATTATTCGGTGTTAATTATGACTCAATGCTCACTTATGTGATTTTTCGTTCCTCGGTTTGGTTGCTTCCCAATCTATTTGCTAGCCGTCATTTGTACTAAGTAGAAATACTACTTGTGCATCCAAAATCCTTAAACCAAGTTTTTCCTTATGAGTCCACCATACCTACCTATATGCAGTATTTCCATGCCGTTCCAAGCAAATTTGTATGTGCCATCGCTAAATCTTCAAAATGAATTTTCTCTTTTGTGTGCCCATACCGCTCATGAAACGGTGGGGAGTATCTAATATTTTTCCATGCTAGGTGTGTTATTCTCATGATATGTGTTGATTCACTATCATTCACGAGAAAGTGGCTGGTAACAGGGATTCCCAGTCCCGAAATAAAAAAATGCAAATAAATAAACAAAACTCCCCCAGGAATGTTGTTAATATGGACGGTACCCGTGGATTTGGCTTGCCGTGGAGTGTGATTGATTAGTGGAGGGGGGGTAAAAACTTTACTATTCTGTTTGGGAACCGCCTATAATGTATCTAGCATGGAAATTATTGTGAGCTACTTCGTCGTTTTCATTGACAGGAAAAGCATGCCACTCAAAATATTTCTCTCTATATATATAAACCTTGAGCTCTGGCACCTCTACAAATCCCTACTTCCCTCTACGGGGGGCCTATCTATTTACTTTATGCATTTTTTATTTTTACTTCTCTTATAAGCACGAACTAGGGGGCACTATGATTGTATTTGAGCATTGGGTGTAGCTAATATTTGAGTGTGTTTCATGAATGGATCAATGATTGAGCATGATGGGCTAGGGATAAATTTCTTTAGTGTTGACATTTTGAAAGACATGGTTGCTTGTTGACATGCTTGAGTATTGAAGTCATTATGTTAAAACTAGACTATTGCTTTGAATCATTTACAAGTCCAAATGTCCATGCTATGCATAGAAGAAAAGAATGTGGTGAACATGTTTGGCAGCATTCCACATCAAAAATTATGTTTTTATCATTTACCTACTCGAGGACGAGCAGGAATTATCTTGGGGATGTTGTTATATTATCATTCTTGGATGTTTTACAATCATTTTGCCACCACTTTATATTATTTTTGGGACTAACCTATTAACCTAGAGCCCAGTGCCAGTTTCTGTTTTTTCCTTGTTTTTGAGTTTTACAGAAAAGGAATATCAAACCGAGTCCAAACGGAATAAAAATGTACGGTGATTTTTTTTGGACCGGAAGAGACCCACGGAGCATCGAAGTTGGGCTAGAAGACCCACGAGGCAGTCACAAGCCTCAGGGGTGCGGCCACCCCCTAGGCGCGCCCTGCAGGCTTGTGAGTCCCTCATGGCCCATCCTGACTCGTTTCCACCACCATAAATTCAAATAAATATAGAAAACCCCAACGTAAAACATAGATCGGGAGTACCGCCACCACAAGCCTCCAGAGCCACGAAAAACCAATCGGGAGCCTGTTTCGGCACCCTGCCGGAGGGGGAAACCATCACCGGAGGCCATCTTCATCATCCCGACGCTCTCCATGACGAGGAGGGAGTAGTTCACCCTTGGGGATGAGGGTATGTACCAGTAGCTATGTGTTTGATCTCTCTCTCTCGTGTTCTTGAGATGGCACGATCTTGACGTACCGCGAGCTTTATTAATATAGATGAATCATATGGATTGTTTCCCCTCTTTATCTAGTTGTGATGAATAGAGTTTTCCCTTTGAACTTTACTTATCGGATTGAGTCTTTAAGGATTTGAGAACCCTTGATGTATGTCCTCCGATGGGATATCTGTGGTGACAATGGGATGTTCTATTGATTCACTTGATGTATTTTTTGGTGATCAACTCACGGGTTCCGTGACCTTGGGAATCTATGCATAGGGGTTGGCACACGTTTTTGTCTTGACTTTCCGGTAGAAACTTTGGGGCACTCTTTGAAGTTCTTTGTGTTGGATTAATGAATCTGAAATTATGGGATGCATATCGTATAATCAAACCCACGGGTACTCGAGGTGACATTGGGTATCTAGGTGACATTAGGGTTTTGGTTGATGTGTACCTTAAGGTGTTATCTTAGTACGAACTCTAGGGCTGTTCGTGACACTTATAGGGATAGCTCATAAGATTGACCGGAAAAGATAACTTTGAGGTGGTTTCGTACCCTACAATAATTTCTATGTTTGCTCTCTGCTATTTGTAACTTTGGAGTGAACTCTTTGTCGCACGTGAGGGATTTGCGTATGATTCAACTATGTTAGTATTGTTGAGAGAACTTGCACTAGTGAACCTAGGCCTTGTTTCTAGGAATTGCAATACCGTTTATGCTCACTTTTGTAACTAGTTACCTTGCTGTTTTTATATTTTCAGATTACAAAAACCTATATCTACCATCCATATTACACTTGTATCACCATCTCTTCGCCAAACTAGTGCACCTATACAACTTACCATTGTATTGGGTGTGTTGGGGACACAAGAGACTCTTTGTTATTTGGTTGAAGGGTTGCTTGAGAGAGACCATCTTCATCCTACACCTCTCACGGATTGATAAACCTTAGGTCATCCACTTGAGGGAAAATTGCTACTATCCTACAAAACTCTGCGCTTGGAGGCCCAACACGAGTCTACAAGAAGAAGGTTGTGTAGTAGACATCATGTACCTTGCATAATCAGAGAGAAAGAACATAAGAATTGTATGGTAATGGATAATAATGAACAAGAATAGCATGAATATTGAAGAGATGTCATGATGCAAAGTGGGCGTATCATGATGCATCATCCCCTCCTCTTCGGGGAAAAACCCAACGCAAATCGGAAGTAGCAGACATTGCCCGCACTATTGATTTGATCACATACCATGTAGACTATGAAGAGCAGAGGAGCAAAATCACTCTGAAGATGCTGAAGCCCTTTGATCTAAAAATCAAGAATCCTGAGCCGGCTACACCATCATCCTCCACAGCACATGTCGGCTCAGGTACCCCTGCCATGTCGGCTCCTCCTCAAGCTCCAAGCAATGATGATCACGACGAGCCTCTTGAATCCATGAATCAGATATTTAGGAGAGGATCTAATGGTGGTGAGGATACCGAGGCGGATGAGATGCAAGATCAAGTCCCCAAGCCGGTAGCAACAATCGAGGCATCAGCAGAGTAGCAAGAGAACACCAAGCTTAAGTCCACGACAATTTGGAGTAGGTGGGCTGGTGATACTCATGATCTGTGTTGGGTTTTCCATGAATAGGAACGGGTAATCGCAACACAAAGTGGGTAAGTATTTCCCTCAGTTATGAAACCAAGGTTTATCACACCAATAGGGATACCAATCCTTAACCGTCTTCAATGGCTGCACACAAAAGAACAAACAACTTGCACCCAACGCTGGCAAGAGGGTTGTCAATCCCCTTGATATTGTTATTTGCAAGCAAGTGAGTTGTTTAGATAATTGTAGACAATAGTAAAGTGCAAAATAAAATAAAAGGTAATAAATAACAATAATGTAAGGATAGCATTTGTGAATATATATAAGTGGATAGACCCAGGGGCCGTAGAGTTCTCTAGTGGCATCTCTCATAAGCAAAGCATACGATGGGTAAACAAATTACTGATGGGCAATTGATAGAAAAGCGAATAGTTATGCAATTTTCATGGCAATGATCATATGTATATAGGCATCACGTCCATAAGCAAATAGACTGACTCCTACCTGCATCTATTACTATTACTCCACCCATCGACCACTATCCAGCATGCATCTAGAGTATTAAGTAAATTAGAGTAATGCTTGGAGAACATTGACATGATGTAGACAAAGTAGATTCAATCAGTATGAATAAACCCCATCGTTTTATCCTTAGTAGCAGAAACACAAATATGCAACTTGTCCGCTTCTATCACTGGGATATACAAACCTACTACGACGCACCACTCCCACCAAAGAAATATCAATCTAGTTGGCCAAACTATCTCAATAGATCGGAGAGCATTATGAAGCTATGATGATCATGCAAACACTACTACAAAATAGGTTGTTAGTGGCGCACCTATTTTTTTCCATTAATGGCGCACTATAGGTGCGCCACTAGTAACAAATACTAATGGCGTACCTCTGGTGCGCCATTAGTATTGTAGGTAACAGTGGCGCACCTTGTAGTTCTCCATTACTATTGCTACAGGTACTCCACTGGTAACTTTTTTTTTGATATTTTTTGAATTTTGAAGGCGGGAAAATAGTAGTGGCGCACCGTCTAACCCCCACTGTGCGCCATTGCTATTTTTGAATTTTGAATTTGGATCTGGATCTAGATCTGGCTCATTTTTTGCCTTTTTTTGCTTGAATTTTTTCAAATTTCGTTCTTGACCTAGATCTGGTACGTTCTTTGTGCCGGGGGAGCTCCACATGTGGCCGGAAGTATAGGAGGAGGGAGGAGAGACCGTGAGGAGGAGAGGAAGGAGGAGAGACCGTGAGGATCAGGAGAAGAGAGAGGAGGAGGTCACCGGAGAGGAGGAGGAGGACCGTGAGCAGGAGAGGAAGGAGGAGCACCATGAGGAGGAGAGGAGGGAGGAGGAGGTCGCCGGAGGAGGAGCACCGTGAGGAGGAGAGAAGGGAGGAGGAGGTCGCCGGAGGAGGAGCACCGTGAGGAGGAGGTCATCGGAGGAGGAGCACCGTGAGGAGGAGGTCGCCGGAGAGTTGGAGATGGAGTGGAGGAGAGGAGGAGAAGAATGAAGGGGTAAGTGGCTGGCCGGCCCTTTTAAACTTCTGTCCCAACTTAGCAATGGCGCACCATGCACTGGTGCGCCATTGCTACTTTTTTGAATTATGAAGGCGGGAAAATAGTAGTGGTGCACCATGCACTAGTGCGCTATTTCTAATTTATTTATTTTTTGCATTTTTTTGAATTTTTTTGCCTCCAGATCTTAAAAGCATCGTAACTTTTTTCTGTTAGGTTTTTGAGGATTCTAGAAAATCGATAACGGGCGTAGCCGGTTGAATTCGGATGTAACTTTTTGAGTAGATGATTTTTCATATAAAAAACTTTTTCATCGGAGGTCGTATGCAAAAGTTACGGCCATTTTACCGAAACACGGCGGCCTTTTGCAAAAAAAATCAAAATTCATGTTTGTTAATTTTCCTAACAACTAGAAGACATAACACATGGGCATCTATTTTTTTGAATATTTTTTGAATCTTTTATCATTTTATTTTATTTTTTTAAAAACCTAAAAGGCGGTCCATCTGGGGGGTGTTTGTGTGTGAGATGTTAGTAATGGCGCACCCTCCCTGGTGCGCCATTGCTAACCCTAGCAATGGCGCACCAGGGAGGGTGCGCCATTACTAACCTCACACACACACATGGGCACACCCGCACCAGACATAGCAATGGCGCACCACACCTAGGTGCGCCACTGCTATGTAGCAGTGGCGCACCTAGGTGTGGTGCGCCATTGCTATGTCTGGTGGGGGGGTGGACCCAAAAAATAGCAATGGCGCACTGCTCATGTGGGGCACCATTAGTAAAAAAAATAGCAATGGCGCACCTGATTCTGGTGCGCCACTGCTATATAGCTGTGGCGCACCACCATCATGGTGCGCCACTAGTAGAGATATTGGGGATAAGCCTTTTTCTAGTAGTGAAATAAGAATCATAGTAATAAGATTTTACTGAAATACTTTTCATGAATAATCTGAACATAAACTCACAATTCATAGAATCCCAACAAACTCACCATACAAAGGTATTACATCGGATAGACCAAGGCAAAGATGCGATGAACATTTGTATTGAAGATCGAGAGAGAGAGAGAGAGAGAGAGAGAGAGATTGCCATCTAGATACTACCTACGGACCCATAGGTCTGTGGTGAACTACTCACACATCATGGTGAGGGCAGCAAGGTTGATGAAGAGCCCTCCATGATTGATCTCCTCTCTGGCAGGGTGCCGAAACGGAGGTGTAGATGGCCTCCCATCGCAACAAAGACTTGCGGCGGCGAAAAAAGTATTTCGAGAGCGCTTCTGGTGTTTTTAGGGTAGATGTGTATTTATAGGCTAGAGAACGGCGTCGGGAGAGGTACCAGGGGACCACTACATATCTGGCCGCCCCCTGGTGGCGCGGCCTGATATATGGTGGGGCCCTGATGCAGCTCTCGGCCTTCCTCCGAAACTTCTAAGTCTTGTATTTGTCTAGAAAAAATCTTCAAAAAGTTTCGTGGCAATTGGACTTCATTTGGTACTGTAACTCTGAAAAGGCAAAAACAAGTAGAAAACATCAACTGGCACTGGGTCAATAGGTTAGTGCTCAAAAATATTATAAATTGGTAAATAAATATCCAAAAAATATCCTAGAATGATAATATATTAGCATGGAACAATCAAAAATTATAGATACGTTGGAGACGTATCAGTCGGCTCACGACCCAACTATGCAGGGCATTTAGGCAGGAAAGTTTTATAGTGCATGCAAAAACATTTGTTATTTATCCCATAAGGGCTTGTAATAGGCATAGAAAATTGTGAAACAACTTTGAATTTTGTGCTCTTTCAACACTTACGCATGTTTGAGAGAAAACAGAAGAACCTCTCAAAAGGCCGGCTTATGCCTTGCTAGTCTTATTTGTTGCTCATATTCATAAGTCGCGTTCACATGACTTAACCGAGGTGATCAAACTCAAGTACATGCAGGGTCACACTGAGTCCTTGTAAAAAGGAATAGTAGGTGACTGATCAAAAACGTGCACAACCAGGTCATATTGGTGTGAGTAGCTTTAGTATTAGAAGGTAGATGAAACTGTAAGTCGACATAGATGTGTCGGGTCACAAGGGTTAGAACTAAACTTTGTAAGTTAACATCCCCCAAGTAACCATGTATAGACAATAAAAACACAGCGCACATGTAATATGTTATGATATGAAAGCCAAATATAAGGGAAAATTGTCTTTATTCAGTAATCATCATACGACATAGGAAATACAAGCTTTGAAAAAACTAAATATAAAACTATGTGTAATAACGACGTAGCAGAGCTATATTCCATGGCCGAGGTGATTCTTCCTTGGAGGTATGTGATTTGGTATGCTCACGTATGTTGATGAGGTAATAAGACATGTTGCCCAGATTCTTGCTGACAACAAAGGGTCCTTCCCATGGAGGGGATAGCTTCTGCATTCCTTTCTGTTTCTGAATCAAACGAAGCACTAAGTCACTGATACGTCTCAAACGTATCTATATTTTTTTATGATGGCATGCTATTATATTATCTATTTTGGATGTTTTATATGCATTAATATGCTATTTTATATTGTTTTTGGGACTAACCTATTAATCTAGAGCCAAGTGCCAGTTTCTATTTTTCCTTGTTTTTGAGTTTGGCAGATATGGAATATTAAACGGAGTCCAAACGGAATAAAACCTTCGAAAGAATTTTTTTCTGGAAGGAAACAAGTCCCAATCTTGGAGTCACTACTAGGGAAAATCTTATAGGTAGCCGCTTACTAGTAGCACAGGTTTATACCCCTCGCTACTGCTATTTACTAGTAGCGCGGGTTTATAACCCCCGCTACTGCTAAGTTGATAGTAGTAGCGCGGGTTTCTAACCGTCGCTACTACTAAGTGGTCTCTACCGTTCCCCCCTCCCCCAGGATAGGCCATAGTAGTAGCACGGGGTATAAATCCGTGCTACTACTAAGTTGATAGTAGTAGTGAGGGTTTATACCCCTCGCTACTACTAAGTAGTCTCTATAGTGTCCCCCGGGACATGCCATAGTAGTAGCGAGGGGTATAAACCCGCGCTACTACTAACTTGATAGTAGTAGCATGGGTTTATACCCCTTGCTACTACTAAGTACAAGGTAGGTGAAGTCCCCATATCCTCGGTTGAATCCCTCCTCTCTCCCTCACTCTCCCCCTCTCTCCATAGGCTCTCCTTCCCAAGAACACCTCCTCCTCCATGGCGCCCAACGAGGCAGCCTCTTCGTGTCACTGGCATCCAAGAGCTCACCCGTCTTCCCCCTTGCCTCCATGCATGCCACCAGGACGGAGCACCTCACTACCAGCGACCAGACCCGATGCGCCCTCCATCTCCTTCCTATCTTCCTTGATCTCCTTTCCCCTCTCTCTCCCTCTGGTTTTACTCACCTCCGTCTGCGCAGCCCCTTGTCACCCCGCCGTCGCACCACCAGGTCCTCGCTGGAGCACCCCGCCTTCCCCGCGGCTCGTCTCTGTCTCTCAACCTCGCCGGAGCACGCCTCGCGCCATCGCGCCATGGGAGCACGGATCTCCGCCCACCATCGCATCCTCCTCGTCTGGCCAGATTCAGTCTTGGGACGACTAGATCCGCCGCGCGCCGACCCTCCGGCCTCCTGCGCGACACCCCTCTGACCCTTCGGCGAGCCCTATCATTGCTGGATCGAACCATAGATAGCACGCACGAGATCGGGATTTTTTTTGGTTTTTGAAATTAATACTAGTAGCGCGGGTCACAGACGCGCTATAGATAGTTAGTAGTAGCGTGCGTGAAACCCACGCTACTACTAACACACGTACTAGTAGCATGGGATGCACGGCGCTACTACTACCAGTTAGCTGTAGCGTCGTAGTAGTAGCGCGGGTACCCATGCTACTACTAGGTGTTTAACCCACGCTACTACTAGGATTTTTCCTAGTAGTGAGTGCATGTCAGGGGAGGAGCCAGGGCGCCACAAGCCTGCTAGGTGCGGGGCCCCCTGGCCACGCCTAGCTGGCTTGTCGCCTCCTGGCAGGTCTCCTAACCCTAATTCTGGGCCTATAAATACCCAAATATTCCCCCAACATCAAAAACATCCACACAAATACTTTTCCACCGCCGAAAGCCTCCGTTCCCGAGAGATCCAATCTTGGAGCCTTTTCCGGTAATCTGTCGGAGGGGGCTTCGATCAAGGAGGGCATCTACATAAACTCCATTGCCCCTCCGATGATGCGTGAGTAGTCCACCACAGACCTACGGGTCCATAGCTAGTAGCTAGATGGCTTCTTCTCTCTCTTTGATCTTCAATACCATGTTCTTCATGATCTTCATGGAGATCAATCCGATGTAATCCTCTTTTGTGGTGTGTTTGTCAAGATCTGATGAATTGTGCGTTTATGTTCAGATTATCCATGAATCTTATTTGAATCTCCTCTAAATTCTTATTTGCATGATTTCATATCCTTGAAAGTCTCTTCGAGTTATTAGTTTGGTTTGGCCAACTAGATTGGTAATTCTTGCAATCGAAGAAGTGCTTGATTTTAGGTTCAATCTTGCGGTGTCGTCACCCAGTGACATAGTAGGGGTAGCGAGGCACGTACTGTATTGTTGCCATCAAGGGTAACAAGATGGGGTTTTCATCATATTGCTTGAGTTTATCCCTCTACATCATGTCAGCTTTCTTAATGCGTTACTCTGTTCTTCATGAACTTAATACTCTAGATGGAGGCACACTAGTAGAAAATAGACTTTTCATCCCGAGATTTAGTACCGGTCTGGTCACGAGCCGGTACTAAAGATGGTATTAGTACCGGTTCATGCCGGCTCCAACGGCTAGGAGCAGGGCGACCTTTAGTACCGGCTCATGAGGGATCTTTAGTAGCGGTTCGTGTCACGAGCCGGTACTAAAGGGGTCGTGGCAGGATTTTGGTCAGACCTAGGCCCCACGTGCCTCCTTAGTATCGGCTGGTGGCACGAGCTGGTACTAAAGGGCGACCTTTAGTACCAGTTGGTGTCACCAGCCGGTACTAAAGACTTCCTACATATATAGCTTCGTCCTCAGCCGGCTGAACATGCTCTCATTTCTCTATTTTCTCCCCTTCTTCTTGCTCGAAGCTGATCCTCCATTTTGCAAGGATTTGTCAAGATTGGAAGGCACCCCATCTATCCAAGTGTTCACAAAGGTTAGCAACTTTGCCCCTTCATTTCTCATTGCTAGATTAGCTTGTGTTATGCTCAAAGATATATGTGATTTCTGGGTTTTAGCTAGGTTTTGGAGGAATGATCATTATGTGGGAGTTTATTTGATTTATATGCAATTTGAGCTCAAATTAACTTGTTAGGTTGCATATATGTAGGTGTGGTTTATTTGGTGCGCCTTCCCATCGATCCCCGTCCTAACCACCGTCGATCGTCCGCACCGTCTCGTCGCGGCACCGCCCACCCTTGGTGAGCCTCTTGTTCTTCTTAAAACCTTTTTGTTAAAAAAATATTTGTATGATTTAGATAGCTGCGTGTAAGATTTACTTACTTGTATTATTGTTAGTTATTCTATAGTGTCATGGTTATGGTATCAGCCCACGTCGGCCCTCGTCCAGTCTATGATTCAGATGTGGTATGTCATTATCTTCTATAACTATTTCACACATCATCTAATGTCTATGACAATTAATAATGCCACCAAATTGACGTAGATGTTTTTATCTATAGGAAGTAGTTGAACCAAGAATTCCAACCGACTATGCAATTCTGTTCAAGAAATTAACACAAGCTGGAAAAGAAATTGATCATTTAAAAGAAAACTTGAAAAGAACTGAAGATGAGAAGATGGGATTGGAGTTGCATGTTGTTGATATCGTCGATGATCACAAGAACAAGATGGCTGGAATACGCTTGAAGCTTAGAAAGATTAGAAAATATGCCATTGATAAAGAGGCTTGGTATCATTATGCCGTTGGCTCAATTGTTACTTTAGTTGCGATTATGATCGCATTTGTTGTTGCATTTACATGTTTTAGATAGTTGTATGTTGTTTTATGAGATGTATGTATGAACTCTAAGTATCTATTATTTGTAGTAATAACATTTGGTCAATGCTAGATCTACTTTTGGTTGTAATTGTGATGATTAAGTTGTATTAATTTGGTCACTTCGATGTTGTGTAGTGAACATGAGCCGGCAATGGATGTACGATGACCGACTAAGTCCAGGGTTTCTTAATGGCCTGCATGATTTTATTCGTGTGGCTGAGGCAAACAAGAAGAATGGTTTCATGTGTTGTCCTTGTCGTGACTGTAAGAATGATAGGAATTACTCTACCTCAAAAACCCTTCACTACCATCTGCTGAAGTCCGGTTTCATGTCCGGCTATAGTTGTTGGACCAAGCACGGAGAAAGAGGGGTTATAATGGAAGACAATGAAGAATAAGAGGATGATGACAACTGTCCTTTCGCTGATACAACAATGGGGGAAGCTGAAGAAGAAGCATCAATGGGGGAAGCTGAAGAAGAGGTATCAGATGAGCCCGCTGATGATTTGGGTCGGGTCATTGCTGATGCAAAGAGAAACTGCAAAAGTGACAAGGAGAGGTTGAAGTTGAAACGCATGTTAGAGGATCACAAGAAATTATTGTATCCAAATTGTGAAGATGACCAGAAAAAGCTGGGTACCACGCTGGAATTGCTGCAATGGAAGGCGAAGAATGGTGTAACTGACAAGGGATTTCAAGAATTGCTGATAATGGTAAAGAAGATGCTTCCAAAGGATAACGAATTGCCTGAAAGTACGTACGAAGCAAAGAAGGTTGTCTGCCCTCTAGGATTAGAGGTGCAGAAGATACATGCATGCCCTAATGACTGCATCCTCTACCACGGTGAGGAGTACGAGAATTTGAATGCATGCCCGATATGCGGTGCACTACGCTATAAGATCCCCCGCGATGACCCTGGTGATGTGGAGGGTGAACACCACAGGAAGAGGGTTCCTGCCAAGGTGATGTGGTATGCTCCTATAATACCACGGTTGAAACGTTTGTTCCAAAACAAAGAGCATGCCAAGTTGTTACGATGGCACAAAGAAGAACGTAAGAAATACAGGATGTTGAGAGCACCCGCTGATGGGTCGCAGTGGAGAAAAATCGAGAGGGAGTTCGAGGAATTTGCAGATGACGCAACAAACTTATGGTTTGGTCTTAGTACAGACGGCATGAATCCTTTTGGGGAGCAGAGCTCCAGTCACAGCACCTGGCCCGTGACTTTATGTATCTACAACCTTCCTCCTTGGTTGTGCATGAAGCGGAAGTTCATTATGATGCCAGTGCTCATCCAAGGCCCTAAACAACCCGGCAACGACATTGATGTATACCTAAGGCCACTAGTTGATGAACTTCTACAGTTGTGGAAAAAACAAGGTGTACGTGTGTGGGACGTGCACACACAAAAGGAAATTGACCTACGAGCGTTGTTGTTTGTAACCATCAATGATTGTCCTGCTCTTAGTAACCTTTCAGGACATACAAACAGGGGATACAATGCATGCACGCATTGTTTAGATGATACTAAAAGTATATATTTGGATAAATGTAAGAAGAATGTGTACCTGGGACATCGTCGATTTCTACCGATCAAGCATATCTTAAGAAAGGCAGGCGACCATTTCAAAGATGAGCCAGATAACCGGAAGAATCCTGGCCTCCGTACTGGTGAATATATATTTGATATGGTCAAGGATTTACAGGTAATCTTTGGAAAGGGTCATGGCGGACAATCTGAATGGCACAAACGGACACGCACCCATGTGGAAGAAGAAATCTATATTTTGGGAACTTGAATATTGGAAAGCCCTAGAGGTCTACAATGCAATCGACGTGATGCATGTGATGAAGAATATTTGTGTGAACCTGCTAGGCTTCTTGGGCATGTATGGAAAGACAAAAGATACACCGGAGGCATGGGAGGACAAGCAAAGAATTAACAAAAAAGACGGCATGCCTCCAAAGAGTATCAAGGTCCTGCCAGCTACGCTCTTACGAAAGAAGAGAAGGAAATCTTTTTTGAATGCCTGCTCAGTATCAAGGTCCCGTCTGGCTTCTCGTCAAATATAAAGGGAATAATAAATATGGCAGAGAAAAAAATTCAAAATCTAAAGTCTCATGACTGCCACGTGATTATGACGCAATTACTTTCGGTTGCACTTAGGGGGCTTCTACTGGAAAATGTTTGATTAGCCATTGTGAAGCTATGCGCATTCCTCAATGCAATTTATCAGAAGGTAATCGATCCAGAAATCCTACCAAGGTTACAGAATGACCTGGTCCAATGTCTTGTCAGTTTCGAGTTGGTGTTCCCTCCATCCTTATTCAATATTATGACACACATTCTAGTTCACCTAGTCGAAGAGATTAACATTCTCGGTCCTGTATTTCTACACAATATGTTCCCCTTCGAGAGGTTCATGGGAGTCTTAAAGAAATATGTTCATAACCGTGCTAGGCCAGAAGGAAGCATCGCCAAGGGATATGGAACAGAGGAGGTTATTGAGTTTTGTGTTGACTTTTTTCCTGACATTAAGCCGATTGGTCTTCCTGAATCGCGGCATGAGGGGAGACTGGGTGGAAAAGGCACATTAGGAAAGAAAGAAGCAATAAATATGGACGGGCATTCTTTCACTCAAGCACACTACACGGTTCTACAAAATTCCACATTGGTGACTCCATATGTGGAGGAACACAAGGATATTGTACGGTCCAAGAACCCGGAGCAGTCTGACCCCTGGATTGAACGTAAACACATGGAGACTTTTGCCGGTTGGTTGCAAACAAAGCTCATCAATGACAACAATGTTCTAGATGAATTGTACTGGTTGTCCAAGACACCAAGTTTGACTATAACGACTTTCAAAGGGTACGAGATAAATGGGAATACATTATACACGATCCCCCAGGATAAAAAGAGCACCAACCAAAACAGTGGTGTCCGCTATGATGCAACAAACTTTGAAGACACATATTATGGTTACATAGAGGAGATATGGGAACTTGACTATGGACCTGATCTTAAGGTCCCTTTGTTTCGGTGCAAATGGGTCAAATATACTGGAGGCGGGGTACAGGTAGACCCGCGGTACGGAATGACAATAGTGGATCTCAACAATCTTGGATACACAGACAACTCATTCGTCCTAGCCAATGATGTGGCTCAGGTTTTCTATGTGAAGGACATGTCTAGCAAACCGAGGAGAAAAAAAGATAAGGAAGCGAATACATCATACGATGCCAAAGCGCCACATAGTTCTTTCAAGGAAGAGAAACATTGTGGGAGTGGAGGACAAGACAGACATGTCAGAAGATTATGAAAAGTTTCATGAAATCCCTCCCTTCAGAGTGAAGACTGGCCCAAGCATCATGTTAAATGATGAAGATTATCCATGGTTACGGCACAATCATAAGAAAGGGACAAGCACACAGAAAAAGTCTTACACCGCGAGATCCCACTCTGGGATGTGACTGGCTTCACCGTCATCACTTTCTATATATGTGAAGGACATGCATGCATTTCCTAGCATGGTATCTTTGTAACAGTTTGTACACGAAGTGCATCCAGATTGTACAGCTACTTAACTCTTTAGAAGTTGCTATGTGGGTGAAATTATGATGTCATGCCAAGTTACAACCTTTTTAGAGTTCATTTGTAATGTTTTTCAAACTCAGGGTCATTTAGCTCAAAATAAATCATTAAATAAATGGGAAATATCAAATGAAGTCAGAAAGGGTTGAAAATTGATGATGTGCCTTTGAATGGTGCATATTGAACACACAAAAAGTATGGAGTTAAAATAAGTTATTAAAAATGAAATCCCTTTGTAATAGATGCGTTTTCGTCTGAAACCCTCATACTTCTTATGAGATTGTCCAATTTGTACACGAAGTGCATCCAGTTTTTGCCATAACCCTCTCAACTCTTTAGAAGTTGCTATGTGGGTGAAATTATGATGTCATGCCAAGTTACAACCTTTTTAGAGTTCATTTGTAATGCTTTTCAAACTCAGGGTCATTTAGCTCAAAATAAATCATTAAATGCATGGAAAATAACAAATGAATTCAAAAAGGGTTGAAAATTGATGATGTGCCTTTGAATGGTGCGTATTGAACACACAAAAAGTATGGAGTTAAAATAAGTTATTAAAAATGAAATCCCTTTGTAATAGATGAGTTTTCGTCTGAAACCCTCATACTTCTTATGAGATTGTCCAATTTGTACATGAAGTGCATCCAGTTTTTGCCGTAACCCTCTCAACTCTTTAAAAGTTGCTATGTGGGTGAAATTAGGATGTCATGCCAAGTTACAACCTTTTTAGAGTTCATTTGTAATGCTTTTAAAACTCATGGTCATTTAGCTCAAAATAAATCATTAAATGCATGGAAAATATCAAATGAAGTCAGAAAGGGTTGAAAATTGATGATGTGCCTTTGAATGGTGCATATTGAACATACAAAAAGTATGGAGTTAAAATAAGTTATTAAAAATGAAATCCCTTTGTAATAGATGAGTTTTCGTCCGAAACCCTCATACTTCTTATGAGATTGTCCAATTTGTACACGAAGTGCATCCATTTTTTGCCGTAACCCTCTCAACTCTTTAGAAGTTGCTATGTGGGTGAAATTAGGATGTCATGCCAAGTTACAACCTTTTTAGAGTTCATTTGTAATGCTTTTCAAGCTCGATATATGACATTTCAATGCCATTTAATCAAATTGTCGTATACAGCAGTTGAAGTTGTTCAAACATGCACGGAAATGGCATAAACATATTCTATATATTTTTCCAATATTTTTTCATATATTATTTATTTCCATTGGAGTCATACATTTTTTCTATGATTTTCTAAAGTTTAGGGGTTTTTCTATAAACAATAACTAATAATTAATTCAAAAAGCCTTTAGTACCGGTGCGAGCCACGCGCCGGTACTAAAGGTCCACCGCCCCCATGCGTTTTTGGGGAGGATCTTTAGTACCGATGCGAGCCACGCACCGGTACTAAAGGGTACCCACGGTATAAATAGGTCCTCTTCGTCCCGGGCAGTGCCACGCACCGGAACGTGAATTTCTACCGCCGCCAGGCTGCCGAAATCCACCGTCACCGGAGCCGTGCCCTCACTGTCGACCTCGTCGGAATCCTGCCCTCGCCCTGACCCCGGCGACCTCGCCATGCCTCCCTCCTCTACTTCCTCGCCCCTCGCCCTCGTCCCCGGCGACCCCGGCGACCTCGGCCTCGTCCCCAACTCCGGCCGGCGACCTCGCTCTTGTCCCCAACTCTGGCCGGCGAGCTCGCCCTCGTCCCCAACTCCGGCGACCTCGCCCTCGTCCGCTGTGAGCCCTCGTGTGACTTAGTTCCTTAGTTTAGTTTAATTAGATTTTGTTTAGTTAAGTTTAATTAGTTTCTTAGTTTCTTAGTTTTAGTTTAATTAGATTTTGTTTGGTTAAGTTTAATTAGTTTCTTAGTTTCATTTACGTTATTTGGGCACTTCTATATTTGTCATGTATATGTACAGATTTTTTTCTTTAGTTTTAGTTTAATTAGATTTTGTTTAGTTTAGTTTTAGTTTAGATTTTGTTTAGTTTAGGTTTGGTTTAGGTTTAATTTAGTTTAGGTTTAGTTTAGTATAGGTTTAGTTTAGTTTAGATTTAGTTTAGGTTTATTTTAGTTTAGGTTTAGTTTAGTTTTAGTTTAGATTTAATTTAGTTTAGATTTTGTTTAGTTTAGGTTTAGTTTGGGTTTAATATAGTTTAGTTTAGGTTTAGTTTTTTTTAGATTTAGTTTAGGTTTAATTTAGTTTAGGTTTAGTTTAGGTTTAGTTTAGATTTAATTTAGTTTAGATTTTGTTTAGTTTAGATTTAGTTTAGGTTTAATTTAGTTTAGGTTTAGTTTAGTTTAGGTTTAGTTTAGTTTAGATTTTGTTTAGGTTTAATTTAGTTTAGGTTTACTTTAGTTTTAGGTTTAATTTAGTTTGGATCGTAATGCGTGTGTGACTTTCGGTCTGTCGTTGCTCCTTGTGTGACTTTCATGCATGTGTGTTCTTGATGGAGGAATCCTGACTGTTGTCGTGGGGGCGCCTCGTCTTTCTTATCTTCTTTGCGATATACTCGTCGGTATAACGCGCAAGAAGAGAAGAGAAGAGGTATCCATCACCGATGGTCGAACTATTACTGTGAGAGAGTGTCCACCAACATATATATACCACCATATCAGTGTGAGAGAGAGCGGACCAACACACCATGAGATATGTGAGTTATTTAAGGAAAGCATCGACAGACCGATAGTCACACACGCAATTAGGATCCAAAGTGTGCCGTAATTCTTGATTTTGCTAGATGCATGCTAAGTGTTAATTTTGCTAAGTTTTATTTCATTTGTTTTCATAATTAAGTGTTTCTTGTCGACGTCGACGATGCCGATCCCGCATCCTCGTTGTCGAGTCGCCAGAGGAGGTCACTTGCTTGATCCAAGGGGCCCTATCAGGGAGTGGGCTCTGCCGGGCTGGTACTGGGAGGTGCTGCCTTCCGGGCGGCGCAGCTTGGTGAGGAGCTAGCCCGTCATCGACCCGGAGGTTCTGTGGTGGCGGCCGCATGGGCCACGGATGATTCAGAGGCTTGAGTCCCCCGCGAAGGTGGTACAGTACCATGTCAGCAAGGAGAACGAGCACGTCCGTTAGTACATGGCAGCTTTGGAGGCCAGGTCCGACAATACCTGGCAGATTCTTCAGGGATCTCACTAGAGCTATGTTCTTGTGATGGTTCCTTCTCTTTGGGTGTCCACCGCCTGCCTTGATATCCGCCGGGCGCTAGGGTTCTAGCTAGATCGATATATTAGCTACTATGTATATATATATTATGATGTATTAGCTAGATCGATGGATTAGCCGATGTATTGAAAATTATCCGAGATTATGAGATGAAATCTTTTGTAAGAACTACTATATATATGTATTCGATGATGCAATTAATTAACTATCAGTTATTTTGCTTCTTGAAAGCATGCTAATTTGAATACTTATTTGCTTTATCTATATTATTATGGATTAGTTATTAAGCTATGGACAATACCGGCAGAGCTCATGAAGAGGACATCTTTGACATGATATGTTGCTCCGAAAACCCAGCGGACCTTCCAAGTGAATCACATGATGATGACGGATCACAATATCTGAACGATTACGGTGATGGATGTGAGGCCGAGGAAGAACAACTTATGTTCCAGAATCCGGAACAACCAATGTCCGGCGAGGTATATATATACACATATTAGCTTCTGGTGATCATTACATGTGTATTAATTGATTTGTATATATATATATTAAAAAATATTTCCTATTTTAATTATTAGCCCTCCGGATCGAGCAAATCTAGTAGAAATGTACGAGGCGGTGCCAAAATATTGGACGGCAACGTAAAGCTCAATCTTGATGCTTTCAAACATAATGGCGAACTGACTCACCCTGAAGCCAATGCCAAGACATTTGTGCGTCAATGCGGAGTGGTTGTTAGGGACGGAGTCCCCGATCACAATGCATGAATGGATTCAGCCAAATGAACCAAAACCAAAAATGAATTATGTCGATACAAGAATTAAAGATGCCCTTTGGCAAGAGCTCATGGAGCATTTCACCCTACCAGATTCTCTCTCGGAGCGTCAAAGGAACAAAGTCAAGGAGTTTTCTCTCCATAAGATGGTCGGCTCATTCTAGACTTGGAAGAAAATATTATGGACCGAGTACAACGCTAGAGGCAAGAAGGCGCCCGAATTCAAAGGAATATACGAGAAGGTAAAGAATCACTGGGACGCATTTATCGAGTACAAGACATCGGTAGCTGCTATGGAGAAGTCGGCAAAGAATAAGATAAATGCTGAGAAAAAAGTATCACCATAAACTAGGGATAGGTGGATACAAGTCAGCCATTCCTAAGTGGGATGCATTAGAGAATAAGATGCTTGCTTAAGGGATCACTCCAGTAACATACAACTGGCCCAAGAGGTGACGGAATTGGTTTTTTGCGCATGGGGGAAAGTTGGACCCAGCAACAGGGAAGATTATTGCACTGGCCGGTCTGAAGCATGCTTCGGATGAGTTGATTGAAGCAATAAAAGCTGCCCGAGAAGGACGGTTTCACCCCGATAGAGAGAACGACGAGCTTACATGCGCCCTCGGGAATGTCGAACACGGAGGACGAACACGAGGCGTGGGCGTTGTCCTGTGGTACGAGGGGTTTGTGGGATGGCAGGACAGTTATAGAAGTCGTTCGAGAAAAAAGAAGGTGGAAGCAGACCGACTTTCAAAGTTGGAACAGATGTACGAGCAGCAACAGCTGCAGATACAGGAACTGACCCAGCAAAGGGAAACTCCGCAGCAGGAGGCAGGGGAACCCGTCCCATCTACACTGCCGAAAAGCAGCGTGGGTTCCACGGGGGCATCGCTGGGTCACACCCCCGTGGATGATATCACCGAGAAGACATCTTGTGAGCTAATCCAGAAAGTGAAGAACATAACCGTGCGGGTCGCGACGGGCTATGCTTTACCAAATACACCTGATGTTCGTTGGCATTGCAATCCGGTTCCAGCTGGGTATGCTCGTGTTGCGGTGGACGCAATAGAGCCAGGATATGATGAACTATTGCTTGACATTGCTGGAGGTGAGGGGGAGTCCACACTGGCAGAAGTCGGCCGTCATCTCATTCTATGGAGTAAGGACTGCATCGTCTTTCCACACTCGGCACCAAGGGCACCGGCTCCTCCGAGTATCGATGTCCAGCGCGAGGGATCCCAGCCAGAGGCATCGCAGCGCGAGCAGTCCTCCCCACCTCACCGGCAGTCCTCCCCACCTCGAGCTCCCCCGTAGTCCTCCCCACCTCGAGAGGCGTCCCACCACGCCAACAGTCCCCCCCATGCCATGAGCAGTCCTCCCAACCTCGGGACGGAGCACGACGCGAGTCCATATCATCGACATCGATCTCCGCCGCATGAGCCGACTCCACCCCGGCAGCGGTCCCGCCAACAGGGCTCCCAAAAGAGAAAGGCCACCAGCAGCCCTCTTCGGAAGAAAGCAAAGAAGAAACCCGAGCCTCCGGCCAAAAGGAAGCTGCCTTACGACATGACACCAGAGGAAAACAAAATTGAAAGTGATCATGAAGTGAAAGCCTTTTTGCGAAGAAGACCATGCCCCCAAAGGAGGTAATACCCAAGGAAGTGCAAAAGCACTTTATGGAACACTTTATTGATCGACCCCCGGCATATGTCGAGCGTATGCCGACAGACTATGAGCGACACATTCAGAAGGCAAGTGAGCAGAGAAGTCGCCCCAGCCCAAGGAAGAAGTCGGGAAGTACGGCATCAACTAGCGGGAAACCAGTTCCCCAGCTCGGAGAACAATCCAAGAAATCGATCTCTCCGCTCAAGGTGAGTACCAATCCAGGGAAGCGACCGATCCAACCAGTCGACGTGCAAGGCAACCTAATCGACCTCGAAGAAGTAGAGGCTGCAGGTCTCACTCTTGGCCAAATCCTTGGCACCGAGGAAATCCGCGGGTATGGTGCAACTGAGTACGCAATGCAATATGCCATCGGAAAACCACTTGTCACCCCCGAGCAGTACAAGGAACTACCAACTGCGATGCGACGGTTACATGATTGGTACATCCGTCAAATAAAGCGAGGGGAGAAGGCGGTCATGGTCAAAGTAAGGAAAGATCACTACGTCAATGCATGTGACATTTGTGTTGAATTCTCAGAACTTTTCCAATTATACCACATGGACTCTGTCAACAAAACTCTCATCAGTTGTTATTGTCTGTAAGTGATTTATATCTTTAATAATTTAAGTCTCTAGCTAAGATATCGTTCATTGGCTTATCCTTACTATATATGTTCTTTTCTACACTACTATGCAGGTTGAAGATGTGGGAATTGAAACAAGAGGGAATTGATGACATTGGGTTCATCGACCCAAGTACCGTTAATGGTCATGTGGTAAAACATTATGCCAAGGACATAGAAAATACCTTCGAAAATTTTCTAGAGGAGGCAGTAATGAGTACCAAATCTACTATAATATTTCCTTACAACATGGGGTGAGTGTTTACTCTCTTTTGTATACTACAAATTCTATTTTTGCCTACTAGCTCGCTGTCAAGTGTAGTTGATGAGTTATATGCATGTCTGCTTAATTATGTAAACTTCTGCGCAGAGACCACTATATCCTCCTAAATATTATCCTCGCGGATGGACTTGTTCAAGTGTATGACTCACTAGATGCACCAGAACAATCATACATGGACTTGTATTTTATGATAGAACGGTAATTTCAATCTTTATCGACCTCGCTTTCTTTCATTATTTCCTGATATCAAAAGTAATTATAATAACTCTTTCGTTCTTTTTCTTGTCGTGTAGTGTTTGGAAAAAGATGATAGAAAAAAACCATCACGGTCGTCAATGGAAACCGAAGCTGAAGTGGAAAAAGATGCAGGTAATTAAGTAGTACTACTAGGTCTGCGCATCTCTTTAATTCTAGTTTCAATACCATTATCATGCTTGATTATTAATTATCTTACTGAATTCTATTCTTTTGCAAAGTGCGTGAAGCAGCCACAGGGGACAAATTTATGTGGATACTTCCTTTGCGAGAAAATTCGCATCCAGACCGAAGGCCGTATACATCATAGAGGAGCACGTGAAAGACAACTCCAGCTTTGGCAGATGTTGTCGAAGCTCTCACACGAGAAACACTTTGTAGCACTTCAAGAGTAATTTGCGGCATTTCTTCTTCAACATGTCATTGATGTAAACGGAGAGCACTATTACTTACCACCGTCTCAATAGTGCCAGCAAATCAGTAGTAGAAAACTGAGATTTCATCCGGAGCACTAGCTAGCTAGTCCCAGCCAGGTTTTGGGCATTAAGTTACAAATCCAAAATATATGGATGCGTAATTCCATTTGTATATATACTATGTATGAGATATTGTATATTATATTACATATATATATGCATCAACTTGTGTAATTAATGTTTACAGTATGTAGCACCGTAAAATAAATTTGAAATGAATGGAAAACACAATAAATAGAGAGGAAAACTAAAACCTAATTAAAAGCGAAAATAAAAAACCAGAACACTTAGTACCGGTTGGTATCACCAACCGGTACTAAAGGTCCTCCACCACCAGCCCACGTAGGCAGCCACGTGGTGGGCCTTTAGTACCGGTCCATGGGCCAACTGGTACTAAAGGTCAAAACCTTTAGTCCTGACCCTTTAGTACCGGTTGGGGAACCGGTACTAAAGGCCCATCCCGACCGGGACTAAAAATCGACTTTCTACTAGTGGCAGGAGTCGGTCGATGTGTGGAGTAATAGTAGTAGACGCAGAATTGTTTTGGTCTACTTGTCACGGACGTGATGCCTATATGCATGATCATTGCCTTGGATAACTACATGATTGTTCGCTTTTCTATCAATTGCTTGACAGTAATTTGTTTACCCACCATGATATTTGCCTTCAAGAGAGAAGCCTCTAGTGAAACCTATGGCCCCTGGGTCTATTTTCCATCATATATTTACAGATCTATACCTTGCTGCAATTTATTTATCTTTTACTTTCCGCACTCGTTTACATCTATCTCTTTCAGATCTAATCCTTGCAAATAATCGTGAAGGGATTACAACCCCTTTATAGCGTTGGGTGCAAGAGTTTGATTGTTTGTGTAGGTGCAACCATTGGTGACTTGCTTGTTCCTCCTACTGGATTGATACCTTGGTTCTCCACAACTGAGGGAAATACTTATCTACTTTGCCGCATCACCCTTTCCTCTTCGAGGGAAAACCAATGCAAGCTCAAGAGGTAGCAAGAAGGATTTCTAGCACCGTTGCCGGGGAGGATACACATCAAGCCTACCAAGTACTCATCACAAACTCATCTCTCGCATTTACATTATTTTCCATTTGCCTCTTGTTTTCCTCTCCCCCACTTCACCAATTTGTCGTTTTATTCGCCCTCTCTTTTTCTTTTGTCTTTTTCTCGTCAGATCTCTTATTTGCTATGTTTGCTTGTGTTGCCATGTGCTTTCTATTTGTTTGCATCTTCGCTTGCTAAAACTCTGTTGATATGGATCCTCATCCACTTGCTAATCTTTTCAAAAGGCCAAATTATGATGAACCAATTGCTAGTGAGTTGAGTACACTTGATTACCTTTATGAAGTTTTGTTTGAAAATCATGAATTTGAAAATTTTGATGAAGTGTTGAAAGAAGAAATTTGTAAGGAGATTCATGGTAGTTCCTTGAATGAAAAGTGTGATTGCCATGTTGTTAGTATAAATTTTCTGAATATCCATGATGCTAATGTATGCAAGACCACAAGCTTGGGGATGCTATGATTGTTGAATATGATATTCTTTGTTCCCCAAGTTTTTATGATGACACGTATGCTATAATTGATGATGGAAATAATGCTTTATTTGATAGTTATATAGTGAAATTCTTTCATGATGCTACTAAAACTTATTATGAGGGAGGAACATATGCTTGTAGGAATTTCAATGATATCAAGTTTCCTCTCTATGTGTTCAAAGTTTTGAAGTTATGCTTGTTTTGCCTTCCTATGCTAGTTGATTCTTGCTCCCATAAATTGTTTGATCAAAAAATCCCTATGCATAGGAAATTGGTTAGACTTAAATGTGCTTTTTATGAGATTCATCATGCTTTTTTGCTTTTATGTGAGCATCATTGAAATCATTATGCCTAGCTAGGGGCGTTAAACAATAGCTCTTGTTGGGAGGCAACCCAATTTTATTTTTCTGTCCTATTTTTTGCTTCTATTTTTGAGTTTTTCCCATAATATTACTTCTGTATTAATTGTGTTTTGGTGTTTTAATTAGTGTTTGAGCCAAGTAAAACCTTTGGGGTGATTTATGGTAGTGGTTGATTTGATCTTGCTGAAAAACAGAAACTTTTGTGCCCAGTCCAGGAATTTTCTAATTTTTCAGAGTGTCGAATTGATCCGAAATTTTTACACAAGATTTATATATAAATTTATCAAGTTGTCTATTTTTCAGCGGTTTTTTATTTACATAAGTATACGAAGTTTTCAGTTTTCTACACACTGTTCTGTTTTTGACAGATTCTGTTTTCTTTGAGTTGTTTGCCTATTTTGATGAATCTATGGATTGTAACATGTGGTATGAGCCATGGAGAAGCTATTTTACAGTAGGTATAACACCAATATAAATAAATAATGAGTTCATAGCAGTACCTAAAGTGGTGATTTATTTTCTTATACTAACGGATCTCACGAGTTTTCTGTTAAGTTTTGTGTTGTGAAGTTTTCAAGTTTTCGTTAAAGATTTGATGGACTATGGAATAAGGAGTGGCAAGAGCCTAAGCTTGGAGATGCCCTGGAAGGCATACCCTCTTTTGTCTTCAATCCATTGGTAAATTTACTTGAGGCTATATTTTTATTCACCACATGATATGTGTTTTGCTTGGAGCGTCTTGTATGATATGAGTCTTAGCTTGTTAGTTTGCCACAATCATCCTTGGTGAACACATATTTTGAGAGAGACATGTTGAATCGTGAATTTATTAGAATACTCTATGTGCTTCACTTATATCTTTTGAGTTGGGCAATTTTGCTCTATGTGCTTCACTTATATCTTTTAGAGCACGGTGGTGTTTGCGTTTTTATAGAGATACTTGAACTCTCGTACCTCACTTATATTATTTTGAGATTTTCTAAAACAGCATGGTAATTGGTCTAGGTTATGAATTTAGTCCTAATATGATAGGCATCCAAAAGGGATATAATAAAAACTTCCATATTAAGTGCATTGAGTATTTATGAGAAGTTTGGTTCCTTGCATAAAGTTTTGAGATATAAAGATGGTAATGTTAAGAGACATGTTAGGAAGTAAACTGTAATTTGGTAAAAATACGTGTGTAAAGGTTTGTGATTCCCCTAGAATGCACGTATGGTGAACTGTTATGTAAGGAAGTCGGAGCATGACTTGTTTATAGATTGTCGACCTTTGTGTGACGGTCGGGGGCACGTGATGGTTAACTCCTACCAACCTCCCCCCTAGGAGCATGCGTTTAATGCCTTGCTTCAATGACTAATAGACTTTTGCAATAAGTATGTGAGTTCTTTATGACTAATGTTGAGTCCATGGATTATACGCACTCTCACCCTTCCACTTTTGCTAGCCTTTCTAGAACAACGCAACTTTCGTCGGTACCCCATACACCTTCCTCAAAACAGCCACCATATACCTTCCTCAAAACATTCACCATATACCTTCCTCAAAACAGCCACCATATATCTTTCCTCAAAATAGCCACCATACCTACCTATTATGGCCTTTCCATATCCATTCCGAGACATATTCCCATGCAATTTCCACCGTTTCCTTTTATGACTTGCACCATCACTTCCATATTGCATATAGAGTCATATTTTGTCATAGGTATCGAGTTGTAATTTTCTTTTGAGTTGTAAGTAAATAAAAGTGTGATGATTATAATTATTAGAGCATGTCCCATGTGAGGAAAGGATGATGGAAGCTATGATTCCCTCACAAGTGGGGATGAGATTCCGGACTTTATGAAAAATAAAAGAGGCCAACGAAGCCCAAACAAAAAAATGAATAAAAGAGGACTTAGATGCCCACATAAAAAACAGAGAAAAGAGAGAAGGGACATTGCTACTACCTCTTTCCACACTTGTGCTTCAAAGTAGCACCATGATCTTCATAATAGAGAGTATCCTATTTTGTTACTTTCATATAGCTAGTGGAATTTTTTCATGATGCGTGTCCACTTAGTTTCCTTTTGAGCTTTCATACACTTATAGCTCTAGTGCATCCATTGCATTGCAATCCCTACTCACTCACATTGATATCTATTGATGGGCATCTCCATAGCCCATTGATATGCCTAGTTGATTTGAGACTATCTTCTCCCTTTCCTTGATAACCTCCACCATATTCTATTCCACCTATAGTGCTATATCCATGGCTCGCGCTCATGTATTGCGTGAGAGTTGAAAAAGTTTGAGAAAATATAGGCGTGAAAACAATTGCTTGACTTTTCATCGGGGTTGTGCATGATATAAATACTTTGTGTGGGGAAGATGGAGCATAGCCAGACCATATGATATTGTAGGTATAACTTTCTTTTGCCATTATATTTTAAAGAGATACAATTGCTTTGCTAGTATGCTTAAAATGTTATTGTTTCTATATCAGTATTAAGCTTTTGTTTTGAGTCTTACGGATCTGAATATTCATGCCACAATAAATAATATTAGTTGGATAAATATGTAAGGTAGCACTCGACATCAAAAATTCTGTTTTTTATCATTTACCTACTCGAGGACGAGCAAGAATTAAGCTTGGGGATGCTGATACGTCTCCAATGTATCTATAATTTTTTATGATGGCATGCTATTATATTATATGTTTTGGATGTTTTATATGCATTAATATGCTATTTATATTATTTTTGGGACTAACCTATTAATCTAGAGCCAAGTGCCAGTTTCTGTTTTTCCTTGTTTTTGAGTTTTGTAGATATGGAATATTAAATGGAGTCCAAACGGAATAAAACCTTCGGAAGGAATTTTTCTAGAAGGAAACAAGTCATCCAAGCTTGGAGTGCCCGTCAGGGGAGGAGCTAGGGTGCCACAAGCGTGCTAGGCGTGGAGCCCCCTGGTCACGCCTAGCAGGCTTGTCGCCTCCTGGAAGGTCCCCTAACCCTAATTCTTGGCCTATAAATACCCAAATATTCCCCCAACATCAAAAAGAGCCATGCAAATACTTTTCCTCTACCGGAAGCCTCCGTTCCCAAGAGATCCAATCTTGAAGCCTTTTTCGGTAATCTGTCAAAGGGGGCTTCGATCATGGAGGGCATCTACATCAACTCCATTTCCACCACAGACCTACGGGGCCATAGCTAGTAGCTACATGGCTTCTTCTTCTCTCTTTGATCTTCAATACCATGTTCTACATGATCTTCATGGAGATCTATCTGATGTAATCCTCTTTTGTGGTGTGTTTGTCAAGATCTGATGAATTGTGAGTTTATGTTCATATTATCCATGAATATTATTTGAATCTCCTCTGAATTCTTATTTGCATGATTTCATATCCTTGCAAGTCTCTTTGAGTTATTGGTTTGGTTTGGCCAACTAGATTGGTAATTATTGCAATGGGAGAAGTGCTTGGTTTTGGGTTCAATCTTGTGGTGTCCTCACGCAGTGACATAGTAGGGGTAGCGAGGCATGTCAAGGGTAACAAGATGGATTTTTCATCATATTGCTTGAGTTTATCCCTCTACATCATGTCATATTTCTTAATGCGTTACTCTGTTCTTCATGAACTTAATACTCTAGATGCAGGCAGGAGTCGGTCGATGTGTGGAGTAATAGTAGTAGATGCAGAATCGTTTCGGTCTACTTGTCACGGACGTGATGCCTATATGCATGATCATTGCCTTGGATAACTACATGACTATTCTCTTTTCTATCAATTGCTTGACAGTAATTTGTTTACCCACCATGATATTTGCCTTCAAGAGAGAAACCTCTAGTGAAACCTATGGCCCCGGGTCTATTTTCCATCATATATTTGTAGATCTATACCTTGCTGCAATTTATTTATCTTTTACTTTCCGCACTCGTTTACATCTATCTCTTTCATATATAATCCTTGCAAATAACCGTGAAGGGATTAACAACCCCTTTATAGCGTTGGGTGCAAGAGTTTGATTGTTTGTGTAGTTGCAACCATTGGTGACTTGCTTGTTCCTCCTACTGGATTGATACCTTGGTTCTCAACAACTGAGGGAAATACTTATCTATTTTGCTGCATCACCCTTTCCTCTTCAAGGGAAAACCAATGCAAGCTCAAGAGGTAGCAGTCACCCTCCTGAAAAGTATGAGTACGGACTCTACGGCTATGATAGTGGTGTTGTTCTTGTTGATATATTGCTTATCTTGATGCTACAAGATCGCGTGCCTCTTCAAGGGTGTCTTGTCGAGCTGCCTCATTATCAATCTCAATGTAAGCAGCTACCCTTGGCGAGTCATGTTAGACATCACTTGGTAATACAACTTCTGCATCATAGACCATGAAGAAAGGTGTAAAAACAGTCGAGCGGTTGGGAGTAGTCCATATACCCCATAAAACAGCTAGGAGTTCTTCAACCCAGCAACCTAGTGTGCGTTCAAGAGGCACCTTGAGTCTGGGCTTGATATCTTTGAGCAATTCCTGATTTGCATGTCCAGCTTGTCTGTTCGACTGTGGATCTACACCATATGATTTTCCTCTAAGAAAGAGAAAACACTCCGTCCCTATCCTACGGTTGGCGATCTTGATTTGAGTAATGAGTCGCCGAGACATGAATGTGATATGGGTCGTATCCCGCACCTCCCTTGATTTCATGTGAAATCCATCCTAAAAACATGACTTAGATTGGCGTAAAGAACAAGATGAATGTGGCATTATGTCTATTAGGATGGTGATGAGCACTAGTAGAAAACAGACCTTTCGTCCGCCTCATTAGTCCCGGTCCGGTTTTGAACCTGCACTAATGTGCACATTTGTCCCGGTTCATGACGGGCATCATTAGTATCGGTTCGTTCCGGACCTTTAGTCCCGGTTCGTGCCAAACCGGCACTAAAGGTGTGGTGGCAGGATGGCGTCAGCCTGGGGCCCCACGAAAACCTTTAGTCTCGGTTGGTGGCTCCAACCGCGACTATAGGCTAACCTTTAGTCACGGTTGGAGCCACCAACCGGGACTAAAGGTACCTTTATTTGAACCCTTTGGCCAGCCCGAGCACACTCCTCTCTGTTCTTCCCCTTTCCTATCCTCTCTGTTCTTCCCCTTTCCTCTCCTCTATGTTCTTCCCCTTTCCTCTCCTCTCTGTTCTTCCTCTCTTCCTCGAGCTCATCCTCCATTTTTGCCAAAATTTGTCAAGATTTGGAGACACCCCATCCATCCAAGTGTTCACAAAGGTTAGCAACTTTGTCCTTTCATCTCTCATTGCTAGATTAGCTCTTGCAATCCTTATAAGTATAGTAATTTGTGGGTTCTAGTTTATATGTGGTAGTTTATTTGATTTATGCAATCTGAGCTCAAATTAACTTCTTACTTTGCATTTGTAGGTGTGGTTTACTTAGTGCCTTCCCGTCCCCATCCTAACCACTGTCGATCACCCGCACCGTCCCGTCGCCGGCACCACCTTGGTGAGCCTCTTGTTCTTATCCTTTTTATAAAAAAACATGTTTGTAAGATTTAGTTAGTTACTTGTATAGTTTTCCTACCTATATGGTTGTTTGTTATACATAGTGGTATGGTTTTGTAATCCGTCCCCGTTGGCCCTCGTCCGGTTTATGATTCGGATGTGGTATATACTCTCTTTTATAACTCTTTATTGCATTTCGTGTTTATGACAATTATGCCCATCAAGTTGACATAGATATTTTTATCTAGGAGGTATGTAAACCGGAGATTCCAACCGATGTAGATATTCTTGTCAAGAAGTTAATTTTAGTTGAAAAAGAAAACAAGTATTTGAAAGAAAAATTGAAAAGTGTTTGAAGAAGAGAAGATGAAACTCGAGTTGTATGTTGCCAATTTCGTCGATGATCACAAGATCAACATGGGTGCAATGCGCTTGAAGATTAGAAAATTTGAAAGATATGCCATTGATAGTGAGGCTTGGTATCACTATGTTGTTGGATCAATTGTTACCTTAGTTGTGATGTTGATTGCATTTTTTGTTGCATTTAAATGCTTTAGCTAGAGAGTTTGTATGTTGTTTTACGAAAACAAGTGTGTATGAACTTTATGTACGAACTTGTATTAATTTGGTCTTTTCGGTGTTGTGTAATGAAGATGAGCCGGCAATGGATGTACGACGACCGATGCTCTCCCCAGTTCATTAATAGTGTGCATACTTTTCTAGTTGCGGCTGAGGCAAACAAGCGGCCGGATGGTTTTATGTATTTTCCATGTGCTGGCTGTAAGAATGATCGAAATTACTCTAACTCAGGAACCATTCACGTCCACCTGTTTGAGTCCGGTTTCATGTCCGGCTATAACTGTTGGACCAAGCACGGAGAAAGAGGGGTCCTAACAGAAGAGAATGAAGAAGAAGAGGATGACGAGAGCTATCCTAGCCATGGGTTCCATGAATATGATGGTACAACAATGGGAGAAGAAGCTGAGCCGGCAATGTGGGAAGGAGCTGAAGAAGAGGCATCAGATGAGCCCACTGATGATCTTGGTCGGGCCATTGCCGATGCAAAGAGAAACCGCGCAAGTGAAAAGGAGAAGATGAAGTTGCAGTGCATTTTAGAGGATCATAAAAAAGGGTTGTACCCAAATTGTGAATATGAAAAGAAAAGGTTGGGTACCACACTGGAATTGCTGCAATGGAAGGCAGAGAATGGTGTATCTCACAAGGCATTTCAAAAGTTGCTGATAATGTTAAAGAAGAAGCTACCAAAGGACAATGAATTGCCAGAGAGTACGTACGAAGCAAAGTAGGATGTCTGCCCTCTAGGATTAGAGGTGGAGAAAATACATGCATGCCCTAATGACTGCATCCTCTCCCACGGTGAGTACGAGGATTTGAATGCATGCCCAGTATGCTGTGCATTGTGCTATAAGATCGGCCATGATGACCCTGGTGATGTTGAGAACGAGCGCCCCAGGTAGAAGATTCCTGCCAAGCTAATGTGGTATGCTCCTATAATACCACGGTTGAAACATTTTTTCCAAACAAAGAGCATGCCAAGTTGATGCGATGGCACAACGAAGACCGTAAGAAATACGGGAAGTTGAGAGTGCCCGCTGACGGATCACAGTGGACAAAAATCGAGAGAAAGTGGAAGGACTTTGCAAAGGACGCACGGAACATATGGTTTGGTTTAAGTGCAGATGGCATTAATCCTTTTGGAGAGCAGAACATCAATCATAGCACATGGCATGTGACTCTATGTATCTATAACCTTCCTCCTTGGTTGTGCATGAAGCAGAAGTTCATTATGATGCCAGTGCTCATACAAGGCCCCAAGCAACCCGGCAGCGACATTGATGTGTACCTAAGGCCATTGGTTGAAGAACTTTTACAGCTGTGGAATGGAAAAGGTGTACGTGCATGCGATGTGAAAGACCGGGAGGAATTTGACCTACATGTGTTGTTGTTTGTAACCATCAATGATTGGCCTGCTCTCAGTAACCTTTCAGGACACACAAACAAGGGATACCATGCATGCACGCACTATTTAGATGATACCGACAGTATATATTTGGATAAATGTAAGAAGAATGTGTATGTGGGGCATCATCAATTTCTTCAGAGCAGGCATCCCATAAGAAAGAAAGGCAAACATTTCAAAGGTGAGGCAGATCACCGGAAGAAGCCTCACCACCGTACGGGTGACATACTTGATATGGTCAAGGATTTAAAAGTAATCTTTGGCAAGGGTCCTGGCGCACAATCTGTTCTGAATGATGCTGACAAACGCGCACCCATGTGGAAGAAGAAATCTATATTTTGGGACCTACCCTATTGGAAAGACCTCGAGGTCCGCTCTGCAATCAATGTGATGCACGTGACGAAGAATCCTTGCGTGAACCTGCTAGGCTTCTTGGGTGTGTATGGGAAGACAAAAGATACGTCGGAGGCACGGGAGGACCAGCAATGTATGCACGGAGAAGACGACATGGATCCAAAGCAGTTTCAGGGTCATGCCAGCCACGCTCTTACCAAAGAAGAGAAGGAAATCTTCTTCGAATGTCTGCTCAGTATGAAGGTCCCGTCTGGCTTCTCGTCGAATATAAAGGGAATAATAAATATGGCAAAGAAAAAGTTTTAGAACCTAAAGTCTCATGACTGACACGTGATTATGACACAACTGCTTCCGGTTGCATTGAGGGGGCTTCTACCGAAAAACGTTCGATTAGCCATTGTGAATCTATGTGCATTCTTGAATGCAATCTCTCAGAAGGTAATCGATCCAGAAATCCTACCAAGGTTAAAGAATGATTTGGTGCCATTTCTTGTCAGTTTCAAGTTGGTGTTCCCACCATCGTTCTTCAATATCATGACGCACGTCCTAGTTCACCGCTATGTCTCCAATGTATCTACTTTTCCAAACTCTTTTGGCCTTGTTTTGGACTCTAATTTGCATGATTTGAATGGAACTAACCCGGACCGACGCTGTTTTCAGCAGAATTGCCTTGGTGTTATTTTTGTGCAGAAATAATAGTTCTCGGATTGACCTGAAAATTTATGGAGAATATTTTTTGAATTAATAAAAAATTCTGGCAAAAGAATCAAGTTCAAGGGGCCCACCACCTGGCCACAGGCCTGGTGGGCGTGCCCACCCCTCTAGGGCGCGCCGGGCAGGCTTGTGGACCCCCTGCTACTCCTCCGACCTCGTTTCCACTTCTATATATTCCTATTCGAGGAAACAAATCAGAGAGAAGAGTTCATTGCATTTCACGATACGAAGCCGCCTTCGCCTCCTGTTCTTCCTTGGGAGACCTGATCTGGAGTCCGTTTTGGGCTCCAGAGAGGGGAAATTGACGCCTTTGTCATCACCAACCATCCTTCATCACCAATTCCATGATGCTCTCCACCGTTCGTGAGTAATCTCATCGTAGGCTTGCTGGACGGTGATGGGTTTTATGGGATTTATCATGTAATTGAATTAGTTTTATTAGGGTTTGATCCCTAGTATCAACTATGTTTTGAGATTGATGTTGCTATAACTTTGCTATGCTTAATGCTTGTCACTAGGGCCCGAGTGCCATGATTTCAGATCTAAACCTATTATGTTTTCATGAATATATATGTGTTCTTGATCATATCTTGCAAGTTGTAGACACCTATTTCGAGTTATGATCCGCATCCCCCAGGGTGACAATAACGGGGATTCTTTCTGGTGATTACTGTAGTTTGAGGAGTTCATGTATTCACTGAGTGCTAATGCTTTGGTCCGATTCTCTATTAAAAGGAGGCCTTAATATCCCTTAGTTTCCGATAGGACTCCCTGCCACGGGAGGGTAGGACAAAATATGTCATGCAAGTTCTTTTCCATAAGCACGTATGACTATATATGGAATACATGCCTACATTACATTGATGAATTGGAGCTAGTTCTTTGTCACCCTATGTTATAATTGTTGCATGATGAATGCCATCTGACATAATTATCCATCACTGATCCGTTGCCTACGAGTTTTCCATATATTGAGTTTTGCCCAATTACTTTTCCGTTGCTACTATTACAAACACTACAAACTGCTACTATCACTTTGCCACCATTACCGTTACTACCATATTACTTTGCTACTGAATACTTTGCTGCATATATTAAGTCTTTCAGGTGTGGTTGAATTGACAACTCAGCTGCTAATACTCAAGAATATTCTTTGGCTCCCCTTGTGTCGAATCAATAAATTTGGGTTGAATACTCTACCCTCGAAAACTGTTGCGATCCCCTATACTTGTGGGTTATCATTCACCTAGTCGAGGAGATTGCCATTCTAGGTCATGTATTTCTACACAATATGTTCCCCTTTGAGAGGTCCATGGGAGTCTTAAAGAAATATGTTCATAATTGTGTTAGGCTAGAAGGAAGCATCTCCAAGGGCCATGAAACAAAGGAGGTCATTGAGTTTTGTGTTGACTTTATTCCTGACATCAAGCCGATTGGTGTTCCTGAATCGCGGCCTGAGGGCAGACTGGGTGGAAAAGGCATGCTAGGAAAGAATTCACTAATATGCTGGGACGGGCATTCTTTGGCGCAAGCACACTACACAGTTCTACAAAGTTCCGCCTTGGTGGCTCCGTATATCGAGCAACACAAGAATATTCTATGCTCCAAACACCCGAAGAAGTCTGACGATTGGATTACACATGAACAAACGGTGACTTTCGCTGGTTGGTTACAAACACGTCTCATGCATGATGACACTGTTAAAGATGACATGTACTTGTTGTCCAAGTTACCATCTTCGACTATATTGACTTCCAAAGGGTACGAGATAAATGGGAATACATTTTACACGATACACAAGATAAAAAGAGCGCCAACCAAAACAGTGGTGTCAGCTTTGATGCAGCAAACAGCAATGGGCCAAAGGACACACATTATGGTTACATAGAGGAGATATGGGAACTTGACTATGGGCTTGGTTTGAAGGTCCCTTTGTTTAGGTGAAAATGGGTCAATCTAACAGGAGACGGCGTAAAGGAAGACCCGCAGTATGGAATGACAACAATGGATCTCAACAATCTTGGGTATGCAGACGAACCATTCATCCTAGCCAATGATGTGGGGCAGGTTTTCTATGTGAAGGACATGTCTACCAAGCCGATAAAAAGAAAAGATAAGCAAGCAAATACATCATACGATGAGCCAAAGCGCCACATAGTTCTTTCAAGGAAAAGAAACATCGTGGGAGTGGAGGACAAGACAAACATGTCAGAAGATTATGAAAAGTTTCATGAAATTGCTCCCTTCACAGTGAATGTTGACCCGAGCATCAAGTTAAACGATGAAGATTGTCCATGGTTATGACGCAAAGGGACACACGCGAAGAAGAAGTTTTATACCCAAAGATCCCACTCTAGGATGTGACCGGCTTCTCTAGTTAGTTTCTGGACTTATATATCTTTAAAGTCCCACTTCAGACAAACCGAAGGGAATCTTTGTAATAGTAGAGTACTTATGTGTTATGTGCGTTCAGTATGCACCATTCGAAGGTAGGCCATCAATTTTCAACCCTTTCTGACTTCATTTGCTATTTTTCATGCATTTCCTGATTTTTTTACCTAAATGACCCTGAAATTGATAAGCACTACAAATGAACTCTGTAAAGGTTGATAGTTGGCATGGTATCATCATTTCACCCACATAGCATGTGCTAAAAAGTTGAGAGGTTACAGCAAAAACTGGATGCACTTTGTGTACAAAATGGACAATCTCTTTCGAAGTATCAGGGTTTCAGACGAAAACTCGTATGTTACAAAGGCATTTCATTTTTTAAAACTTATTTCAACTCCAGACTTTTTGTGCATTCAGTATGCACCATTCAAAGGCAGGCCATCAATTTTCAACCCTTTGTGACTTCATTTTCTATTTTTCATTGATTTACTGATTTTTTTGAGCTAAATGACCCTGAAACTGAAAAGCACTACAAATGAACTCTAAAAGGGTTGAAAGTTGGCATGGTATCATCATTTCACCCACATAGCATGTGCTAAAAAGTTGAGAGGGTTACGGCAAAAACTGGATGCACTTCGTGTACTAAATGGACAATCTCTTTCGAAGTATCAGGGTTTCAAACGAAAACTCGTATGTTACAAAGACATTTCATTTTTTTAACTTATTTCAACTCCAGACTTTTTGTGCGTTCAGTATGCACTATTCGAAGGCAGGCCATCAATTTTCAACCCTTTCTGAGTTCATTTGCTATTTTTCATGCATTTACTGAAAAAAAATTTGAGCTAAATGACCCTGAAATTGAAAAGCACTACAAATGAACTCTGAAAAGGTTGAAAGTTGGCATGGTATCATCATTTCACCCACATATCATGTGCTAAAAAGTTGAGAGGGTTACGGCAAAAACTGGATGCACTTCGTGTACAAAATGGACAATCTCTTTCGAAGTATCAAGGTTTCAGATGAAAATTCGTCTGTTACTAAGGAATTTCATTTTTTAAATAACCTAAGAATTACCAGATTGAATATAATCATAGAACATGCTAATATTAAATAGCAGAAAAAAGAATCACTGAAAAATCTATTTTTGAATTAAAGTTATTCACAAACTAGTGATTCACACAAATTTCAAAGAATTCAAATTTAAACTATTCAAATTTGAAAAGTACTAGCACTAACATAAAGTTTATAAAAAAATTACCTAAAGCAAAAAGATTCACAAAGAAACTCTAAATAAAGCTAAAAACAACTCAGAAACAAAAGAAAATAAATAAATCAAAAAACAAAAAAATATTTAAAAAAAGCCCGCCTACTGGGCCGCCACGGCCTGCATACGACTAGAAACCCAACCTCTTGTTGGGCCAGGACGTAGGCCCGTACGGCCCAGTAGGCCCCACAAGGCGGTAGAGGTGCGGTAGGCCCAGAAGGCCTGCTTTAGAGAGGAGCTCGACACGGTAGCCATGGCGGGGCTTATAAACCGGTGTGAGCTCCTCTCGACTGGCGAGGTGGGACTAAACATCCACCCCGCCACTTGCCTGGCACAACACCCTTTAGTCGCGGTTGATGGCTCCAACCGCGACTAAAGACCACCCCCCTAGTCACGGTTGGAGCCACCAATTGCGACTAAAGGATTTCGCTTCCGGACGCTTCGGCTGGTGAAATTCACCTTTAGTCGCGGTTGGTGGCTCCAACCGCGACTAAAGGGGGGTCTTTAGTCGCGGTTGGAGCCACCAACCGTGACTAAAGGCCTCCTTATATATACAACACTTCAAAAAAATCAGTTCCTCTGCTTTCGTCGACCTCTTCGACATCGCCGCGTCGTCGTCTCGTCTCCCCGACGTCGGAGCTCGTCGCCGCCCCCGACGCCGGCCGCCCGTGCCTCCTCGTGCCGATCTCCGACGCCGCTCGCGCCCTCCTCCCTGAGCCTGGCCTGTCGCCGCCCGCGCCCGCTCCTCCAGCCCCGAGCTCCTAGCTGTCGCCGCCCTCGACTCGCCTCGCCTCGTCATCGCCCCGTCGCCCCGCTGTGAGCGCCCCCCCTCTCCCTCCTCTCCATCGCCCCCTATGCCGCCATGGCGGCTTTCGGCCCCTCCCCGAGCCCCACACACACACACACACACACACATGCGCGTATACGCATGAACACACACTAGATGCAAGGAATTTGACATTTTTTTCACTAGATGATTAATTAGATGTATAGAAACAAGTTAAGGAATTTTGACATTTGAGGAATTTTGACATAGATGCAAGAATTTTGACTTTTTTCACTAGATGATTAATTAGATGTATAGAAAAAAGTGAAGGAATTTTGACATTTGAGGGATTTTTACATTTTGATCCAATATGTATAGAAATTAGTATATATATATATATATATATATGTATGTATGTATGTATGTATGAATACAATGTATAGAAAAAGTTGATGAATTTTGACATTTGATCCAATGTGTATAGCAATTAGTATTTGCAGAAGTTTGTTATGTATTAATTTGGAATTAGTATTTGTTATGTATTTGCAAAAGTCATGGGTCGTAAGGTTAAGAGAATAAGAAATGTTAAATTTGCATAAAATGTTAATTTTGCATAGAGTTTCTTCTCGGAGTCAACAATGTCTGGCCTCCATCCTCGTCGTTGACTCGTTCGCGACAATGTCTTGTTTCAGAGGCGCCATGTCCGGGACTGGGCTCCGCCGGGCTGGCACAGGGAGGTGCTACCTTCAGGGGCGCGCAGCTTGGTGAGGAACCTGGGTCCCGTCGTCGACCCAGAGCTTCTTTGGTGGCGTTTGCGTGGGCCACTTTTGGTGTGGAGGCAGCCGGCCCCGCCGAAGGTGGTACGTCGCCGTGTCAGGGAGGAGAACAAGGACGTTCGTCACTACATGGATGCGTAGAACGTTAGGTTCTCCAATACCTGGCAGGTTCTTTAGGGATCTCACCCAAGCTATGCTCCTGTCATAGTTCCTTCTCTTTGTGTCCACCGCCTGCCGTGCGAGATGTCAACTGGATCTGTAGTAGTGATATTATATAACTAATAATATTCGAGATGTATTTGAGAATATTCGAGATGATTTATTCGAGATTATATTCTGTGATGCATATTGTCGTGGGAACAAGTCTGACAGTAGAAAGTAGGGGTACATAGGGAGAGGGCAGAGTCCTAGCTACGACAAGGGCATACACACGTATGTATGAGTTCAGGCTCCTCTCGTGGAGGTAACAGCCCTACGTCTCAGTGCTCGGGAGCTTTGTCATGTGGGAGATAGAAATTACAGTGGTTGCGAACCCTTGTGTCAGAGGGGAGGGGCAGCTTATATAGAGTTCGCTGCCCCTCATAACTGCCTGGCGTCTATGGTCCGATCGTCGGTATAAAGGATGTTGTTACAGGTAATGTACATAATAAAAGCTACTTATGGTGTAATAAAACCTAACGCCTGCCTGTTCGCCTCCTGGAGGTGGCTTCTGGTCTTTTGGCGTCGAGTGGGAGCGAGGTCTTCCGAGTGACGGTTGACCGTCGAGTGAGAGAAGAAGCCTCCGAGTAGATTTCCTGTCGAGTGACTTGAGCACCACTAAGGATCCAGTCGGAACCTTGCTTGTGTTCTTCAAGTCCTTCAACATTATGCCCTTAGGTAGGGTATATAGGTCATGCCTAGGACCCTACCCTAGGTACATATCCTCGTCATTAGCCCCCGAATGGATTGGGGTTTGAGTATCGTATGTGTATGTTGATGATATTCTTGCTTGAGGCATTGAATCTTCCGAATGGAATTCGGGTCTTCGACAAAATTTGCGTCGACTGAACTTTATGTCATCCACCCGGATCCATTCATACATGGAAATGCCCGAGTGAATGCCTGATGTTGATTTTGCTTCGAGTGATTGAAAGGAATCTCCGGAGGTCACGGGTCGATCTGTCAGACCCGGAAATTGCGGGATACGAAAATTTTGGGAAGCGCGCGCACGATGATGATGCCACGTCTAGGGCAAGTGGGAGCATGATGCCTCGATTCCCGTGCCGGTCATTTCGCCATGTATCGGCCATAGACTCCGACTGCGTGCGCGATGATTTCGCGGGCCCAGCGGTCAGTGAGACACTCAGCGGGATATAAGTTTCGCCGCGCCGTGGATCGTACAGTACTTTTCCCAAATCTTCCTCTTCTCCTCCGCCTCTCCTATCTCCAGCGTCTCCTCCCGCTCATCTCCGACGACCAGAGCCACCGTGCGATGACGAAAGGTATCACAGAGAAGCTCGAGCGCGCGAAGAAGGGAGCGTCAAAGGGCAAGGGCAAGAAGCCCTCGACGGCACGGTTTACAACGCCACTGGGATGGATGCAGGGGGATTTCCTCCCCTCGGTGGTTACTCGTGAAGACATGGAGGGGCCCGTTGTCAACAGGTTGGTGGTTCATGGCTCCTGGAGGCTGTTGGAAGGGGAGAACGAGCCAGCGCCTCGAGACGGGGAGCGGGTCCTCCTCCTCACCCATGTCAAAAGAGGTTTTTCCATGCCTCCCCACCCCTTCATCAGGGGCTTTCTGAATTTCTTTGGTGCCCAACTGCACCATTTCCCACCGAATGCCATTTCGTACTTAGCCGCGTTCGTCACGATGTGTGAGTGTTTTCTGGGCTGTCCTCCACATTAGGGGTTGTTCAAGCACGTCTTCATAGTCAGATCTCAGACTGTGAAGAAAGCTCATCCGGTCGACGGAAAGACCCATGTACTCCAACTGTGTGAGGGCTTGGGGCTTCAGACTAGGGCGCATAGCTCCTTCCCAGCAGTGACCTTTCCCGAGTCGATTAGAGGTTGGCAGTCGACTTGGTTTTACTGCAAGGACGTTGCGCCTCCCAATATGTCGACTGGACTGCCATCATACTCGTCTGACCATCCGGCCACCCCCAAATCTCTACGGGTAACCGAGGAGGAACACGTCCAAGTGGGAATCCTCGTCGAAGCCGTGGTGCAACTGGTTAGGGGCGGGGTGACTAGGATGTATCTACTGGAAACTTTCCTTAGTCGACGCATCCAACCACTCCAGGCCAGGGACCACATGATGTGGCATTACTCGGGAACAGACGACACGACCCGGGTGCACCCAAAAGAAGTTTCTCAAAAGACTGTCGAGCAATGGCTTCACAGTATTATAGGGGTGTGTGACAATACCATGGGGGCCAAGAGGATCGAACCTCTCTTGGCCAAAAATCCACCGAAGAACATGGTAAGATGAACTTTGTCGATTGTTGTACTTGTATTGTCGAATGTTGAATCGATTTGTGATCTGACTGTTCTGTTTGAATCATGCAGGAGTGGACGTATATGCACTCGCATGTTCCCAATGGGAACACGACTGAAGAGGGCGTAGTGAGTGAAGGGGGTAGCGTGGATGGTGATAGCTCCGAGGACTCTAAACAGGAGTACGAGAACTCGGGCGAAAGTGAGCAAGAGGTCGAGTCGCCGCCTCACTACGAACGCTGCTCCAAGATCCGCCATGACCCAGCAGCTGAAGAGGATAGGGCTCCGGGCCCTAGTGAAAAGAACCCGAAGCGGACTTGTCCTTAGGTTGCCGAGTCGAGTGAACGCTCTGTGAAGCAACCCAAGGTGGCAGCAACCAAAACTCAGAAGGCCCTGCCCCGCATGAGGATTGTCGTGCCCGTTGTCTCCACGTGAGTATTTGCTTTGGATTTTATGTTGTTGACTGTGATTTCAAATCTTTGTCCTCTGAGAATTACTCAATCTTCCAGAGATGCTACTTCAGTGTCGTTGCCTCGCCGCGACGGAGGGGACACCATGGACGTAGACACCGCTGATGCGGCCACTTCTCACAGAGGTGACTAATCTTTCAACTTTGCCGACTGGTCTTGACTTGTCCAATGCTGGAGTTGATCTTGTCGACTGTTAACTGCAAAAATTATCCTGCTAGACGATGGCGAGGACCACCCTGGAGGGTCGACTGCAACTTTGAGTACCCCGCGTATCCGGGCTCGCAGAGTTTCCTCAGCGCAGGTTCCTCCGCAGTCGACCGTGGAGACTCCTCAGGGGGCAACTGACCCGATAGGGCTTCTGTCGAGTGCGCGTCCAGTTATCTCCACCGTCGTGACATCGACTCCAATCACGCCCTCTCAAACGATGTCGACTGCGGCCGCCACTACACCGCTCCCGCCGATGACGACTTTTCCCTTGCATCGTGTTCCGAAAGATCAAACCGGAGCTGCGAAGGAAGCCATGATCCAGGCGGAGCAGGTGGCGTTGCGGACCAAGGAGGCATTTGAGGCCAGCAAGTTGGCCTACGAAGCCAGCACAACACTCCACGCAAATGTCCGAGTAAGTTCGATTGTAAGTTCATTTCCGATTGAATTCTTGTCTTCTTTGACTGCACATCCACTGGGTGTTAGTTTGAAAAACTCTTCCACCTAGAAAGACCCAAGTCTTAACCAAGTAGGCTTTGAAAAATGCTGCGACTTGACCGATCGAGAATTGGCAGTCCGATGGGGGCACTCTGAGTGCACCCACCGGGTGTAGTCCCCGAGACTGCTATCGAGTCCTTGCACCGGCAGGAGTCTTTAGAACAGGGAGAGGTGTCACTTGACGGGTCGAGTGATGGATAAATGTCTTGACACGGCTGACCTTGTCGAATGTTTCAGTAACCAGTGGGGGCACGCTAAGTGCACCCACTATAGACCCCAAGGCTACTGTTAATCGCAGACGATAAGCAGTAGTCTTAAAAACTTGACATCTTGATGTCCGTCGTACACGGGAATCACTCGACATGTCAAGTGTTTTTTTTGATGAGTTACTCGACAGGTCAAGCGTTAACCGTCCTAGTGGGGGCACTCTGAGTGCACCCACTGGGTGTAGTCCCCGAGGCCACTGTCAAGTGCTTGCACTGGCGGGGGCCTGAATAGAGACTGTTTCGAATTTGCTTACGGCACACAGAGTGCCAGAGCCACTCGACATGTCGAGTGGACTTTTTCTCTTGAAATCTTCTTCTTGGACACACTCAACTTTTATATGACGCTGTTCCAAGGTAGTAAGACAGTCACTCAATGGCACCTATAGCCCAGTCGTTTGTCTCTAGCATCACTTGTTGCTTGAATTTTTTCTCTTTCACTTATTTCAGAAAGCTTGTGAACTCGAAGCACAGTACAAGGACCTTGAAGACGAGAGAAACCAACTTCGCACCGATCTGGAGTCCTCTAACAACGCTCTGGAGCGGGAGCGGGCTGACTTGAAGTCCTTAGGAGGTAACTATCGTCGACTCCTTGCATCTCCATTGTCGGGACCCTGATCCTAAGTCATATGAATCCAGACTGTAACATATCACATCACTTTGCGGCCTCACGCACGGTAAACTCTACGGCTGCAGCCTTACCTTAGCCGGGACCATTTGCGTCTTTTGACTCACGTATGTGAACATGTCGTTGACAATCAAACAACAGAGAACCCGGGCCAACATTACTAGTCATAGAGCCCAAGTGGCACATCCGTACAGGAACAGGCATACGTAACCCAACAATGCAGGTGTCGGCCTCTAGCATGTGTAGACGAGTCATAGCAAGCTACAAGGACTCCATTACACTGTGTGACATAAATGTCATCACTGCACGTAGACGAGTCGTAGCAGGCTACAGGGACTCCATTACATTGCGAGACATTTCCCCAAAAGGACAGACATAGCAGCAAAGAAGGATACATGCCGGTCAATCAATGTGTCCGAAGCAGTAGCAAGCTACCAAGGCTCGATGGAAGCACAAGGAGGCAGTTCCCTGTAAAGAGTACTACTAAAGGTACACAACTAGGTGTCGGATCCCATACATATCATTGCACATCACACGTACGCACGACATGCCCGATATGCATAGATACAACTATGGCATCACAACATAACCATACAACAACACAACATTAATTAGGAGGCTCATAAGAGCCAACATAGTGTGATATTACAAACAGGGGTCACAAGACCCAACACACAATCATACAAACAACAAGCGGAAGCTTAACATGTCTGGGTACAGACATCTACAAAAGAAGAAGGCTGAGGAAGCCTGACATTCTACAAGGCCTTCCATAGGAACCAGACCTCTGGCTGGGATTCCCAAGCTAAATGACCAACATCTATCTTATCGTCGAAACCACTAGTGAGACCGGAGTCTCTCTGCAAAAACATAAATAAGCAACAGTGAGTATTGAGTACTCAGCAAGTCTTACATCAGAACTAACTACATATGCATCGGTATCAACAAGGAGGTTGTGGGGTTTAATGCAGCAAGCCAGCTTTAACTCAGTGGCTATCATGTACTATGACTTTCCTAACTTTGTAAAGTTTTGTGAAGCGTACACGAGTCCACTAACACCACAACAATACACCACCATGGATCCGCTCCCGTCTTCCTACGAGAGTGCCATCCACGGTACTCACACTTATCTTGAAGCTTTTATGAGTAACCACTTAAATTGTCTATGAACCATATAAGTATCCAAGTAGTCCATATTCGCGGACGCGGCTATTCGAATAGATTGATTACTCTGCAGGGGTGTACTTCATCACACATGCTCCCGTCACACATGCTACCGCCACTTACCCACTAAAAGAAGTGGGTTTGAACTCAAGGTTCAAAATCAACTTCATATATGGATTCCATAATGCATTTGAACTAAAATGTCCAAGTTCACCTATTTAGGTTGCTCTAACATGTATGAAAATGGTACAGATGGATTCATTGAATTTTTCTGATAAATTTTCATATATAAATTATTTCATTTTGACTTACAGATTAATTTATATGATTTTTCTAAGTTTTTAGCTATTTCTGGAATTATTTTAAATCAGAAAATAGTTTATTGCGTCAGCCATGCCTCAGCATGACGTCAGCCTGGTTAACTCACCTGGTCAGGTCAGACTTGACATGGGGGCCCCACTGGTCAGTGTCACGGGGGTTAATCCCGCGCTGACCAGTGTTTGACCCAGCTCTGGGGCCCACTATCAGCCACTAATGGGGGGATTAGCAGGGCAATTAGCCACTGATCGGGGCCACGTCATCCCGCCGGAGCCTGGCCGGCGGTGACCATTCCGACGGTGGAAAACACGCCGGAGCTTGCTTCCGGACACCATTCGGCGCGCGGAGCGGCTCAAATGGAAGAGGGGCACGGACCTCTTCCATTCCAGCCACTAGAACGGAGCGAGGCGGCCCGTAGCGTCGCCGGCGACGACGACCATGGCGGCCGGCTCGGGTCCGATGGGGCTAGGAGCTACGGGCTACGCACGGAGGCTCTACGGGCGGCTAAAGCTTCCTAGGGCTGCGGTGAACGCGGCGGAGCAACTAGCAATGACGGAGGGGCTCGCGAGCTAGGAGCTCGGTGGTCATGGCGATGGCCGGAGCTCGGGCTCGCGGGGGAAGAAATGCCAGGGCGAGAGGAAGAGGAGAACAGGGAGAAAAGCAACAGGGCGTTACCGCGAAACTTCTAGAGGCGACAACGCGGTCGGGGAGGTGCCGGAGGCGACGAATCGGCGGTCGCAGCGATGGCGACGGCGGCTCGATTTGGGGGGAGAGAGATCAGAGAGGAACGGGGGAAAAGGGAGCAAGGCCAGCTCGATCTGGATGCCTCTTGCGAGGTCATCCACGAGGCCTCGCTGGCCGGTGAGGGGCAGGCAGGCAGGGAGGACGTGGAGGCCTCGCCGTGCCCTCCTTTGCCTCTGCCTACTGGCAGAGGTAGGAGACGACTAGCACATGGGCCAGATGGGCTGCCCAATGCCAGGCCTCAGGCCCCCTCTCTCTTTTATTTTTATTTTTCTGATATTTTGGCAATCTGTTTTATTTTAGTTTAGGCACTAAAACATTTTAGAAAAACTTGAAACTTTTTCATGGGCACTAGGGTAATTATCCTAATGGCCCTGAACAATTTTCAAAAAAATTTGAGCTCTAGTTTTATTTATAACATTTAATAGCTCCCATTCAAATAACTATTGATTTAATTCAGTAGACCTAGTTGGCATGGAAAAATATAAATCATCTCTGGTTTATGTTTTCACATTTTTCCAGAAATGAAGAACATTTTAGAAGGCCACTTTGGATCATTGAAAATTATTTTGGTTGAGCCTATTTGATTTCAATCTGGTGCTAGGGTTTGATCATCCCCATTTCAAGTTTAAGAGAATTAAAACATGATGCAAACCCAAACATGGATCCTAATGCATGCTAAGGCTAGGGATGTGACAACTCACCCTCACTTAAAAGAATCGCGTCCCGAGATTCTGGAGCCGACGAGAAAAGAGCTGGATACTCGGATCAAAGACGATCTTCACGCTCCCAGGTAGCTTCATTCTCAGAATGATGCGACCACTGAACCTTCAGAAACTTGATATTCCGACACCGGGTTACACGCTCAGCTTGATCAAGAATGCGAACAGGATATTCTCGATATGAAAGATCATCTTGAAGATCAAGCGTTTTGTGGTCCACTTCGCGGATAGGATCTTTGAAGCAACGCCTGAGTTGGGAAACATGGAAGACATCATGAACCTCGGAAAGATGCGGGGGCAGTTCCAATTGGTAGGCAACCTCTCCTCGTTTAGGAAGAATGCGAAAAGGACCAATGTAACGAGGAGCCAATTTGCCCTTGATACCGAAGCGATGGGTACCCTTCATAGGAGTAACCCGAACATAATCCTTTTCGTCCACCTCATAAGTTACTTCCTTATGATGGCAATCATACTGACTCTTCTGACGAGACTGAGCTATCTTGAGATTCTCATGAATAATGCGAACTTGCTCTTCTACTTCCTGAATCATGTCTAGTCCAAAGTATTGTCTTTCCCCGGTCTCTGACCAGTTCAAAGGTGTCCGACACCTTCGTCCATAAAGAACTTCAAAAGGAGCTTTGTCAAGCCTGGATTGATAATTGTTGTTATACGCAAACTCGGCAAATGGAAGACACTTCTCCCAGTTCATTCTGAATGAGATGACACAAGCTCTGAGCATGTCTTCAAGAATCTGATTAACTCTTTTGACCTGACCACTTGACTGAGGGTGAAAAGCAGTGCTAAAGGAAAGATGGGTTCCCATAACATTATCGAAACTTTCCCAAAATCGGGAGGTGAAAAGACTTCCACGGTCTGAACTGATTTCCAAAGGAACACCATGCAGGGACACTATTCGAGAGATATACAAGCCGCCAACTGACTAGTAGTGATACTCTCTCGGACCGGAAGGAAATGAGCCACTTTGGAAAGGCGATCAATAACCACGAAGATAGCATTATTTCCTTTCTTGGTCTTGGGAAATCCAGTGATGAAATCCATTTCAAATTTATCCCATTTCCATTCAGGAATAGCTAAAGCCTGAAGGGTGCCAGCAGGCCTCTGATGCTCTGCCTTCACGCGTCGACAAACATCACAATTAGCAATGAATTGAGCGATTTCTCTCTTCATTCTGGTCCACCAGAATCTTTGGCGTAGGTCTTGATACATCTTGGTGCTGCCAGGGTGAATGGTGAGAGGAGATTCATGAGCCTCCTTAAGGATCAACTCTCTAAGTTGTTGCTTTTTAGGAACTACCAACTGATTCACAAAATATACTGCACCTCTATCATCAATGGAGAAACTACTAACAATTCCCTTTTCAACATGATCCCTGATCCGGGCAACACCCGCATCATACTGTTGGCTTGCTATAATCTGATCCTCCAGAGTAGGTTTTGCAACCAAGGTTGAAAGGGATCCGCGAGGAACAATGTGGAGGTTAACCTTACAAAATTCCTCACGAAGAAGGGGTTGACCATGTTGCAGCATAAGATTGTTGCAATAAGATTTACGACTTAACGCATCCGCCATGACATTTGCCTTGCCTGGGGTGTAAGTAATTCCTAAGTCGTAATCAGTAATCAATTCCAACCATCGTATTTGTCTGAGATTCAGATCTGGTTGAGTGAATATATACTTCAGACTTTGGTGATCTATGTAAATCTCTCAACGATTACCAAGAAGGTAATGTCGCCATACCTTGAGTGCATGGACTACTGCGGCAAGCTCCAAATCATGTGTTGGATAATTTTCCTCATGTGGGTGCAACTGCCGGGATGCATAAGCGATCACATGTCGGTCTTGCATAAGGACACATCCAAGTCCTTGTCTAGAGGCGTCACAATAGATGATAAAATCCTTGGAGAAATCAGGTGGCACAAGCACGGGAGCAGAGGTCAAACATCCCTTCAGTTCCTGGAAACTGTGTTCACATTGTGGTGTCCACTCAAACTTTTTATCTTTCTTAAGAAGTTCCGTCAGAGGCTTGGCAACTTCGGAGAAGTTCTCAACGAAGCGGCGACAATAGCTCGCTAACCCAAGGAAACTTCTAACCTGCTTAACTGTTTCAGGTGGAGTCCAGTCGAGAATGGCCTGAACTCTTTCAGGATTGACTGTGATGCCCTTTCCGGAGCTCACATGACCTCGATAGGTCACTTCAGGTAACCAAAATTCACACTTGGAGAATTTGGCATAAAGACGGTGCTCTCTAAGTTTTTCTAGCACAAGTCTGAGGTGCTCAGCATGTTCTTCTTCATTCTTTGAATAAATTAAAATATCATTGAGGTAAACCACGACGAACTTATCTAAGTATTCCATGAAGATTGAGTTCATCAAACAGGAAAATGTTGTTGGAGCATTGGTTAGTCCAAAGGACATGACTGTGTACTCGTACTGGCCATAATGAGTGACAAACGCCGTCTTGGGAATGTCTCCATTTTTAATCTTGATTTGATGGTAGCCTAACCTCAAATCCATCTTGGAGAACACTGAAGATCCAGCAAGTTGATCATACAAGTCACTGATCCTGGGAAGCGGATACTTATTCTTTATTGTGACCAGATTGACGGGTCGGTAATCCACAACCATACGATCCGTTCCATCCTTCTTCTTCACAAAGAGGACGGGACAAGCCCAAGGAGAAGAGCTAGGTCGAATGAAACCTTTTTGCAAGGACTCATCAAGTTGCTTCTTGAGCTCAGCTAATTCCAAAGGCGCCATATTATAAGGTCTTCTGGAGATTGGAACAGTTCCTGGGATGAGGTCTATCACAAACTCTACATCCCTGTCAGGCGGAATGCCTGGCAATTCTTCTGGAAATACATCCGGAAAATCTCTTACTACCGGAATATCTTCAAGCTCGGGAAGAGGGTTGGCATTGAGAGAATAGAGCTGACGCTTTGCAACTCGTGTTTAAACATGGACTATCTTGCCAGATGGATGCATAAGCTCAACAGACCTGGTGGAGGAATCGATCTTGGCATGGTGAGCTATCATCCAATCCATACCCAAAATGATATTAATATCTGAAGACTTGAGAGCTATCAACGAAGCAAGGAATACAAGTCTATCAACATGGATTTCATTTTCATGGCTTATTCTTGTGGTCTTCCATCTAGACCCTGGAGTCTGAATTTCAAGAGCAGTTTGCATATCGCAGAATGACATATCATGCAACCGGGCATAGCCTTCCAAGATGAAGGAATGCGATGCTCCTGTATCAAATAGAACTGATGCTGGATGGCAATTTACAAGGAGCGTTCCAAGGAGAACTTCTGGGTCATCATTAGCTTCTTTGGCTGAGACGTGATTCACATATCCCTGTTCAACAATAGTTGGCTTGGCAGGGACCACATTGACTGGTGACTTATTGCGGTCATCAGACTTTCCAGCCTGAGGTGAAACAACGTTGGACTGAGTGCAATTGCAAGCGATATGGCCTGGTTCTCCTCACTTGTAGAAAATCACAGAAGTATGACGTTGAGTTGCATTGACAGGCGGTCCACCAGCAGGTCGGGGTGGAGCATTTAGCTGACTTGGACGAGGCACCACATAGGATGGCCTCGATGCATATCCAGGAGAAAGCGATGAGTTCGGAACCCAAATTCGACGCTTCTGAGTTCCAGAATCGGAGGTAGAGGCCAAATCACGGTTGTGCTTGCGAGACTCCTCATAGGTGAACTGAGTTGTCTCTGCATTAATGGCCTTGTTCACAAGAGCTTGGAAGGTGTCACAATGATGCAGGTGAAGATCACGGCGCAACTTTGGGTTGAGACCCTTCCTGAATCTAGCTTGCTTCTTGGCATCCGTGGACACTTCTTTTGTGGCATAACGTGCAAGGTTCTCAAACTCTCGACTATAAACATCTACAGCCATCTTATCTTGGATAAGGTTACAAAACTCTTCCCACTTTCGGTCCATGAGACCCTGAGGAATATGATGCTCACGGAAAACCTCTGTGAATTCTTTCCAGGTAGGAATCTGGCCAGCTGGAATTATAGCCTCATAGTTCTCCCACCATATACTAGCAGGACCCTCCAAGAAATATGTAGCATAGGTGACCTTATCAGCCTCATCCACGTTCGTAGAACGCAGCTTGTTTGAGATGCTACGGAGCCAATCATCTGCATCGAGTGGCTCAATGGAGTGATGGAAGGTGGGTGGGTACAGCTTGATGAAATCACGGATGGTCATTGTTCTAGCACATTGGTGTGCGGTGTTTTCCTGAATACGTGTCAGCAAGCGATTTGACTCTCACTTGTCCTTCTCAATGTCTAACTTGAACTGTGCCAGCGAAGGTGAATTTGGCAGGACTTCAGCATCTCCGGTCCTATGTCTCTGGCCCTTCTTGCGACCAATGGCACCTTGGGAACTGCAAGACATCCTGATGATGAGAAGCTAAGATTAGACATGGCGGCAAACCAAAAGATAAGAGGGAATGCAAAAGCATTGATCTTCAGAGAGATCCTAGGGAAAATCGGACAGCATAACGGCTGCAAATGCTCGGAAATGAGACATCCTTCAAAGATTTAGGTGCCACGACACCTTATCATGACCAACAAAAGATTTTGATTGAGCTAACAAGCTACACAAGGAGCAGTAGCAAGCTACCAAGGCTCGATGGAAGCACAAGGAGGCAGTTCCCTGTAAAGAGTACTACTAAAGGTACACAACTAGGTGGCGGATCCCATACATATCGTTGCACGTCACACGTACGCACGACATGCCCGATATGCATAGATACAACTATGGCATCACAACATAACCATACAACAACACAACATTTATTTAGGAGGCTCATAAGAGCCAACATAGTGTGATATTACAAACAGGGGTCACATGACCCAACACACAATCATACAAACAACAAGCGGAAGCTTAATATGTCTGGGTACAGACATCTAGAAAAGAAGAAGGTTGAGGAAGCCTGACTATCTACAAGGCCTTCCACAGGAACCAGACCTCTGGCTGGGATTCCCAAGCTAAATGACCAACATCGATCTTATCGTCGAAACCACTAGTGAGACCGGAGTCTCTCTGCAAAAACATAAATAAGCAACAGTGAGTACCGAGTACTCAGCAAGTCTTACAACAGAACTAACTACATATGCATCGGTATCAACAAGGAGGTTGTGGGGTTTAATGCAGCAAGCCAGCTTTAACTCAGTGGCTATCATGTACTATGACTTTCGTAACTTTGTAAAGTTTTGTGAAGCGTACACGAGTCCACTAACACCACAACAATACACCACCATGGATCCGCTCCCGTCTTCCTACGAGAGTGCCATCCACGGTACTCACACTTATCTTGAAGCTTTTATGAGTAACCACTTAAATTGTCTATGAACCATATAAGTATCCAAGTAGTCCATATCCGCAGACGCGGCTATTCGAATAGATTGATTACCCTGCAGGGTTGTACTTCGTCACACATGCTCCCGCCACTTACCGCTATGTGCTCGTAAAAAGGCACCTCGGCAACCTTCAAGCGAAAGCCCAGCGAGGGAGTCGGCCACGACCTGACTAACCACACATGACTCTAGTCCAGGTTTATCGCCTATTCGGACTGAACCCGCAAGGAAGTCCGGCTGAAGTTTCCTCAACGGCCCCAAACGATGTGTACAGGGTTCCCAAGCCCACCTCAACGGATAGTACTACGCTTGGTACACCGGGCCACAATGCCTAGTCTGTCCCAAGCCCACCTGTACGGGGTGCCACTCGGTAGACTACTAACATATCCTACAAACACCAGAAACTAGTTGCAACTCCTGGACAGAGATCAAGTCGGTTAATAAGTCGAGAGAGTCAATTAAGGATCCCAATGTGCGGTAGTAGCTAGTCTTGGACAACATACACAGGACTCAGTTCTTAAGGACGGTCCCAATGAGACAACCCGCCATGTACTCCTACACGGCCTCTCATCGCTACCTTTATCAAATCGTATTCACATCTTAACTCTCATCATCAGAACAAGTTCAGTTCACTCCGGTTCATCACCCAGATGAATCAGACCTGACACAACTCTAAGCATAGCAAGCATAGCAGGTTAAAGGCACAACATAGCTCAAGCATCTACCAGGTATGCTAGGTTTCATGGTTCAGCTATTTACTGTGACAATGACAGGTCATGCAGAGGAATGGGTTCAACTACCAGAACATGCAAAGTTGAAACGTTTTGTCCTAATGCAATATGTGATAGCAAGAGGAGAGAGTGGGATTGTATCGAATATGTTCAGGGGGGGTTGCTTGCCTGATGAGACGATCACACGTTACTGCTCCTCAGATGGATACTCAACCGTATCCTCCGGAACAGTGCCTAACACGAATAACAAACAACGAAGGGGGAACAAATCAATACACACCAGATGCCACAATATGATGCATGAATATGTCATGTCAATATTAGATATTGAGCTAATGCATCTAGCAACATATTTAAATGAAGTGGGTTTGAACTCAAGGTTCAAAATCAACTTCATATATGGATTGCATAATGCATTTGAACTAAAATGTCCAAGTTCACCTATTTAGGTTGCTCTAACATGTATGAATAAAATGGTACAGATGGATTCATTGAATTTTTCTGATAATTTTTCATATATAAATTATTTCATTTTGACTTAGAGATTAATTTATATGATTTTTCTAAGTTTTTAGCTATTTCTGGAATTATTTTAAATCAGAAAATAGTTTATTGCGTCAGCCATGCCTCAGCATGACGTCAGCATGGTCAACTGACCTGGTCAGGTCAGACTTGACATGGGGGCCCCACTGGTCAGTGTCACGGGGGTTAATCCCGCGCTGACTAGGGTTTGACCCAGCTCTGGGTCCCACTATCAGCCACCAATGGGGGGATTAGCAGGGCAATTAGCCACTGATCGGGGCCACGTCATCCTGCCGGAGCCTGGCCGGCGGTGACCATTCCGACGGTGGAAAACACGCCGGAGCTTGCTTCCGGACACCATTCGGCGCGCGGAGCGGCTCAAATGGAAGAGGGGCACGGACCTCTTCCATTCCAGCCACTGGAACGGAGCGAGGCGGCCCGTAGCGTCGCCGGTGACGACGACCACGGCGGCCGGCTCGGGTCCGATGGGGCTAGGAGCTACGGGCTACACACGGAGGCTCTACGGGCGGCTAAAGCTTCCTAGGGCTACGGTGAACGTGGCGGAGCAACTAGAAACAACGGTGGGGCTCGCGAGCTAGGAGCTCGGCGGTTATGGCAATGGCCGGAGCTCGGGCTCGCGGGGGAAGAAACGCCAGGGCGAGAGGAAGAGGAGAACAGGGAGAAAAGCAATGGGGTGTTACCGCGAAGCTTCTGGAGGCGACGACGCGGTTGGGGAGGTGCCGGAGGTGACGAATCGGCGCTGGCAGCGATGGCGACGGCGACTCGATTTGGGGGGGAGAGAGAGCAGAGAGGAACGGGGGAAAAGGGAGCGAGGCCAACTCGATCTGGACGCCTCTTGCGAGGTCATCCACGAGGCCTCGCTGGCCGGAGAGGGGCAGGCAGGCAGGGAGGAGGTGGAGGCCTCGCCGTGCCCTCCTTTGCCTCTGCCTACTGGCAGAGGTAGGAGACGACTGGCACATGGGCCAGATGGGCTGCCCAGTGCCAGGCCTCAGGCCCCCTCGCTCTTTTATTTTTATTTTTCTAATATTTTTGCGATCTGTTTTATTTTAGTTTAGGCACTAAAACATTTTAGAAAAACTTGAAACTTTCTTATGGGCACTAGGGTAATTATCCTAATGGCCCTGAACAATTTTCAAATTGATTTGAGCTCTAGTTTTATTTATAACATTTAATAGCTCCAATTCAAATAACTATTGATTTAATTCAGTAGATCTAGTTGGCATGGAAAAATATAAATCAACTCCGGTTTATGTTTTCACATTTTTCCAGAAATGAAGAACATTTTAGAAGGCCACTTTGGATCATTGAAAATTATTTTGGTTGAGCCTATTTGATTTCAATCTGGTGCTAGGGTTTGATCATCCCCATTTCAAGTTTAAGAGAATTAAAACATGATGCAAACCCAAGCATGGATCCTAATGCATGCTAAGGCTAGGGATGTGACAACAATCTTCACTTTTCATGCTTTGAACCGAGTGCTCTCACTCGAACAGACCTGCGCAATGAAAACCGTCGACTCCAAGCATAACTCAATAATGTTATTTCTTTAGATTCCATGAAGAAGGCATTGGAGGAGAAAGAGCTGATGCTCACCGAGCGGCCAAGGAGAAGACTGAAGCTACCGATCGAAAACTGGCAGCTGCCAAGAAGCTGGAGGACGAGGTCACCAAGCTAAAGTCAGAGCGCACAGAATCTGCCAAGCAAATCGAACATCTGACCAAGAGGAGCAATGGCTTGGAGCGGTATCTGGGAGAGTTTGTTAGGAAAATGTATATCCTGCTTGACGGTGAGTTTTTCTGCCGACTGAACCTCATAGAGTCTTTGACAAATGAACCTTGACAATTGTCGACTCATTCTCTCATTCCTCTTCTCCAGACTTCTGTCAAGATTTTGAAAAAGGGACTGGAGACATTGAGACCAACCTTGATCCCACCAAGTCACCTGTCGGCGACGTGGTGGCTATGAACATGCTTCGGCTCAACTTCCGGCTCCAAGGCGTTCAAGCGCATCTTGTCCGACTGAAGTCCGTGATGGCGAAGATCGACAAGGAGTTGTGGCCTGAGGATTCCTTCCAGCTTGATCTTGACTCCATGATGGGTTGTCTGAACGACCTCCCAAACCGAGTTCAAGCCTAGAAGAAGTCCGCTGCTCGTTGTGGGGCTGATGTAGCTCTTTCACTCGTTAGGGTCCATTGCAAGGACGTGTCACAGGAGAAGCTGAAGGAACTCAAGGTCGTCAACACTAAGAAACTCCAATTTGAAGACTTTATGGAGACCTTCATCAACGTCGCCACCAGAATTCAGACGGCATCGACTTGATACATTCGTCGAGCCAGCCAACCCGTCGGGCGTTTGAAAACTTGATCTTCAGATAAAACATTTAAATTTGCCTCGGTATGCCGAGTGGAGATGTATCCCCTTTAAACTTTATTTAGGACTTAGGCCTGATCACTTTTGCTTTCTATCGAAACATTTATCTGCAGTTTAACCTTTGGTTTTTATCCGAATTTGGCTTTAATCGTTTGTTCGACTATATTTGCCTTTTTTTGATTTAGGCGAAAGCATGTTCGCAGCCAAGTCCCCGAGTGTGAGGATTGCTCATCACTCGGAGTAGTTTTTTAACTTAGGCGAATGTTGAGTCACAGCTAAGCCCCCGAGTGTGAGGATTGCCCATCACTCGGAGAATTATAGAGCTCAGGCGAATGTCGATTCACAGCTAAGTCATCGGGTGTATGGATTGCTATCCACTCGGAAGAGTTTTTAACTTAGGCGAAAGCATGCTCGCAGCTAAGCCCCCGAGGGTGAGGATTGCTCATCAGTTGGAGAATTTTAGAACTTAAGCAAATGTCGATTTGCAACTAAGTCGTCGAGTGAATGGATTGCTATCCACTCAGAAGAGTTTTTAACGTAGGCGAATGCATGTTCGCAGCTAAGCCCCCGAGTGTGAGGATTGCTCATCACTCGAAGAATTTTTAGAATTTAGGCGAATGTCGATTCGCAGCTAAGTCATCGAGTGAATGGACTGCTATCCACTCGACTGGTTTTTTAACTTAGGTGAAAGCATGTTCGCAGCTAAGCCCCCGAGTGTGAGGATTCCTCATCACTCGGAGAAGTTTTAGAACTTAGGTGCATGTCGATTCGCAGCTAAGTCGTCGAGTGTATGGACTGCTATCCACTCGACTGGTTTTTTAACTTACGCAAAAGTGTGTACGCAGCTAAGCCCCCGAGTGTGAGGATTGCTCATCGCTCGGAGAATTTTTAGAACTTAGGCGAATGTCGATTCGCAGCTAAGTTGTCGAGTGAATGGACTGCTACCCACTCGACTGGGTTTTTAACTTAGGCAAAAGCATGTTCGCAGCTAAGCCCCCGAGTGTGAGGATTGCTCATCACTCGGAGAATAGCCGGGTATAAGACTGTTCGATCGGAATCGACAATAAGCTGTAAGGATCTTTGCTTTGCATAAACGAAGTACTTTATTACATCAAGTCCTTCTGCCTCAAGTGTAAAAGCACCGAAGCAAATCTGCATTCCAAGCCCGTGGTTCGTTGATCTGTTTCTTGAGGTTGTACAAGTGGTAGGCTCCGTTGTTCAACACCTTGGTAACGACAAAGGGACCCTCCCATGCCGGAGCAAGTTTTTGAGGTCGCTGTTGATCCACTCGGAGTACCAAATCTCCTTCATGAAATGCTCGGCTCTTGACGTTCTTCACATGGAAATGTCGCAGATTTTGCTGATAGATAGTAGACGGGGTCAGAGCCATTTCTTGCTCTTCCTCTAGAAGATCAACACCGTCTTGTCTGGCTTGTTCAGCTACAACTTCAAAGTAGAGTTCTACCAGAGGAGTGTTGTGGGACAAGTCACTCGGCAAAACGTCTTCAGCTCCATAGACTAGGAAGAAATGCGTTCGCCCAGTCGACCAATTTGGCATTGTTCTCAGTCCCCACAAAACAGACGACAGTTCTGTTACCTAGGCCCCAGCAGCATGATCCAAATCGCGCATGAGACGAGGCTTCAGACCTTGCAAGATGAGACCATTAGCCCGCTCAACTTGCCCATTGGTTTGAGGGTGCGCAACAGATGCATAATCCACTCAGGTGCCTTGGGAGCTACAGAAGTTCCTGAATTCTTCCAAGTCAAAATTAGTGCCGTTGTCTATGATGATGCTCTGTGGCACGCCGTATCGATAGATTATCCCCCTCATGAACATGACGGCCATGCGGGAGTTTAGTTTCTTGATAGGCTTTGCTTCTATCCACTTGGTGAACTTGTCGACTGCTACCAGCAAATGAGTGAACCCGCCCTTACCAGCCCGAAAGGGACCAACCATGTCGAGTCCCCAAACAGCAAATGGCCAAGCAAGAGGAATTGTCTTCAGAGCAGAAGTTGGCTTGTGCAACAAGTTTGCATAGAACAGGCATCCATCACAGCGATCAACGATGTCTTTGGCCATCTTATTAGCTCATGTCCAGAAGAAACTAGCCCTGTATGCTTTGGCGACGATTGTACAAGAGGATGCATGATGGCCGCAAGTTCCCGAGTGAATCTCGTCCAGAATTATTCGACCTTCCTCAGGAAAATGCACCGCTGCATAACGCCAGTTGTGCTCTCTCGAAACAATTGATCTCCCATCAAGGTGAAGGCTTTGGACCTGCACACAATCTATCGAGCCTCTGTCTCATCTTCTGAAAGTTCTTGTCTAAGGATATAAGCAATGTACGGCATAGTCTAGTCGGGAGTGATGACCAGAATTTCCATGACTAAGTCAATCACCACAGGGACGTCAACTTCAGTCGAATCAGTGGAACTCAAAGCTTGCGAGGGCTCTTTGGTGAAAGTGTCTTCTTGAACCGAAGGATAGTGCAAATGCTCGAGAAACACATTACTGGGGACCGGCCGTCGAGTGGACCCAATCTTTGCTAATTCATCGGCTGCTTGATTTTTCAGTCGGGGAACATGATGAAGTTCAAAGCCTTCGAATTTGTTTTCCAACTTCTTGACTGTGTTGCGGTATCCAGTCATAGCAGGGTTTTGGACATCCCACTCTTTCATCACTTGATTCACTACCAATCCTGAGTCGCCATAAACCATAAGGTGTTTGACGCCGAGTGAGATGGCCATGCGCAGCCCATACAACAGTGCCTCGTATTCGGCCTAATTGTTGGAGGAATCGAGGTGGATTTACAGAACATAGTTGAGTTTGTCGCCCTTGGGAGATATCAAAACCATGCCAGCACCAGACCCATTCAACATTTTGGAGCCATCGAAGATCATGGTCCACTGTGTCCAGTGAACTTGAATTGGCTGCTGCTGCTCAATCCAGTCGGCCATAAAGTCCGCCAATGCTTGGGATTTGATCGCTTTCTTGGCTTCAAATCTGATGTCAAAGTGCCCAAGCTCAATTTTCCATTTAGCCACTCGACCTGACGCGTCACGATTGTTGAAGATTTCCGATAAAGGAGCATCACCGACGATTGAAATCGAGTGGTCTTGGAAATAATGTGCCACCTTCTTCGTTGATAGGTATATGCCATACACCAGCTTCTGACAATGTGGATATCTTTGCTTTGAGGGGGACAAAACTTCCGAGACATAATAAACTGGCCGCTGGACTTTATATGCTTTGCCTTCCTCTTCACACTCGACAGTTAGCACTGTACTGACGACCTGATTAGTGGCCGCAATGTATAGGAGCAAAGGCTCTTTGCTGCATGGAGCAGCCAGCACCGGCTGGGTGGAAAGCAGAGCTTTGAGCTCGACAAACACTGCTTTAGCTTCAAGATTCCACTCGAACTTCTCAGACTTCTTCATCAGTTGATATAGAGGCAGAGCCTTCTCACCAAGACGAGAAATGAATCGACTCAATGCTGCCAAGCAACCTGTGAGCTTCTGAACATCATGCACTCGGATGGGAGTCTTCATTCGGGTAATGGCGCTGATCTTTTCAGGATTGACATCAATTCCTCGCTCGAAAACGAGAAAACCGAGTAACTTTCCGCCAGGGACGCCGAATGTACACTTAGCCGGATTCAGCTTTATGTCAAATCTCCTCAGATTGGCGAATGTCTCGGCCAAGTCAGTCAGCAGGTCAGAACCTTTGCGGGACTTGACCACTATGTCATCCATATATGCTTCGACATTCCGAGGTATCTAGTCGAGTAAACATTTTTGAATCATGCGCATAAACGTAGCGCCGGCATTTTTTAGACCGAATGGCATTGTGATATAGCAGAAACACCCGAATGGGGTGATGAAGGCTGTTTTTATTTCATCCGGGCCAAACAGACGGATCTGATGGTACCCGGAGTAAGCATCCAAAAACGATAAACGCTCGCACCCCGCTGTCGAGTCAACAATTTGATCTATGCGGGGGGAGCGGAAAATGATCTTTTGGGCATACCCGATTGAGATGCTTGAAGTCAATGCACATGTGCAACGAATTATCTTTCTTTGGCACCATCACAACATTCGAGAGCCACTCAGAGTGGTAACACTCCCGAATGAACTTGGCTTGCAAGAGACGGGCCACTTCTTCTCCGATTGCCTTGCGCTTCTCCGCCGTTGAGCGACGCAAATGCTCCCTAACGGGCTTGGCTTTCGGATCCACTCGTAAACAGTGCGCAGCCAGCTCCCTGGGAATTCCTGGCATGTCAGTGGGCTTCCATGCAAAGATATCTCAGTTCTCACAGAGGAACTGGATGAGCTCGGCTTCCTATTTACTGTCGAGTGTTGTTGAGATATTTGTCGGAGCAGCAGTTGGATCCGTCGGGTGGATGTGCACCTTCTTTACTTCCCCTACCGACTGAAATACCGACTCGGAAGTCGGCTTCTTTGCACGGATCAAGTCAGCAGGGTCAGTAGTCTTCTTGTACTCCTCCAGCTCGACGACAGCCATCTGTTGATCGGCAATCTTGGAGCCTTGCTAGAGGCATTCTTCGGCCCGCTGTCGATTGCCCGTGACCGTGATCATGCCTTTAGGGTCAGGCATCTTGAACTTGAGATACACGTAATATGGTCGGGCCATGAAACGTGCATACGCGGGTCGACCCAGAATGGCATGATATGCACTCTGGAAGTCCACGACTTCAAATGTCAACTTTTCCTTTCGAAATTTTTTGTCATTTCCGAATGTCACATCCAATGCGATCTGGCCGAGTGACTTGGCCTTCTTCCCTGGGATGACTCCGTGAAATCGCATGTTGCTTTCACTCAGTCGGGACATCGGAATGCCCATCCCTTCAGGGTATTCGCATAGAGAATGTTCAAGCCACTGCCCCCATCCCTGAGAACCTTTCTGAGTCTAGTGCCTCCCACCACCGGGTCAACTACCAGAGCCTGTCGACCGGGAGTGGCCACATGGGTAGGATGGTCTGTTTGGTCGAATGTGATCGCATACTGGGACCACTTGAGGTAGGTGGGAGTAGCCGGTACAGCCATGTTAACCTCTCTGTTGATGACCTTCAAACGGCTCTTACTCTCGACATCAGCGAAGATCACAAGTGTAGCAGTGACATCCGGGAATGTCTATTTATCTTCATCTTCATCACCTTTCTCAGGAGATTTTTCACTCGACGGGTCCCCCTTGAACTGCTGGATAAGGGTCCGACCTTGCCGAGCGGTATGCTTGGGCAAAATCACATTGCCTTCTACATCTATCCTCGTGTGAATAACACACGGCTGATCTAAGATGTCAGTTCCCGACTGACTCTTTCCTTTCTTGGGGGTGTACTGGGCTTTTGCCTTCCCCTTATTCTTCGACTGGGTTGCTACTGCGACTGCTTTTGCTTGAGCTGGAGCTTCGGCTTTCCGCTTCTGCTCCCGATTGCCATTTCCACCAGTCTCACTGACAACTGCTTTGCCTTTGCCGCTATGGAGGCGATCTTCTTCTTTGCCGTTGGCATACCGAGTGGCGATTTCCATCATCTTGCCGAGTGATATATCACCCATTCGTCCAAACTTTAGACAGAGCTCCCTTTACGTCACACCGGCTTTAAAGGCACAAACAGCCTGGTGTTCTGACACAGTCTCCATAGTATGATGCAGAGTGGACCACCGCTGAATGTAGTCTCTTAGGGTTTTGTTTGGCTTCTGGACACAGTGTTGCAAGTCAACCAGACCTGCAGGACGCTTGCAAGTGCCCTCTAAGGTTTGGATAAACACTCGGGCAAGATCCTCCCAGCAATGTATACTGGAAGGAGCCAAGCGGTTCAGCCAAGCACGAGCCGACCCGTCCAGCATCAATGACAGGTGCTTCATCGCGACATCATCATTGCCGCTGCCGATATGTACAACCACTCGATAATCATCCAACCAGGTTTCTGGCTTGGACTCGCCAGAAAACTTTCCTATCCCAGCTGCCAACCTGAAGTTGGGGGGAATCCCCGCAGACCGAATTGCTCGGCTGAAGCATTCGGGGCCTGATATCATGGCAGAGTTGCCACTCAAAAAATCCCTATCTTGGTCCTCCTTGTGTGCTCTGCTTCTGTCGACCTGCTTGTGCGTGAGTAGGTGTCGCGGGCATCAAAACCAGCATTCCGCTCACCGTCGAATGAGCGCCTCACGTCCTGGTGCCGGGGCACGTACGGACCACTTCGTGGAGGAATGGGCACTCGACGACAATCTTCGCGGTGGAACTGACCTCTGACTTTCTCATCCCTAAAATCATTACCCCTGCGGTGCAAGGGTTGTCTAGGGCTATGTGCTGACTGAACGGTTTCAGCCCTAGGTGAATTGCTATGGATCCTGTTGTGGGACTGCGAAACAACAGAATTCTAACGCTGTGCTGCATTTACAAGTGCCCTGATCTGCATTAATCCTCTTCCAGTCTTCGAACGGGACGGCTGAATTGAATCTGCTATCTTGGCTGCGGCTGCTACATTCAACACAAGAGTTCGGTATACCTCGACGTTGTCGCGAGATTCAATCGGAAACAGCTGTCGCTGACATCGACCAGAACGTGAAGGGTGTTGTCAAGTGCGCTCGTCAAGCTCCGCCTGGAGCTCTTCCAGCCAAATGTGCGTGGCTTCCAAAGCTTGAGCCTCGGCGGTCGTGTCAACGATGGGAGTATGGAGAACCTCCGCAACGTGCCGCAGTTGCTCATTCGACGAACCACCAACCTCGCGTCTGTTATGACCGAAGCCAGGCGGAGAACTCTGATGAGAGCCCGCCATAAGAACCTCCGCTGCCGCATCGCAGCTCTCGCACTCGGAAGGGAGGTCGGACGGATCGGAATCCGACTCGAACACCCCATGGAGTGACTCGCCAAGCTCGATCGCTGCGATCTGCGGAGAAGTAAACTGACGCGCCGCCGCATGCTTGACCCAGCGCTGGAGTCGTGAGCGGCTGGACCGCTTGCGAACGCGAACAGCGAGGGGAGCCGACCCATAGGAGTCGACGGCTGACACAGCAACACGCCACAGGAACTCGCACGGAAGTGTGCGGCTCCGCGAACTGGGAGCGCCTTGACATCGAGAGGCGCCTCCTGAAGCCATGCTGAATCGTCGGCGATGAAGGTGAGCGCTCCGAAACGGACCTCGTGGCCCAGAGCAAAAACACCGTCGGAAGACATGTCAAAGGATGAAGAATGCAACCTCGCCGGAAGTCGCTTAGACGCCTGCCCCACGGTGGGCGCCAACTATCGTGGGAACAAATCTGACAGTAGAAAGTAGGGGTACATAGGGAGAGGGCAGAGTCCTAGCTACGGCGAGGGTGTACACACGTATGTATGAGTTTAGGCCCCTCTCGTGGAGGTAACAGCCCTATGTCTTAGTGCTCGGGAGCTTTGTCATGTGGGAGATAGAAATTACAGTGGTTGCAAACCCTTGTGCCAGAGGAGAGGGGTGGCTTATATAGAGTTCGCTGCCCCTCATAACTTCCTGGCATCTATGGTCCGATCATGGGTATAAAGGATGTCGTTACAGGTAACATACATAATAAAAGCTACTTATGGTGTAATAAAACCTAATGCCTGCCCGTTGGCCTCCTGGAGGTGGCTTCCGGTCTTCTAGCGTCGAGTGGGAGCGAGGTCTTCCGAGTGACGGTTGACCGTCGAATGAGAGAAGAAGCCTCCGAGTGGATTTCCTGTCGAGTGACTTGAGCGCCACTAAGGATCTAGTCGGAACCTTGCTTGTGTTCTTCAAGTCCTTCAATGTTATGCCCTTAGGTAGGGTATATAGATCATGCCTAGGACCCTACCCTAGGTACATATCCTCGTCACATATTATGTACTATGATTCAGTTTTACTTATTGATTGCATGCATTCTAATTTGAATACTAAATTGTTTTATCTTTCTTCTGGGTTAGTTAAATAAAAGCTATGGACAATACTGGCAGAGAAGGAGAAGAGGCTCTGTTCAACATCATACGCTCCTCGAGCCCAGAGCATGAACCTGAAGATGATGACGGCTCGCAATATCTGAACAATTCTGGTGAGGGTCGTATGTTTGATGAAGACGAAAGAATAGATGAATTCGACAACGATGTTGACGAAGAAAATATTCTTCAAATAACAAAGACCGGTGAGGTATATTTATTATATAAGTCATCCGGTGATCATTACATGTCTTAATTGAGTTGTATATGTATTAACGAATTGATCTTTATTCTTTTAGGTCTCCGGATCGAGCAAATCTTCTACAATTGACAGGGTAGTTCGAGGCCCGGTCAAAAAGTTGGACCCTGGCGTAAAGTTCAACATCGATTCCATCAATACATCAACTGGTGAACCGCTTGAACCTAAGAAAAATGTGACCAAGTTCAAGAATCAATGCGGAGTTATTGTCAGGGACCAAATCCCGATCTCCACACAAGAATGGAAAAAGGCAACAAATGGAGATCAAGAAGGAGTTACTTTTGTCGACGAAAGAGCAAAAGATATGCTTTGGACCGAGCTGATGTCACATTTCCCACTACCAGATGACTTGACGGACGCAGATCTGAAGAAAGTCAGAAACTATGCTCTTAAAAAGATGGTGATCGCATTCAACACCTTCAAGAAAAATGCATGGGCTGCATACGTCAAAGCAAACAAAAAGACTCCAAAATTCGAGGGAGCACTGGTGAAGGCAAAAGATCACTGGGATGATTTCATGAAGTTCAAGGAATCGGAACTAGCTAAGTAACGGTCGAGAAAGAACAAGATTAATGCTGCGGAAAAGCAATGGCACCATACTCTGGGGCTAGGTGGCTGCCAGACGGCCCTGCCTAAGTGAGATCAATCCGAACAAGAGATGATTAATGCAGGGGTCACTCCAGTTATAGTGACCTGGCCCCCGAGGTGCAGGACATGGTTTTATGCGCATGGGGGGAAGTTGGACCCAAAGACAGGGGCTATTATGGTGAAGGCAAGTCTTAAAAAAGTGACAGATGAAAGATGAAAATAGAAGAAGCTTGAACGGGGGTGTTCACGCCCAACATAGAGGACGACAAGCTTACGCGCGCCCTAAAGAATCCTGAACACCTGGGAAGAATGCGAGGGAAAGGCGTTGTTCCGTGGTTTGAGGGGTTTGCGGGTTGGAACGATGACTACAGAAGTCGTGTGAGAAAGAAGATGCAAGAGGAGCGGAAGAATAAGGAGGAAGCACTCCGCCTTGAAGGCCTATAATCAAAGCACCTGGAGTTGGAATCTAGAGTCAGGCGGCAGCAGGAGCAGATCGACTCACTCAGCCAGGAAAGGGCGTCTCCGCGGTAGCATGAGCAGATCGATCCAGCATTGGATACCATCGTCCCATCTATGTCGAGAAGTAGCGTGGGTTCTGCCCCGACCGATATTGATGACGATGCACTACTATCTAGCTACCTTGTGGATAATATCAAAGACAGGACTAACTGTGAGCTACACATGAAAGTGAAGAACTTATCCATGAAGGTGGCGGACGGCTATGCTTTAGCAAATCCCCCAGAAGCAACCTTCCATTGCAATCCCATTCCATCTGGCTATGCTCGTGTCAGGGTTGATGAAGTGATGTCAGGATATCATGAGCTACAACTTGACATTCTTGGAGGTGACGAGGAGAGAACACTTGGAGAGGCCATACATCGTATCATTCTATGGAAAAGGGATTGCATCGTCTTTCCAAGGCCACCGACTCCTCCTCCTCCAAGACTGCCACCGCGTTAGTCGACTCCTACTCCTCCTCCAAGTCCGGCACCGCATCAGCCGACTCCTCCTCCAAGTCCGGCACGGCGTCAGCCAACTCCTCCTCCTCCAAGTCCGGCACCGCGTCAGCCGACTCCTCCTCCAAGTCCAGCATGATGCCAGCGTGCTCCGTCGACTCAGTGTGCTCCGTTACCTAAACAACAGCGAAAGAGAGAGGCCGTGGCTACAAAGACTAGCGGTACAACAGGCAAGAAATTCAAATATGGTCCAAGCAGCCTAAAGCCTCTTCCGAAGTTGCCTTACCACCTGACCGAGGAGGAACTCAAGAGCGTAGTGGATGCCAAAGTGAAGGCCCATTTTGCATCGAAACCGCCCAGGCCGCCAAAGGAGAAAGTACATGAGCATGTCTCACAACACTTTATTGATATGGCTCGACCAGCTGTCAATTAGAAGGACTCCGACTATGTGCGGTCTATGAAGAAGTCATATCTTGCAGGACAAAAGGAGTCGATCTCGAGCTTGAGCCAAGGAGTTGGCAAAAAAAGCGGGAAAACTGTTCCCCATCTGGGAGAACAGGCAGTGCAATCGAACCCCCCGCTCATTGTACAAACACCTGTGAGTATCGCCGGTCAGCTAGGAGTACCCGACGATCATATAAGGCGGGCTAAAGAGGCTGGTGTCACTGTTGAACAACTCCTAGGCCTTGAGGAAATCCCCGGGCTTAAAGAGGAGGAAGTAAAATATCAATATGCCCACGGCAAACCTCTGGTCAAGCCTGAAGATGTCAAGCTTCTACCAACGAGAGTGTAAAATTTGCATATGTGGTACATGCAAATAACAGCAAATACCAATACAGAGTCCCTCATGGTGAGAGTCAAGGAGAGGCATTACTTCCATAAAAAAGATCTGTGGATTCATTATTCATAGTTGTTTCAGTTATTCAATCAAGACGCACTCGACAAATCTTTAGTCAGTTTCTATTATCTGTAAGTTATTTCTTTCTATAATTTAAGTCTCTAGCTAGTTGTGCTCTTGTTCATTACCTGTAATTATCCTCACTATATTCATTTTTGTTGTATTATGCAGAATGAAGATGTATCAAACGAAACAAGCTGGACGCTATGGCATTGGGTTCATTGACCCAAATACGATTAATCAAAAGATATGAGAAACTGCATATTCGAGAAAAGACACAGAGAAAGTCATGCTTGATTTTTTGAAGCATCTAAACACCCAACCAGAAATACTACTTCCTTACAACTTTGGGTGAGTGTTACTATATATATCTTGTACTACAAATTCTACTTTTTTCTTACTGGATGTTAATAAGTGTAGTTGATAAGTTATGCACATGCCTGCTTAATTATACAAAACGTGTGCGCATGCAGTTACCACTGGATCTTGTTAATCATTGAAGTTGACAAGGGAAAAGTTGAAGTACTGGACTCACTATATAAAGATCCATCCGAATACGCAATCGCGAGGGGATTGCTTGACAGGTAATTTCAATCGTTATCGCACTATGTCGGACTCTTTAATTAATTCATTTTCTGATATCAACTAGTTAATAACTCCTTTATTAATTTTCTTTGCCAGCGGGCAGGGTTTGGGCCAAGTTCATCAAACAGGTCCCACGTGACTAGGCACAACAGCTGAAATGGGTGCGACCCCAGGTAATTAAGTATTACTACCTAGCTACGTCCATCATCTCTTTAATTCTAGTTTCAATACCATTATCATGCTTGATTAATTATTACCTGATTGAATTTTATTCTCGTAAAGTGCATGATGCAGGAGCAGGGGACTAGTTTATGCGCATACTACGTTTGCGAGAACATTCGCATGATGACGTCTGAAAGGAGCAAAGATGAAAGAAATCTTTGGGTAACTAACCGGTTTCTGCACACATAGTCATCACCTAGTCCACCGCATGTGGGCGAACTGCTGGTCGCACACACACCACTCGTACGTTGTTAGATGGCAACTGCAGTGCGCTTGGAAACTACATAAACTCACATGGCAACTACGATTCATTGCTAGATGGTAACTGTAGTTGCACACGTGGCAACCAGGTAAACACACATGGTAACTACGTTTAACCATACATGACAGCTATGTTGAACCACATGCGGCAACTAGGTAAACACACATGGCAACTATCCCCGGGTAACTAAAGCGTTATCCCACAGATAACTATAGTTAACCAAAACGAAGAGAGTTGCCATGCTTTTACAACTACAGTTGTCATCCGGGATAACTAGAGTTGTCATCCCAGGGGTAACTAGAGTTGCCATCCCGTGGATAACTAACGTAGCTGCGCGAGGACGTGTGGATAGATTTTCTTAGTGCCCCACACGTGAGTGGGGATGACTAGTACTTGTTGGGCGTGTGGCATGAAATAGCCGCGTCCACACATGTGGGCAATTCTATTGTTCGCCCATACGCAACCCATGTGGGTTGCCTCCTACATATGCCATACACGGTGTGTGGGCGCATGTCTAATATGCCATACGTGTGGTGAATATAGAGATTTTTTTCCTTTTTTTGAGGAAAAGGCATGTTTTTATTGATCAAAAACCATAGAGAGTGGGATACAAACTGGGTCATGTGGTTGGCCAAACCACACATGACGCCCCGAAGCTAAAGAAAGAGAATGTTTTGCTAGACTATGAGCTTCTAAATTAACCTTACGACTCTCAAAAGTAATGTTACAAGAAAACGGAGCCACTCGAGCTTTTTTTTGAATCAAAATATAAAACTTTATTCATTGGAAATGATAGATACATCGTTTATGAGGATTGGTACAATTTCAATATGTGGCTCCTCAAACCAATCAGAAATAAAAGAAAATTTAGCCAAATTAGCAAGAGCGTGAGCAACATTATTTGCTTCCCTATTACAATGCTCAAATCTAGATAACGGGAAATCACAAGCTAAATGAAAACAGTCGTCGAAAATTGTCGTAGCCGTCCCCGATGATCGTCCTCCATCATTCATAGTTTGGATCACCTTCATATTATCTGAGTTAATGATTATATGATTGCATCCCGCTCTTTGTGCCAAATTTATACCAAATTTTAGGGCCAGCGCTTCCGCCATCACCACATCCGAACACCATTCAATCTTTCCATTTCCTCCTGCAATGAACCTCCCTTTGTTGTCACGAAGCACCGCCCCCATCGTACCCCTGAGCAAGTTATGGTCAAAAGAGGCATCAAAGTTAAGTTTTAAAAAACCTTTTGGTGGAACAGTCCATCCTCCTTTTTTCATGGAAGCCTTTGGTTGATAGGCATTTATGAAATTTTTGCTTATAGCCCGTATCCCCATCGAGATTTGTTGTACGTCTTGGGTAGCCTCATTATGCACTAGTTTTCGTCTTTCCCACCACAAGTACCAGGATGAGATAGCAATCATTTCACGGACATTTGGATTGCCCATAATACATAGTTCTTGATCCGGTAATGATAGTAAATATTCTAGAACTGCCTCTCCCGCGTAGTCAACTTCGCTTGCTTTGTCAATAATATCCTTCATCCCTAGACTTTCCCATACTTGCTTAGCCTTACTACACTGGAACAACAGATGTTTTGTGTCTTCTAATCCCGTAGAACAAGTCAGGCATACAGGCGATACTTTGACGTGTCTATTTGCAAGTTTTACCCGACACGGGATAGTTCCATGGAGCGTACGCCAAATAAAGATTTTCACCTTTGATGGACATGAAAGTTTCCATATTCTTTCCCAAATAGAATTGACCGTGGTTCGTCCCATCCCATTACTATGACATAATCTCCTCCCATATTGGTAATCCCATTCTACCAGATAGGCTGATCGGACTGAAAAAATGCCATTTTTGGTAAAATTCCATGCAATAAAATTAGACATGTCATTGTGCAGGATTGGGATGGCCAATACTCGTTGGACATCAATGGGCCATAGTGTCTGTCTAAGGAGTTCTTCATCCCATACATTAAGAATTGGGTCAATCAGATCTGCTACTTTGCGTATTAGGTGACCTCCCTTTGGAGTGATAGTCCTTCGTTCCGCACAGTTTGGGATCCAAGCGTCCTCCCAAATATCAATGTTGTGACCATTTCCCACTCTCCAAATATGACCACGCTTTAGGGAATTGACTCCCACCATTATACTTTGCCAGGTGAAAGAAGATCCCTTTTTCAATTCAGTATTTAGTAGATCGCCATTAGGATAGTATTTGGCTCTCAAAATAGTAGCACAAAAGGATTCTGGATTCTCAATAAGATGACAGGCCTGCTTAGCAAGCATGGCCAAGTTAAAATAGTGGATATCCCGGAACCCCATTCCCCCTTGGTACTTGGGTACACACATTTTCCACCAAGCCATCCAATGCATTCTCCTTTGGTTGTCCTCGTCTCCCCACCAGAAGTGCGCCATCGCATCAATAATCCATTTGCAAAAAAAATTAGGAATTTTAAAGACTAACATTGCATAGGTGGGAATAGCTTGACCAATCACTTTGAGTAAGATTTCTTTTCCTCCCGCTGACAACAATTTTTCCTTCCATCCACTTATTCTCTGAACAATACAGTCAATTAGATACTGGAAATAGTCCATCCTATCTAGTCCCACATTTGTTGGCAACCCTAAATATTTGTCATTCAGGGCCTCCGTCATTATATTTAGAGATAAACATATTTGTTCCCTTATATCCACACTTGTATTTGGGCTAAAAAAGATGCTAGATTTTTAACACTGACCATCTATCCTGACGCTGCACAGTATCGCTCCAAAACCAATTTCAACATTTCTGTGCAAATTCGCATTCATGAGGATTAAAGAGTCGTCCGCGAAAAGAAGATTCATGACAGGTGGTGCCTCCCTGCATACCTTAATTCCCAAAATATCCCCATTCTCCTCCGCCTTCTCAAGTAATGTAGTCAGGCCTTCCGTACATAACAAGAATAGATAAGGTGACAATGGATCTCCCTGTCTGAGGCCTCTTGACGGTTTGAAAGTTTCTATTTCTTCCGCATTAAAGTGGATACGATATTCAACAGAGGATACACACTCCATAATAAAGTTCACCCAATTTTCCCGGAAACCAAGTTTGATCATGATATTCTTCAGAAAAGACCATTCTACTCGGTCATAGGCTTTGTGCATATCCAACTTTATTGCACATAAGCCTTCTTTGCCCATTCTCTTCTTTTTAATTGCCTGGAAGCATTCATACGCCACTAGCACATTGTCTGTGATAAGTCTACCAGACACTTTGAGTCGGGCTTATAATTTCTGGAAGGATCACCTTAAGATGGGAAGCAACCATTTTCACGATAATTTTACACACCACATTGCACAAACTAATTGGTCGGAATTGTGTTACCTTCTTAGGGGGATTTACTTTAGGTATCATCACAATAGTGGTATCATTCCAACCCGCTGGTATTTTACAGGTATTTACTGCTTTCAAAACTTCCAAATCAGATCATCTCCTAACATTGGCCAGAACCTTTTGTAAAACATGGCATGTAATCCATCAGGCCCTGGTGCTTTCAAATCCCCTATATCAAATAGAGCCTTACGTACATCATCAACCGAAAATGGAGCCAACAGTGCGTTATTCATTTGCGCTGAAACTTTCCTTTTCACTAGAGCTATCACATCTTGGTTTGGTTGAATAATTTCTGAGGTAAACAACTTCTGAAAATATTGTGTAATATGATCGTTTAGTTATGTATCTTGTCTCCAGACTCCCATGTCATCCAGTAGCTTTTTAATAGCATTTTTCTTTTTTTCTAATGGTAGTCGCATTATGGAAAAAAGCAGTGTTGGGATAGCCATGTAATAACCAATTCGCTTGACCCCACTGTAACCAAAATATTTCTTCTTGGTCCATCAAATTCTCAATCAAAACAACAATTTCCTTCTGTTTAGATAGGGATTCCCCACTAATGCGGCCTCTTTTCAATTTTTCTAATTCTTTTTTTAATTTTTAATTCTCAGTTTTGGACCCTTCAGTGTTTCTCGATCCTAGGAGTGAAGATCTGTGTGTATTGCTTTTGTTCTATCTGCAAGTGTTGGCCCGACACCAGCCATTTTCGCCCTTTCCCAGGATGCATTTACTATTTCGTCTACAGTATCTTCTTTAAGACACCTCGCTTCGAATTTTTTGGTTCTTTTGTTCATTGTTTGATACATATTATCATTTAAAAACTGGTATCCAAAATAAGCGGACGGTGATCAGAATGTACATGATCTTCGTTAATGATCGCCGCTCTAGGAAATTTATGTGCCCATTCTATATTACAAACTGCACGATCCAAACGCTCCCTGATCTTCCCTCTCCTCCATGTAAAAATATCACCCCTATATCCCATGTCAGCCAAACCACACTCAGCTAGGCACTCACGAAATTCCCTCATCATCCCACTCGGCCTAGCCTTACCTGTTGGAAATATGCCCTAGAGGCAATAATAAATTGGTTATTATCATATTTCCTTGTTCATGATAATCGTTGTTATCCATGCTAGAATTGTATTGATTGGAAACTCAGATACATGTGTGGATACATAGACAACACCATGTCCCTAGTATGCCTCTAGTAGACTAGCTCGTTGATCAAAGATTGTCAAGGTTTCCTGGCGATGGACATGTGATGTCATTTGATAACGGGATCACATCATTAGGAGAATGATGTAATGGACAAGACCCAAACTATAAACGTAGCATATGACCGTGTCAGTTTATTGCTACAGTTTTCTGCATGTCAAGTATATGGTCCGATGACCATGAGATCATGCAACTCACTGACACCAGAGGAGTACCTTGCGTGTATCAAACGTTGCAACGTAACTGGGTGACTATAAAGGTGCTCTACAGGTATCTCCGAGGGTGTCTGTTGGGTTGGCATGGATCAACACTGGGATTTGTTACTCCATGTGATGGAGAGGTATCTCATGTGACTAAGTGTTGGCCACGGGATCTTGTATTACGGAACAAGTAAAGAGACTTACTAGTAACGAGATTGAACTAGTTATGAAGATGCCGACGATCAAATCTTGGGCAAGAAACATACCGAACAACAAAGGGAACAACATATGGGATTAACTGAATCCTTGACATAGAGGTTCGACCGATAAAGATCTTCGTAGAATATGTAGGAACCATTATGGGCATCCAGATCCCACTATTGGTTATTGATCATAGAGGTGTCTCGGACATGTCTACATAGTCCTCGAATCCGCAGGGTCTGCACACTTAAGGTTCAGTGACGTTTCGGTAGTATAGAGTTGTGTATGGTGGTGACCGAAGGTTGTTCGGAGTCCCGGATGCGATCCCGGACGTCACGAGGAGCTCCGGACTGGTCCAGAGGTAAATATTGATATATAGGAAGTCCTGTTTTGGTTGCCGAAAAAGTTTCGGGCTCATCAGTAGTGTATCGAGAGTGCCGGGAGGGTACCGGGAGACCATCGAGAGGGGTGTCACGCCCCGAGGGGCCTCGTGGGCTGTGGGAGGAGACAAACCAGCCCCTAGTGGGCTGGACAAAGCCTTCACTAAATCCCATGAGGTTTGAGAAGGAAAAAATCCAAAGGTGGAGAGATGGAAAGAGTTTCCAAGTGGAAAGGAGGAATCCTACTCCTAATAGGATTGGAGTAGGACTCCTCCACCTCCAATTTCGGCCAACTCTTGAGATTTTGAGGCTGAATCCTCCCCTCCCTCCCTCCTATATATACTAGATGACTTGGAGGGGATAGCTAACCCTAATTGCCATGTGCTGCCCTCTTCTTCCTCTAGATCTGTTCTCCACTAGATCGTCTCGATTGTGCTTGGCGAAGCCATGCCGGGACAGCACCACCACCACCGCCACCACGCTGTTGTGCCGGCGGAGAACTCGTCTACCTCTCCACTCCCTCTTGCTAGATCAAGAAGCGCGGAGATCGTCATCGAGCTGTACGTGTGTCGAACGCGAAGGCGCCGTCCGTTCGGCGCTAGATCGGAAGGATCGTGATCAGGATCGCGAGATGATTCGTGATTTGATCGCGGGACGGATCGTGATGGGATCGTGGGACGGATCGTGATTGGATCGCAAGAAGGATCGTGATGGGATCACGAGACGCTCGACGATTTGGATCGCGAAGACGTTCGACTACATCAAGCGTGTTTCTTAACGCTTCCCGCTTAGCGACCTACAAGGGTATGTAGATCCACTCTCCCCCTCGTAGATGCTCATCACCATGGATAGATCTTGCATGTGCGTAGGAAATTTTTTGTTTCCCATGCAACGTTCCCCAATAGTGGCATCGTGAGCTAGGTCTATGTGTAGATGAGATCTCGAGTAGAACACAAAAGAGTTTGTGGGCGTTGATGCTTAGATTGCTTCCTCCCTTGGTCGTGTTTTGGTTCAGTGGTATTGTGGGATGAAGCGGCCCAAACCAACCTTACTCGTACGCTTATGAGAGACCTGTTCTATCGACTAACGTGTAACTTTGTTACACAAAGATGGCCGGCGGGTGTCCGTTTCTCCTACTTTAGTTGGATCGGATTCGACAAAGGCGGTCCTTGAGAAGGTTGAAAAGCAACTTATGTATCAACGTTGTGGTTTTGCGTAGGTGAGAATTGTTCTTGCTAGATAGCCGTAGCAGCCACGTAAAACTTGCAACAACAATTAGAGGACATCTAACTTGTTTTTGCAGGGTATGTTGTGATGTGATATGGTCAATTACATGATGAGATATATGTGATGTATGAGATGATCATGTGTTGTATAGAATATCACGACTTGCATGTCGATGAGTATGGCAACCGGCAGGATCCATAGGGTTGTCTTCAATTATTGTATGACCTGCGTGTCACTCATTAGCGCTATGTAATGCTTTACTTTATCGCTGAGCGGTAGCAATAGTAGTAGAAGCATGGTGGGCGCAACAACCCCGATGGCGACATGTTGATGGAGACCAAGATGATGGATATCGTGGTGTCATGCCGGTGATGATGGAGATCATGCCGGTGCTTTGGAGATGGAAATCAAAAGCACAAGTTCATGGCCATATCATGTCACTTATGATTTGCATGTGATGTTAATCCTTTTATGCACCTTGTTTTTCTTAGGACGACGGTAGCATTATAAGGTGATCCCTCACTTAAATTTCAAGATAAATTGTGTTCTCCCTGAGTGTGCACCGTTGCAAAAGTTCGTCGTGTCGAGACACCACGTGATGATCGGGTGTGATAGACTCTACGTTCACATACAACGGGTGCAAGCCAGTGTTGCACATGCGGAACACTCGGGTTAAACTTGACGAGCCTAGCATGTACAGACATGGCCTCGGAACACAAGAGACCGAAAGGTCGAACATGAGTCATATAGTAGATATGATCAACATGATGATGTTCACCATTGAAACCACCTCAAATCACATGATGATCGGACTTGAGTTGGTGGATTTGGATCATGTGACACTCGAATGACCAGAGGGATGTCAATATGAGTGGGAGTTCTTAAGTAATATGATTAATTGAACTCATTATCATGAACATAGTCAGTAGTGTCTTTGCAAATTATGTTGTAGATAGCTCGCGGTGTAGCTCCCCTATTTTATTGATACGTTCCTAGAGAAAAGTAAGTTCAAAGATAATGGTAACAATTTTGCGGACTAGGTTCGTGGTCAGAGGATTGTCCTCAGTTGCTGCACAGAAGGCTTATGTCCTTAATGCACCTCTTCGTGCACCACCCCCTCAAACGGCGACTGTGGATGTTGTGAACATCTGACTGTCACGTTTTGATGGCTGCTTGATAGTTTAGTGTGTCTTGCATTGCGGCTTAGAATTTAGGCTCCTAGTACATTTTGAATGTCACAGAGCATATTGATGTTCTAAGAGCTGAAATTGGGATCTCAGGCTCGTGCCCGTGTTGTGAGATATGAGATTTCAAACAAGATTCTTTGCCTGCAATATGAAGGAGAAAAGCTCAATTGTTGAGCATGTGCTCAGATTGTGTGGGTACTACAATCGCTTGAATCGAGTGGGAGTTGATCTTCCAAATAAGATAGTGATTGATATAGTTCTCCAAGTCACTATCACTAAGCTACTAGAGCTTCGTGATGAACTATGAAATGCAAGGGATAGACATGATGATCCCTGAGCTATGCGCGATGTTTGACACCGCAAAGGTAGAAATCAAGAAGGAGCATCAAGTGTTGATGGTTAGTAAAACCACTAGTTTCGAGAAGGGCAAGGGCAAGGAGGGAAACTTCATGGATGGCAAGTCAGTTGTTGCTCCAGTGAAGCAACCCAAAGTTGAACCCAAACTCGAGACTAAGTGCTTCTATTATGACGAGAGCGGTCGCTGAAGCGGAACAACCCTAGGTTCTTGGTAGATAAGAAGGCTGGCAACGTCGACATAAGTATATTTTGATATACGTGTTATTGATGTGTACCTTGCTAGTACTCCTAGAAGCACCTGGGTATAGGATACCGGTTCGGTTGCTAAATGTTGGTAACTCAAAATAAAAGCTACATAATAAACAAAGACTAGCTAAGGGTGAGGTGACGACGTGTGTTGGAAATGTCTCCAAGGTTGATGTGATCAACATCGCACGCTCTCTCTACCTTCGGGATTAATGACGAACCTAAATAAATGTTATTTGGTGTCTGTGTTAAGCATGAACATGATTAGATCATGTTTATTGCAATACGGTTATTCATTTAAGTTAGAGAATAATGGCTATTTTGTTTAGATGAATAACACCTTCAATGGTCATGCACCCAATGAGAATGGTTTGTTGAATCTTGATCGTAGTAATACACATGTTCATAACATAGATGACAAAAGATACAAAGTTAATAATGATAGTACCACATACTTGTGGCACTGCTGCTAAATGTCATATTGGTGTAAAGTGCATGAAGAAACTCCATGCTGATGGATCTTTGGACTCATTCGATTTTGAATCGATTGAGACATGCGGACCATACCTCTTGGGCAAGATGACTGAAACCCCGTTTTTCGGCTTGATGGAACGGGTAAGTAACTTATTGGAAATGATACGTGTTAATGTATACGGTCCAATGAGTGTTGTAGCATGCGGTGGATATCGTTATTTTCTTACCTTCACTGATGATTTGAGTAGATATAGTGTATATTTAATTAATGAAACACAAGTCTGGAATGTTTGAAAAGTTCAAGCAAATTCAGAGTGAAGTTTAAAATCATTGTGACAAGAAGATATAAATGTCTATGATATGATCGTGGAGGTGAATATCTGAGTTATGAGTTTGGTATACAACTTAAGACAACGTGAAAGTTGTTTCACAACTCACGCCACTTGGAACACCATGGTGTGATGGTGTGTCCGAACGTCGTAGTCATGCCTTATTGGATATAGCGTGTACTATGATGTCTCTTATCGTTTTACCACTATCGTTTTGGGTTATGCATTAGAGACAACTACATTCACTTTAAATAGGGCACCATCTAAATCCGTTGAGATGACACCATATGGTTTGGCAGAAACCTAAGCTGCCATTTCTTAATGTTTGGGGCTGCGACGCTTATGTGAAAAGGGTTTTCACCTAATGAGCTCGAACCCAAAGCGGACAAATGCATCTTCATAGTATACCCTAAGAACAGTTGGGTATACCTTCTATCTCAGATCCGAGTGCAAAGTGTTTGTTGCTAAAAACGGGTCCTTTCTCAAGAAAGAGTTTATCTCGAAAGAATTGAGTGGGAGGAAGATAGAACTTGATGAGGTTGTTGAAACTTTGTTTCAACCAGAGAGTAGCACAACGCAGAAAGATGTTTCTGTGGATCCTACATCAGTTGAAGAGGAAGTTAATGATAATGATCATGAAGCTTCGGATCAAGTTACTATCGAACCTCGTAGGTCGACAAGGACGCGTACTACTCCTGAGTGATAAGGCAACCCTGTCTTAGAGGTCATGTTGTTGGAAAACGATTAACCTACGAACTATGGAGAAGCGATGATGGGCCTGGATTCCGACAAATGGTTAGAGGCCATGAAATCCGAGAAAGGATCCATGTATGAAAACCAAGTATGGACTTTGGTAGACTTTCCGTTGAACGGCAGGTCGTTGAGTACAAGTGGACCTTTAAGATGAAGACAGACGTTGATGGTGAATGTCACCATTTATAAAGCTTGACTTGTCGCAAAGAAGTTTCCGACAAGTTCAAGGAGTTGACTGCAATGAGACTTTCTTACTCGTAGCGATGCTAAAGTCTGCTGGAATTATGTTAGCAGTTGCTACATTTTTCAATTATGAAATCTGGTAGATGGATGTCAAAACATCCTTTCCTTAACGGTTTCCGTGAGGAAAGGTTGTATGTGATACAACCAGAAGGTTTTGTTAGTCCTAAGGATGCTAAAAGGTGTGCAAGCTCCAGCAATCCTTCTAGGGCCTGGAGCAAGCATCTCGGAGTTGGAATATACACTTTGATGAGGTAATCAAAGTTTTTGGGTTTATACAAAGTTTATGAGAAACTTATATTTACAAGAAAGTGAGTGGGAGCACTATAGAATTTCTGATATGTATATGTGGTTGACATATTGTTGATCGGAAATAATGTAGAATTTCTGGAAAGCATAAATGGTTGTTTGAAAAGAGTTTTTCAAAGGAAGACCTGGATAAAGCTACCTAATTGTTGGGCATCATGATCTATAGAGATAGATCAAGATGTTTGATGAGACTTTCAATGAGTACATACCTAGACAAGATTTTGAAAGAGTTTAAAATGGATCAGTCAAAGAAAGAGTTCTTGCTTGATTTGTAAGGTGTGGAGTTGAGTGAGACTCAAAGATCGACCACGGCAGAAGAAAGAGAAAGGACGAAGGTCTTCCCCTATGCTTTATCCATAGGCTCTATATAGTATGCAATGTTGTGTACTGCACCTATGTGTGCCTTGCCGTGAGTTTGTCGAGGGGTACAAAAGTGATCCAGGAGTCGATCACTGGACAGCGGTCAAACTTATCCTTAGTAACTAGAGGACTAAGGAAATATTTCTTGATTATGGAGGTGATAAAGAGTTCATCGTAAAGGGTTACGTCGATACAAACTTTAACACTAATCCAGATGACTCTTAGTAGCAATCCGGATACGTATAGTGGAGTAGCCATTTGGAATAGCTCCAAGTGGAACATGGTAGCAGTGTTTATAGTATGACATAGAGATTTTCAAAGTACACACGCATCTAAATGTCGCAGACCCGTTGACTAAAATACCTCTCTCACATGCAAAGCATGATCGAGCCCCAGAACTCATTGGGTGTTAAATTCATAACAATGTGAATCACATGGTGATGTGAACTAGATTATTGACTCTAGTGCAAGTGGAAGGCTGTTGGAAATATGCCCTAGAGGCAATAATAAATTGGTTATTATCATATTTCCTTGTTCATGATAATCGTTTATTATCCATGCTAGAATTGTATTGATTGGAAACTCAGATACATGTGTGGATACATAGACAACACCATGTCCCTAGTATGCCTCTAGTAGACAAGATCGTTGATCATAGATGGTCAAGGTTTCCTGGCCATGGACATGTTATGTTATTTGATAACGGGATCACATCATTAGGAGAATGATGTGACAAGACCCAAACTATAAACGTAGCATATGATCGTGTCAGTTTATCACTATAGTTTTCTGCATGTCAAGTATCTGTTCCTATGACCATGAGATCATGCAACTTACTGACACCGGAGGAGTACCTCATGTGTATCAAACGTTGCAACATAACTGGGTGACTATAAAGGTGCTCTACAAGTATATCCGAGGGTGTCTGTTGGGTTAGCATGGATCAACACTGGGATTTGTTACTCCGTGTGACGGAGAGGTATTACAAAAAGGACTGTTAGTGGCGCACCTATTTTTGCCATTAATGGCTCACTATAGGTGCGCCACTATTACCACGCCACTAGTAAAAAATACTAATGGCGCACCTCTGGTGCGCCATTAGTATTGCAGGTAACAGTGGCGCACCTTGTAGTGCGCCATTACTATTGCTACAGGTGCGCCACTGGTAACTTTTTTTGATTTTTTTTAATTTTGAAGGCGGGAAAATAGTAGTGGCGCACCGTCTAACCCCCACTGTGCGCCATTGCTATTTTGGAATTTTGAATTTCGATCTGGATCTAGATCTGGCTCATTTTTTTGGCTTGTTTTTTTGCTCATTTTTTTTGCTTGAATTTTTTTCAAATTTCGTTCTCGACCTGGATATGGTACGTTCTTTATGCCGGGGGAGCTCCACATGTGGCCGAAAGTAGAGGAGGAGGGAGGAGAGACCGTGAGGAGGAGAGGAGGGTGAAGAGACCGTGAGGATCAGGAGAGGAGGGAGGAGGAGGTCGCCGGAGAGGAGGAGGAGGATCGTGAGAAGGAGAGGAAGGAGGAGCACCGTGAGGAGGAGAGGAGGGAGGAAGTGGTCGTCGCAGGAGGAGCACCGTGAGGAGGAGAGGAGGGAGGAGGAGGTTGCCGGAGGAGGAGCACCGTGAAGAGGAGTTCACTGGAGGAGGAGCACCGTGAGGAGGAGGAGGAGGAGGTCGCCGGAGATTTGGAGATGGAGTGGAGGAGAGGAGGAGAGGAGGAGATGGAGTGAAGGAGAGGAGGAGAAGAATGAAGGGGTAAGTGGCTGGCCGGCCCTTTTAAACTTTTGTCCCAACTTAGCAGTGGTGCACCATTGCTATTTTTTTGAATTGTGAAGGCGGGAAAATAGTAGTGGCGCACCATGCACTAGTGCGCCATTGCTAATTTATTTATTTATTGCATTTTTTTCAAATTATTTTGCCTCCAGATCTTAAAAGCATCGTAACTTTTTTCGTTAGGTTTTTGAGGATTCTAGAAAATCGATAACGGGCGTAGCCAGTTGAATTCGGATGTAACTTTTTGAGTGGATTATTTTTCATATAAAAAACTTTTTCATCGGAGGTCGTATGCAAAAGTTACGGCCATTTTACCGAAACACGGCGGCCTTTTGCAAAAAAATTCAAAATTCATGTTTGTTAATTTTCCTAACAACTAGAACACATAACACATGGGCATCTATTTTTTTGAATTTTTTTGAATCTTTTATCATTTTCTTTTATTTTTTTTACAAACCTAAAAGGCGATCCATAAGGGGGGGTGTTTGTGTGTGTGAGACGTTAGTAATGGCGCACCCTCCTTGGTGCGCCATTGCTAACCCTAGCAATGGCACACCAGGAAGGGTGCACCATTACTAACGTCTCACACACACGCAGGCACACCCCCACCAGACATAGCAATGGTGCACCACACCTAGGTGCGCCACTGCTATGCTACATAGCAGTGGCGCACCTAGGTGTGGTGCGCCATTGCTATGTCTGGTGGGGGGATGGACCCAAAAAATAGCAATGGCGCACTGCTCATGTGGTGCGCCATTAGTAAAAAAATAGCAATGGCGCACCTGATTCTGGTGCGCCACTCCTATATAGCTCTGGCGCACCACCATCATGGTGCGCCACAAGTAGAGATATTGGGGATAAGCCTTTTTCTAGTAGTGATCATAATAAGCCTTGTAAGCAATGTGACTAAGTGTTGGCCATGGGGTCTTGTATTACGGAACGAGTAAAGAGACTTGCCGGTAACGAGATTGAACTAGGTATGGAGATGGCGACGATCGAATCTTGGGCAAGTAATATACCGAAGAACAAAGGGAACGGCATACGGGATTAACTGAATCCTTAACATAGAGGTTCGACCGATAAAGATCTTCGTAGAATATGTAGGAACCAATATGGGCATCCAGGTCCCGCTATTGGTTATTGACTATAGAGGTGTCTCGGTCATGTCTACATAGTTCTCGAACCCGCATGGTCTGCACACTTAAGGTTCGGTGTCATTTTGGTGGTATATAGTTATGTATGGTGATGACTGAAGGTTGTTCGGAGTCCCAGATGAGATCCCGGACATCATGAGGAGCTCAAGAATGGTCCGAAGGTAAAGATTGATATATAGGAAGTCCTGTTTTGGTCGCCGAAAAAGTTTCGGGCTCATCGATAGTGTACCGGGAGTGCCGAGAGGGTACCGGGGGACCATCGGGAGGGGTGTCACGCCCCGAGGGCCCTCATGGGCTGTGGGAGGAGACAAACCAGCCCCTAGTGGGCTGTCCAAAGCATCCACTAAAGCCCATGAGGTTTGAGAACGAAAAAATCCAAAGGTGGAGAGGTGGAAAGAGTTTCCAAGTGGAAAGCAGGATGTTACTCCTAATAGGATTGGAGTAGGACTCCTCCGCCTCCAATTTCGGCCAACTCTTGAGGTTTTGAGGATGACTCCTCCCCTCCCTCCCTCCCACCTCCAATTATTTTTCGGCATGCTAGCTTTGCTGAAAAATAGGGGGGCATGTGTTGACATCTGACTTTGGCACGGTGCAAAATGCAATAAAGGTGGACTCAAACGAAAAGGTTTTTTCTACGAGAAAGTTCATATTGCCAAGTGAAACAACCTTGATGTTTAGGCCATCAACATTTGGCATCATTTCAAGGGCCAAATCACACTTGGAATGTCATGTGGATGTTCTGAGTGCTTTTTGGTCTATTACGCCTCCAAGACAACCTCGAATGAAGGAATGTTCTACACAGATTGTCGTCGTCTTGTCGAGCTGATCGATTTTCATATATAAATCTTCTCAATCCGAGGTCGTATGCGACCTCGAGAGGCAAAACAAAATCAGCCTGGAGTTTCACTCGGAATTTCCGAGTGAAAGTTTGCCGACCGAAGGAAGCATTTGTCGTCCGGTCGAGTGAAAAGTTTTCCGTCCGGCCGAGTGAAATTGCCATCCGAGTGAAAATCGCTGGCCGAGTGAAAGTTCCGTCCGAGTGAAAGGTACTGGTCGAGTGAAAGTTCCGTCCGAGTGAAAGGTATCGGTCGAGTGAAAATTTCAGTCGAGTGAAAATGACCGTCCGAGTGGAAAGTAACGGTCGAGTGAAATCCACTCGAGTAAAAGTTCCGGTCGAGTGAAAGCTCAAAATGGCTCCGGATGGAAAAGTGTTCAACATGAAAGTTGTTCATAACGTCGAAACGGTCAACTTTGCTTTTAAGATTATTATCATCTGAGCTAGTATGTGGCCTACAGAGACGCTACAACACTCAGACAGTCTAGTCTACGTGACCGAGTCCGATTAGAAGTTAAAGATGACCTCGTAGAGTATTCAAGATGGCTTTATTTGGGAAAGTGATCAACATACAGATTGTTGGCCTTGTCGAGGCCCACAAAATTGATGTTTGGACCGTCTCCATCGGAGGTCATATGCAGATTCCACGGCCCACGCAAGGAGCAAGATAGAAGATTGGGCCGGATTTGGGCTTCCGAGTGGAATTAGAACTAGGACTCTAGGACGTGAATTGATGTGATTTTCTTGTAAGGAAAGCCTAGATGAATCCTTTGCTTGTACGAGAAGTCCAGCCGCCTCTTATATATGTTGGGGGTGACGGCCGATTGAACAACACACAATCGAACAAATCAATTTATACTACTTTTCATCTACGTTCTTCATTTTCTCTCTCATTCTTCGATGTTCTTCGTTTGAGAGCTGTGAATTCCGAGGCTCTAGGGGCGAGCGAATCGACCTAGGGCAGCCCATAGCCGCCGCACTCCCTGACGGGGTCCCTCCCGGGCGTGCGGGGTTTTGGGTCTGCAAAAGTGTCCGCCGACTGTCTTGCGTATCGCGTTGCCGGACGAACCTCCTTCGACGTGAGCTGCGGTGCATCACCCCCGGCGTCGAAGGTACATGGTGACATGTTCATGTGTCAACACACTTTTTGGCGACTCCGCTGGGGACCAAAGATCAATCATCCTCAGCAACCATCATGTCTGATCTTCCCAAGCCATCCGAGATAGATGCCGATAACATCATTAAGCCCAAGCTTGATGAACTATCGGTGGATCATCGCCAAGATTATGAGGAGTACAAGAAGGCACGTGAAGAGAAGGAGTTGCAGGAGTTCCTTGGAAACTTCAAGAAAGATCGCCATGGCAATATCACTCCGATTGGAGAAATCAAGTTCCCTCGTCTTCAAGCCGAGCAGGTCAAACCTCCTGTAAGTACTACCTTTTCTTTCGAGCAGTGGGCTGAGATTGAGAGTCGTATTGCCGATGGTAATAATTTGGTCTATCAAACTTTCATAGAAAATACCAATGCGCAGAAAAATATGCTTCAATCGTCTAATGGTAATATTGGTGTGGCTGCTAGTGTAGAAAACCCTAATCTATCTTTACCTCTTTCATCGGCACCTCCCATGCCGATGAATTACTATCCTACACACACCAATCAGATTGTGTCTGCACCTGCTAATTCCATCATGAGCATGCCAAGTTCGGTACCTATACCGAACCAAACTGTACCTATAGGTGCAAGCACTCGGCCACAACTGAGCTATGGATCGACATTTGTGCCACAGTTTCTGCCTACTGCTAGTAGTTTTACTCCTCCCATCCCACAACATCAGGCTTCACCGTCTACTGCGGACGATACTTTAGCTAGTTTTAGAGAGGAGATGGCTAAGATGCTTCGAGTGAATTTTGGAGTTGAGTTACCTCGGAATCAGATTTACCAAAAACCGTACCCCGAGTACTTTGACGCTATCCAGTGCCCTCTGGGATATAAAATTCCAGATTTTGTTAAGTTCAATGGAGAAGGCACAAAAACCACATGGGAACATATTAGTCAATAACTGGGACAACTAGGTGAGGCAGGCTCGCTGAATGAATTGAAAGTGCGCTTGTTTCCTTTATCATTAACTAGTACTGCATTTTCTTGGTTTTCTTCTCTTCCACATGGTTCTATCCCTGTGTGGTCGCAGCTGGAACAAAAATTTCATGATCACTTTTTAAGAAGAAAAACGACGAATCGGTCTCCAGTTATGTCAAGAGATTTAGAGATACAAAGAACCGATGCTATAGTTTGGTGATAACCGAGAGAGACTTGGCTGACCTTGTGCTTAGTGGTTTGAAAACTCACATTAGGGAGAAGCTAGAAGGCTATGAGTTCATAAATGTCAACCAAGTCTTGCAAAAAAGCTTTGGCTCAAGAGAGCCGGAGCAAAGATCTCAAGGAGGTGCATAGATATAAAACTGATCGTCCTAAGATGAATATGGTTGAGTATGGTAGTGATCACTCGGACGATGAAAGTGATATGTATGCTGCTGAATTTGTTTGGCCGACTAAGGCCAGACCGTTTACTTGCAACGATCTGAAACCGATTCATAAGAATCGTGATGAAGAGATGAAGTTTACCTTTTACATTGTATGTGTGACAAAATATTTGATGCTTTGCTGCAAGCTAAGATCATTAGGATATCTCATACTTTACCGTCGACTGAAGAGTTGAAACGGCGTGCTTATTGCAAATATCATAATTCTTTTTCTCATGCTACTAATGATTGCAATGTTGTCCGACGACAGATACAATCGGCCATTAATGACGGACGATTGAACTTTTCTGAGATGCAAGTTGATAAGCAGCCCTTCCCAATGAACACTCTGGATTTGGAGAGAGAAAAGTTGCTCATTCAGCCAGAGATAGCCGAATCTGTTAATAAAATTAATGTCGTTGTTGGTGAGCCTAGGAAAAGCAAGGAAGATAGCAAGGTCTTGGGGAGGCAGGTTGTGCTTGACAAGCAACCCAATGGCAAGGAAGTAATCAAGATCACTATCAAGAATCCTGCACTCAGGGGGCAACCACAAGTGCAACAAGACACTCATGTTAAATTTGTTAAACCCAAGAGTCCAGAAGTTGGCAAGTGGAAGAGGAATGAAGCTAAGGCACAGCGTAAGCGAATCAAGCCAACTTTTGATATACTGATGTCCAAATATGCAAATCAGTCGACCGGTTCTAGCTCTAATCGGTCATCATACCTGAAGCGACCAAGGTCACCATCAGATGATATGTTCAGTCGACATGTAAAACTGAATGGGTCAAGGGTGTTGCTTCCACAAGAACAACGACAACCTATTTGGGATCGACTTGGATGCTCGTATGAAAGCCGACTGAACATGGGTGTCCGTTACTCGGTTGGTCAATATATGCCTCTGAGTGGAAACTATCCGAGTGTAAGAATGCACTCGGGCGGAAGTTATCAGAATGAAAGAGTACGGTCGAGTGAATTCTACTCAGTTTCGAGTGGATTTCGTCCGAGTAAAAGGGTGCGCCCGAGTGGAAACTTCGTAGGCCAGAAAAGTCGACAAGAGTGGCGCGTCAAGCTGCCAAGTGTTGCAGCAAAGGAGTCGGGGAAAGGTAAAAACATCAATACCAACTCACTCATCTTGGGCAGTGAAACGTTCACCATGCAACAGCCGACTGTGCGTAGCAACTCGACTGAGCCGATACTTGTTATCGCGCCAAAACACTCGACCAATGATCATGAGGCAAGTACCAGCCAAGTAAAGCCAATTGATCCTAAATACACTCGGCCAAGGTGGTGTCCTCCAGGGCTGACAAAGACACAAAAAAGGAAATTACAAAGGTTGAGGAATCAAGAGATGGCAGAACAAGAGGCTCAGAAACAAAGGGACGATTTGTTCAATGTCACTCGGCCCACGATACTAGCGAAGCAAGTGTGGAAGCCTAAACCAATGCAAGACATAGTGGCTTCCACATCTATCACAGTAGCAAATACACCACCAAAAGAGGACAATGTAGATATGACATCGTTTCAGTCGCCTATTACTTCTCCTTCACTCGGACAGAATTCAGATTTAGTGGACGCACGCGAAGATGAAGACGATATGTTGGACTATGAGTCTACACCAGTGCATGAAGGTATGGATATCAATATGGTGTATTACTTACCCACTGAATTCCGTGCTGTAGATGAAGAAGGAGAAGTGGCTCAGTTGGATTTTGGCCCTAGAAATGCAATATTCGAAAAGCCAAAAGAACCAGTGACGCACTTGAAACCACTGTACCTCAGAGGTCATATCAATGGATCACCACTCACTCGGATTCTTGTTGATGGTGGTGCTATGGTGAATCTCATGCCCTATTCAGTCTTCAAGAAATTGGGTTTGCCCGATGATGAATTAGTTAAGACCAACATGGTGCTGAATGGGTTTGAAGGCAAAGAGAAAATTGAAGCCAAAGGTGTGATGTATGTGGAGCTTACAGTCGGGAGCAAAACTTTGGCTACTGCATTCTTTGTTGCTGATGTGCAAGGTAACTATAACGTCATACTAGGCCATGATTGGGTTCATGCAAACTAGTGCGTACCATCTATAATGCACCAGTTTTTGATCTAGTGGGTTGATGATGAAGTGGAAGTCATTCATGCGGATAACTCGGCTTGTGTTGCTTTGGCCGATGCGTCGGTGGATTGGCAACATCCCAATGCTACTTGCTTGATGGGACGCGACTTGTTAGAGTTTGATTTCCTCAGCGCAACGAAGAATGGCTTTGTGCACGTCTCTTTAAAGCCGATTAGTGGCAATCGGCCCCAAGGTATCATATGTTTAAATGGATTCTAATTCCGAGTGGTTGCAGAAATGCCTTGCAAAATGTCGGTCTAGTGAGAACGATATGTATGAATCCGTAGAGGAGTTGGATGACATGGATAAATTAGGACAGGGTTTTCGGTCGGTAGATCCCTTTAGAAGAAATAGATATAGGGGATGGTTCAGTTCCTAGGCCGACGTTTGTAAACAAGAATTTGAAAGACGATCATAAAGCTGAGTTGATCGAGCTATTGAAAGAATATGTTTGTTGCTTTGCATGGGAATATCATGAGATGCCAGGTTTAAGCCGAGAGTTAGTAGAACATCGGTTACCTATAAAGGCTGGTTTTAGACCTCATAAGCAATCGGCCAGGAAAAACATATGACCGGATCAAGGAAGAGATCGGTCCGTTGCTCAAAGCTAATTTCATTCGTCCTTGCAGATATGCCGAGTGGATCTCTAACATTGTGCCGGTGGAGAATAAGGGCTCTCGCAAGATAAGAGTGTGCATTGATTTCAGAGATTTGAATAGAGCTACACCCAAAGATGAGTACCCCATGCCAATAGCCGACATGCTTATTAATGATGCTTCTGGACATAAGGTTATTAGCTTTCTTGATGGTAATGCGGGTTATAATCAAATTTTTATGGCCGAACAGGACATGTCCAAGACAGCCTTTCATTGCCCTGGTTTCCTTGGTTTATTCGAGTGGACAGTGATGACATTCAGATTAAAAAAATGCTGGTGCCACATATCAAAGGGCTATGAATTTAATTTTCCATGATTTACTCGGAATTATACTTGAAGTCTATATTGATGATATTGTTGTCAAATCGTATGCTTTTAAGTCTCATTTGGCCGATTTGCGTTTAGCTTTTGAAAGAATGAAAAAATATGGACTGAAGATGAATCCTTTGAAGTGTGGGTGTGTCGACTGGAAAGTTTTTGAGTTTCATTATTCATGAGAATGGTGTAGAAATTGATCCCAAAAAGATAGAAGCCATACAAAAAGTGGAGGCTCCAACATGCAAGAGGGATATGCAAAAATTCCTTGGCAAGGTCAATTATTTGAGAAGGTACATAGCTAATTTTTCAGGGAAGGTTGATGCATTCACTCCTATCCTTCGGTTAAAGAATGATGCTGATTTTACTTGGGGGCAAAACAGCAAGAGGCATTCGACATGATCAAGACTTATTTGAGCACTCCTCCAGTGATGAAAGCACCTAAACATAGAGAACCCTTTAGGCTTTACATTGCGGCAGAGGAAGGTGTTATTGGTGTTGTATTGACTCAAGAAACTGAAGGAAGAGAGCATACTATTACATATTTGAGTCGACGCTTATTGGACGCCGAGACAAGGTATACATTTATTGAAAAATTATGCCTCTATTTATATTATGCTTGCACAAAACTAAGACATTACCTAGTGCCGAGTGCTTTCATAGTAGCTTGTCAAACCGATGTCATTAAGTACATGTTGCGTAGGCCAATTCTTAGTGGTAGAATTAGCAAGTGGGCTTATGCTTTAATTGAATATGATTTGGCTTATTAATCTCTAAAATCCATGAAAGGCCAAATTGTTGCTAATTTTATTGTTGAGCATCGGATTAATGACAAACATGATGTTGATATAAACCTTGTCTCATTAGTGCCATGGAGGTTATATTTTGATGGTTCGGTTTGTAGCAATGGCCAAGGTGTTGGTATTGTTTATATATCTCCTCATGGTGCTATTTTTCAAGCCTCATGCCGACTGGAATATTTCTGCACAAATAATCAAGCCGAATATGAAGCATTGTTATTCGGTTTAGAGATGTTGCTCGCTATGGGTGCCACACATGTTGAGGCTTTTGGTGATTCGTTGTTAGTAGTGCGGCAAGTGTCCAAAGTCTTTCAATGTGTAGACGAATCACTTAATGTTTATCTTGATAAGTGTCTAGATACGATTTCTACTTTGGATTATTTTAGCATTGCTCATATATCTAGGCATGACAATTGGAGAGCAAATGAGTTAGCACAACAAGCATCCGGCTATCATATTGATCATGGCATGTTTCATATTTCTCAAAAGCCAATGTCCTGTCTTGCTAATATGGGAGAGGCCGAGTCAGAGCCCACTGATTCGGCCGCTAACAATAAGGATAGTGCAGGTGAAAATTATGACTGGAGGAAGCCCATTATTGATTACTTGTGCAATCCGAGTGAAAGGGTGGACAGGGCTGTTCGGCGTATGGCTTTCAAATATATAATGAGAGATGATGGTCTTTATCGCTAAACGGTTGAAGATGTTCTTTTGAAGTGTTTGGGCGAGGACCAAGCAAGAGTTGCTATGGGAGAGGTACATGAAGGCATTTGTGGTACTCATCAGTCGGCACCCAAAATGAATTGGCTCACGACATGCTAGATTTTATTGGCCGACTATGATCAGTGATTGCTTCAGGTATTATAAAGGGTGTGAAGCTTGTCAAAAATTTGGTGATATTCAGTTGGCTCCTGCTGCTATGTTACACCCTATCATCAAGTCGTGGCCTTTTAAGGGATGGGGTTTGGATTTTATTGGACAAATTCATCCATCTTCTTCAAAAAGTCATCGGTTCGTGTTGGTGGCAACTGATTATTTCACTAAATGGTCTAAAGCAGTACCTCTCAAGAACATGACACATACAGAGGTAATTCGATTCATAACCGAACACATTATTCATAGATTCGGTATTCCTCGGACATTAACTATAGATCAAGGTTCATCTTTCATGTCACATCAAGTTAGAGAGTTTGCCGAATCATATAACATAAAGTTGCTCAATTCATCTCTGTCTTATGCCCAAGCTAATGGACATGCTAAGTCTAGTAACAAAATATTGATTAAACTCATCAAGAAGAAGATTGAGGATAATCCAAGAAAGTGGCATGAGTTGTTGTCCGAGGCTTTATGGGCACATAGGATTTCAAAGCATGGTGCTACAAAGGTAACTCCGTATGAGCTAGTATATGGTCAAGAGGCTATGTTACCAGTGGAGGTAAATTTAAGTGCTTTGAGAATAGCCAAACAAAATGATTTATCGGCAGTGGACTTTTATGATTTGATGATGGACAATATTGATAAGGTCGCCGACAAACGTTTGGCTGCATTAAAGGCCATAGAGAAGGACAAATTGAGGGTAGCAAGAGCTTACAATAAAAAGATCAAGTTGAAGAATTTTCAAGTTGTCGATCTTGTGTGGAAAGTGATTCTGCCGATTGGTTCTAGGGATAGAAAGTTCGGGAAGTGGTCTCCAAACTGGGAAGGTCCTTTCAGAATTGCAAGAATAGTTCCTGGAAATTCATATTTAGTGGAGTCCGTACAAGGAGTATTATTGCCTCGAGCTCTCAATGGCAGATATCTGAAGAAGTACCACCCGAATGTGCGGAAAGAAGCCTAATTAGGCAATGGCCGATATATGATTATCGCCCTTAGCATAAACATGGCCGATACATAATTATCGCCCTGAGAAATATAGATGGCCGATGGAGTGTTGACATCATCCTTAGAACAAACATAGTGCAAATTATTTTTCGGCATGCTAGCTTTGCCGAAAAATAGGGGGGCATGTGTTGACACCTGATTTTGGCACGGTGCAAAATGCAATAAAGGTGGACTCAAACGAAAAGGTTTTTTCTACAAGAAAGTTCATATTGCCGAGTGAAACAACCTTGATGTTTAGGCCATCAACATTTGGCATCATTTCAAGGACCAAATCACACTTGGATTGTCATGTGGATGTTCTGAGTGCTTTTTGGTCTATTACGCCTCCAAGACAACCTCGAATGAAGGAATGTTCTACATGGATTTTCTTCGTCTCGTCGAGCTGATCGATTTTGATATATAAATCTTCTCAATCCGAGGCCGTATGCGACCTCAAGAGGCAAAACAATATCAGCCTGGAGTTTCACTCGGAATTTCCGAGTGAAAGTTTGCCGACCGAAGGAAGCATTTGTCGTCCGGTCGAGTGAAAAGTTTTCCGTCCGGCCGAGTGAAATTCCCATTCGAGTGAAAATCGCTGGCCGAGTGAAAGTTCCGTCCGAGTGAAAAGTACCGGTCGAGTGAAAGTTTCATCCGAGTGAAAAGTATCGGTCGAGTGAAAGTTCCGTCCGAGTGAAAGGTACCTGTCGAGTGAAAATTTCAGTCGAGTGAAAATGACTGTCCGAGTGGAAAGTACCGGTCAAGTGAAATCCACTCGAGTAAAAGTTCTGGTCGAGTGAAAGTTCAAAATGGGTCCGGATGGAAAAGTGTTCAACATGAAAGTTGTTCGTAACGTCGAAACGATCAACTTTGCTTTTAAGGTTATTATCATCTGAGCTAGTATGTGGCCTACAGAGACGCTACAACACTCGGACAGTCTAGTCTACGTGACTGAGTCCGATTAGCTTTATTTGGGAAAGTGATCAACATACGGATTGTTGGCCTTGTCGAGGCCCACAAAATTGATGTTTGGACCGTCTCCATCGGAGGTCATATGCAGATTCCACGGCCCACGCAAGGAGCAAGACAGAAGATTGGGTCGGATTTGGGCCGAATCCGAGTGGAATTAGAACTAGGACTCTAGGACGTGAATTGATGTGATTTTTTTGTAAGGAAAGCCTAGATGAATCCTTTGCTTGTACGGGAAGTCCAGCCGCCTCTTATATATGTTGGGGGTGACGGCCGATTGAACAACACACAATCGAACAAATCAATCTATACTACTTTTTCATCTACGTTCTTCATTTTCTCTCTCATTCTTCGTTGTTCTTCGTTTGAGAGCTGCGAATTCCGAGGCTCTAGGGGCGAGCGAATCGACCTAGGGCAGCCCATAGCCGCCGCACTCCCTGACGGGGTCCCTCCCGTGCGTGCGGGGTTTCGGGTCTGCAAAAGCGTCCGCCGACTGTCTTGCGTATCGCGCTGCCAGACGGACCTCCTTCAACGTGAACTGCGGTGCATCACCCCCGGCGTCGAGGGTACACGGTGACGTGTTCGTGTGTCAACAAATGCTTCCCGCTTAGCGATTTACAAGGGTTTGTAGATCCACTCTCCCCCTCGTAGATGCTCATCACCATGGATAGATCTTACGTGTGCGTAGGATTTTTTTTTGTTTCCCATGCAACGTTCCCCAACATTACCCCCTTCTTTTTCCGAAGAATATAAGATCTCATTAAAATCTCCTAGGATCACCCATGGATGATTACCCTTCTTATGCAAATTACGAATATCCTCCAATGAGTGGTTGTGCTCGCTCCATTTTGGGTGGTCATAGAAGCTCGTGAGACGCCACTGTACATTATTATCGTTCATGAATAAAACATCGATAAAATTAGGCGACAGATAATTAACTCAACTTTATTAATTTTGTCATAAAACATAACTAGACCTCCTGCTTGACCATCACTCTCTACCACCAACATAGAATCAAAACTAAGAACTCGCCGTAGCTGATTGGCTTTACAATTATTCAAATGGGACTCTGGAAGGAGGATTAAATCTGCTCGGATCCGCTCCTAGAGATCCAAGAGCTCTCGAACTGTCATGGGAGATTGCATCCCATGGCAGTTCCAACTAATGATTTTCATTTGGCCCAGCGGACCTCCTGTCCAGAGGCCGCTGATTCGCCGTCCTCTCCAACTAATTCCCTCCTCTCCTGCGGATACTCTTCATCCTTCTCTTCCGTTTCCTTCACTATGTGACTCACCCCACCCTCCCCATCTTTCGCCATCTCTACTCTACCCATACACACTCTCTTGATAGAGGCATATACATCATCATACATCAGCCTTTCAAAGCTATCCATGGTACTCTTCTCAAAAGAGAAAACCAGATCGCTTCTTGTTGGACGAGGCTCATAGAGATGTCCTCTTTTCTTCCCTATTGTTAACTTACGCGGCCCCTCGAAATGATCCCTTCCTCTTTCCTTGCTCCCTCTCCTTCCTGTCATTTTCTTTTTACCCTGCACTGTGGACTTCATAGCGTTGAAAGCAAAAGGTGAGTCAGCTCTCAGTCCCTCGCCCCTACTGGTCGCAGCAGCCATCTTAGCAGCCACCGCACCAGTGAGTGCCTCCAGCACACTTAGGATGAACATCGCTTGGCTCTCCCGGCCTATTTCTTTATCCTGCAGCAGATCTGTGGTTAGTATGCGGCCCTCCAGAGATGACAGCCCCGTAGTTCCCTTCTGGATCAACGGGGCCGACCTCCCATCCGTTCCCCTGTCCTCCTGGCCTGGGTATTGCATCGCAAGCAGGTTCGGATCCCCACCCTCCTGGTAAGAGATCCTATCCGATGGAGTGGGCAGCTCCCGACCCTCCTGGCCGGGATGCTCCACCGAAACTTGGCATAGCAGATTGCCCACCTGGCCTGACCCTTGCCCCGGCCTGAACTGCAGTTCCCCGCCCTCCTGGCTGGGAATCCGCAGCTGACGCAACTCCTCAGCCCAACCCTCCTGGCTTGGCCGAAGTGGTGGACCGAGTGGGCAGACTCGGTCCTCCTGACCAGGTCCCCGCTGAGATGCAGGCTGAGGTGCCGCCGTCTGCCCAGGGCAAAGAAGGTTTGGAGGGGCCCCTGATATAGAGAGCCCCCTGACTGCAGTAGCGACCTTCACCACCAGGCCCTCCGTGGAAGCCGCTGGATGCCCATCGCTGGAGCCGGCCATCAGACCATCATCACTCCTAGGAAAACCCCCAAAGAAAGAGGTTCTCCTACTAATACCTTGTCCCTTCCAGTAAGCCGGAACACTAAGATTGTTGGGAAACATAGCAGCCCTATTCTCTGATGGGATTCTACAAATCGCTCCGAAGAATGACCCACTAAGCCACAACAGACACAATACATGGGAAGTTTTTTGTAAAATACATCAAACTTGCTTTCTCTGGAGCTACCTAACGGGATGAACTCAACTTTTGTCCTAAGGGGTTCGTGCAAAGGAATTTCTACCCTTACACGCAGGTACTTTTCCACAATCACGTGGTTATGATGGGAGACAACAAGCACATCTCCAAGTTGATCCCCAAGGGTCCTTCCCATGGCTTCAGTTTTGAGCTCGAAAGGGAGATCCCATACCTGCGCCCAAATAGGCATGACGCCTAGATCAATCTCTGTCGGGTCGCCTTTGCCGTCAAACTCGGCGAAGATAAGGTCGTCACGCTTGTAGTGCCAAGGTTGGGCATTAAGAACAAAGCGGCGGTCCCCTTCTTTGGTGAAGTTGATGACGAAACAACCATCCACGCTGGCCACCTCCTGGACGGTGACCACCCCCTGAAGCTTCAACGCCGAGAGACGAAGATCATCCACCATGCTTTGTGGATTCTCCTGGAACGGCGACAGAAGACACCCGACCACTCGGAACCCCGAGACAGCCTTGCGATCTGCCTCAAGATCGATCACCGTCTCACTCCCCCTCCTCTCACCGCATTTCCCTGGGTCACGACCCGAGAGGAAGAACCCTCCGACGTCGGCATGGACCCCTTTGCCTTCTCCACCTTTCCACTCCCCATCTCAGCCATAGGTAGAACACATCGAGGAAACCAGGGAGGAGCTCGAAGGAGATGGAAAATGGTGAGCTGTGAATCGGAGACACCCAAATCCCTGGTTCTAATATAGACCATTCCTAAGCTGAATGATAGGAATAAATCTCTAGTGTAAAGGCAAATAACTAGGAATGAATACCCATAATATGTCAGTTTCGAAAATAAATATCCCCTAATTTCTCTCCTGACTCCCAATCTACAGGCTCTGTGAAGATCCCCAAATTCCTCTCCTTCCTTTCCTGATGAAATTGAGACACTATCCCTACAAATCTTAGCAACTATACTCTCCTTAGTATCCTCCATAATAATGGAGACTTTCCTACCAATCCCTACCAACCCAATCAATGGGTCAACCTCCTGGATTTTCCCGAAATTAATAGTGACCGGATCATCACTATCCCTTAAAGCAAAAAATCGAATCCCCACGATTACCTCGGATCAAATCCTCCACTCTCTGTTTCATCTTTGCCCAGACCGCCTTCCTCTTTTTGCTGGCGAAGAAAATCTTCCGGGATCTGGCCTTCACCTCCCGCCATTCCTCCACGGTCAGCAGCCCTCCATGGGGTTCCGCATCTCTACTGTCCCTTCCCTCCTCTACCTTGTCGATTGAGGTCAACTCTCGTGTCTCTCCCCCTCTGACTTCCCTCCCCTCCGATATCTTCGCCGGCCATCCCATCCCCACCATCTCCCTCTCTATTTCTCTTCACCACCGCTAAGTCGCCACGGCGACCGCGGGAGCCCCGAAGGTTTTTTTTTCTTTTTGTTTAAAGTTTATGAGGCCTGGATGAGCCACTCGAGCTTTGATTTCACATATCACAGCACCATAGGGACCCATAGAGCTTTTTGAAGTGTCGCTCACCACCTGTTTTGCATCAGAAGCAATGACAAAGCTGTTTACGTGAAGGTCTTCGGCTAGCGCAATAGCTTCTCTTATAGTGATCGCCTCCAACGTCGCAGATTTTTTTCCTGTGCTAGCGGTTTTGTTCGTCAAGCCGAAACACCTTGCGGAAGGGAGATGGGCCTGGCCCAGTTTGCCAAAGGATATAACGGTTTCGTCTCCCCAATCCCCAATCCCCATCCATAGGAAACCCTAGCGGCCGAATCGCGATCCCCTTCCCGTCTCCGTCGCCACGGCCCCACCCCTGTGATCGTCGGTCAGATGCCGATGCCGCAGAAGAAGAGGCGCCGCCGCCGGAGGAAGCCTCTTCCAGAAGGAGTGTACCGCCGGCGCCTTGGTGAAGATGGCGCATCGTTGTCTGGATCCCTTGTCGGTTCAGACTCTGATAGCAGCATCACCTCCGGGGTGGATGGGGGCCCTCCGCCACCCGACGAGCCTGTTATGTCTAGATCCCTTGTCGATTCGGATGGAGGCTCTCCGCCGCCCGACGAGCCTGTTCCGTCCTCGACAGAGCCAAGGTACCATGAAATTATTGCCTCGCGCCTCGCCGAATTGCAATTACCAATCGTCGACGACGGCTCGGAATCGGACTTGGCCGGTTTTTCAGAGTCAAATATCCCTTCCCATGAGATCCTTGAAGCCCTTACTCGTAAATTTTTCCACGATGATGAGTCGCGAGCTGCTCTAGTGCAATATCAAATCCAGTGTTTCTTGAACGAGACCCACGAGGGACGACGAGACAGAGATTCGCAAGGAAAATCTGCCGATTCGGCCGTCGTTGTTGCTTCTGAACCGGCCAATGATCTTTGGGCAGATTATATGCCCTGTCCACTTTTCAATGGCTTCTCTCTGTTTGCTTACTAACCTGTGCATGATCTTGTAGAATATGTATTCAAGCATACTAAGCACTGCCATCTTTCCGCCCTCAAGGATGTAACTGTTGAACACTTCAGAGTTATTGTTAAGAAGGATATCACATTTGGGAAATTCACTGAAAAAGGCCTTGCACCAAGTCTTTGGCTCTAGCCTTTCAGTCCAATGAAAAGCAGAAGAGCAATGATCATCCATTTTCTGGCAGTTTTCCCTCCACCTCAGCTTGTTTGTTGATCTTGCAATGGCCCATAGGTCTTTCTTCAGCACCTCTCCTTTGTGCTTTTCATTAAAATTCTGGTAAATATGTCTCACACAAAACCTGTGCTCTGAATCTGGCCAAACCTTGTGCACAACATTTATTAAACCCTTATGTTTGTCACTCATGATTGTGAAAGGAGCATTGTTTATGATGTTCAGATCATCTTTCAAAGTGGTCAGAAACCACTCCCAGGAACCCGTGCATTCAACTTCAACCCAACCCATTGCTATTGGGAAAATGCAATCATTAGGATCAATTCCAACAGCACTAAGCAAAACTCCTGTACCTAGTTTTCATGTGACATCCATCAATAAAGGTAATAGGCATGCAACCCTTTAGCCAACCTCTTTTACATGCATCATATGACCAGTAGAGGGTTTTCAAACATTTCCTGCCCAATGGAAATTTTGTGTCCTTCACTAAAGTAGTAGACAACAGAAATGTAGACCCAGGGTTCTTGCTTCTTAATTCATGCCCATAGTCCCAGAGCTTACTAAACTGCTCTGCCTCATCACCATGTATCTCATTCAGTGCTTGCTTTCTAGCCCTAGACAACTTCCATCTGTTAGGAGTCACATTATGTTCCTTTGTGATTTTCCTAGAAAATGTTGCAAGTGACATCTTCTCGTCATCCCTGAAGTCCTCAATGAATGCCTTGCAAAGGAATCTAGCTGTCAAATCCTTCAATTTCCATTTCTTCTGGCACACATGAACTCCATTGTAAGTCTTGATGACAAAACCTTCAGTCCTGTTATCATTGTTTGCCTTAAGTACCCATGGGCAACCTTTCTGGCACATTGCCTCCAGTCTTATGTTGTCATTCTTCAACTTCTTGATTTGCACTATGTTCCTTATTGCATATGCAGTAAGAGCTCTCCTAAGCTCAATCACATCAGCAAATACCATTCCTAAAGAAAATATAGGGGAAGTCATGTCCACCTTGGAATTGAAAGCTTTGAACTTGTACTTGAGCTGCTCTTGTTCCTGCATGGACAAGTTGAGATCTTCATCTTCAAGTACATAATCAGGCTCCACCTCTTCCTCCTGTTGATCTGCTTCTTCATCAACATCAAAATCAATGTCGTCTTCATACAGATCATCATCTCCATCATCTATGTCATAATCACTGTCACTGAATTCAAAATCTGAAACCACAACATCTGATGACTCCAAATTTTCTGCTATTGATTCATTTCCACCATCAACAAATACATTCTCTACACCAGCAGTAAGCAAATTGTCTACACCATCAATAAACAAGTTTTGAGAAGCAACAGTAATCAAATTCTCTACATCTTCAGTCAGAAATAAACCATCTGTTGGAATCTCTGAAATTGGCTCTTCAACATTGGCAGAGACTATGTTGTGGGAAGATTGTGCACTGACTGCACCAACATTTGAGTTGGAAATTCTGACAGGACTCTCAGCCAATGGCAGCTACAGTAACAAATCTTGTCTAAAATTACTCATGAAATCTGAATGGTCAACCATCATTGCAAGAACTTTATGATGAGCAGTAGCTCTGAGCATATGCTGCAAATCCTCGTCACCTCTTATTCTCACAATCCCATCTGAAATACTTTTGTCTGGTCTGCACCAATATATGATGTGCTCACTAACAGGATATCCCAGCCACAACAAGTGCTCTTCAAGGACAGCATATGTGAAACTGGTAGAATCAACATAGTCAAGCACCTCAACAGAAGGGTTATAGTACTCCATGTCATTGCTTGCTCCACACAATAGGCCACCATGCTCCAGTTCCAGTGTGAAAAAAGGAGTATCCACACTTTTCCCCATGGTTGAATCACATATTACAAGCAAACATTAAAACAATTAATTGATTTGCAAAAACATCTAAATTTAACTGAATATCTGAACCAAATATGTTAACTTAACTGCAGATGGTAACTTAACTGAAGAAACTTTGTACACTGAAGATGATAACTGAACTCAAGATGTTCGGTTAGCTTAATATCTTCAGTTAACTGTAGGTGTTCAGTTAACTAAATATCTTCAGTTAACTGTAGATGTTCCGAAAACTGAAGATCTTCAGTTACAAAGTTCAGATTTCTTTGGTAGCCTAACTTGATAAACATAGTTCAGGATAAACCCTAGTAATAATTTCATACACATTTGCAGAAATATAACACAAACAGAGAGAAAAACAATTAGCCCGTGCTTACAACGACCTATTCTTCCAAAAAATCAACTGATTCATAGGCCAAAACCCTAGAGTCCAAACATGTGAGAGCAAAAACGATCTGCAACCTCCAACCACACAGACAACAACGAACACTACAAAAACCTAACTATTGGCCCTTAGCAGAGCAACAAAATCAGGTGACGAACAGAGCGGCGGAGGAGGGGCGGAGGGAAAAGAGGAGGAAATGAGGACGCACGATAATCAGGCGGGAAGACACCCAGCGGACGGACTAGGTGAGCGGAGGGAGGCGGATCCACGCCGTCGGTCCACTCTGACGAGGAGGTCACCATGCGTGCGAACGGCAGCCACTTCCGACAGCCGGAGTTGCTGTCCTGCCGACAGGAGGAAGGAAGGGGACAAGTGGGCGAATGATTGAGGGGGGGGGGCAATAATGTCACGTGTGGATGTTCGACCCGAACAAGGTAAACTTCGTGGTGATTCTAAGAAACGCCAGGGAGGTAATTGCAAAATGTCATTTGCTGAATGAGAGGCCACGTTGGATCCATTTGACGCAACGTGATTGGACTAGGACTAAAATTACACCTTATCTGCAAGTTCACGGACTAACCAGTCCCACTTTACAAGTTAAAGGACTAAACCATCACCTCTGGTACAAGTTCAAGGACTTGTGGTGCTATTACCTGCAAGCCGAAACGCCTTGCGGAAGGGAGATGGGCTGCTAGGCCCAGTTTGCCAAAGGATATAACGGTTTCGTCTCCCCAATCCCCAATCTCCAATCCCCATCCATAGGAAACCCTAGCGGCCGAATCGCGATCCCCTTCCCGTCTCCGTCGCCACGGCCCCACCCCTGTGATCGTCGGTCAGATGCCGATGCCGCAGAAGAAGAGGCGCCGCCGCCGGAGGAAGCCTCTTCCAGAAGGAGTGTACCGCCGGCGCCTTGGTGAAGATGGCGCATCGTTGTCTGGATCCCTTGTCGGTTCGGACTCTGATAGCAGCATCACCTCCGGGGTGGATGGGGGCCCTCCGCCGCCCGACGAGCCTGTTATCTCCCCAGCAGAGGCAAGGTACCATGAAATTATTGCCTCGCGCCTCGCCGAATTGCAATTACCAATCGTCGACGACGGCTCGGAATCGGACTTGGCCGGTTTTTCAGAGTCAAATATCCCTTCCCGTGAGATCCTTGAAGCCCTTACTCGTAAATCTTTCCACGATGATGAGGCGCGAGCTGCTCTAGTGCAATATCAAATCCAGTGTTTCTTGAACGAGACCCAGGAGGGACGACCAGACAGAGATTCACAAGGGAAATCTGCTGATTCGGCCGTCTTTGTTGCTTCTGAACCGGACAATGATGCTATCACGATACAGCAACACAAAAGCGACTGTGAAAAGCTAGGGGCTCGCATGACTGAAATTGAGACTTACACCAAACTGGACCAAGAGGAGACCAACAAGCTCCATCTCAGGCATGCGCTTTATCGCATCAAAGCTTGCCTGGTTAGTTAGTTAATCTGATATCAGCGCTCCTTCCTGTCTGTTTATTATTAATCTATATCATACATCCATCCATGAAAGATTATGCCCTCTTGTGTACTTATTACTCCAATCTGTGTATGTAGCTATTGAAAGGAATGCCAGTTGACGAGATTGATGCTGCTGCATTGGAACGCAAGTACCCTCCAGAGCTTATCGTGAAGAACGACTACTTCTTTCACTACGAGCAAGATGGCTTCTTTGGTTGGTATTTTGATCCCGAACTCTGTTCCAAACAGTCCTTGACCGACTACCAGCGGCTAGTCATTTTTAATGATGTAAGTGTTACTGTATTCACTGCATTTACATCTGTAATGCATCTACATTTAATATGTACCAATGCAGTTGGTAACCAGTTTCTTATTGATGCACAATAGCAAAAATTTGCTTAATATGAAAGTAACTTCTTGTAGCTTGACTTTTAAGTCTCAGTTTAAGGGGCATGCATAAGGTTCTTGAAGAAACTCGACTCTAAAACTATGAAAATTGCAGCATTTGGAGATTAAGCACATATTATGATATGGGTGCTTGCAATAAATTGTGGTAAAATATATAACAAATAGAGATTAATTTAGCGGAGTCTTCCAGTTAAAAATCAAACAGAGATTAACCTTCAATGTTTATTTGGATGGAACAAGTCCTGAAACCTCAGTTGGGCGCACATGCTATAGGCTGCTCCCAGAATACAACTATTATCCTGTTTTGTATGCATAAACAAAGTTTGCCCCTTTTTCTGAGTCCCTGTATATTTTCGACACGTTCTTGCAAAACTCAGCACAAAACTAAGAAAATTGCAGCATTTGGAGATTAAGCACATATTAGAATATGGGTGCTTGCAATAAATTGTGGTTAAATATGTAACAAATAGAAAAGGCAGGCCTTTTTTTTAGCAGGGTATTTCAGTTAAAAATCAAACAGAGATTAATTTTTAATTTTTATTTGGATGGAACAAGTCCTAAAACCTCAGTTGGGCGCACATGCTATAGGCTGCTCCTAGAATACAACTACTATCCTGTTTCGTACGCATAAACAAAGTTTGCCCCTTTTTTCAAGTCCCCATATATTTTTGACATGTTTGAGTACTACTCCCTCCGTTCCTAAATATAAGTCTTTTTAGAGATTCCACTAGGGACTACATATGGAGCAAAATGAGTGGATCTATACTCTAAAGTATGTCTATATGCATCCGTATGTAGCCCATAGTGGAAACTCTAAAAGACTTATATTTAGGAACGGAGGGAGTATGTGTTATTTGGGTCTTCTCGAACTTCATAACTACTCTAATCAATACTCTTAAGAGCACCTCGTTCTCTTATGTTCAGTGCTTGTTATTCTCAGGACAGCTGAATCATATCGTTTTCCTGCTGTTTTATTTGGATGCAGGGTGGTGATGAGTATACAAGTTGGAGTAGATACCGAGCATTTTATAACACCCCTGAAGCTGATAAAGATTATCTCCGATACTGGGAAACAATTGTGAGGGAACTTAAAGTATGCCCTGTGCAATGATCAGCTAGTTCAAGTTTATAACTGTGTTCAGTAATTTTGTTTTCTTGGACTAACAACAATATTTGTTCTTGACAGTGGCTTGAACAGTATTTGCTGACAAAGGAGTCGTCTATTGAGGTATGCATATTTGACCTCTCAAAACCATGAAATCGCAAAAAATCTCTATATAAATGTTGCAGCACCACTATAACTTTTCTGTTCTATTATTTAGTGGGCGCATATACGTTCGAAGGCTATGTTCCAAGCATGTAGGATCGCTTCTGGTCTTGACAATATGACTCTGGAACTAGCAGCTGTTGGTTTGCATGTTGGATTCCTCTGTCCCTTGCTCAGTCAGATATTCGGCGCTAGTTATATTTGTATTTAACAATTGCATTCTTTCAATTCAATTCAGGAGTATATATGGCATGCGCGCATGGATTTCATGTTTGAGAAAGATCGTGATGGTATCTTCTATCAGATTTGGAGGCGGGTCAATGAGAATCATCAGGTCAGCGCAACACATCAGCCTTTTCAAAACTCAACATTATTATTTTACTGATGATTGTTTTTTGTGAATACTTTCTCTCTACTTATGCTTGGTGATGTTTATTTTTCCCTTGGACAATGTTCAGTTGAGTTTCACAGATGCTCTCGAGCAAGTTTATCGTGAAAACCCGTATTCAGCACAAAACCGCAGTATGAAGTATGAGCTGGATTACGGCGATTCCAACATGGATCGTGTAGTAGGTTTTTTGTTCCACAGGCGTTCTATATGTGATTTCCTCTGTTATAAATAAATATATCTTTTACAATGCAAATTGATTTGGTCTTCTTTCTTTGTAGTTTGCTCGGTGCACGAAAGGCATTAGTGACAGTGTAAGTACAGTATGGTGTTGTCTTAGCATTCATTGGTTCCTGTTATATTCTCGTGTGATTTCTTTCTTTTTTGTCTATAGATTCCAGAATATAAAGCCCGTGAGCTGATTGCACAGGAAATTCGTTGGCCGGTATATTTGTTGGTTCGATATTGTCAAACAACATTGTAACCACTTGCAGTTTTGTATGTAGTAGCTTACTCTTTCCATTTTCAGAGTTCGTGTTCTGGAACATATGAGCGGTACGCCAGGAAGAAGCTGAAGATTGCAGAACTGATAGGATTAATTCCCAAGGACAAGATATTAGCTGCTTAGTTGTGTTTGTTAAGATAGCAGCTGTGTAGTTGTGTTGGTAATGTCTTGGCGCTTGTTCTATAAAGATTCCAGGCTGCATTATTACTAGCAACGTCTGTTGGTAATGTCTTGGATCGGGTATTGAAAAGAATGAATCTGGAAATTGACTAGCTTTTGTATGGAAGAAATTCATCTTGAATTGATTAGTTCATCATGAATTCTTGCACAGTGGCTGATCATCACTCCCCTTGTAGTCTGCCTGCTCACCAGTAACTACCTTCGTTTTAACGTTGAACACTTTCAACAATAGACCGAAGTGGGGGTGAGCCCATAGAAAGGCTTTGCAGACGCTGATGAAAGCGGAAATGTGCATAAAAGAATTAGGGGGAGGTCAGGGAAGTCCAACCCATAATAAAACATCAAACCCCTCATGAAGGGGTGGAGGGGGAAGCCGAGGCTCGGGAGGAAGCGAGGGATGAACACCACCCTCTCGCCTTCCTTAGGCGTGGGGATGACCTGGTTTTCTTCGGAGCTCGATGAGCTATGTCCGCCGACAGGTAGCCGGCGAGCTTCAACTCCAAAATATCCTTGTTGGTGACACTAGAGGCCTCCCACTTGCCCCTGGAGCCCGCACCGGCCATGGCCGAAGAAGGGAAGGTATTGAAGAGATTCGGGGGAAGATGGAACATGGGAGCTCGGAGCTTGAAAGACTAGAGAAGGCAATGAGGACATGAGATCTGGAATGTGTATGGAGGCTATGGTGGCGGTTTCCTTCTTATAAGCCATTGAAATACCAAGAGTCCCCAAGATGCGCCATAGACCTCGCCACTTCCCTATAAATCGTGTAGTTATGCACTAATGGGATAACCCAAATCATAAACCATATCCCCGGAAAGGCGAGACACGATCTCCATATTAATGAGATGTGTTGATTAAAAACAAAAACTGCCTCGAACCACGATTCGAGCTTTCTGGGGGACTGGTTAACAGTGACATTCAAGCTGTGACCTTTTGGTAGAAAGTTGTCAGTGAAAAACAATGTTTTTGCTTGGACGGTTGGCCTTCGAGGCTAAGTTTTATATGCGAAGTTCAAAGAAATATTCAGTGGCCAAACTAATCGTCGGTAGAATTTGAATTCAAGGCGGAACTCGCCTTGCAAGCTGAAGACTTTGGACATGCAAATGCTAAGATGACACTGCGGCACTGGAGGCTAGTTTGGGGGCTTCCGAGGGAGTCTGGGATTAAGAGGTCCTATCTCTGCAGGCCGGACAGTGGGCCGCCTTGTGATTGTCAATGAAGGTCCGGACAACATCACCAAGACGGGATCTCTCAGGACGTGACGTGCACTCCAAGTACAAGACGATGGGTTTGGCTATATTCCTTTCCTGATGTACCGACATTGTATAACCTTAGATACTCCTGGTGACTATATAAACCAAAGGGTTTTAGTTCGTAGGCCAAGTTAAGCTAGGCGTGGCTCGTTGCCGGCCTCGATTGCTTGAGGACGGCCTCGAGCGTGCGTCCGGGGACGCCCCACCAACGCCGGCGGTCCTCGCTATTGTTGCGACCGAGCGCGGGGCCGCCGTTGGTGGAGACGAGCTGCTCCTCGCGACGGCGCTCGAAGTACGCCGTCCAGAGGGAGGTGCTGTCCGGGGCGTACCTCGGCAGCCGGCGATGCTTCTCGGATAGGGTGGACCTGATCCGGGCGATCTCGGAGCGCCGCTTGCCTCCGATGGGCACCGATGGCACGGGGACGCCGCCCGCGTTGAGGCTCCAGTTGCCGGGCGCCCGCATGTCCGGCGGCGCCGGGTACTTCGCCTCGAACAGCAGGCGGGCCTCGTCCTCGTGGAGGTGACGGCGGCCGAAGCCATTGAGGGCTGCACCGTCGCCGGGGTAGCGCTCGGCCATTGCCGGGGGAAGAGAGATCGCGGGAGAGGAGATCGCAGGCGACGAGGTGTGGCGAACACCGGCGAGGTCGCCTTTTATAGCGGCGAGCGGGCGGCACCGTGCAGATGCGTGGGAGGCGAGGTGTGGACGCGCGGCGCCGCCCCGTGAACGCCCGTAGTGACTGCGCCGCCCCGTGAACGCTGGCTCATCAATGGAAGGATGACCGGCGGGCAACCTTGGCATTGATTCGATTCCCCGCGGGGAAACCGAGGCGATGAGGACGACGACGCGCGCTCGGGGTCGCTGACTCGGCGGACCCACCCCCGTTTTCACGCCAAAATGTTTCGCCCGGCGCCCCCAGACGCCCCCCAGCGCGCCGGGTTCAGCCTGGGTACGCCGGCGCTAAATTAGGCCCTAACCGGCGAAAATTGGGCTCGTGGGGGCGCGACTGGGCTGATTTTCGACCGCCGGTGCGAAAAAACGGCCTTTGGGGGGCCTCTTGGGGGGGGGCTGGAGATGCTCTTAGTCCCAAACAAGTTGGGGTAGGCTAGAGGTGAAATCCATAAGATCTCGCGACCAACTCATAATTCTGGCACATGGATAGCAAGCTTCCACGCACCCCTCTTCATGGCTAGTTCTTTGGTGATGCTCCAGCCATTCAGATCTCTCTTTACAGACTCTTCCCATGTCAAGTTCGGTCTATCCCGGGCTCTTTTGACATTATCAGCATAATTCTGACATCACCTCCTTCCTGTCAAGGGCCCTCCTTAATGACCCTCTCCTTGAACGCCTGAGCTACCTCCCCCTTGAGCTTCCACCACTTCGTTCTAGCAACTCTGGCATGCTTGTCCCGCTGGACACGAATCCGAAAGCGGAGGTCAGTAACCACAAGCTTATGTTGAGGGACAACACTCTCTCCAGGTATCACCTTACAGTCTAGGCATGCACGCCTGTCTTCTCTTCTCAAGAGGATGAAATCAATCTGGTTAGAGTGCTACCCACTACTGTAAGTCACTAGATGTGATTCTATCTTTTTAAATAGGGTGTTATCTACGATCATGTCGTAGGCTAACGCAAAGCTTAAGACATATTCTCCTTCTTGATTCCTAATGCCATAGCCAAAACTCCCATGCACCCCTTCAAAACATGTGTTAGATGCGCCCACATGGCCATTGAGGCCTCCTCCTATGAAGAGCCTCTCGCCAATCGGTACACTCCTAACCAAGTCGTCCAGTCCTTCCCAGAACTCCCTCTTGGCGTTCTCATTATGGCCTACTTGTGGGGCATATGCGCAGATAACGTTGCGGGCTAAGTCCCCAACTACCAGCTTCACCAGGATAATTCGGTCCCCACGTCTCTTGACGTCTACCACTCCATCCTTGAGGCTCTTGCCGATCAAGATGCCTACTCCATTTCTGTTTGCAACTGTCCCCATGTACCATAGCTTGAAGCCGGTACCCTCCACCTCCTTCACCTTCTGTCCCCTCCATTTGGTCTCTTGGACGCAAAGGATATCAACACCTCTCCTCACCGTTGTATCAACTACCTCCTAAAGCTTACCTGTTAGGGACCCTACGTTCTAGCTACCTAATAGAATCCTCCTAGGCTCGGCTAGCTTCCTTACCCTTCGCACTCGTCGAGTCAAATGCAAAGACCCTCGCTCATTTTCCACTACACCCGGGCGCCGATGTAGTGCGCCACTAAGGATGCGACGACCCGATCCTTGCTCACTTGCGGCTGTATCCAGATCACGATACGGCCCGGCCCTTGCCCATTTTCCACCACACCCGGGTTCCGATGTGGCGCGTCGCTGAGAGGATTATGCCCCAACGAAAATCTTTTGGGTTTCATCTCCATAAGAGTGGCTGGGTTTTCACGTTGGCTCGCCAAGCCTATCACAACCCTCCTCCTTTACCCGGGCTTGGGACCAGCTATGTTGAGACAACATAGGCGGAGTTATTTGTTCCATTTCATATTTTTCAAAAAGCTATAACTTCTGAACCGAGTGTTAGGACGAAGAACAGTTTTCACCATTGAGTTTCTCACGACGATCCCTTCAAAACTAGATCTCATGTGGATATGTTTTAATGGTTTCTTCCAAAAGCAACTTTGATGCTAGATGAGGCAATTTTAGTGCTAAACATGAGCAACTTTGATGCTAGATGAATTGAATGTGTGTATAAGTGATTTCGCATGATAGACTCCTAATTACTTGTGCTAAACATGAGGCAAAAAAATTCACCGCTAGGTTCCTCATGACGAACTCTTCAAAACTAGATCATGTATGAATATATTTTGATGTTTTTTTCAAAAGCAACTTCGATGCTAGATGAGGAACTTTAGTGCTAAATAGGAGCAGCTTTGATGCTAGATGAATTGCATCGTGTGTATTAGTGAATTCACCTAGTAGCTTGCTAGTAGATCTGTGCAGTAGTTTAATAGATGGTTACCATGGTTGCTAAGTTGCATACATCAGAAACTAGTATGAGAAAATTCAAAACGCTATAACGTACAAATCGCGTGTCCATTTTCAACCTTGGGTTCCTCACGGCGAACTCTTCAAAACTAGATCTCGTATGAATACATTTTGATGGTTTTTCTAAAAGCAACTTCGATGCTAGATGGGGCAACTTAGGTGCTAAATAGGAGGAACTTTGATTCTAGATGTAGGCAATTTATAGTATGTATAGGCAACTGAACATCAATCGTAGGCAACTAACCATCAGTAATAGGCGACTGGGCATCAAATTTGAGCAATTTCATAGTATTTGTAGGCAATTGGGCATCAACCATAGACGACTGATCATTGTTGATAGGCAACTGGACATCAATTGTTGTCAATTTCATAGTATTCATAAGCAATTGAGCATCAACCGCACACAACTAATCATCAATGACACGCAATTGAGTAGCAACAATAGGGAGGTTGAGATAATGTTGACAAGATTCATAGGTGCATATAGTGTAGTGAAGTTACTTGTATGTAGCACTAAATAGGCCTCATGTTGTGTGTGATTTTCTCATTTTTACAAAAATCAACCAAATAAGCAGTCCTACTAGGACAAAAAGAAAACAAGTTGCTTTCCTATAGAACTAAAGTTGTCTCAATATCAACCAAAGTTGTCCAAAAAGTGTTTACCGAAACCTATTCATATGGGATCAAGTTTTGAAGAACTAGTCGTAAGAAACCTAGCAGTGAAAACGGATTAAACTTTTGACGCTCGGTTCAAAAGATGTAGTTTTTTAAAAAAGGAAGGAAAGTAATTAATTGCACTGGAGGAGGGAACCAGGTTGCACGGAGTTTCCTGTTTAGGTTGTCCTCGTAGCACGCGGGTTTGCTGCTTCCTTTTTTTGGAGAGCGTTCGCTCGTGCGAACGGCCGCCCGTGCGCCAGCTAGTCGCGTCCATTGGATTTTCATCGTTTTAATTCCTTAGGTATCCAATCCAACCTATCTTACTCGGTTTCGACCTATAAGTTTGTGCAGTGTAATCTACAAGATTATATTAAGATAATATAATATCCACGTATGAATGTTTACATTTCATGAAGAGGTCAAGAATCAAGAATAATTATCATTATGCTTTAAAGCTTGATATGATGAAGGCTTATGATCGAGCAGAATAGGGTTATTTTGAGGCTGTAATTTAAAGCTGAACTTCAACCGGATCTGGGTCTCAAGAAGGGGTAAAAACAGTCTCTTTCTCTGTCTTAGTAAATGGGGTAAAGATGGGAGAATTTAAGCCCTCAAGAAGGATTAGACAGGAGGACCCCATTTCACCCTACCCGTTTCTGGTTGCGGCTAAAGGTTTACCATGTGTGTTGAGGGTTATGAGCGGTAATGTGAATGTGAAGGGGATTGTGGTTTCCCCTGCGGCTCCTCCAGTTAATCATCTTTTATTTGCTGATGATTGTTTGTTGATGTTTAAAGCTAATATGGACGGTGTCGTGCTCATTAGAGGTGCCATCGTGAAGTATTGCAATGCCTCAAGCCAGTGAGTAAATTTATCAAAATCAAGCGTTTTCTTTGGAAAAGGGTGCCCCAACCGTATGAGGGAACTAATCAAGGGAGTTCTGGATGTGCCCAATGAATCGCTAGCTGCAAGGTATCTGGGTTTATCGACTAATGTTGGGAGATCCAAGAATGGCACATTTAAATATATCAAGGACATAATTTGGTTCAAAACTCAAGGTTGGGTTGAGAAGTGCTCGACGTCAGTTGGCAAGGAGGTACTCATAAAATCCCTGGCTCAAGCTATCCCCACTTTCTCTATGTCTTGCTTTATTTTGCCAAGCGGTTTATGCCAGCAAATTGATATGATGCTGAGATTTTTTTGAAACAAGGCAAAAGACTTGCCATTTTTATTGATTAAGAAGAAGGTTTAGATATAAGCCACAAAGCGGCAAAAATAAAAAGGTCTACTCTCGCAACATAACAATACTAAGTTGTTTGGCTCCCGCCAAAGTCCAAAGATGGGCCTCCTCTTTGATTTTTGCGATAACTATGGAGGTCATAGCAGAGGCATTTTGAAAAATTCTTGCGTTGCGCTCCTTCCAAATTTCCCATGAGACAAGCATCATCAAGGAGGCAATGGCCTTCCTGTAGCCACCTCCAGCATTAGCCACCTTGAGCCATCAATCTCTAATTGTGTCTTCATGAGGCCAAATCATTGGCGAGGAGTCAAGGATGCCAAGCGAAGTGCAAATTTTGGTCTAGATTCAGACAGTAAACCTACACTGGAATAGGAGGTGAGCAGCAGATTGTTGCACTTGCTTGCAGAGAGGGCACAAATTGCAGTTTGGCCATCCTCGCCACAGGAAACGATCGGTTGTCCAACCACGATTTTGGAAGATCAACCAAGCAAAAAAATTGTATTTTTGTGGATCCCACATCTTCCATATTGTATCATTCATTGGACAAAAGGAGAGAGCATCAAATTGCGCCATGTAAGTCGAGGAGGCAGAGTACTTGTCACTGTTTGTGAACTTCCAAGTTATGGTGTATTGGCTTCCCTGGTTTAGAGTTACATTAGCAAGCATCTCCCACAGAGTTGCAAATTCCTGAATGTAGGCCAATGTTGGCCCCTGCTGAGTGTCAATCTGACGGATCCAAAGGTTGTTGTCAAGAGCTTTCTTGGCCAAGCACGTTTTCTTTTTTGACAACTCAAAAATCTTAGACACAATATCTTTAGGATGGAGGCCGTCCAACCATGGAGATTCCCAGAACTTAGCTTTGTTTCCATCTCTGATGCACACCCGTGTGGCAGCGACAAAGAGATCGTTGTCATCTCTAGTGCAAGGCATTCCTAAGCCAAACCCAGTCTTAGGTGGATCATCCCATTCGTACCAGTGCCAACGCAAGTGTAGGGCGATCACAAATTTCTGGAGGTTGAGCACTCCTAGACCATCATAAATCTTGGGCTTGCAAACGAGGTCCCAATTATCCTTGCACTTTCCGCTGGTCAACTTATCACAACCCGCCCAAAGGTAGGCACGTCGCAAGCTATCGATCTTCTTCATCACTTCAACAGGAAGGTCAAGAGACGTGAGGTGGTAAATGGCAATGGCAGTGAGCAAAGCCTTGGCCAAAACAATTAGCCTCGGCATAGCCACATGCATAGCCGACCAAGGTGGAAGCTTTGCTATCACCTTGTCCTCCAAATACTGAAAGTGGATGCTCTTTAGTCTTGTGACTGATAGCGGAAGACCAAGATATTGCATGGGACGATAGTTCAGATTGCCAAGAAGGCCTGCAAAATGTTGTCAAGGTCGATGTTGCCGTAGCGAATGGGCGCCACAAGGTTTTTGGCGCAGTTGGTGACCAGGCCGGTAACCTCCCACAAGGAGCTCAGAGTCAAAGCCAAGAAGTGAACATCATCCTTGATCAGTGCAACAAAGATAGTAGCATCATCCGCATACAAGGATGCACGGATGGGACGACAATGAAGAGGATGTAGCAGGCCTTGATCGGTAGCCTTGGCGAGGATGTGGTGGAGCGGGTTAATAGCGAGAACAAAAAGCATAGGGGAGAGGGGATCCCCCTATCGAAGACCACACCCATGCTTAACTGGATCACCAGCAACACCGTTTAGCAAAACTCTAGATGAGGCCGTGGATAAGAGGGCGAAGACCCAATCTCGAAACCGTCTCGGAAACTGGTGGTGATGAAGGCTTTCTTGATGTCAAGCTTGAAGAGCAAGGATGGAGCTTTGTTGCGGTGCAGCGACGAACCAAGTTGCGAACATACATAAAATTATCATGGATACTCCTTTTCTTGATGAAAGCACTTTGAATATTGGAAATGGGGTTGGGCATGTGACGAGCAAGGTGAGTGGCAATCATCTAGCTATGATCTTTGCAACAGTATGAATAAGACTTATGGGCCTAAAGTCAGACATGTCCTCGGCCCCATATTTTTTGGGAATGAGAGCAATGTTGGCAGAGTTGAGCCAATGAAGGTTAGAGATGCGGAGGGCAGATAAATTGTTGATTACTTGCATAATTTCAGTTTTTACAATATCCCAACATTCCTTGAACAAAGCAGCAGTGAAGCCATCCGGGGCAGGGGCCTTGTCGCTAGGGAGATCATAAATAGCACCAGGAACTTCCTCCTTCGTGAACGGAGCATCTAAATCCAAGAGGTCACAAGTTGAAGGGGGATGCAAGACCAATTGAAGTCCTTGCAGCATGGGGGGCCTTTACCAATGGCTCTAGCAAAGTGATATTGAACAATATCGTTCTTATCATCATGATTTGTGATGCATCCAGTGTTATGCTTGAGGTGGTGGATAAAATTCTTTCTTCTTCTATGGTTGATCCGGAGGTGGAAGAAGTGAGTGTTAGCATCTCCCTCTTTGAGCAAGGATATTCGTGAGGATTGTCTCTTTCGGGCCCTTTCTAGTACAGCCAAGGCCATGACCTTTCTTTTAAGCTCTCTCCTAAGTTCGCGCTCATCGGAGCTGAGGGGCCTCTCCTCTTGTGCATGTCCAGCCGAAGGATGATCTCAAGGGCCATATGGAGTTGAACTTTGTGATTAGATAAGATACTTCTGCTCCATGTCTGGAGGTGCTGACTTGTTCTTTTTAGTTTGTGGAACAACACCTGATAGGGCTCAAAATGGTTCACCATTTCATTCCAAGCATCTTGCACTGTCTTCTTGAAGTTGGCATTTTGGTCCAGAAATTTTCAAATCTGAATGTTTTGGGTCTCGTTGGCCCCTTGTCACTAGCGAGAAGGAGTGGGCAATGGTTAGAGAGTGAGGAAGAGAGCGCATGAAGGATGTGCGAGCCAAATTCCACATCCCGGTCTTGATTGCAGAAAAAACATTCCAATTTGCTCATTGTCGGATTAGCTTGTTCATTCGTTCAAGTGAACCTTCTGTTCTAGAGGTGTATCTCCTTTAGCTCACAGGGTTGAGGGTGTTTCGGAAGTGCACCAATCAACCGCGGTCGACATTTGTGCGGTTCTTGTCATGAGCACGATAGACTTGGTTGAACTCTCCGGTCACGAGCCATCTCATACCTTGTGGAGGCTTTTGGCTCAAAATCTCGTGAAAAAATGCGTCTTTAAGATTGCTTGTTGTAGGCTCATAAACAGAGGTGAGTTGGAAGGAGGTGGTACCCTTGACCAGGGTGGTCACAGCAGAGATGAAGAAAGTTCCAGTGAAGATGCTATCAACTTTGATGTAATCAACATTCCAAATGAACGGATCGATATGGTTGACTAGAGGGGGGTGAATAGGGAACTACCAACTTTTAAATTTTGTTTAACAAATTAAGCTTAGCAACAAATAGTTTGGCTAGATATGCAACTAGATGAGCAACCTATATGATGCTAAACACAACAACACAAGCAAGCAAGATAAACAATATAAGTAGCTTGCACAAAGTAAAGGTAAGAAGTAATCACAAGAGGAACTGATGGAGATGAGGATGTGTTACCGAAGTTCCTTCCCGATAAAGTGGAGTACGTCTCCATTAGAGCGGTGTGGAGGCACAATGCCCCCCAAGAAGCCACTAGAGCCATCGTATTCTCCTCACGCCCTCACACAATGCGAGGTGCCATGATTCCACTAGTGGTGCACTTGAAGGCGGCAACTAAACCTTTACAAACAAGGTTGGGGCAATCTCCACAACTGTATTTGAGGCTCCCAACGACACCACGAAGCTTCACCACAATGGACTATGGCTTCAAAGTGACCTCTTCCATCTAGGATGCTCAAACACCCAAGAGTAACAAGATCTGCAAGGGATTAGTGGGGGGAATCAAATTTCTCTTGGTGGAAGTGTAGATTAGGGCCCTCTCAACCAAACCCTGGAGTATCAACAAGTTTTGTTGGTTAGGGAGAGAGATCGGGCCAAAATGAGCTTTGGGAAACAATGGAGCTTTGGGATGGATAAGAGGTGAGGCTTCTTAGGGAAGAAGACCCCTTATATAGTGGGATGGAAAATCTGCCCGTTATCCTTTGTACCAGCTGTCGGTGTCAAAACTGGCAGATCTCGGGTAGGGGGTCCCGAACTATGAGACTAGGATCGACGGTAACAGGAGACGAAGGGGACACGAGTTTACCCAGGTTCGGGCCCTCCAATGGAGGTAATACCCTATGTCCTGCTTGATTGTATTGATGGTGTAAGTGGTTATAGAGTTGATCTACCTCGAGATCGTATGTCTAACCCTAGATGAGTTGTTATGTCTATACTCTAAAACCTCTGGCTTACATAGACACCGAGGATACCTAGGGTTTACACATGGTCGGTTACACACCGAAAAAATTCCTATTCGCTACATCAAACGTGGAGAACAAGCCGGTCTTCCCGAAGCTTCCATCTTGGAGACTGGGCCTTCAAATACGTCAATGTTCGGTAAGTAGCCCATATAGTCCGGCCATAAGAATAGGTCAGCCTCTCGAGGAACCTTAATCCAGGAATCCCTCCGTACCCCCAAACTCACCTCCAACGCCAAGGGTCATCAACTTCAACTGCTTCACGAACAAATTCTTCGGCTTGCAAGGTAAGTTCCTTCCGCCGAACAGAGTTCGGTCTCTGATGATAAGTAGCTTCCAAATAGCAGCGCGCCCGAATACTTTGAAATAGGTTGGCTTTGAAGGCCAAACGTCAGGGGAGAAAAAGGATGTCACCCGATGACATCTCTGACGAAAGGTCACGGCCCACCACGACCGCTAGGCCAGTTACAGGAGCTCGATGCGCAGTTCGAGGCCATTCCATCGGCACGATCTATCAATGCGCAGATCGTGCCCCGTTTTACATGGGATACATTTAATCATGTGTGTGCAACTGTTCACACGTCTTGGGAAGTGGAGGAATTCACAACGCGACGGAGGGAGCTTAGGCGAGAAGCCTCACAAAAGGGAAGAAAACCCCCATCTCCATTTACGCTCCCCTCTGCTTCTACTGCGTTCCTCTCCTCTGAGCCTCCGATGCCCAGATCTAAACCTTCCACTCCCCACCTCCGAGCTCATCAATGGCGGGGTTCGGTTCCAATGGAAAATGGGAGGCCTCCACCGTGACTAGCAAGGACATACAAGACCTCCAGAAGTCTGAATATCTTCCCGCCGATATCCCTCATCACGCGGCGGAGAAGGGCCAAGTGATCCCCACACCCAAGCCGCATGATCACTTGGCCCTTCTCCGCCGCCTCAGCCCGACGCCTCAGCCCAAAGACAAGAGGACCGAGCTATTAGTGAAAATGCTCATGGTGAAGCCGTACAAGGCCCCGAGGAGAAAGAGAAGAAGAAGAAACCAGGATAGGTTGGCATCCAGATCAAGGACCAGCCTGACGCTGCATCCGAGGATACCCCGGCCTCCTCAAATCCAGAGGAGGTTGAGGAGGAGGAATAATAAGAGGAGGAGAAGGAGGAGGTCGAGGTCGAGGGGGAAGGCAATTCCCCTCGTGCACAGAAAAGGGTGGCGTCTTCGGATGCCTTGGAGCAAGTCCCCCCTCCTGCCCAGAAAAGGGTGCGACGGGCTCAGGTGGTTCTGACCGACGATAGTTCGGGCTCAGACACCGTGTCCGAAGACCCTGAGGAGGTCCCGAGGAGGAAACTATGGGTCAAGCCCCCTCCAAAAAGGTTAGGATCCGAACATCCTTCTATTCATTATGAATAAGTTTTAGTGTTTACTAACATGCAGGATATTGGCTTTGCAGCCCCCCACGCGTCCTCCCCACTTATATAATATCGGACAGGGAAACCCCGCCCCCTGAACTAGCAGAGAGCGGAGATGCCTCACATCCCACCACTCTGGGCGCCACGAGGGATGCCATGGAGGTATCGTCCCAACACGCTCCTATGAAGGTGGACGCTGGTGGTGAGCGAGACTGTATTGTGGCCAAGGCTAATGCCTCGGCTACTGAAGATCGGGGGGCGAAACCCCTCTCGAACACCGAGGAGGTCGAACGAGCGGGCGCTCAGTCCCCTCCAAAGACATCTTCAGAGCACATCATGTTAGAAATATGCCCTAGAGGCAATAATAAATTAGTTATTATCATATTTCCTTGTTCATGATAATTGTTTATTATCCATGCTATAATTGTATTGATTGGAGACTTAGATGCATGTGTGGATACATAGACAAAATCATGTCCCTATTATGCCTCTAATAGACTAGCTCGTTGATCAAAAGATGGTTGAGGTTTCCTAGCCATGGACATGAGATGTCATTTGATAACGGGATCACATCATTAGGAGAATGATGTGATGGACAAGACCCAAACTACAAACGTAGAAAATGATCGTGTCAGTTTATTGCTACTGTTTTCTGCATGTCAAGTATATGTTCCTATGACCATGAGATCATGCAACTCACGGATATCGGAGGAGTGCCTTGTGTGTATCAAACGTCGCAACGTAACTGGGTGACTATAAAGGTGCTCTACAGGTATCTCTGAGGGTGTCCGTTGAGTTGGCATGGATCGAGACTGGGATTTGTTACTCCGTGTGACGGAGAGGTATCTCGGGGCCCACTCGGTAATACAACATAACACTAAGCCTTGCAAGCAATGTGACTAATTGTTACTTGCAGGGTCTTGTATTACGGAACGAGTAGAGAGACTTGCCGGTAACGAGGTTGAACTAAGTATGGAGATACCGACGATCGAATCTCGGGCAAGTAACATACCAAAGAACAAAGGGAACGTTATACGGGATTAACTGAATCCTTGACATAGAGGTTCGACCGATAAAGATCTTCATAGAATATGTAGGAACCAATGTGGACGTCTAGGTCCTTCCATTGGTTATTGACCGTAGAGGTGTCTCGGTCATGTCTACATAGTTCTCAAACCCGCAGGGTCTGCACACTTAAGGTTCAGTGACGTTTTGGTAGTGTAGAGTTATGTATGGTGGTGACCGAAGGTTGTTCGGAGTCCCGGATGATATCCCGGACGTCATGAGGAGCTCCGGAATGGACTAGAGGTAAAGATTCATATATAGGAAGTCCCAGTTTGGTCGTCGGAAAAGTTTCGGGCTCATCGGTAGTGTACTGGGAGTGCCGGTAGTGTACCGGGAGACCTCCGGGAGGGGTATTTCGACCCCAGAGGGTCCATGAGCTGTGTAGAGTGATAACCGGCCCTTATTGGGCTGGAGGAACAGCCACAAAAAGGCCCATGGTGCAGGAGACAAAAAGGCTAAAGAAAAAGGTGGAAAAAGGCAAAAAGGAAGAGTCCTACTCCTACTAGGAGTGGAGGAGAAGTGGGACTTCTCCTCCTTGGCTCGACCGACTCCTAGAGGAGTTTGGACCTTTCTCCAAGGATTCCTCTCCCTCCCTCCTATATATACTAGTGGAATAGAGGGTTTTTGCACAGATTTTACGGCCACGTGCTACCTATTTCACCGGTGCTCCTCTAGATCGGTTTTCTGCAGTGCTTAGGCGAAGCCCTGCCGGAATTGCTACACCACCATCACCGGAGCGCCGTCACGCCGCTGGTGAACTCTCTCTCCTCTCCACCTCCTCTTGCTGGATCAAGGCGGCGGGGATCGTCATCAAGCTGCACGTGTGCTGAACGCGGAGGTGCCGTCCGTTCGGCGCTAGATCGGAAGAACCGTGATCGAGATCACGAGATAGTTCATGATAAGATCGCGGAACATATCGTGATGAGTTCTCGGGACATATCATGACCAAGATCGTGAGACGGATTGTGATAAGATCGCGGGACGGATCGTGATGAGTTCGCGGGACGGATCGTGATTGGATTGCGGGACGGATCGTGATGAGATCGCGGGACGCTCGGCGATTTGGATCGCGAAGATGTTCGACTACAACAACCGCGTTTCTTAACGCTTCCCTCTTAACGATCTACAAGGGTATGTAGATCCACTCTCCCTCTCGTAGATGCGCATCACCATGGATAGGTTTGCGTGTGTAGGAAATTTTTTGTTTCCCATGCGACGTTCTCCAACACATCATGCCTCCAGAGGCACCGGTTCAATCCTCGACTCATCACCGGCACCACCTACCAATGGGTGGCCGGTCATGGAGGAGGCTCTGGCGAGCTCCTCTGTCCCCGAGGATCACCGCACCCTTATGGGTGCGGTTTTGCAGAGCATCTAGTCCATTGAAAACGGACTGACGGAGGCCTTCAAGGGTCTCCTTACGGGTTTTCAAGTAAGTCACATGATACTCTTATTCGCAAAGTTTTTATTTATTTCCATTGTACACATGACATCCCTTGAGCCCTAGTTGAGTTTGATAAAACTTACCTAGGGATCAATCATGTATCCGATATAAGCCTAGTTACACCCTAAGTGTCCGGCATCTTAGGATATCTCTTAGTGATGTCAAACGTATGTTCGGATTGACTATAATTCGGGAGTTGGGAACTCATTTGATATATTAACTTTATGTGTAATACAGGCTTCGTCATCGGCGGCGGCTGTCAATCGCGCCGAACTAGACAAGCTGAATCGAAAGCTTAAGCGCTCCGAGGACGAAGTTGAAGCCCTCAACAAGAGGTTCGACGAGGCACAAGGCAAGTTCGGTCCAAATCCGAAGACTTCACCCGGATACTGTTAATGCAGTTTCCTTTAATATAAAGTTGTAGAATTCTTGGCGGCTTCCTCCTGCACAACCTTGGCGGCCTCGGTGCCGGCGGACTCGGCGGTGGCATTCTTGGTGGTTTCCTTCCTGTGCAGCCTTGGCGGCATCGACACTGGCGGCCTAGGCGGCATCATTTTTGGCGGCTTCGGCGGTGGAACTCTTGGCGGCTTCTTCAGTAGCGATCCTGTCGGCCTCAGCGGCAGCATCCCTAGTAGTCTCCTCGATGACGGTGTCGACATCCATGTGCTTCGTCGATGGAATGTCTGAAGGCCAAGAAAACAAACCAAATGAGATTGATGTGGAAGTTTGAGAAGACAAAAATAAGAACATAACACCAAGTACCCACGCAAACATCGGTTGCCGGCATAGACCTGCCGGTGCCCGTGATTGCCGGACCTTCCTCGTCGCGATAAAGCACACTAGAGGAGGTCCTTGCCGGGGATCAATCTCCGGGTGACATAGATGATGGAGGCAGTATGTCATGGACGGCCTCTGATGGTTCTCCTTGTCGCTACTCTTCTCCTGCATGTCTGGTGATGTCAGCAGCAAAGATGCACACCCCGGCACTTGCCAACGGGAAGTGAGTAATGGACTCACGCTGGGGGCTGTGCCAGGGGCTGAGTCGAGGGTTGTGTCATGGGCTAGCCTCCGGGTTGATGGTGGTCATGTCTGGTGCACCTAAGGTGCTCGCCGGCGGCTCCACATCCGTCGAGGTCTTCGCCCTCTTCGCTACCCTTTGCGACAATGTTTCCGCATCCCCGTGGAGACAAGCCAAAGCAAAGAAAATGAGTTAAGAAAAACCAAAAATTCAAAGGGAAAAAGGTGCGACAAGATCCTTACTCCTCGTCTTCTTCTCCCGAGCTAAGGACAGAGAGGTCAAAGGCGACTTCCGCCATGGTGCTCGTGGGGGAGGCGGAGGGGTGCTCCTAGGTCGCTTGGCCGCGGTAGGCATAGGTTGATGATGAGTTTCTTGCCGCCGTGTGGCCTTGCTGGTCACCCCCTTGCCGGGGGCTGGACTACTCAAAGAAGCTTGGCAGACCGAGATCCCAGAAGCAACGCTCTGAAGGACGCGCCTCTTCCTTGGCAAAAGAGTCGGGCCCTCCTCGAGCAGTTCCTCCTCGGCTGTGTCTTCGGCAGGACGGCCCCCATCAGATGTGCCACCTTGCTTCTCAACGGTCCCGCCCTGCCCGGCGAGATTCTTGTCCACTAGCGTTTCCCCTCCGCTGGTTTCCTCTTCCAAGAAGCCGGCGCTGCCGTCCTCCACGGCGAGATTTGCTTCCTCCGCCCTGCTGGCAATATATGCCATTTCCTCCTCAATGGTGGCATGGATGAAACCCTCTTCTTCGCGGATGGCCTTCTCCGTCAGGTTATCAAAGAATTTTTGCGCCTGCTCTTCAGGTGGTTCAATCCAGGTCGCGTTAAGGCTGTGAGCATCAAACACCAGCATCATGGCGATGATTCGACCTAGCGCAGAGTTGTTGCACTGTGGGATTATGCCTGCCGGCAGCTTGCATACCACGTCATCCCTGAACAATTTCTGGCAGAGAGCTCCATGTTACATAGATGTCAGATTGTTGTTCAGTCCGGGGCGCAGCCTCATGATGTCTGCCGCATTCCGGAATTCCCAAGCTGGCCTCCCCTTGTTCTGCAGAGAGGCAATGCACCGACAAAGGAAATCAGCACCTATCATCTCTACTGTGAGACCGACATTTCTGAGGCAGTGAATCTTGCTAGTTGCAACTGTGAGCTTCCCATCCTTAGGGTCGAGGGCACTCCAGTCGTCGTCACGCACCATCTTGGTTTGCCGCGGCAAGCAGAAAGGCTGAAAGTTCTTCTCCTGGATCCAACACCATTTGCCTCGCCACTCATACCACCTCTCACGGTAGGCCTCGTCTGGGTAAACCTCCTTGGTTCCTGGTCGAGGAATCCAAGTGACGGAACCAGATAGGGCTCCGCCTTGTTGGATGCAGGGAATGAAGTAATGGCAAAAAAGGGCGGTGCTAGGAACTACTCCGGCAAAGTTTTCGCAAAGGTGAGCGAAAACTGACATGCATGTCACGACATTCGGCGTAAAATCCAAGAGTTGGAAGCCGTAGGTGAACATGATGTCGTTGAAGAAATCCGAGAAAGGGGGCAGAGCCCGCAGTAAAAATAGTCGGCAAAGAAGTGGTATTTATCTGAGCCACCCCTAGAAGAACCTGGACTCACGCGGGTGGTGTCAATGTCAAAACCGGCGGATCTCGGGTAGGGGGTCCCAAACTGTGAGACTAGAATCGACGGTAACCGGAGACAAAGGGGACATGGATTTACCCAGGTTCGGGCCCTCCTACGGAGGTAATAGGCTACGTCCTGCTTGGTTGTATTGATGATGATGGGGGGCTACAGAGTTGATCTACCTCGAGATCGAATAGCTAACCCTAGATGAGTTGTTTTGTCACCTAAAACCCTCTGGCTTATATAGATGCCGAGGGTACCTAGGATCTTACTCATGGTCGGTTACATGTTGAAGAGATAAACATGCCTAACTATGACTAATAACTTGGAGAGTACGTCATGGCTCCCTTGAAGCTTCCATCTGGCGTCGGTGGTCTTCAATCATCTGATGTCCACCTTGCGACCCATATATTCTGGCCCATGAGCAGTAGGTCGGCCATCCGAGGACCCCTTAATCCAGGACTCCCTCAGTAGCCCCCGGACTAGACTTCAACACCGATATATATTCGGTCAATCTCTTTATGTCATCGTCTTCAGCTTGCGAGGCGAGTCCCTCATCCCTCCTTATTCGGCAGCCGACCAGTCTTCGATAAGATCCCAAGCATCGAGGACGCTGGTCCATTATAAAAACCGTGCATGTTCCTTGATTTTTGCGCATTGCGGGGAGGCGAGTGGTTGGTGATTTTTACAATCCTACCCCTCCGTAATAGAGGCACCGACCCATTTAACCAAATGGAATCGTGGCCCAGACCACATTTTCTTCCTCCTCATCGAAAGAAACTCCAAGCGGATGCTCCACGCAAAATATGGCTAACACCTCGAGCTCCTACGCATGTCCTATGGCTCACGCCCAGGGGATTGGACCAGTTACTCCGTTACACTCCTGCGGCTCCGCAATCTGGAGACTGAGGGATATCTCCCTTCCTCGGATCTGACGGCAACTCGCGTAGGGCTACTTTCTTATGGCGATGAAGTTTTTGACAAGCGTTTCCCCAATCCCAACAAGGGGGAATGCGTATGCCTCATCCCCTTCCTCCTCCGGGGCATAGGGTTTCCAATCCACCCATTCCTGAGGGGGTTACTAGAGTACTATGGGATCCAACTCCACCACCTTACTCCAGGGTCCATTTTACACATCTCACGCTTCATTGCTCTCTGTGAGATGTTCTTGGGATGCGAAGCACATTTTGATTTGTGGAGGAAATACTTTTGCCTCGTCCCCCCAACACGGGACAAGGAAATCTTGGAGGTCGGCGGCGCCGAAGTGTGTCGTATAGCGGGGATGGGGTATTCGGCGGGCACACCGAAGAAATTCGACGAATGGACTTCGAAATGGTTTTATATCGAAGATGTACCCTTCTTCGAGCCAACTCGGACAGGTTTTCCCGAATACTCCGTCGACTTTCCGAAGAAGAGGTACAATTGGCGACCCAAGAGCTCGACCCAGGAGGAGAGCGCCAAAGTGCCGCGCCTAGCCGGGCAGGTGCGGATGCTCGGCCACCACCAACTGACCATGATCGACGTCATGGCCGCTGCCATCTCCCGCTGTGTGCAGCCCCTCCAACAGATGGTACACCCCTTATGGTAGTACAACGGGACAAGCGGCACCACGCGCTCCCAAAAACAAGATCCCGCCAACCCGGCGGCGTTGGCTGTCACACTTGCCGATCTATAACAAGGAGAGCAAGAAGATCTTGTTCAGCGAGCGACCAAAGAAGGGTATTCAACCCATAATCCCATTGAATGGGTAAGCTTTTTATTTTTGTTGTGAATATAATTCGGAGTTTCCGCCTCGCATTTTACTTAGCTGAAGTCGTTGCGTAAACAGGAATGGAGGAGCTTCATCAAGACGGTTAGCTGTCCGGCTCCTTAGCCTGGAGACCATTCACGCGACGATGATCCAGGTTTAAATGAAGACCCGGACCTTCTACTTGATTTTGAGGACGGAGTCTACTTCCAGGAAAACATCGACCAATCCCCGGTGGCCATTATTGTTGATTAAACCGGGTCATTCTCCATCCCCGCAATGGGTAAGAAGAAAAAAATCTTCTCGCAAGAGGCCAGTTACCAAGAGCGCCCAGGACGTGCCAGTCCCGACTCCCAAACGCCGCCGATCCATGAGCCATACTCCGGCAGCCGAAGTTGCGGCCGAGTCGGCGGCCAACAGGGATCCGGTGAAGGAACCAGTTATGGAGGCGGATCCACCTTCCTGCTCACCCCGAAGGTACATTGTTCAGTTATCCGCTAACAGTTGGGATAAATAGAGTCTTACAGCGATTTTGTTTTATTGACATATTTAGGCAAAACGCCCACTCCTCTCCTACCGAAGGGGCTACCCGGGTGACTGGAGACGCCCAGAGTTCCTGAGCCACAGTCCGTATGGCTTCTGCTACAGAAGCCCCCGCGATCAATCAGGCACCCGCCAATTCTGATGGCGGTGTATCCATCACCCAATCGGAGGTGGAGAGTGCTATGCATCATCGGCATATATGGAAAACCATGAGACACCCAATTTTCTCCGAACAGGAGTTCGGTATCCTACACTCGGCGGATGCGCACCTAGGTGCCGCCCGAGCTGGGTTCGGCGAAGCCATGAAGTTGATAACAACCAACATGCAGGTAAGTGATCGGATTTTGTAAAGCCTGAACATTTTTGTAAGCCCGGTAGCCCCCGAGCCTTAGTTTGATTTGAAAATACGAAGTAAGGATCTCCGCACTGTATGACTGTTGATGCATGCTTCGAAGCAACATGTCGAGCTATTGGCTAAGGAGCTAGAAGATAGCCATTCAGACGTTAAGTTTGTGAAGGCCGAACTGGAGCAAGTGAAGAGCTTCACCCGGCAGGACCATGGTGAGTTGTGCCTTTTCTGCTAATCTTGATATAGTCCTATGCCTGACGCAAGGATTCCATGTAGCAGCCGAATCAATAGGGAATATGCAAAGGCAATTGGAGGAGGCACGGGACGCTCAACGCTACACCGAGTCCCAGTACCAGGCCGACTATCTTGCGATGCAAAAGCAGGCCGAAGAAATTAAGAGCTTGAAAACCCAGTTGGCCCGAGCTCAAGAAGAAAACCGAAAACTTCAGAGGGGCATGTTTGGTAAGTACAATTCCATTATTAGCAATTATATCTGATGTGGGAAACAATAATAAGCACGTTGTTGCCTTATGTACATGCCTATTGTCCGGGCTTCCTGAAGAGGAGATTGAATCATACATGGGGGACCCGCTGAAGGAGCTAACCTCTCTCCATGGCCGCATGCAGAAAGCGATGAAAGGAGTGATGAAGGCCCTATGGCCGGCCGAACAGCCATCCGAAGGGCTGGCCGCACTCGTGGATCGATTCAAGCGGGCTCGAAGTAGGTTCAAACTATGGAAGACTTCGGCTTGCCATGAGGGAGCACGGGAACCGTGCGCAATGATCAAGACCCGTTTCATCGGACTTAACCCCGAGCATATGGCCCGGGTTGGTCCTATGGGGTCGGATGGGCAAGAAGTGCCACTGCACCTGGTGTATGACCAGGTGATGCCTGCCGCCCGCCTTTCACAAGAAGATTGCCTCCTTGATACCATAATAGATAACATCGATCAGCAGTCGAACATGTAATTTATATGTACATGTGTGTAAACAATATGTGTTATGAACTTTGTCTTAACCGACCATCGGATTCTCCCTCTCGTGCGAAGAGCGCGAGAGTGTTCCTCCTTATTTGTCCCTCTAAGAGAGTGAACTATATTCCGGGAACCAGGCAATCCGGCCATGTGGTGCGAACAGACATAAAGCACACAGAAAGATATGGTATATTACTACTAAGCAAAAGAAACATCTTTTGAGGAAAATAGTACCCCTATCGATACTTTTTGTCGGGGTGCTATGAGGACCGTAGCAAGAGGTACGCATACCTTCAGTATGCGGTTAATTGTTCTTTGGGACGAAAAGACCCAAACAACATTTGTAACGACAGGAGTCGCAAGCAGTGTTTCCGTCATAGCTGCCAATTGTCTACATAAGATAGCTAGCTTTCAGCTTCGCCCATCTGAGGTACGTGTCCGGATGACCCGATAGTAACAATCATAGAGGTGCTCCCTTTACTCTCTAGCTGAATAATCTGGAATGTAGAGAGTAATCACAGGAGCGAGGCAACCCAGCTTGGCAAAGTCTTAGTTCGAACTGATGCATATAAGCGGCTAGATCATGACAAAAGAAACATGTGCGTACGTTAGGTATGAGCGAATACTTATAAAAAAGGTTGCCTACTATCAGGAGCCCCCACGTGTTGTGTTCGGGTTTAACACTTTATGGTGTATGTCGATAATCTTTAGTACAAGATTGATTCAGCCGAACATAGGGTAAGAAAAGTATTCGGCCCTGTTAAAATAGCAAGGTGGGAAGGAAAAGGAATACAAGGAAAAAAGAGAAAGGAAAAAATATTGGAGAATTGGACGAGACCGGTTTATCCGTAGAAGCGCCGAAGACGAGCCGCATTCCAGGGATTTGGTTCGAGGCGATTATCTGAAGGGCTCCGAAGACGATAGGCTCCTCCCGCCAGTACTTCGTCGATGATGAAGGAACCTTCCCATTTGGGGTTGAGTTTATACTTATGCTTCTTCGGGAGCCATAGGACGAGTTCGCCTATGTTGTATGCTTTGGCCCTGACCTCCCTACTTTGGTAGCGTCGTGCTTGCGGCTGATAAAGTGTAGAGCGAGCCAGAGCTATGCCGCATTCTCCTTCTAAGGCGTCCAGGTCGTCCTGCCGATCCAGGTCGGCCTCCTTTTCCTCATACATGTGCACCCTTGGTGCGTCGTGAATAATGTCACAGGGGAGGACTGCCTCAGCCCCATCGACCATGAAGAACGGTGTGTAACCCGTCGATCTATTCGGGGTAGTACACAGGCCCGATAGTTCGGAGTCGAGCTCCTCCACCCAATGGCAGTCGGACTCATGAAAAGACCGAACGAAACGTGGCTTAATGCCACTCATAATGAGACCGTTTGCTTGTTCGACTTGCCCGTTGATATGCGGGTGATAGACTGACGCATAATTGAGCTTAATGCCCATATTTGTGCACCGGTCCTTGACCTCTTGGGCCGTCAAATTAGATCCATTATCCATGATTATACTGTGCGGGGACACCATAATGGTGCACCACTCCGGATAGGAAGTCGATAACTGGTCCAGACTTGGCTGATTTGACAGGTTTTGCCTCTATCCACTTAGTGAATTTGTCAACCATGACCAGCAGGTATTTGTTTTTCTTGGTCCCCCTTTAAGGGGTCCGACCATGTCCAGCCCCAGACTGCGAAGGGCCAACTGATCGGAATAGTGTGAAGAGCCGTGGGAGGCATGTGACTTTGGTTTGCGAAGAGTTGACACCCCACGCAATGCTTGACAAGTGATTGGGCGTCCGTCCGAGCCGTGGGCCAGAAGAACTCGGCTCGGAAGACCTTGCTGACCAAGGCTCTTGCCGCGGCGTGATGGCCACCCATGCCCACGTGGACCTCGGCGAGAAGCTCCCGCCCTTCCTCCTCGGATATGCATCGCTGTAATATTCCAGTTGTGCTTTTCTTGTATAACTCACCCTCATGTACTTTGTAGGCCTTGGATGACCGAATTATGCGTCGTGCCTCTGTCTGGTCGTCAGGGAGTTCCTTTCTAAGAAGGTAGGTGAGGAAGGGCTCTGTCCAAGGTGCAATTATTGCCATTACCTCATGAGCCAAAGGCGTTTCATTCGTTATGGAGCCGTCGATTTTATTATCGTCTGGTTCATTGGTGGGGGGAACAACCTCATCCAAATTATTCGGACCGGCGCCGTTGTCGTCGTCCTGCCATACTATGGAAGGCTTAAAGAGTTGTTCCAGAAAAGTGTTCTTTGGGATAGGATCGCGCTTGGCTCCCATGCGAGCCAATATGCCGGCGGCTTGGTTGGTGTCTCGAGCAACGTGGTGGAATTCCAGCCCCTCGAACCGAACTGATATCTTGAGGACTACGTTTCTATATGTCGCCATCTTCGGTTTTTGGCATCGAACTCGCCATTAATTTGGGAGATGGCCAAGTTGGAGTCTCCCCGTACCTCCAGCCGTTGTATGCCCATTGATGCTGCCATCCAAAGACCATGATGGAGGGCCTCATATTCGGCTGCATTGTTGGAATCTGCATACATGATTTGCAACACGTATGGCACGTTGTCGCCCGTGGGGGTGCATTACTAGGGAAAACCTTATAGACAAGAGCCTACTAGTAGTGTTGGAAAAATAAAACCGCTTCTACTAATTACTAGTAGCGCTGGTTTATACCCATCGCTACTACTAAGTTGATAGTAGTACCGCTAGTTTATAAACCCGCGCTACTACTAAGTGGTCTTCACTGTGCCCCCAGGATAGGCCATAATAGTAGCGTGGGGTATAAAACCCGCGCTACTGCTAAGTTGATAGCAGTAGCGCTGAAAACAGAAAGAGCACTACTGGTAAGCTGGACCCGACGAGCCCACCGACACTATTGGTAGTAGGAGCGCTCGCCGCAAAAAAGCGCTACTGCTAAGATTTTGAGCTAAGCCCGCGCGGGCCGGCTCAAAATTTCCTAAGTCCCCCACTACTCCCTCTCTCCCCCCTCTCCCGCACTCCTCTCTGTCATCACCGTCACCGTCGACCTCACCGCCGCCGCCCGAGGCCGCCCTCGACCTAACCGTCGCTGCCCTCGACCTCACCGCCACCGCCCTCAACCCTGCCGCCGCCGCTCCCCTCCCCGAGACCATCGCCGTCATAAGCCTCTCCCTGTCCTCCTTTCTCTCTCTCTCCCATCACTCTCCCCCTCTCTCAGATTCATTCCTCCCCTCCCCTCTCCTCATGCATTGGCGCTGCCACCCAACACCTCCCATCTCCTCTTGACCTCTCCGCTGGCGGCAATGCCCCCCGCTCTCTCCTTCACCGCCGTCACTGCCCCATCCTCTCCTCCTCCCATCCCATCCCATTCCATCCTGTACCCTCCCCTCCCCTCGACCCGCGAGAAGGTCAGGCGACGGCCATGGCTCCCGCCCGTAGATCCACCATGGGTTTATCTCCTCCCCATCTCCGGCCGACAGTGCACAGGACATACTCCTCGAAGGGCCCATCTCCGGCCGGCGGTAACGATTTTTTTTGGTTTTTGAAATTGATAGTAGTAGCGCGGGTCACGGGAACACGCTACAGATAGTTAGTAGTAGCGCGTGTGTCACCAGCGCTACTACTAACTCATGTACTAGTAGCGCGGGATGAACCAGCGCTACTGCTACAACTTAGCTGTAGCGCCTTAGCAGTAGCGTTGGTCCCAGCGCTACTAGTAGGCTGAAAACGAGTGCTACTACTAGGCTTTTTCCTACTAGTGGTGTGAGGATAACTCCGGCCCTCAGTCTGGCCAGGGTTTTGGAGCCATCAAAGTACATTGTCCAATGGGAGTATGCACTATATTCCTTGGGGAGTTCGGTCTCAGTCCATTCGGCCAAAAAGTCCGTCGGCACATGTAATTTGATGGCACAGCGTGGCTTGTAGGTTATTTCAAAAGGGACAAGCTCAATGGCCCACTTGGCAATGTGGCCGGCGGCGTCCCTGTTGTTGATTATGTCATTCAAGGGGACTTTTGATGCTACCGTCACCGCGCACTCCTGGAAGTAGTGTCAGAGTTTCCTCGATGCCATGAATATTGTGTAGGCAATTTTTTGATAATGTGGATATCTGGACTTGCACTGCGTTAGCACCTCTGACACATAGTATACCATCTTCTGAGTCCGAAATATATGCCCCTCCTCGTCTCGTTCAACGACGAGCATCACACTGACAACTTTGTTGGTGGCCGGTATGTATAACAACATGGGCTCACTGGAGCTTGGTGCCATGAGTATGGGGTTGATTGCCAGTACTGCTTTGATTTCTTCCAACGCAGTTGCTGCCTCATCGGTCCATTCAAAATTATTGGTACGTTTTAGCAGTTTGTAGAGCGACATAGCCTTTTCTCCGAGGCAGGAGATAAAGCGGCTTAACGCCGCTACGCACCCGGATAGCCTCTGAACATGCTTCAGCTCCGTGGGGATTGCTAGCTCTGATAAAGCACGGATTTTAGCTGGATTTGCCTCTATTCCTCTATGGGAGATGATGAATCCCAGTAGCTTACCAGAGGGAACTCCAAATACACATTTTTCCGGATTGAGACGGATGTCATATTCGCGTAAATTAGCAAAAGTCTGACGTAAGTCGTTGATCAGCTGGTCGACGTGTTTGGTTTTGATTACCACATCGTCCACGTATGCCTCGACGGTCTTGCCGACCTGTGTAGAGAGGCAGGTTTGGGTCATGCGCTGGTAAGTATCCCTAGTGTTTTTAGCCTGAAAGGCATCGTGTTGAAGCAGAAAGGCCCGTAAGGGGTGATGAAAGTCGTAGCAGCTTGATCGGATTCCTTCATTTTAATTTGATGGTATCCGGAGTAAGCATCGAGGAAACACAACAAATCATGTCTGGCTGTGGCGTCAATGATCTGGTCTATGCGAGGTAAAGGGAAAGGGTCCTTAGGGCAAGCTTTGTTAAGGTCTTTGAAGTCGACACATAGCCACCAGGACTTGCCTTTCTTTGGTACCATTACCAGATTTACCAACCATTTGGGATTTTTGATATCCCAAATGAATCTGGCCTCGAGCAGTTTAGCTAATTCTTCATGCATAGCTTGTCGTTTAGGTTCGGAGAAGCGGCATAGAGTCTGCTTGACAGGCTTAAAGCCTGAGATAATTTTCAGACTGTGTTCGGCGAGCCATCGCGGGATTCCGGGCATATCGGAAGGATGCCAGGCAAAGATGTCCCAATTTTATTGAAGAAAATTCCGAAGTGCCTCATCCACAAGGGGATCGAGCTGGGCTCCGATGGACGCTGTCTTATTGGGGTCCGTCGGATGTACTTGAAACTTGACGATTTCCTCTGTGGGTTTACAGGTCGTGGACTTGGGTCGTTTGCTGAGGATCACGTCGTCCTTATTGACTGTTGACCGTAGAGCAGTTAGTTCTTCGGCAGCGAAAGTCTCTGCTAGCGCCTCAAAGGCGAGCATTGCCATTTTGTTTTCGGCACGAAGGGCTATGTTCCGATCACTAGCGATCGTGATCACGCCATTTGGTCCTGGCATCTTTAGTTTCATATACCCGTAATGGGGTATAGCCTGGAATTTAGTGAAGGCATCACATCCTAATAGGGCGTGATAGCCACTTGGGAATGGTACAATGTGGAAGAGAAGTTCTTCGGATCGATAGTTTTTGAGCGTGCCCAGCACTACGTCCAAGACGATATGTCCGGAACAATGTGCCTCTTTCCCTGGAATAATTCCCTGGAAGGTTGTATTGCTATGTTTGATGCGAGATCTGTCGAACTACGTTTTTTCCAGGTTACCCTCATATATAAGGTTTAGACCCCTGCCGCCGTCCATTAGCACTTTATGTAGCCTGTATCCATCGATGATGGGGTTTAAGACTAGTGTGGCCGGTAAGTGTCCGGGCAGGCTGGCTGGCTGGTCGGTATCCATGAAAGTAATCGGTATGTCTGTCCATGGACTAGTTGCTGCCACATGGTAGACCTGTTTGAGCTCTCTAATCGCTCTTTTCCTCCTGTTCTTCGAGGGGAAAATTTCATAGACTGTCAGGACTTCATTGTGTCCGGACAGCGAGTGGGACGGCCTGTTTGAAGGAGGTGTCTCGAGGATGGCCTCGCCGCTTTTTGCGACTTGCCTGATGACCCAGCAAGCTTTAAGGCTGTGAGTCAGACTTGTATTTAGCAACACAGAATGTATAGGGCAGGGATTATCCAATAGTCCCTCAAGGACGGTGCCCGACCTTGAAAGGGACTTGTTTCTTTTTTCCATAGGCTCGTATCTGGCCGGCCATTTCAGAGGTATCCTCTTTTTCCGACCTCTGCTAGGGTGTTCGGGGAGAATTGGATCCGAGAAAAAGTGTTCGGATCGCCAAACACTTCCCATGGCACGGTATATTTGTACCAGATTGGACAACTCCGAAAAGTCACGAATGTGTTGGCGGGCCAGGGTATTAAGGATTCCTTTATCATGACAGTTGTGCATGAACGTTGTCATTATATGTTTGTCACTAAGACCCTTCTCCCTGCTTCTAGCGAGCAGGAGACTGGCCCAAAAGTGATGGACTGATTCTCCTTGTAATAACTTTATGTCCCATAGGTCCGAAGACACAAGCTTTGGTGAGACACTGGGATTATCGTCTTGGGCGGTGGGTGGGAAAAAATGAGTTCCGTGCCACATTGGGTGTTCGGAGGTACGAACTCTGAGCCGTGTCGTGGGTCCAAGACTGGTGACGGTCTGGTCTCGAGGTGCTCCCCAGTATCTGGCTCGTCTCCGGAGTCTAGGTGATAAGAGACCGGGGTGTCAACCGTTTTCAATTCCAGCTGTCGGGATCGATCTGCAGCCGGACACTCGATAGTAGCGACAAGGTGGGTGACCGGAGGGACGTGAATGTCCATGTCATCGGGTCTAATCCTGAGCCGATCATAGATCAGAACCTGGTCATCCGCTATACACATAGCTTCGATCCAATCAAACAACTCGTTTAAAAATGAGGCGATGGTAGGGTGTGTGTCGCTGAAGCGAGTGGCTTCAATGAGCGGCGTGTCGGTTCTGGAGCTGCGCCAAAGCGGATCCATGTTCCATCCATCCATGAGACCTGATATCTCCGGCGTCGAGGCGTCCGGACTTACAGGTTTCTTCCCAAGGGTCAAAGGTTCCATCAGAACAAGTTCTCCCTGTGAATCAGCAACGAACTCTAAGGTTCCGAACATGATCCTTTGATCGGGGGAGAAGTTTTCGATCTGGCCCTAACGACTGATCGGGTTGGCGCGTGACAAGATGTCATTGTTGGCGAGATCCTGATTGGGGGAGGAAGTCCCCTCAATACCGATCTCATTGCTCATGACGAGACGAGCCATCGATTCCTTCGGTGCTCAGAGAGGAACTCTCAATGAAGGCACCAATCTCGGTGTCAAAACTGGCAGATCTCGGGTAGGGGACACGGAACTGTGAGATTAGAATCGACGGTAACAGGAAACAAAGGGGACACGGATTTACTCAGGTTCGGGCCCTCTTATGGAGGTAATACCCTACGTCCTGCTTGGTTGTATTGATGATGATGGGGAGTTACAGAGTTGATCTACCTCGAGATCGAATAGCTAACCCTAGATGAGTTGTTCTGTCACCTAAAACCCTCCGGCTTATATAGACGCCGAGGGTACCTAGGATCTTACTCATGGTCGGTTACATGCCGAAGAGATAAACATGCCTAACTACGACTAATAACTTGGAGAGTACGTCATGGCTCCTTGAAGCTTCCATCTGGCATCGTTGGTCTTCAATCATCCGATGTCCACCTTGTGGCCCATATATTCCGGCCCATGAGCAATAGGCCAGCCATCTGAGGACCCCTTAATCCAGGACTCCCTCGGGTGGTAGGATGCATTGTCATCTCCATCGCCCACATGATCTGGTATCGCTCCCTCAGAGCTCCCGCGTCAAGCCCCGGCGGGAAGACGGTGTGCTCCTTCCGCATCCTCACTAGCTTGTTCTCCGAGACGGTTTCCACATCCTTGCCCTTGATGGCCTTGGGCGGCATGGTGGCTATGGAGGCGGAGGCTGAGGGCGGGGAGGGCGTGGAGGCGTGGATGAATGAGAGGAGCTCTGTTTCGGGCTTGAGGAGGAAAACGACAACGGTTCTCGGATTGGGAAATACAAGAGGTAAATGAGCAGCGCCTTTGTGGTTTCCTTTTTATGGGGAAGGTGCAGGGCAACCTCTTTACTAGATTAACATAGAAACACTTCACGGGCGCGCTGCTGTGACGACCGCACCGCGCACGTCCCCCACGTCCCTCATTCAACGCGCCTCGTGGGGAGGCACAGTAAGTGGAATGATTACAACAGTTAATCCCTGCCACGCATGCCCGTGCACTGTTTGGGCCTAGCCCATAAACGCCTCGCACCGTGTATGGCCTAGGCCCGAGGGCACCTATCGGTGTACTAAAGTATGGGCTTTTTAGCACCCCGTACTTGTGCACGGTCAGTTGTAGCTATACCAGCGGCAAGGCCTGCCGGGGAGCAACTGAGAGCAAATACAGCAACATCGAGAAGACATCCAAACAATCAAGACCGAAGGTTGGGACTCCGGCAAGATCTTGCCGGGATGGCCTACAGAGCCCCGACAAGAAGCGCCCCCGGCAAGGCGAAGCCCCGGCAAGGCCCCGCCAGCATAGAGGCCAGGTGTCGCCCCACCTGGGCACGTGTCGAGGCACCGAAAATGGAGGGGCTAAGTGGTCTCGATGGGATGGGCTCCTGTCCCGTCCCATAGACAGTCAGAGGTGCCTGATGATGCATTAAATGCGCATGTCTTACTCCGTCGGTTTTAGGTATGATAGCACTGTACACCCCGTGTACTCACTGTACGCCACTGTTAGGATCCCCTTGGTTATATAAAAGGAGGCTCAAGGCGTTACGATAGAGGACTTTTGGACTTTTGACTCCCACCTTCTAGCTCACGCGCGTAGTGGTTGTTCATAGCGCTCCCGTAGCTGGAATCCTAAAAACACCCATTATACAACCAAGCAAGAGTAGGGTTTTACGCATCACTACGGCCCGAACCTAGGTAAAATCCCGCGCGTTGACCATCAGATCTTCTCTTTGTGCGAGCCTTCTTCCCCGCCGAACCGAAAAGGGATCCCTATGGTCCCATAGGTGTCGTTCCCCTGATAGAAGATTTCCTTCTCTGCCTTGGTAAGAGCATAGCTGGTAGGACCTTGATACTGCTTTGGATGCATGCCGTCTTTTTTGTTCACACATTGTTGGTCCTCCCATGCCTTCGGTGTATCTTTTGTCTTCCCATACACGCCCAAGAAGCCTAGCAGGTTCACACAAACATTCTTCATCACGTGCATCACGTCGATCACAGAGCGGACCTCTAGGTCTTTCCAATAGGGTAGGTCCCAAAATATAGATTTCTTCTTCCAGATGGGTGTGTGTCCGTCAGCGTCATTGAGAACAAATTGTCCACTAGGACCCTTTCCAAAGATTACTTGTAAATCCTTGACCATATCAAGTATATCATCACTAGCATGGAGGGCATGCTTCTTTCAATGATCTGCTTCACCTTTGAAATGCTTGCCTTTCTTTCTTAAGGCATGCTTGGTCAGAACAAATCGACGATGTGCCAGGTACACATTCTTCTTGAATTTTTCCAAATATATACTTTGTGTATCATCTAAACAGTGCATGCATGCGTTGTATCCCTTGTTTGTCTGTTCTGAAAGGTTACTAAGAGTAGGCCAATCATTGATGGTTACAAACAGCAATGCTCGTAGGTCAAATTCCTGCTCTTTGGGATCATCTCACACACGTACACCTTTTTTATCCTTAGGTACACATCAATGTCCTTGATGGGTTTCTTAGGGCCTTGGATAAGCATTGGCATCATAATGAACTTCCGCTACATGCACAACCAAGGAGGAAGGTTATAGATACATAGAGTCACGGGCCAGGTGCTATGATTGCTTCTCTGCTCCCCAAAAGGTTTAATGTCATCTGCACTTAAACCAAACCATACGTTCCTTGCGTCATCTACAAAGTCCCGCCACATTCTCTCGATTTTTCTCCACTGCGACCCGTTAGCGAGTACTCTCAACTTCCCGTCTTTCTTACGGTCTTCTGCGTGCCATCACAACAATGTGGCATGCTTTCTGTTTCTGAACAGACGTTTCAACCGTGGTATTATAGGAGCATAACACATCACCTTGGCAGGAACCCTCTTCCTGGGATGCTCTCCCTCAACATCACCAGGGTCATCTCGTCTGATCTTATACCGCAATGCACCGCATACCGGGCATCCGTTCAAATTCTCGTACTCACCACGACAGAGGATGCATTCATTAGGGCATGCATGTATCTTATGCACCTCTAATCCTAGAGGGAAGAGAACCTTCTTTGCTTCATACGTACTGTTAGACAATTTGTTATCCTTTGGGAGCTTCTTCTTCGTTATTTTCAGTAGCAAACCAAATCTCTTATCAGATACACCATTGTCTGCCTTCCATTGCAGCAATTTCAGTGTGATGCCGAGCTTTGTGTTGTCATCCTCGCAATTTGGATACAACACTTTTTGTGATCATCTGACATGTGATCGAACTTCAACTTCTCCCTTTCACATTTGCATTCTCCATGTGCATCGACAATGACCCTGCGAAGATCATCATCGGGCAGATCTGGTGCCTCTTGATCTTCAGCGCCCCCCATTGCAGTATCACCGTATTCACGGAACATATGATAGTTGTCATCATCCTCTTCTTCTTCTTCATTGTCTTCCATCACAGCCCCTCTTTCTCCATGCTTAGTCCAAACATTATAGTGTGGCATGAAACCCTTCTCAAGCAGGTGCAAGTGAAGGGTTTTCGGGGAAGAGCAATCCTTCGTTTTCCCATAGACAATACATGGACAATACATAAAACCATTCTACTTGTTTGCCTCAGCCACTTCGAGAAAATTATGCATGCCCTCAATGTACTTAGAGGTGCGTCGGTCACCGTACATCCATTGTCGGTTCATCTGCGTGCATTATATAATTAAGTATATCAAAAGTCATTACAGAACATCATGAATAGAGAAGTGACCAAATTAATACAAGTTCATCATCGCATTAAAACCAAAGTACAGTAGTGATCAAATGTTATTCCTGAAAAAGAAAATACATAAAGTTCGTACATATAGTCCCCATAGAACAACATACAACTCTCTATAGCATCTAATTAAAACATACATTGAAACTAACATACAACTATGTAAAACATTTAAATGCAACAACCAATGCGATCAAAATCGCAACTAAGGTAACAATTGATCCAATAGAAGAATGATACAAAGCCTCATTATCAATGGCATATTTTCTATTCTTTCTAATCTTCAAGCGCATTGCATCCATCTGGTCTTGTGATCATCGACAACATCGGCAACATGCAACTCCAATTTCATCTTCTCCTCTTCAATTCTTTTCAATTTTCCTTCCAAGTAATTGTTTTCTTTTTCAACCAAATTTAACCTCTCGACAAAAGGGTCGGTTGGAAATTCCGGTTCACATACCTCCTAGATAAAAATATCTATATCACGCTGGTCGACATAATGGTCATAAACATTAAATGAAACAAATAGTTATAGAAGATAATATACCACATCCGAATCATAGACTGGACGAAGCCGACGGGGGCGGATACCAAAACCACGTGACTATAATAACAAACAAGAATACAAGTAAAAAAATTAGACAAGTAGCTATCTAAATCATACAAGTAAGAATTTTTCTTTAAAAAAATATAAGAACAAGAGGCTCACCACGGTGGTGCCGGGGATGAGATCGATGCGAGCGATCGATAGCGGCGAGGACGGAGTTGGAGGAAGAACAGAGGGAGAAAGCTTAAGTGTGGCTCGGGCACCTCATATCATGTTTCTTTGTGTGAACTCAAGTGGCATCATGCTCTCAGGCATTTCATCGAACACCTCATGTGCATATGAACGGAGAGCAACGTAGCACACACCTCGCACTTTCTATGAGAAAAAATGGAGGAGAGGGCGGGCAGGGTCGAGGGTACATATAGTAAAAAAATTAGTCCCGGTTGGTGTCCAAAGCCAGGGACTAAAGACAAACCTTTAGTCCTGGTTGGAGACACAAACCGGGACAAAAGGGCTAGCAGGGGCCCTAGCCTGCCGCAACCACCGTTAGTCCCAGTTGGTGTCTCCAACCGGGACTAAAGGTCCCATTCAAACCGGGACCGATGCCAGTCGAGCCCTGTCCGGCATCCTACCCGCTCGAACCGGGACTGATGCTCACATTAGTCCCGGTTCGTAGCGTGACCGAGGCATATGGTCCGGTCCGGCTAGAACCAAAGCCATGTTTTCTACTAGTGTCAGTGCTAGTAGCTAGCACACACGGGGGCCTTGACAAGGCAATGTCATTAGGAAGTTGCAACCAACAGCTACAAATAGGCATAAGCAACACAAACAGGCCTAACATAGGTAGGAGTAACATAAAGCATGGGCACCTAATCATCAAAAAATGGGCGACATCACCCACAGTTGTGAATCATCATCTCGCAAATGCCGAAGCATCGTCGCCGGCATAGCCTTGGAGCTCCAGTCCAACATCACCACCATGGTCCACAAGTGCATCTTCAACAATCATTGTTAGACCACAGTCGAGTCTGAAGAGTGCTCGAAGTGTAGAAACAGCAATATCCGGTAGTTGACCATGGAACAGGGCCACGTATTGGTTGATGGCATTCTCGGTGATTGTCTCGCCCTCTTCAACGATCCCCAACCAATGACAGAGTAGCCGCTCCGCCAGGTGGGTGATGGGCATGGTATGATTCTTTGCTCGAAGTCTTGGGCTGCAGCGGCCGACAACGAAGTTGGTGATGCCTACAAACATCTTTCTCCTCGAAGTGGGTCGCCTCGGGGAGGGGGGGTACTACTTCTCGAGCATGCATTGGTTTCCCTTGAAGAGGAACAGTTTGATGCAGCAAAGTAGATAAGTATTTCCATCAATTTTTGAGAACCAAGGTATCAATCCAGTAGGAGATACAAGCGAGCCACCAATAGATATACTTGCACAAGGAATCAAACTCTTGCACCCAACGCTATAAAGGGGTTGTCAATCCCTTCACGGTTATTTGCAAGGATGAGATCTAGTAGAGATAGATATAATAGGATACTTGAACGAAAAGTAAAACTAAAAGTAAAAACAATGCAGCAAGTATTTTTGGTGTTTTTGGTTTTAGATCTGAAAACATAATATGGAAAATAGACCCGGGGGGCATAGGTTTCACTAGATGGCTTCTCTCATGATGGCAAGTATTACGGTGAGTGAACAAATTACTGTCGAGCAATTGGTAGAAAAGCGAATAATTATGAAGATATCCAAGGCAATGATTATGCATATAGGCATCACGTCCATGACAAGTAGACCGAAACGATTCTGCATCTACTACTATTACTCCACACATCGACCGACTCCTGCATGCATCTAGAGTATTAAGTTCATGAAGAACAGAGTAACACATTAGGTAAGATGACATGATGTAGAGGGATAAACTCAAGCAATATGATGAAAACCCCATATTTTTACCCTTGATTGCAATAATACAATACGTGCCTCGCTACCCGTGAGGACACCACAAGATTAAACCCAAAACTAAGCACTTCTCCTATTGAAAGAATTACCAATCTAGTTAACCAAACCAAACCAATAATTCAAAGAGACTTGCAAATATATGAAATCATGCATATAAGAATTCAGGAAAGACTCAAATAATATTCATGGATAATCTGAACATAAACCCACAATACATCAGATCTCGACAAACACACCGCAAAAGAGTATTACATCGGATAGATCTGCATGAAGATCATGAAGAACATGGTATTGAGAAGCAAAGAGAGAGAAGAAGCCATCTAGCTACTAGCTATGGACCTGTAGGTCTGTGGTGAACTACTCACGCATCATCGGAGGGGCAATGGAGTTGATATAGATGCCCTCCGTGATCGAATCCCCCTCCGATAGATTACCGGAAAAGGCTCCAATATTGGATCTCTCGGGAACGGAGGCTTCTGGCGGCAGAAAAGTGTTTTCGTGTCTCGTTCTCATAATGATGGAATATTTGGGTATTTATAGGCCAAAGATTAGGGTTAGGGGAGGTGCTAGGGGCCCACAAGCCTGCCCGGTGCGGGTGGCCCCCCTGGTCGCAGCAAGCGGGCTTGTGGCCCCGTGGTAGCTCCTCTGCCTTGGTTCTCAAGTCTCGTGGCTTCCATATTTTCCAGAAAAAATCTTTCCGGAGGTTTTATCCTGTTTGGACTCCATTTAATATTCCTTATCTACGAAACTCAAAAAAAAAAGAAAAAAAGAAAGTGGCACTAGGCTCTGGACTAATAGGTTAGTCCCAAAAATAATATAAAATATCATATTAATGCATATAAAACATCGAAACAGATAATATAATAGCATGGAACAATCAAAAATTATAAATACGTTGGAGACGTATCAGCATCCCCAAGCTTAATTCCTGCTCGTCCTCGAGTAGGTAAATGATAAAAACGGAAATTTTGATGTGAAATGCTACCCAACATATTTATCCATGTAATATTCTTTATTGTGGCATGAATATTTAGATCCATTAGATTCAAAACAATAGTCTAATATTGACATAAAAACAGCAATACATTGAGCACACCAACAAGGTAGTCGTGTCCTTTCGAAATAACATGGCCTTAGAAAGTTATCCCTACAAAATCATATGGTCTGGCTATGCTCCATCTTCCCCACACAAAGTATCTAAATCATGCACAACCCCGATGAACAAGTCAAGCAATTGTTTCACACTTTTGGTGTTCTGAAACCTTTTCAACTCTCACGCAATACATGAGCGTGAGCAATGGATATAGCATTATAGGTGGAATAGAATATGGTGGGGTGCAAGGAAAAAGGAGAAGATAGTCTCACATCAACTAGGCGTATCAACGGGCTATGGAGATCCCAATCAATAGATATCAATGTGGGTGAGTAGGGATTGCCATGCAACAAATCCACTTAGAGCTATAAGTTTATGAAAGCTCAAAAAGAAAAGTAAGTGGTCGTGCAAAATGAATATCCACTAGTTATATGAAAGTGACAAAATAGGAGACTCTCTATCATGAAGATCATGGTGCTACTTTGAAGCACAAGTGTGGAAAAATATAGTAGCAATTGTCCCTTCTCTCTTTCTCTCATTTTATTTTATTTTGGTGGGCTTCTTTGGCCTCTTTTATTTTTTTTGTTTGGGCTTCGCTCGCCTCTTTTATTTTTTGTAAAGTCCGGATACTCGTCCCAACTTGTGAGGGAGTCATAGCGTCCATCACCCTTTTCTCTCATGGGACAATGCTCTATTAATGAAAAATCATCACACTTTTATTTACTTATAACTCAAAGAAAAAGAAATTACAACTCGATTCCTATGACAAGAGAAAACTCTATATGCAATATGAAGTGATGATGCACGTCATAGAAAAACTACATGGTGGAAGTTGCATTGGCAATATATCTCGGAATGGCTATGGAAATGTCATAATAGGTAGGTATGGTGGCTGTTTTGAGGATTATATGGTGTCTGTTTTGAGGAAGAAGGGTTTGATGTACTGACGAAAGTTGCGTGGTACTAGAGAGGCTAGCAAAGATGGAAGGGTGAGAGTGTGTATAATCCATGGACTCATATTAGTCATAAAGAACTCACATACTTATTGCAAAAGTCTATTAGTCATCAAACAAAGCATTAGACGCATGCTCCTAGGGGAGTGGTTGGTAGGAGTTAGCCATCGCGCGCTCCCGACCCTCACACAAAGGTCGACAATCATTAGATAAATCATGCTCCGACTTCGTTACATAGCGGTTCACCATACATGCATGCTACGGGAATCACAAGCTTTAACAAACGTATCTCTTCATTTCACAACTACCCACTAGCATGACTCTCATATTACCATCCCTATTATCTCAAAACTATATGGAAGGAATCCAACTTCTCATAGTTGTTAATGCACTTAATATGAAAGTTTTTATTATATCCCTCTTGGATGCCATTATATTAGGACTAGATTCATAACCTAAACAAGTTACCATGCTGTTTAAGAAACTCTCAAAATAGTATAAGTGAGGAACGAGAGTTTAATAATTTCTATAAAATATAACACCACCATGCTCTAAAAAGATATAAGTGAAGTACTAGAGCAACATTGCCTATCTCAAAAGATATAAGTGAAGCATACAAAGTATTCTAAAGAATTCATGATTCGACGTGTCTCTCTCTAAAGATGTGTGCATCAAGGATGAGTGTGGAAAAATAATAAGCAAAGACTCATATCATACAAGACCCTCCAAGCAAAACACATATCATGTGGTGAATAAAAATATAGCCTCAAGTAAATTTACCGATGGATTGAAGACGAAAGAGGGGATGCCTTCCGGGGCATCCCCAAGCTTAGGCATTTTTGTATCCTTTGATATGACTTGGGATTCCTTGGGAATCCCCAAGATTAGCCTCTTGCCACTCTTTATTCCATAGTCCATCAAATCTTCACCCAAAACATGAAAACTTCACAACACAAAACTCAACAGAAAACTCATGAGATCCGTTAGTATAAGAAAAATAAATCACCACTTTAGGTAATTTTGTGAACTTATTTATATTTATATTTGTGTAATACCTACTTTATTCTAACTTCTCCATGACTCATACCCCTCGATACGACCCATAGATACATCAAAATAAGCAAACAACACAATGAAAACAGAATATGTCAAAAACAGAATAGTCTGTAGCAATCTATAAACTTTGAATACTTATGGAACTGTAAAAATTCTGAAAAATTAGGAAAACTGGGGAAATTTGCATATCAATCTTTTGTAAACATTTATGATCAATTTTAAGCTCTGAAAAATTCATAAAAATCCTGTACGGAGCGCAAAAGTTTCTATTTTCCAGCAAGATCAAATCAACAACTACCATAGATCACCCCAAAGGTTTTACTTGGCTCAAACACTAATTTAAGAACAAAAACACAATTACTACATAAGTAAAAATATGCCAAACACACCAAAACAGAAGCAAAAACTGAAAGCAAAATAAAATTGGGTTGCCTCCCAACAAGCGTTATTGTTTAACGCCCCTAGCTAGGCAAAACGCAATAGATCTAGGTATTGTCATGTTTGGTATTGGAAACTTTTGTGAGGACAAATCCAGGAGGTTCTTTAATTTTATCAATGATCATACTCCTAGGGAAAAAGTCAAGAAATTCTCTTGTAGCAGTCGGTTCCCGAACAATGTTGAAAAAATTAGGGTGAACACTCTTAAGATCTTCGTCCCCTTTACTAGATGATTCACCCTTATTCTTGGGAACATAAACAAACTTTGCAGCCTTAGAAATAGGAAATTTAGGAGTGGTTTGAACAACGGCAAAAGCGGAACCCAAGTTGGTAATAATGTCCTCTAGCTTCCCTATTCTAAAGGAATCTTGATCCAATTTTTCATTAACTATGGGTTCTATTTCCCTTAGGTCTTTTAGAATAACTCCTACCTTAGATCCATATTGAGTTATATGATTATGAATCTTTTTATCCAAGTTTTCAATGAGATCTATAGTAGCAACTTTATTTTCAATGATATCTAACCTTCGTATAACATGTTCCAAAGTTAAAATTGTCCCATTAACCATGATTGGGGGTGATATAAACAAATTTATCATAGCACCATAGGAGTCAAAGGTATGACTTCCCAAGAAATTCCCTCCCATGATGGTATCTAGGACATATCTATTCCAAGGAGTGATTCCCACGTAAAAATTGCGAAGGAAAACAGTAGTAGATTGCTTACAAATAGATCTATTTTTAGCACTTCAAATTCTATACCAAGCATCTTTTAAGTTTTCTCCCTCCCTTTGCTTAAAGTTAAGAAATTCATACTCGGGAGCGATAGTAGCAAGGCTAGCCATGAGTTTGAGCGATCTACCACACAAAAAGCAAACGAAAAGACGAACAAAAAAGGGCAAAAGGCAAATCTTTTTTAAAACAGTTTTAGAAGTGGGGAGAGAAAAATGAGAGGCAAATGGCAAATAATGTAAATGCAAGAGATGAGTTTGTGATGGGTACTTGTTATTCTTGACTTGCTATGTATCTCCCTGGCAACGGCGCCAGAAATCCTTCTTGCTACTTCTCGAGCATGCGTTGGTTTCCCGTGAAGAGGAACGGTTTGATGTAGCAAAGTAGATAAGTATTTCCCTCAGTTTTTGAGAACCAAGGTATCAATCCAGTAGGAGATACAAGCGAGCCACCAATAGATATACCTACACAAGGAATCAAACTCTTGCACCCAACACTATAAAGGGGTTGTCAATCCCTTCACGGTTATTTGCAAGGATGACATCTAGTATATATATATATATATATATATATATATAAAATAGGATGCTTGAATGGAAAGTAAAACTAAAAGTAAAAACAATGCAGCAAGTATTTTTGGTGTTTTTGGTTTTAGATCTGAAGATATAATATGAAAAATAGAGCTGGGGGCCATAGGTTTCACTAGATGGCTTCTCTCATGATGGCAAGTATTACGGTGGGTGAACAAATTACTGTCGAGCAATTGATAGAAAAGAAAATAATTATGAAGATATCCAAGGCAATTATTATGCATATAGGCATCACATCCATGACAAGTAGACCGAAACGATTCTGCATCTACTACTATTACTCCACACATCGACCGACTCCTGCCTGAATCTAGAGTATTAAGTTCATGAAGAACATAGTAATGCATTAGGTAAGATGACATGATGTAGAGGGATAATCTCAAGCAATATGATGAAAACCCCATCTTTTTACCCTTGATGGCAACAATACAATACGTGCCTCGCTACCCCTACCATGTCACTTGTGAGGACATCGCAAGATTGAACCCAAAGCTAATCACTTCTCCTATTGCAAGAATTACCAATCTAGTTGGCCAAACCAAACCAATAATTTGAAGAGACTTGCAAAGATATGAAATCATGCATATAAGAATTCAGGAAAGACTCAAATAATAATCATGGATAATCTGAACATAAACCCACAATTCATCGGATCTCGACAAACACCCCAAAAGAGTATTACATCGGATAGATCTCCATGAAGATCATGAAGAACATGGTATTGAGAAGCAAAGAGAGAGAAGAAGCCATCTAGCTACTAGCTATGGACCCGTAGGTCTGTGATGAACTACTCACGCATCATCGGAGGGGCGATGGAGTTGATGTAGATGCCCTCCGTGATCGAATCCTTCTCCGGCAGATTATTGGAAAAGGCTCCAAGATTGGATCTCTCGGGAACGGAGGCTTCTGGCGGCGAAAAAGTGTTTTCGTGGCTCGTTCTGATAATGATGGAATATTTGGATATTGATAGGCCGAAGATTAGGGTTAGGGAAGGTGCCAGAGGCCCACACGCCTGCCCGGCACAGGTAGCCCCTGGCCGCGGCAAGCAGGCTTGTGGCCCCGTGGCAGATCCTCTTCCTTGGTTCTCAAGTCTTGTGGCTTCCATATTTTCCAGAAAAAAATCTTTCTGGAGGTTTTATTCCGTTTGGACTCTATTTAATATTCCTTATTTGCGAAACTCAAAAACAAGGAAAAAACAGAAACTGGCACTAGGCTCTAGATTAATAGGTTAGCCCAAAAATAATATAAAATAGCATATTAATGCATATAAAACATCCAAAACGGATAATATAATAGCATGGAACAATCAAAAATTATAGATACGTTGGAGACGTATCAGGAAGCTGGGTGTTGGCAGCAACGCCGGCAGCCGTGGCACGAAGATGGGGGTGCGCCGGTTGAGATTTTTTTGGGGGGAAGTACAAATGGTGTGAGGAAGACCGTCTGGGTCTCTTGGGAAGTGCTAACAATGCCAAAATATTTAGGTGGTCTCGGTTTTAGGGATACTCAGATGTTCAACTTAGCCATGCTTGCAAAACAATTATGTCGAATCCTACAAGATCCATCCTCATTGAGTGCTAGGATTTTAAAAGATGTTTATTTCCATGATTGTGATCTACTGGAAGCTGAACTGGGGTTTCATCCATCCCAGATTTGGAGGGCCATATGCGAGGGAACTTTTATACTGAAGCAAGGTTTGGTGAGAAGAATAGGTAACAGAGAATCTACCAGTATATGGAATCAAAATTGGATCCCAAGGGATAATTTGCTGCGTGCATTGCACCCAAGATCACACAAATTAAGGATAAAACGACGGGGTTTGGATATATTGATTGTCTTACTTTGTCTACATCATGTCATGTTGCTCCAAGAATTACTCTGTTTCATATTTAATACTATAGATGCATGCTGGATAGCGGTCGATGAGTGGATTAATAACAGTAGATGCAAGTAGGAGTTAGTCTACTTGTTTATGTACATTATGCCTACACACATGATCATTGCGGTGAACATGTCATAACTATGCGCTATTCTGTCAATTGTGCAATAGTAATTTGTTTAACTATCGTATGCTATGTTCAAGAGAGAAGCCTCCAACGAAAACTGTGACCCCTAGGTCTACTTAATCCTATTTACTAAAACTCAATTTACCTTGCTGCAATTTATTTACTTTTATATTTATATTATCTATCTACAATATTTAATCCTTGCAAGTGACGAGTTCAAGGGGCTTGACAACCCTCTTGTCCGCGTTGGGTGCAAGTGTTTGGTTCTATGTGTGTAGGTGATGTTGAAGGGGGTTTGCGTGATTCTCCTATTGGTTCGATAACCTTGATTCTCAATGAGAGAAATACTTATCTCTATTGTGCTGCATCTCCACTCTTCTCCAGGGAAAAACCTAACGCAGTTTACAAGTAGCAGGAAGAATTCTGGTGCCGTTGTTGGGAAGGCATCATCAAATTCTTGTCAGGTTCTTCACAGAAATTATCATTCACTTGTTCTACTTTTTATTTACTTTTATATTTGCTTGCTTAAAAGTATCAAAATCACAAAAATATTTATCTTTGCAAGTTTGCTTGTTAGTTGCTATCATGCCTGATTTTGTGATAGCTAAGGAGGATAGTGAGGGCCTTAAGCCCAATGACAATGTATCCCCTATGGAATTGGACACTAAAACTTTTGTAACGGAAAATTGTAATATTATCGAAAAGGTGTTATTCAAGAGTTCTTTACTTGTATGGAAGCCTTGGTTAATAATTATGAGCCTATTCTTAAAAGAACCAATAATTATGCTCAAGCTATTTCAACTCTGATCCTTAAAATGTAAAGACGTTTTGCACGTACTCACCCCACTTTGCAAAGGTTGTTTTATGAGTTACCATCATAATGATCCTAGAGTTAAGAAATTTGCTCACCGAGAAGCCTAAAGTTCAAATTTTTTGTGCTATTATGTCTCACCGAGTATTTCACCCAATCCCATCGAATATAGAATAAAGGTGGTTAACGGTTGGATTTTTGGTGCTGCATATATATACCCCCGCCCATTCGACATGTCGGAGTTGAATCCTACGGATCTCGGGTAGGGGGTCCCGAGCTGGTGATCCTTGCAAAGAGCGGACACGATGTTTTACCCGAGTCCAGGCCCTCTCAAAGAGGGAAAACCCTACGTCACACTTCTGTTGTATTGATTGTGGATGAGTCATATGTGAATGGATCTAACCTCGCGATCTAAACCCCTTGGCTTATATGGACACCGGTGATACATAGGGTTACATGTAGGTCAGTTACTCATGGGGTAAACATGCCGATGATTCAAACGGGTCTTGGTGTATGCGCCAAGTCATCCGATGATTTCATCTTAAGTACGCAGTGGGGCATGGTAAACGTGTATATTGCTTACGTGGTGCGTTGGGGGAAGATTGTTATGAGTTTGGTCAGTATCGATCAGGGGTGGACACGGTCCGGTACGGTTCGGTGCCGATCTGAGCCGTCATTTGGACCGGCCGCCGGCGGTCCAGGCCGGACCGGACCGAGTAGACTGGCGGTCCTCTTTTCAAGGACCGGATCGACGAGGCAAAAGCCTGGGCTGGACCGGCGGACCGGCCAACCACTCACCGGCAGCGAGAGGGTGACCATGGTGTCGAAGAGTGAAGGCTCTAGGCCCTAATCAAAAGGGGAAACAGCAAGGGAAGGTGCACTGACTCACGTAGAACACAATGGTGAGGCCGTAGAGGCCGGGGAAGCAACGACGACATAATCAACGATGAAAGACGGCGGCAGGAGTTCGGTAAGGTTGAAGATGGCGACGGCTTCGGAACAAATTACGCCGATTCGTTCCGTAGTGAAGGATATCTCATGGTCGCGGAGCTCCTGGACATGTTTGTTAGTCGTGGGGATGCCGATGGCCGCGTCCGCTATAGGTTGTGCGCTGGACGGCGGCGGACACGGCATAGGTGCGTGTGTGTGCGATTTTTTTGAGCGAAGCATGTAGTGGAGATTTGGGTGTCTAGGTGAAATCTCTCTGAAGATGTGAATCAGAGCGCATGTTTTCTGAATTTTCTGGTCGGAGCGAACGAACGCATGTTTTCTGAATTTTCTGAAAGGAGCAAACAGATGTTTACTGGATTTTCTGAACGGAGCAGGTGAGATTTCAATTTCATTGTGCGCATGATTATCAGATTATCGGATCGAACGACGGCTCTCTCGTTCTTTCTATTCTGTTTGACTGAATACAAGGGGAAAAAAGGCAACGCGTGATCTGGGTCTTCTTCTACCTATTGCCCCCGTCCGTGTGTCAATTGAGTGAATGAGTAGTTGATTCCAATAAACAGCGCCAGGGTGGGACACGACCAAGGCGTCGCCGATGGCCACGACGAAGAAGAACGGACTACAGCTTCGATCCGCTCGGTCGACCGGACCAACCCGAGAAAATTTCGGGTCGAAATCTAGTAACCGGACCGAACAATTTCTTTAGCAGGCCAGGACTGGACGGTCCGGTCCAGAACGAGCCACGAGCTCGCTCTGTCCAGCGCCAGCGTGAGTACCGACGACCAGTGGCGGAGCGTGGCCAAAACAAGAGGGAGGGGGGGGGGGGGGGGGGGGGGCAACTCCATATCAGCACACAAAATATGCATGGAAAAAAGCAATTAAAGTTTCGTGTTCCCACTGAAAACTCACACCTAATGACCACTAATGCTAGATCAGATGGAGATTTAACAATCTTCCCGTTCCCGTTTCCTTTTATTAGAAATAACCGCATGTTGTTAACGAATGCTAGATCAGGTCTCGAGGAGGAGGTAAGACGGGGCATGCTGCGTGCATCCACTCCAGCAGCCGGCCAAGAATGGATTAGACGAATGTTAGAAGAGCGGATTGAGGTCTAGAGAAGGAGGTCTGAAACTCTGAACTGACTTGCAGGTCAGAATTCAGGACACACCGGTGACTGTGCTTTCTACTAATAGTTTGCCAGCGGCCAACAAAGAGGGTGGAGGTGGTCAAACACACGGACGAGGGACTGTGCTTTCTAAATTACTGTATCTGCAAGATGGGCTGGGCCTGACCATATATATCTAGTAAAAAAAATGTTTGCACTTCTGGAAGGGGGGTCGTGGCCCCATTTGGCCACAAGGAAGCTCCCCCGGTGCCGACGACTGCGACGCCTTAGGGTAAATTGCATCGACGACTGCGCCAGTGTGATTCATTCATTTTGCTTCGTATATAGTCTATATTGAAATCTCTAAAATGTCTTACATTTAGGAGCGGAGGGAGTAGATTAGTACCCCTCCAAAAAAAAGAGTGATAGATTAGTTGGAGTGCTGGCAATTTACTGTTTTGTACCCCTCCAAAACAACCTATCTCTACAAAAGAAAAGATATATTACAGTTATACCTGGGATCTCCGGCCCGGCCCGGTCGGCCCACCCAGGCCTGCCCCCAAAATCCAGGGCCTAGGCCCAACGGGCTTGCCCGTGGGCCAGGCTAGGGCCTGAGTTTTGAGCCCATCCTCAGGGCCGGGCCGGGCTTGGCATATTGGGATTTTAAGAAAGAAGCCCGACCCATGGCCCCAAGCTCGACGGGCCTTTCAGGGCCTGGGCTAGGCTTGGGCTTCAAAGTAGGCCCGATGACAGGGCCTGTGCCTCAGTTTTCTGCCATGGACTTTTTAGGGCCTAGCCCAAGCCCGGCCCGGCCCATGGCCAGATATATTTACAGTATATCTACTGGGCCTTTCGGGTTCTGTGCCTCAAAAAGGAAAACAGCCCCCGCCGCTTCCTCCTCGCTCCGCTCCCCATCGACGCGTCGCCGACCTCTGAAGGGCATCCATCGCCGCCGGTGAACTATCCAGTCTATATCCTCCCCCGTAAGGTAAGATTGCTCTATTTCATCTCCTCTCCTCTCCTCTACAACCCTCGCTCATGTGTTTCTCTTTCCCTAACCCTATCACCAATTTGGATCCGCAGCGGCTCGTCACAGATTTGATCTGGCACACCACCGCCCGCGCCGTCCTCGAAAGGGCCTCACTGATCCTGCCTTCAACCACCATCAACACCCACCGACCGCGCCTAGGTCTCGACCGGAACCCTAAGTCTTCACCGCGTGCAACCAGCAAGGTCTCACCAAATGCTAATCCCGCATCAACCACCTTGTTTGTTTTCTTCACATGGCCGCTACTCTTCTCTTGGATGCTGCTGGAACCTTCATATTATGCTACCTGCAACCTTGATACATCCACCAAGTAACGCAGATATGCTAGAATCTGTTAGGCCTACACCTTGTAGCTTTATTTAGTTACTGTCTCACTGGGGCATCTCTCAAAGTTAACACCTACTCCCTTCGTTCCTAAATCTAAGTCTTTCTAGACATACTTTAAAGTGTAGATTCATTCATTTTGCTTCGTATGTATCTAGTCCTCTAGTGGAACCTCTAAAAAGACTTGTATTTAGGAACGGAGGGAGTAGTATTATGTAACCTCATTCTGCACATACTTTACTCTCTGTTCGTGTTTAGGAATGGAGGGAGTAGTAATATGTGCCACTTTTGTTCGGTAAAGGCCTTATTCTTTATTTGTTGAACGCAACTGCATTGTTCTACTTAAAATCCCCCGTCTTTACTGAAAAAAGGTCTTTAATTCATGCCTTGCCTATTGGCTCTTTCTCCCCTCTCTGGCTGTACTGAATACAGAATACCAGTGTCTACCAAGGCCCAACTTTGGTTGGTACGTTTAGAATAGGGGATCTTCTTAAGCTCTACATTTGCCTTCCTATTCAAGCAAGCTAGCTGCAGACTTCCCAACAGTTTAGGTGTGCATTTTCTCGTTCAACACATATTCGAATGGAATTAGATTTCTGATTTTGGACACATATTGCTTTCTCAAATTTTCTTCTTCTTTACGCTTCAACACATATTGCTTTCTCAAAATAAATGCAAATAAGTAAACAAAACTCCCCCAAGAATGTTGTTGGTTTGGATGGTACCCGTAGATTCGGCTCATAGTGGAGTGTGTTTCTTGGTGGAGGGGGAGTAAACATTTACTTTTGCTATTTGGGAACCGCTACTGATTTGTTTAACATGAAAGATATTGATAGCTCTTGGTTGTAATGTTGACAGGAAGGGTGTACCTCTCAAAATTATACTTATCTCTTATTTAATCCTTGAGCTCTAGCACCTCTACAAATCCATGCTCCCCTCTAAGAAGGGGCTATCTATTTATTTTAATGTTGAGTCATCACCTTCTAAAATAAACGCCAGATCTGAGAGCACTATTGTCATCCTCATGCATTGTGTATAGTGAATGTTGGATGCATCGTGACCGGATCTTTTCTACCATGAATTACAATGTTTAGTCGCTACTTGAACTTTGGAGGTGCTCTGCATTTATGTTTTGCGGTCTCAGAAAGGGCTAGTGAGATACCACTATTGTCATATTGTATCATGATTGTTTTGATAAATTGTTTGCACTTGAGATATCTTATTATTGCTCGCTAGTTGCTTGTGTCATTGATATGAGTTAATATAGTCTTTAAGAGTTATTGTTGACATGGTTAGTCATGATCTTGCTACCTGAGTGCTACTTAAGCATATGTATGTAAACAAGAACAAAAGAGTTCGTAAAACATTTTCTTTCTCACTTTCAGTTTGTCAACTGAACTGCTTGAAGGCAAGCAAGAGTTTAAGCTTGGGGGAGTTGATACATCTCCAACATATCTACTTTTCCTAACACTTTTGCTCTTATTTTGGACTCTAATTTGCATGATTTGAATGAAACTAACCCGGACTGACGCTGTTTTCAGCTGAACTACCATGGTGTTGTTTTTTGTGCAGAAATAAAAGTTATTAGAATGGAACACTTTTTTTTGGAGATTTCTTTTAGAATAGTTGAGGAATTATGGAGAAAGAAGACACCTGAGTGGGGGCCCAGAGTGCCCATGCTCCACCAGGGCATGCCAGCCCCCCTGGCGCGGCCCGGTGGAGGGTGGACACCTCGTGGGTCCCCTGACCCTAATTCCAATGCTATAAATTCACAATTCCCCAGAAAAAATCAGAGAGAAAGTTTTACCTCGTTCCACGATACGGAGCTGCCGCCGCCTCCTGTTCTTCATCGGGAGGCCAGATCCGCAGTCCGTTTGGGGCTTCAGAGAGGGGAATCTTCAGTCTTCGTCATCATCAACCCTTCTCCATTGCCAATTCCATGATGCTCCCCACTGGGAGTGAGTAATTCCTTCGTAGGCTTGCTGGTCGGTGAGGAGTTGGATGAGATTCATCATGTAATCGAGTTAGTTTTGTTAGGTCTTGATCCCTAGTATCCACTATGTTCTAAGATTGATGTTGCTATGACTTTCCCATGCTTAATGCCTGCCACTAGGGCCCGAGTGCCATGATTTTAGATCTGAACCATTTATGTTATCATCATTATATATAAGTTCATATCCGATCTTGCCTAGTCATATGCACCGATTACGTGTTATGATTCGTCAACCCCATAGTGACAATATGTGGGATACTTCACGGTGATGACCGTAGTTTGAGGAGTTCATGCATGTATTCACTAAGTGTTGATGTTGAGGAACGTTGCATGGGAAACAAAAAATTTCCTACGCACACGCAGATCTATCCATGATGATGTGCATCTACGAGAGGGAGAGTGGATCTACGTACCCTTCTAGATCGCTAAGCGGGAAGCGTTAAGAAACGCGGTTGGTGTAGTCAAACGTATTCACGATCCAAATTGCCGAGCGTCCCACGATCTCAGCATGATCAGTCCCGCGATCCAATCACGATCCGTCCCGCGAATTCATCACGATCCGTCCCGCGATCTCATCATGATCCGTCCCGCGATCTCATACGACCCGTCTCACGATCTTGATCACGATCCGTCTCGCGATCTTGATCACAGTCCTTCCGATCTAGCGCCGAACGGACGACACCTTCGCGTTCAGCACACGTACAACTTGATGAAGATCTCCGCCTTCTTGATCCAGCAAGAGGGAGAAGAGAGGTAGAAGACTTCTCCGGCAGCGTGACGGTGCTCCGGCAATGGTGGTGGAGCTATTCCGGCAGGGCTTCTCCTAAGCACTGCGGAAATCCGATCTAGAGGAGAAACTATGCACTAGAGGAACGGGTAGCACGTGGCTGAAAATCAGGTGCCAAAAACCCTAAAACCTCTAGTATATATAAGAGGAAGAGAGGATGAGGCTTGGCTCTCAAAGAGCCAGCCCTTGGGTCGGCCAAACCAAGTAGGAGAGGTGGAATCCACCTCCAATCCTAGTAGGACTTGGATTCATCCTATTTTTGCCTTTTCCCACCTTTTTCTCTTTGGGCTTTTCTTCCCAGCCTCAAGGGCCTTGTGTGGGACTTCCACCAGCCCACAAAGGGCTGGTATTCACTCTCCCACAGCCCATGAAGCCTCTTGGGTCGAAACACCCCTCCCGATGGTCTCCCGGTACACTACCGGCACTCTCGGTACCCTACTGATACTCCTGGTACACTACCGGTGAGCCCGAAACTTTTCCGGTGACCAAAATAGGACTTCCTATATATGAATATTTACCTCCGGACCATTCCGGAGCTCCTCGTGATGTCCGGGATCTCATCCGGGACTCCGAACAACCTTCCGTCACCACCATGCATAACTCTATACTACCGAAATGTCACCAAACCTTAAGTGTGCAGACCCTGCGGGTTCGAGAACTATGTAGACATGACCGAGACACCACTACGGTCAATAACCAATAGCGGGACCTGGATGCCCATATTGGTTCCTACATATTCTACGAAGATCTTTATCGGTCGAACCTTTATGTCAAGGATTCAGTTAATCCCGTACGATGTTCCCTTTGTTCTTCGGTATGTTACTTGCCCGAGATTCGATCGTCGGTATCTCCATACCTAGTTCAATCTCATTACCGGCAAGTCTCTTTACTCATTCCGTAATACAAGATCCCGTGACTAACACTTAGACACATTGCTTGCAAGGCTTTATTGTGATGTTGTATTACCGAGTGGGCCCTGAGATACCTCTCCGTCACACAGAGTAACAAATCCCAGTCTTGATCCATGCGAACCCAACAGACACCATCGGAGATACCTGTAGAGCACCTTTATAGTCATCCAGTTATGTTGCGGCATTTGATACACACAAGGCACTCCTCCGATGTCCGTGAGTTGTATGATCGCATGGTCATAGGAACATATACTTGACATGCAGAAAACAGTAGCAATAAACTGACACGATCATATGCTACATTTGTAGTTTGGGTCTTGTCCATCACATCATTCTCCTAATGATGTGATCCCATTATCAAATGACATCCCATGTCCATGGCTAGGAAACCTTAACCGTCGTTTGATTAACGAGCTAGTCTATTAGAGGCATACCAGGGACATGGTTTTGTCTATGTATCCACACATGTATCCAAGTTTCCGATCAACACAATTATAGCATGGATAATAAACGATTATCATGAACAAGGAAATATGATAATAACTAATTTATTATTGCCTCTAGGGCATATTTCTGATAGTCTCCCACTTGCACTAGAGTCAATAATCTAGTTCACATCACCATGTGATTCTCATTGTTATGAATCTAACACCCAATGAGTTATGGGGCTCGATCATGCTTTGCATGTGAGAGAGGTCTTATAGTCAACAGGTCTGCGATATTCAGATCCAAGTGTACTTTGCAAATCTCTATGTCAAACCATAAACACTGCTACCACACTCCACTTGGTACTATTCCAAATGGCTGCTCCACTATACGTATCCAGATTGCTACTACGAGTCATTCGGATTTGGTGTTAAAGCTTGCATCGACGTAACTCTTTACAAAGAACTCTTTAGCTCCATAATCGAGAAACATCTCCTTAGTCTTTTAGTTACTAAGGATAATCTTGACCGCTGTCCAGTGATCCACTCCTGGGTCACTCTTGTACCCCTTGACAGACTCATGGCAAGGCACACACAGGTGCGGTACACAGCATGGCATAATATAGAGCCTATGGCTAAATCATAGGGGACGACATTCATCCTTACTCTTTGTTCTGCCGTTGTCAAGCTTTGAGTCTCACTCAACTTCACACCTTACAGATCAGGCGAGAACTCTTTCTCTAACTGATCCATTTTGAACTCTTTCAAAAATCTTGTCAAGGTATGTACTCATTGAAAGTCTCATCAAGCATATTGATCTATCTCTACAGATCTTGATGCTCAACAATTAGGAAGATTTATCCAGGTCTTACTTTGAAAATCACTTTCCAAACAACCATTTATGCTTTCCAGAAATTCTACATTTTTTCCAATCAACAATATGTCATCCACATATACTTATCAGAAATTCTATAGTGCTCCCACTCACTTTATTGTAAATATAAGTTTCTCATAAACTTTGTATAGACTCAAAAACTTTGATCACCTCATCAAACTGTATATTCCAACTCTGGGATGCTTGCTTCAGTCCATAGAAGGATCACTGAAGCTTGCTCACCTTTTAGCATCCTAAGGACTGACAAAACCTTCTGGTTGTATCACATACAACCTTTCCTTAAGTAAATTGTTAAGGAAACGATGTTTTGTCATCCATCTGCCAGATTTCATAATTGAAAAATGCAGCAACTGCTAACTTAATTCCAACAGACTTTAGCATCGCTACGAGTGAGAAAGTATCATCGCAGTCAACTCATTGAACTTGTTGTAAACTTCTTTGCAACAAGTCGAGCTTTATAAATGGTGACATTTATCATCAGCGTCTATCTTCATCTTAAAGGTCCATTTGTACTCGACGACCTGCAGTCCAACGAGGAAGTCTACCAAAGTCTATACTTGGTTGTTATACATGGATCCTATCTCGGATTTCATGGCCTCTAACAATTTTTTAGAATCCGGGCCCATCATCGCTTCTTCATAGCTCATAGGTTCATCATTGTTCAAGAACATGACCTCCAAAACAGGGTTGTCAAACCGCTCAGGAGCAGTACACATCCTTGTCAACCTACGAGGTTGGAAATATGCCCTAGAGGCAATAATAAATTAGTTATTATCATATTTCCATGTTCATGATAACCATTTATTATCCATGCTATAATTGTGTTGATCGGAAACTCAGATACATGTGTGGATACATAGACAACACCATGTCCCTAGTATGCCTCTAGTAGACTAGCTCATTGATCAAAAGATGGTTAAGGTTTCCTAGCCATGGATATGAGATGTCATTTGATAACGGGATCACATCATTAGGAGAATGATGTGATGGACAAGACCCAAACTACAAATGTAGCATATGATCATGTCAGTTTATTGCTACTGTTTTCTGCATGTCAAGTATATGTTCCTATGACCATGAGATCATGCAACTCACAGACATCGGAGGAGTGCCTTATGTGTATCAAACGTTGCAACGTAACTGGGTGGCTATAAAGGTGCTCTACAGGTATCTCCGAGGGTGTCTGTTGAGTTGGCATGGATCAAGACTGGGATTTGTTACTCCGTGTGACGGAGAGGTATCTCAGGGCCCACTCGGTAATACAACATCACAATAAGCCTTGCAAGCAATGTAACTAAGTGTTAGTCATGGGATCTTGTATTACGGAACGAGTAAAGAGACTTGCCGGTAATGAGGTTGAACTAGGTATGGAGATACCGACGATCGAATCTCGGGCAAGTAACATACCGAAGAGCAAAGGGAACATCATACGGGATTAATTGAATCCTTGACATAGAGGTTCGACCGATAAAGATCTTCGTAGAATATGTAGGAACCAATATGGGCATCCAGGTCCCGCTATTGGTTATTGACCGTAGAGGTGTCTCGGTCATGTCTAGATAGTTCTCGAACCCGCAGGGTCTACACACTTAAGGTTTGGTGACGTTTTGGTAGTATTGAGTTATGTATGGTGGTGACCGAAGGTTGTTCGGAGTCCCGGATGAGATCCCGGACGTCACGAGGAGCTCCGGAATGGTCCGGAGGTAAAGATTTATATATAGGAAGTCCTATTTTGGTCGCCGGAAAAGTTTCGGGCTCATCGGTAGTGTACCGGGAGTGCCGGTAGTGTACCGAAAGACCATCGGGAGGGGTATTTCGACCCAAGAGGCTACATGGGATGTGGGAGGGTAAATACCAGCCCTTAGTGGGCTGGTGGAAATCCCAGACAAGGCCCATGAGTCTGGGAAGAAAAGCCCACAGAGAAAAAGGTGTAAAAATGCAAAAAAAATAGGGTGTATCCTAGTCTTACTAGGATTGGAGGTGGATTCCACCTCTCCCACTTGATTTGGTCGACCCAATTGCTGGTACTTTTCGGGCCAAGCCTCCTCCTCTCTTCCTCTTATATATACTAGAGGTTTTAGGGTTTTTTGGCACCAGATTTTAGCCACGTGCTACCCGTTCCTCCAGTGCATAGTTTCTCCTCTAGATCGGATTTCTGCAGCGCTTAGGTGAAGCCCTGCCGGAATAGCTCCACCACCATCAGCGGAGCGCCGTCACGCTGCCGGAGAACTCTTCTACCTCTCTGCTCCCTCTTGCTAGATCAAGAAGGCGGAGATCGTCATCAAGCTGTACGTGTGCTGAACGTGGAGGTGCCATCCGTTCGGCGCTAGATCGGAAGGACCGTGATCAAGATCACGAGACGGATCGTGATGAGATCACGGGATGGATCGTGATGAGTTCGCGGGACAGATCGTGATTGGTTCGCGGGACGGATCGTGATGTGATCGCGGGACGCTCGGCGATTTGGATCACGAAGACGTTCGACTACACCAACCGCATTTCTTAATGATTCCCGCTTAGCGATCTACAATGGTATGTAGATCCACTATCCCACTCATAGATGCTCATCACCATGGATAGATCTTGCGTGTGCGTAGATTTTTTTTTGTTTCCCATGCAACGTTCCCAACAGTTATATGATCCAATTATGTTATCATTGTTGAGAGAACTTCCACTAGTGAAAGTATGAACCCTAGGCCTTGTTTCCACGCATTGCAATACCGTTCGTGCTCACTTTTAATATTAGTTACCTTGCTGTTTTTATATTTTCAGATTACAAAAACCTATATCTACCATCCATATTGCACTTGTATCACCATCTCTTCGCCGAACTAGTGCACCTATACAACTTACCATTGTATTGGGTGTGTTGGGGACACAAGAGACTCTTTGTTATTTGGTTGCAGGGTTGCTTGAGAGAGACCATCTTCATCCTATGCCTCCTGCAGATTGATAAACCTTAGGTCACCCACTTGAGGGAAAATTGCTACTGTCCTACAAACCTCTGCACTTGGAGGCCAAACAACGTCTACAAGGAGAAGGTTGCGTAGTAGACATCAAGCTCTTTTCTGGCGCCGTTTCCGGGGAGGTTAGTGCTTGAAGGTATATCTTTAGATCTTGCAATCAAATCTTTTAGTTTCTTGTTTTATCACTAGTTCAGTTTATTAAAAGAAAACTACAAAAAAATGGAATTAAGGTTACCACATATGCTTCATCTTTTTAATGTCTTTCGTGAAAATGATGGAAAAGAAAATTGTGCTAAAGTGCTAAAGGAAGAATTACATAGAATGTTGGCATAAAATATGTTAATTATGAGCATGATTGCAATGTTGTTAGTATGAATACTTTGAATATCCATGATGCTAATGATATGCAAAGCTACAAGCTTGGGGATGCTATGTTTGATAAAATGATCTTTTTAGTTCCCCCACTTTGAATGATCAAAATTATTATGATGAACGCATGCCCCCTATCTATGATGATTATTGTGATGATACTTATGCTATAAAGAAGAATGATGATAAAACTTGTCACAATTATGAGTACCCTTTTGCTAAACATCACTCTTTTAATGTGGAAACAATTTGTAGTGCTCAAGTCTTTTACGATACTCCCACTATTAATCATGAGAATAAATTTGCTTATGTGGAGAGTAGTAAAATTTCTATGCTTGTAGATCATGAAAATAATGCTTTAGGTGCTGGTTATATTGTTGAATTCATTCATGATGCTACTGAAAATTATTATGAGAGAGGATCATATGCTTCTACATATTGCAATAATGTCAAGTTTCCTCTCTATGTGTTGAAATTTTTGAAGCTATGCTTGTTTTGCCTTCCTATGCTAGATGATTCTTGCTCCAATAAGTTGTTTGCTCACAAAATCCCTATGCATAGGAAGTGTGTTAGACTTAAATGTGCTAGTCATATGCTTCATGATGCTTCCACTATGTTTCAACTTATCTTTTATGTGAGCATCATTGAAATCATCATGCCTAGCTTGAAAGGCATTAAAGAAAAGTGCTTGTTGGGATACAACCTAATATGTATACTTTCTGTTTTTGTGCATTCACATGATTAAGCTTCTGTATTAATCATGTTTTATATCTTTTATTTCAATAAAGTGCCAAGTAAAGCCTTTTGGATTAGTTTGGGTGATAGTTGTTTGATCATGTTGAAAAAGACAGAAACTTTGTGCTCACGAAATTATTTTTCATTTTTATACAGAGAGATATTTTGAGTTGATTATTTTTTATTCTGATTTATATACAAATTTAATTAATTTTAATAATTTTTTCAGAATTTTTCTAGGTGCAGAAGTGTGGTTATCATTCAGATCATTACAGACTGTTCTGTTCTTGACAGATTCTGGTTTGAATGCATAGTTTACTTGTTTTAGTGTTTCCATAGATTATATTAAGTGATATAAATTGTGGAAATGATAAGATACGGTAGTAATTGTGTGGGAACATTTATGAATCTGGTATTGACAGTACCAAAATGAATGATTTGTCTTTATTATACTAACCCATCTCACGAAATTCCGTTAAGTTTTGTGTTGTGAAGTTTTCAAGTTTTGGGTAAAATTCGGATGGACAAAGGGACAAGGAGTGGCAAGAGCCTAAGCTTGGTGATGCCCAAGGTATCCCAAGCCATATTTAAGGACACCAAAGAGCCTAAGCTTGGGGATGCCCCGGGAAGGCATCCCCTCTTTCGTCTTCAATCCATCGGTAACTTTACTTGGGGCTATATTTTTATTCACCACATGATATGTGTTTTGCTTGGAGCATCATTTTATTTTATTAGTAATTTCTTGCTGTTATTTATATTAATGTTAATGTTTTGCATCATTTAGTTCAATAAAAATGTCAAGGATAGCCTTTACCACGCTTAATTTGCAAGTATAGGAGTTGTTGTTCCAAAACAGAAAGTTTGCTTGTAGTGCAAATATTTCCTAGAGTTTTCTGTATGTCAGAATAACTTGAAATTTGTACACAGTATGCTCTTATAAATTCCATAAAGCATGGAATTTTTCAGATTTTTTGGAGTTAATTAAGTATGGATCTTGCTGCATTCTTCACAGACTGTTCTGTTTAGGCAGATTGCTGTTATGTTTGCATTGTTCGCATATGTTTGCATGTTTAGTGATTCCATTTGATGATGGGAGTTTTAAATATGCATAGGCATTTATTATGCAATGTGAAATAATAATTTTATTAATTTTCTACAGTAGAGGATGATAAAGTTTTGCATTGATTTATACAAATCTATCTCACGAGTTTTTGTTGAGTTTTGTGTGGATGAAGTTTTTAAGATTTCGGAAGCCGTCAAATGAGAGGAGTTAAGGAGACACAAAAGCTCAATCTTGGGGATTCCCAAGGCACCCCAATCCATATTTCAAGAAGCCTCAAGCATCTAAGCTAGGGGATGCCCCGGTTGGCATCCCACCTTTCTTCTTCAACAATTATCGGTTAGTATCGGTTCAACCTAAGTTTTTGCTTCTTCACATGATTCATGCTATCCTTGGAGTGTCAATTTATTTTGTATGAATAAGGTATTTAATATATGAAAGTCATAGATGGGAAAGTCTTCACATAGCTAAATAATTATTCAACTATTCATTGAGCTTCACTTATATCTTTTGGAGTAGTTTGTCTTTTGCTCTAGCGCTTCACTTATATCCTTATAGAGCATTGCAATGTTTATATTTTAGAGAAATTGATGAAATCTAATGCTTCACTTATATCATTTTGAGAGTCTTAAAAAGCATGGTAATTTTCTTAGGTTATGAAACTAGTCCTAATATGATAGGCATCCAAAAGGGATATGATAAAAACTTGCATATTCAAGTGCATTGAGTAGTAAGATAAGTTTGATTCCTTGCATCCAGTTTTGAGACATGGATATGGTGATATTAGAGTCATGTTAGTAGAGTGTTGTGAATCTAGAAATACTTGTTTTGAAGTTTGCGATTCCCGTAGCATGCACGTATGGTGAACCGCTATGTTAGGAAGTCGGAGCATGATGTTTTTATTGATTGTCATCCTTTGTGTGGCGGTCGGGATCGCGCGATGGTTAACTCCTACCAACCCTTCCCCTAGGATTATGCATTTAGCACTTTGTTTTGATTACTAATAAAACTTTTGCCATAAGTATGTGAGTTCTTTATGACTAATGTTGAGTCCATGGATTATGCACACTCTCACCCTTCCACCATTGCTAGCCTCTCTAGTATCGCGCAACTTTCGTCGGTGCATACACCCACCATATATCCTTCCTCAAAACAGCCACCATACCTACCCATCATGGCATTTCCATAGCCATCTCGAGATATATTGCCATGCAACTTCCACCGTTCCGTTTATTATGACATGCTTCATCATTGTCATATTGCTATGCATATTCATGTAGTTGACATCGTATTTGTGGCAAGGACAACATTCATATCTTTCATACATGTCACTCATGAGTCATTGCACATCCCGGTACACTGCCAGAGGCATTCATATAGAGTCATTATTGTTCTAAGTATCGAGTTGTAAGTAAATAAAAGTGTGATGATCATCATTATTAGAGCATTGTCCCATGTGAGGATATAAAAAAGAGGCCAAAGATGCCCACCAAATAAAAAAAGAGGCCGAAGAGCCCAAATGAAAAAAATAGGCCAAAGTGCCCAAGCAAAAAATGAGAGAAAAAGAGAGAAGGGACAATGCTACTATCTTTTTCCACACTTGTGCTTCAAAACAACACCATGTTCTTCATGATAGAGAGTCTCTTGTTTTGTCACTTTCATATGCTAGTGGAAATTTTCATTATATAACTTGGATTGTATATTCCAATGATGGGCGTCCTCAAATTGCCCTAGGTCTTCGTGAGCAAGCAAGTTGGGTGCACACCCACTAGTTTTCATTTGTGAGCTTTCATACACTTATAGCTCTAGTGCATCCGTCACGTGGCAATCCCTACTCATTAACATTGATATCTATTAATGGGCATCTCCATAGCCCGTTGATACGCCGATTCGATGTGACCATCTCCTCCTTTTTGCCTCACAACCTCCACCATATTCTATTCCACTTATAGTGCTATATCCATGGCTCACGCTCATGTATTGCATGAGAGTTGAAAAAGTTTGAAAAAAATAAGAGTGCGAAAACAATTACTTGACTAATACCGAGGTTGTGCATGATTTAAATTCGTTGTGTGGGGATGATGGAGCATAGCGAGACTATATGATTTTGTAGGGATAACTTTCTTTGGCCTTGTTATTTTGAAAGTTCATGATTACTTTGCTATCATACTTGAAGTATTATTATTTTCATGTCAATATTGAACTATTGTTTTGAATCTTATGGATCTGAACATTCATGCCACAATAAAGAAGTTACAAAGAACAAATATGTTAGGTAGCATTCCACATCAAAAATTTGGTCTTTATCACTTCCCTACTCGAGGACGAGCAGGAGTTAAGCTTGGGGATGCTTGATACGTCTCCAACGTATCTATAATTTTTGATTGTTCCATGCTATTATGTTATCAACTTTGGATGTTTTATATGCATTTATATGATATTTTATATTATTTTTGGGACTAACCTATTGACCTAGAGCCCAGTGCCAGTTCCTGTTTTTTTCCATGTTTTTGACCTTTTTTAGATAGGAATATCAAATTGAGTCCAAACGGAATAAAACTTTCGCTGTGATTTTTTATGGAAAATATCAAAAATACCATAAGAAAAAGATACCGTAGAGGATTCCCGAGGAAGCCACGAGCTTGGGAGGCGCGACCACCCCCTGGCCGCGCTTGGGAGGCCCGTGACCTCCTCGTGGCCCCTCCTGACTTGTTCTCGACGCCATACGGTCTTATAAATAGAGAAACCATCAGAACTAAACCTAGATGGGGAGTTCCGCCGCCGCAAGCCTCTATAGCCACCAAAAACCAATCGGGATCCCGTTCCGGCACCCTGCCGGAGCGGGAACCCATCTCTGGTGGCCATCTTCATCATCCCGGTGATCTCCATGACGAGGAGGGAGTAGTCCACCCTCGGGGCTGAGGGTATGTACCAATAGCTATGTGTTTGATCTCTCTCTCTCTCTCTCTCGTGCTCTTGAGATGTCTTTATCTCGATGTACCGCGGGCTTTGCTACTATAGCTTGATCTTATGATATTCTTCCCCCTCTCCCTTCTTGTAATGAATTGAGTTTTCCCTATTGAAGTTATCTTATCGGATTGAATCTTTAAGAACACTTGATGTATGTCTTGCACGTGTCTATCCGTGGTGACAATGGGATATTCATGTGAGCACTTGATGTATGTTTTGGTGATCAACTTGCGGGTTTCGTGACCTCGGTAACCTATCCATAGGGTTTGGCACACGTTTTGACTCTCCGGTAGAAACTTCGGGGCACTCTTTAAAGTTCTATGTGTTGGTTGAATAGATGCTTTTGAGATTGTGTGATGCATGTCGTATAATCATACCCACGGATACTTGAGGTGACAATGGAGTATCTAGGTGACATTAGGGTCTTGGTTGATATGTGTCTTAAGGTGTTATTCTAGTACGAACTCAAGGATATATTGAACGGAAAGAATAGCTTCGCGTTATTTTACTACGGACTCTTGAATAGATCGATCAGAAAGAATACCTTTGTGGAGGTTTCATACCCAGCAATAATCTCTTCGTTTGTTCTCCGCTATCAGTGACTTTGGAGTGACTCATTGCTGCACGTTGAGGGCTAGTTATATGATCCAATTATGTTATCATTGTTGAGAGAACTTCCACTAGTGAAAGTATGAACCCTAGGCCTTGTTTCCACGCATTGCGATACCGTTCGTGCTCACTTTTACTATTAGTTACCTTGCTGTTTTTATATTTTCAGATTACAAAAACCTATATCTACCATCCATATTGCACTTGTATCACCATCTCTTCACCAAACTAGTGCACCTATACAACTTAACATTGTATTGGGTGTGTTGGGGACACAAGAGACTCTTTGTTATTTGATTGCAGGGTTGCTTGAGAAAGACCATCTTCATGCTACGCCTCCCACAGATTGATAAACCTTAGGTCACCCACTTGAGGGAAAATTGCTACTGTCCTACAAACCTCTGCACTTGGAGGCCCAACAACGTCTACAAGAAGAAGGTTGCGTAGTAGACATCAAGCACGACTATGACGTTCGGACACACCATTACACTATGGTGTTCCAGGTGGCGCGAGTTGTGAAACAACTTTCATGTCGTCTAAAGTTGTATGCCAAACTCGTAACTCAGATACTCACCTCCACGATCACATCGTAGACATTTTTATCTTCTTGTCACGATGATCTTAAACTTCACCCTGAATTTGCTTGAACTTTAAAAGGTTCATACTTGTGTTTCATTAAGTAAGTATACACTATATCTACTCAAATCATCAGTGAAGGTAAGAAAATAACGATATCCACCGCATGCTACAAGACTTCATTGGACTGCATACATCAACATGTATCATTTACAATAAACTACTTGCCCACTCCATCAATCTGGAAAACGGGGTCCTTAGTCATCTTGCCCAAGAGGCATGGTTCGCATGTCTCAACCGATTCGAAATCGAATGAGTCCAAAGATCCACCGACATGGAGTTTCTTCATGCGCTTTATATCAATATGACATTTAGCGGCAGTGCCACAAGTATGTGGTACTATCATTATTAACTTTGTATCTTTTGGCATCAATGTTATGAACGTGTGTATCACTACGATCAAGATTCAACAAACCATTCTCACTGGGTGCATGACCATTGAAGGTATTATTCATGTAGACAGAATAACCATTATTCTCTAATTTAAATGAATGAACGTGTTGCAATAAAGACGATCTAATCACGTTCATGCTCAACGCAAAACACCAAATAAAATTTATTTAGGTTCGTCACTAATCCTAAAGGTAGAGAGAGTGCGCGATCTTGATCACATCAACCTTGGAAACATTTCCAACGCACATCGTCACCTCATGCTTAGTTAGTTTCCATTTATTACGTAGCCTTTACTTCGAGTTACTAACATTTAGCAACCGAATAGGTATCCAATACCCAGGTGCTATTAGGAGTACTAGCAAGGTACCCATCAATAACACATATACCAAATATACTCGTGTCGACGTTGCCAGCCTTCTTATCTACCAAGTATCTAGGGTTGTTCCACTTCAGCGACCGCTCACATCATAATGGAAGCACTTAGTCTCGGGTTTGGGTTTAACTTTGGGTTGCTTTACTGGAGCAACAACTGATTTGCCATCCATGAAGTTTCCCTCCTTGCCCTTGCCCTTCTCGAAACTAGTGGTTTTACTAACCATCAACACTTGATGCTCCTTCTTGATTTCTACTGTCGTGGTGTCAAACATCGTGAACAGCTCAGGGATCATCATTTCCATCCGTGGGATCTTATAGTTCATCACCAAGTTCTAGTAGCTTAGTGATAGTGACTTGGACAACTATATCAATCACTATCTTAACTGGAAGATCAACTCCCACTCGATTCAAGCGATTGTAGCACCCAGACAATCTGAGCACATGCTCGACGATTGAGCTATTCTCTTTCATCTTGCAGGCAAAGAATCTTGTTGGTGATATCATATCTCGCAACACGGGCACAAGCCCGAGATCCTAATTTCAGCTCTTAGAACATCTCATATGTTCCGTGACGTTCAAAATGTTTTGGAGCCTCAATTCTAGGCTGTAATTCATGATGCACTAAACTATCAAGTAGTCATCAGAACGTGCCTGTCAGATGTTCACAACATCTACAGACGACGCTAGAGGGGTTGGCGCACCGAGCAGTGCATTAAGGACATAAGCCTTCTGTGCAGCAATGAGGACAATCCTCGGATCACGGACCCAGTCCGCAATATTGCTACCATCAACTTTCAACTCTATTTCTCTAGGAACATATAAAAATTCAAGGGAGCTATAGAGTGAGCAAGTAATCTACAACATATTTGCAAAGGCACTACTGACTATGTTCATGATAATGAGTTCAATTAATCATATTACTGAAGAAATCCCGCTCAAATTGACATCCCTTCGGTCATTCGAGTGATACATGATCCACATTCACCAACTCAAGTCCGATCATCACGTGAGTTGAGGTGGCTGCAATGGTGAACATCATCATGTTGATCATATCTACTATATGACTCATGTTCGACCTTTCGGTCTCTTGTGTTCCGAGTCCATGTCTGTACATGCTAGGCTCGTCAAGTTTAACCAGAGTGTTCTGCATGTGCAACACTGGCTTGCACCTATTGTATGTGAACGTAGAGTCTATCACACCCGATCATCACGTGGTGTCTCAACACGACGAACTTTCGCAATGGTGCACACTCGGGGAGAACACAATTTATCTTGAAATTAAGTGAGGGATCACCTTATAATGCTACCATTGTCCTATGAAAAACAAGGTGCATAAAAGGATTAACATCACATGCAAATCATAAATGACATGATATGGCCATGAACTTGTGCTTTTGATCTCCATATAGAAAGCACCGGCATGATATCCATCGTCACCGGCATGACACCATGATCACCATCATCTTGATCTCCATCAACGTGTCGCCATCGGGGTTGTCGCGCCCAACATGCTTCTATTACTATTGCTTCCGTAGCGATAAAGTAAAGCATTACATAGCGCTTAATGATTGACACATAGGTCATACAATAATTAAAGACAACCCTATGGCTCCTGCCAGTTGCCGTACTCATCAACATGCAAGTCATGATAATCTATACATCACATGATCATCTCATACATCACATATATCACATCATGTAATTCTCCGTATCATATCACAACATACCCTGCAAAAACAAGTTAGACGTCCTCTAATTGTTGTTGCATGATTTACGTGGCTGCTATGGGCATCTAGCAAGAACAATTCTCATCTACGCAAAAACCACAAAGGTGATACACTCGTTGCTTTTCAACCTTCTCAAGGACCGTGTCGTGGTTTTATCACGGAACGTGTCCGGATTACCGAACTTGAGTTCGGAGCTGTCGCCATTGTAGTGGACTCAAAGGGGTTGATCGGGACAAAGGACACGAGGTTACCCAGGTTCGGCCCCTCAAGTCGAGGTAAAAGCCTACGTCCTACTTGTGTTGTTATTGCTTGTCGTATCGATTACAAGGGGCTAAAAGCTTGACCTAGTTCTCGATAATCTAACCTCTAAGCCGCCCTGACTCTGCCTTTATATAAGAGGTCAGAACCGTCAGGTCTTACAATGATACAACCGGATCATGTTTACATCTCCGAGTCTATCTCTATCTTGTTAGCCAAGTCATCCCTGAGATGTCTTGCACGTCCGGGTCTTCATCGTCCAGCCCACACCAAGAGCCGCCTACTATCTCGGGCCTTCGGTTGACACCTTCTCTCGTGGGCCGGCTCACAAACCAATGCTATAAGCCGGAACATTTCAGCCGGGTCATATCACGGGGTCATATCCCCAACATTAGACCCCAGGTTGAAGTGAGCCAGCTCATTTCATCCTTCTCTTTCAGCTGTCTGAGAGTCGCCACGGAATGACCCGGCATGACGTCACGGGATCCGCTGACGTATCACCAAAAATCTTTCGCATTTAACCACTTACTCTAAGAATCGAGGCGTCCGCCTCGGCAAGACTAGTGTCGCCGCCTAGGATTCCGCACCTTCCTCGTTTCTCCTCTTAAATAGGACCCGCAGGGGTCAATGGTTTTTTCATTCTTTCCCGCTCATGCGCCCTTCGTCTTCCTCCTGCCGCCACCCGTCGACCCCGAGCTCCGCTCCACCCTGGCGCCGTCGCACCTCTTCATCAACCTTGGCCGCTGCATCACCCTGACTAGTCCAGATTGTCATCCGCCTCCGTCTCCAGCACCGGTAAGCCTTTTCATCCCGTAGATTAAGGCCGTTGTGAATAAGGTTTCCGGCGGCTCCGCCGCCGCGCGCTCGGGCTTCAGCGTGGCCATTGCGAACGTACTTCGGCGCCTTCTGTGCCTCTTTCGACTACGCTATCACCATCGCTGCCGTATGCGGGCCGGCCGCGCGCAATGTGCGGGCCGTTCGGGCTTTAATCCGTCTTTCCATTTCCTGCTGTTCATCACTAGGTCGAAGTAGAATTCATTTTACTGCCTCGGTAGATCCATAATTTTAATTGCAGTTTGTGAAAACAGTTTGTCCGGGTCTTAGCCAATTTTCCAGCTTTCCCTTCCGTTGTGAACCGTTAGACCCCCTCCGGCTCTCATCTGCCGAGCCTTCAAGATTTATTCTTTAGAGCCCTTTAAACTATAAGCCGCCATGATCACCTGCTTTCATTTAATTAGTCGTTGTTTTTTACTTTGCACAGTACTTTAAGCCGTCAGTATGACATACGCCACCAACTCATGCAACTGGGTCGGTTCTTGTGTCACCGAAGAGCACTTGTCTGACCTTGTCGCTACTGGCACCCTTCCCCCAAAGGATGTCATCCACTGGCAGGTTCCGGGTGATGAGACCCGCCCCGCACCTAAGAAGGGTGAGGTGGTAGTATTCACGGATCACATTGAGCGGGGGTTCGTGCCACCCGGCTCCAAGTTTTTCCATGATATCCTTCACTTATATAAGCTGCACCCCCAAGACCTGGCACCGAACTCAGTTTCAAACATCTGCCACTTCCAAGTACTCTGTGAAGCACATCTTCAATCTAGACCATCAGTCGGCTTCTTTTGCGAATTCTTCTATGCCAACCGCCAGACGGAGTACAAGAGCGGACCGAGCTTGGAACTCGGAGGGATCACTATCCAGCGCCGAAGGGGCATCACCTTTCCGGCTATTCAGATGCCAAGCCACCCCAAGGATTGGAACAAGACATGGTTTTATTGCAAAGACACGTCTCCTGAGACTGAACATCGCCTGTCGGGTTATTGCCCTTCCCGGCTCTCAACAGACACGACGCTCCCCGACCGGCTGTCGCCCGTGGATCGTGCCAAATATGAGACAACACATGCTAGAGTGAAAGCACTCTTGGCCAACGGACTGATAGGAACTGATCTGATCCGCTGCTGGGTGCAATGGCGGATCATGCCTCTGAGCCTCCGGAGCCGGGTCATGCATGGATATGCAGGAGAGTACGATAGCTCGTTGTGTTTCAGCAGGGTTACCTTGACCGAAGATGACATCTTTATGACCGTCCGGAGCCTCGTCCACGAGACCTCCGGCTCTTGCAGTGCAATCGGCTTAGCGCCTTTCTGCACTGCCAACCCGGCCCCCCGGTGAGTTTTATTTTCTTTCCCTTCGGTCTCTTGCATTTTTACCCGTCCTTTTGCTTGTTTTACTATCTTTCCTTTCGGGTTATTTTGTGCAGGTCGGCTCGGATTTCTGGAACAAGGAGTATGTCCCTCCTCCGAAGGCAGCCAAGAAGAAAGTCGCTAGCAAGAAGCAGAAGAAAGCTGCCCCCCAAGAGAACTGGCTTGAACAGCCGGCCTCCTCCGACTCAGGGGTAAGGTTTTGATTTGCTTATCTGACTCCTTGCTTTCCTGCTCTTTATTAATGTTTACCGTGCTCACAGGATGAGGTGGAGACCAGTCACGCCAACGCTCCTGATGTAACTTACATATACTCCGACTCGGAATATTTCATCCGAAAGCCGCGGCGGGTTGTTAGGAAATTTCCTCTTTCTCACCCTCTGACTCATCTGGCTCCCGATTTCTTCTTAAAAAAGCAACAACAGGCCGAACGTCGCCAGACCCGGAGTACCGGCTCTACGGAGCTTGTGTCAGGGCTTCCTAATTCGTCGGCTCCCAAGAAACGGCCTGCAGAGGTTTGCACTTCTACTTTCCTTTGGTTTCTCTTTTGTGTTTAGATGTCCTCTCATTTCCGTGTCTGATTCTTTCAGAAGACACCCTCTTCTGGCGACTCTTCAGCGTCAGTCATACCTCCACCCAAGATCAACCCTTTGTAAGTATTCGAAAGTCTGGCTGTTGATACAATACTAGTCTCTTTCAAACGCTGACCCTTTATCCTGCAGTGCTCAGGCGAAGCGCCGCAAAACCCATCATCCTTCCTCCGGCTCAGTCCCTGAAGACCAAGAACTCGAACAGCCATTCCCGGCTCAAGCGGATCTCCACCAACGGAAGAAACTCCAGCGGAAGAAGCTCCACCAACGGCTTCCACGGAACTAGCAGCAGATGATGTCATAATGGAAAATTCTCCAAAAGCTCCTTCAAGACCAGTCACACCTGCCAAGACCCCCGCCACACCGGATGTCATCATCACCGGGTCTGCCCAGAAGTCTCCTCATCCAGAGCATGTACTAACCCGACATCCTAAGCCGGCTGAAGCCTCCCGAAAGCTTCAATTTGACTCCGCGTATGAAAAGATGACGGCCGAAGAACTGCATTCTGGCTATCTGAATCGGGTTAACACCAGCCAGGATTTAGAACTCCGGTTGGTCGCTATGATGAAGAATAAATATGAGCTATGTTACTCTTCTCCAGCCATAACCTTCCCTAGCCCCCAAGAGCCAGATCTAATCTAGTATATAGTTGATACGGGTCTTCTTTGAGGTTATGCAGAAAATATTTTTGCTAAAATGTGGTAAACGCAAATTGTACATTGTAGACTTTAGGATACTGCCTATTGTAGCCCGCAAGGGCTGACTCAAATTTTATTTGAGTCAGGTCTTTTACTTGCAACCATGTAAAGAACTCGTTGTAGCCCCCAAGGGCCGACTCATATTTTATTTGAGTCGGGTCTTTCTTGTCCGAAAAGAGCCATAGTGTAGCCCCCAAGTTCCAGATCAATTTCAAAGAAGATGAACCGGAACTGTATACTTGAGCAAATAAAATGTACATTAGCCCCCAAGTGTCAAATATATTGCTTGCAATCTGTTTGAGACTTGCGTAACTTTAGCTATGAACACTTGTTCACTTTGATGCCATTATCCGTGTAATAGCTCATGGTTTACTTTGACATGTGCAGGATGCTCTGAACACCGCCGGCTCTCAGATGGCGGATCTGAAAGTTAACTTAGCTGCTCAACAAGAAGCTCGAAGCATTGCAGACGAGAAATGCCGGCTCTTAGCCGAAGAACTGGCGAAGACCACTGCTGAACTGGCGTCTCTAAAACAAGCAACAGAGTCGGAGAAAGCTGCATTGTCAAAACGGGCGGATGATGCCGACCAACGGCTTAACGCCATTGGTGAAGAACTCCAAGGCTTAAAACGGCATATCACCAAAATGTTTGCCGCCTTGTTTGGTAAGTCATTCTGTCATACTATGCATGTTAACACCTTTCTGTGAAATCTCGCGACTTACCTCTCCTCGGCTTATACAGGTCCCCGCAGCCGGCAGCTTGCTACGGACAACATTCTTTCTTTGAAGGCCATCTACACCTTCACCGAGCAACTGTATTGCGGAGCTATGTTCACCATCAAGAGCGTGCAGTACAAGGAGAAGATCCCCAATGCTCTGAAAGGGGTGTTAGAACTGTTCTCAACTATGCCAAAACAAATAGATGAACTGAAGAAGTCGGCGTTCCGCCAAGGAGCCGTCGCAGCTTTGAGCCGGGCTATGGCCTTTGTGCCGGACCTTACACCGGCTGAAATGATGGGCGGCTAACCCTCGAAGAAAGTCGACGGCTCAGAATTCACTGAGACGGACTATTTTAAATGCATCAATGACTCGCGCTTCCTGGTGTCTGTTATGGCGGACGAGCCGGATCTGAAGAGCTATCAAGCAGCATACGACAGCGAAGACAAACGGATCCGCGAGCCTCTCTATGAGTGGAAAGACCTAACACCCGCCTGTAGTAAGGATCTTTTCCCCTATGAGCTCAATGTCTCGCCTTTCTTTGAAGGGACCTTCGCTGCCGTGTCTAACTGCAATTGGGAACTAGGAAACCTTCAGATTTAGCCCGCGGAAGAACCGGAGCAAGGTGAGCTGGCCAACTGATGCAACATTGTACCATTCAGCGCAAAAACGGCTCTTGTAATCACCCGCCATGGGTGGCTTGAAACTTTTTAGATACACCTTTGTTCCTTCTGAGAACACCTTTTGTAACATCTTGTCAATAATATCTAAGTGCATTTGCCGGCTGTTCATTATTGCTTTGAATAGTCTTTCTGAACTCTTTATCTCCAGTTGTCAAACTTGCCGACTCTTCGTGAGAGGTGCTTGTACTTCTTAATAGCCTTTAGAGCCGGATAACACCTTTAAAAACTTGATCTGATGGTAAGAAGCCTCTATGGACAAACTGCAGCTGTTGATGAAGCAATACGTAATTTTTTTGAGATGTCATTCCTTCTCCCGAAGCCATTAGACCCGGAGAATAGATTGCATCACCCGGAGCATCATGGCTCCGCCTTTTGTAATATGATTCCATTGAAGAGTCGGCTGTCATAGGATAAAATAAGCTATACCTGACGGTAGGAAGCCTCTATTGACAACAATGACTGTTGATGAACTTTGAAGCGGCCTACAACCAGCTGCATGAAGGGTGATGTAAGCTGTACCCGAAGGCAAGAAGCCTCCTCCAATTTAATGAATATTGCATAAAGCCGGCTGCCGATGGGTTTATGTAAGCTATACCTTATGGCAAGAAGCCTCCATTCGACAGCCGCGACTAGTAATTGTACTAGCCGTCCGTGTGAAGGGTGATGTAAGCTATACCCAAGGGCAAGAAGCCTCCTTCCACAGCTATTTTTTGACATAAACGCCGGTTGTTAGGGTGAGATAAGCGAACCCGTCGGTATGAAGCCCCCTTCAACAACCGCGGCTAACATGTTAACCGGAAACGGCATAAAGCCGGCCATTAGGGTGAGATAAGCGAATCCGTCGGTAAGAAGCCCCCTGTGATGGCCGCAGTTGATAAGCAACTAGAATTTCATGTACACATTGTTGCCTTAGGGTCATGTTATGCTATACCAAAGGTAAGAAGCCTCCATCGACAACAGCGCTTAATGTACTCAAACTAGGCATAAAGCCAATCTGTGCATCCTATCAGTTCAGGGTTTCTAAAGCGAGATTGGCCGTCAACTTTGTGAGCTGGCTCAGGGTCTCTAAAGCGAGATTGACTGGTAAGAACTCCTCAGTTCAGGGTCTCTAAAGCGAGATTGGCCGTCACCTGTGTGAACCGGCTCAGGGTCTCTAAAGCGAGATTGACTGGTAAAAACTCATTAGGTCACTTTAAACTTAACCGGTTCAGGGTCTCTAAACGAGATTGGCCGTCAACTATGTGAACCGGCTCAGGGTCTCTAGGCGAGATTAACCGGTAAGGCTTCAGCGGGTTACAAACCCCTTCAACTGTAAACTTGTTGAACCGAAAAGTTTCATATTAATTGCATAAAGATACATATAAGAGCCGGGGCTCCGGTCTTGGTAGAGATACTACTCTACACTGACATAAATATAATATGTACAATGATAGCGGCTCTCCGTCGCCTATTAAGTATAATACGGCCGCAGGTGCGTGACATTCCATGGCCGCAAAGTTTCCTGACCCGCTGTGTCTGACTCATCATGAATATCAATGAGGTTGTATGACCCGTTGTTGAGGTTCCTGCTAACCACAAAGGGTCCTTCCCATGGCGGAGATGGCTTATGCATCCCGGATTGATCTTGAATCAGCCGGAGCACCAGGTCTCCTTCCTGGAATGTCCGGGTCTTTACCCTGTGGCTATGATAGCATCGCAGGTCTTGTTGATAAATCGCTGATCTGGCCGCTGTTAATTCTCGTGCTTCATCCAAAGCATCCAACACATCTTGGCATGCCTTCTCATTGTCCGTCTCAACATAAGCCGCCATTCTCGATGAATCGTGCTAGATGTCACTGGGTAAAACTGCTTCAGCACCGTACACCATGAAGAAAGGCGTAAAACCTGTCAACCTGTTAGGCGTAGTCCGGATGCTCCATAAGACAGAGGGTAACTCATCAACCCAACATCCGGGTGTCCTCTTCAAAGGTACCATGAGCCGAGGTTTAACTCCTCTCAAGATTTCCTGATTAGCTCGCTCAGCTTGACCATTAGACTACGGATGTGCCACGGCTGAAACATCAAGCCGGATATGCTCCTTCTCACAGAATGTCTTCATAGCTCCCTTAGACAAGTTTGTTCCATTGTCAGTAATGATGCTATGTGGATAACCAAAACGGTAGATCAACTTTTTATCGAATTCAACTGCTGTGGCCGCATCACACTTGCTAACCGGCTCGGCTTCAACCCACTTAGTAAATTTGTCAACCGCCACCAGGAGGTGCGTTTTCTTATCCTTGGACGTCTTGAAAGGTCCCACCATATCAAGCCCCCAGACTGCAAATGGCGAAGTGATTGGTATCATTCTCAACTCCTGAGCCGGAACGTGAGCGCGTCGGCCAAACTTCTGACAACCGTCACATTTGCGGACCAAATCGTCCGCATCCTTGTGAGCCGTCAACCAGAAAAAACCGTGTCGAAAAGCCTTGGCCACCAAAGATCGTGACCCAGCATGATGTCCACAGTCACCAGCATGAATTTATTTCAATATCTGCTGGCCCTCCTCTAGCGATACACAGCGCTGAAAAACACCTGTCACACTGCATTTATGCAACTCACCATTGATAATCGTCATGGACTTAGAACACCGGGTGATTTCTCTAGCCTGGCTCTCATCCTTTGGTAACTCGCCGCGTGTCAAGTACGCTAAATAAGGAGTGGTCCAATCCAGAGTAACAAGTAGAGCCGCCACCAAAGTCGCCTCCGGGTCAAGAATAGCCAGATCTTCCTCTGAGGGCATCTTGACAGTCGGATGATACAACACATCAAGAAAAACATTAGGCGGCACCGGCTTACGCTGAGATCCGAGTCATGACAATGCATCAGCCGCCTCGTTCCTTCGACGATCAATATGATCCACTTGATAGCCCTTGAAATGACCTGCAACTGTATCAACCGCCTGTCGATAAGCCCCCATTCGTGGGTCCTTAGAGTCCCAAGTACCTGAAACTTGCTGCGCCACAAGGTCTGAGTCACCCAGGAATCTAACCCGGCTTAAATTCATCTCTTTAGCGACTCTCAAACCATGGAGCAACGCCTCATACTCAGCAGCATTGTTAGTACAGGGGAACATCAACCGGAGCACATAAAAAAACTTGTCACCTTTGGGGGAAGTGAGAACTACCCCAGCACCAGACCCCTCAAGCTGTTTAGACCCGTCAAAATGTATAGTCCAATACGTGTTGTCCGGCTTCTCCTCAGGCGCCTGGCATTCTATCCAATCATTTATAAAATCCACCAAGGCCTGAGACTTGATTGTTGTACGAGGAACATAAGTGATGCTAAGAGGACCCAACTCTAAAGCCCACTTAGCGATCCTCCCCGTAGCTTCTCTATTCTGAATGATATCTCCCAACGGGGCAGAGCTGACCACAGTTATCTGATGGCCCAAAAAATAGTGCTTCAGCTTACGGTTGGCCATGAAAACCCCGTATACCAGCTTCTGCCAATGCGGGTACCTCTGCTTAGACTCTGCCAAGACCTCACTGATATAATAAACCGGCCTTTGAACGGGATATTCCTTCCCTGCCTCCTTACACTCAACTACAATCGCAACACCGACCCCCCGGTTGTTAGCTGCTACATAGAGAAGCAACGACTCTCTCTCAGCCGGAGCGGCTAACACTGGTGGCTCAGTCAATTGCTTCTTAAGAGCTTCAAGCGCCTCTGCTGCTGCCTTGCTCCACTTAAACTTGTCTGTCTTTTTCATCATCTGATACAAGGGAATGGCCTTCTCCCCAAGTCGGCTTATGAACCGGCTCAACGCAGCGATTCGTCCTGCAATGCGCTGAACATCATTGATACACGTCGGCTCTCGCAAAGAAGTGATGGCCTTGATTTTATCCGGGTTAGCCTCGATTCCACGCTCAGAAACTAAGAAACCCAAAAGCTTTCCTGCGGGAACACCAAAAACAAATTTCATCGGGTTAAGCATCATCTTGTAGACCCGGAGATTGTCAGAAGTTTCCTTCGGATCCTCCAAGAGGGTTTCCTTTTTCCTGGACTTCACCACTATGTCATCCACATAAGCATGAACGTTACGGCCAATTTGACTGTGGAGACAATTCTGTACACACCGCTGGTAAGTCGCCTGGGCACTCTTGAGCCCGAAAGGCATGGAGACGTAGCAGAACGCCCCAAAGGGTGTGATAAACGACGTCTTTTCCTGATCCTTTACCGTCATTTTGATCTGATGATACCCTGAGTACGCATCCAAAACGGGGGAGCGTACGGGGGAGTACGCATCCAAAACGGGGGAGACGTAGCACAAGCTCTCACATCCAGCTGTAGCATCAATGATCTGATCAATACGGGGGAGCGCAAAGGGATCAGCCGAACAAGCCTTGTTGAGGTCCGTGTAATCTATGCACATACGCCAAGTGCCATTCTTCTTGAGTACCAACACCGGATTAGCCAACCACTCTGGGTGAAAAACTTCAACTATAAACGCTGCAGCCAAGAGCCGGGCAACTTCTTCCCCAATAGCCTTGCGTCTCTCCTCGTTGAACCGGGTAGAAACTATTTGATCAGCTTAAACTTTGGATTCACATTAAGATTGTGCTCGACGAACTATCTCGGTACACCCGACATGTCAGAAGGTTTCCATGCGAAGATGTCCCGATTCTCACGGATGAATTCGATGAGCGCGCTTTCCTATTTGGGATCCATGTGAGCCCCAATGATGAACTGCTTGGACGAGTCGCCTGGGTTAAAGTCCACTGCTTTGGTATCATCTGCTGAAAACTTGAGCGGCGGCTCTGCCTCCGTGGTTGGCTTCTTCAGCGGGGTCATGTCCTCCGGGTCAACGTTCTCCTTATAAAACTTAAGCTCCTCCTGGGCACAGCTAGCTTCTGCATAAGCCGCATCTCCTTCCTCGCACTCAAGAGCCGTATTTCGATTTCCATGAACCATAATTGTGCCATTTAAGCTGGGCATTTTGAGCTGCAAGTAAACACAGCAAGGCCTAGCCATGAATTTGGCATAAGCCGGCCTCCCGAACAGCGCATTATAGGGACTCTTGATTTTGACCACTTCGAACCACAAGGTCTCCACCCTGTAGTTGTACTCATCGCCAAACGCCACCTCCAAAGAAATTTTACCTACGGGATATGCCGACTTACCTGGCACCACGCCATGAAAAACAGTGGAAGAAGGTTTAAGATCTTTGTCTAGCAACTTCATCCGCCGGAAGGTGTCATAATATAAGATGTTGATACTACTGCCTCCATCCATGAGCACCTTGTTCACTCCGTAACCATGTATCTGAGGGGCCACCATCAAAGCCAACCGGCCTGGGTCATCCACCTACGGCGGGTGATCCTCCCGGCTCCACATTATGTCATACTCTGACCACGGTAAATAACGTGGGAGAGCTGGTGCAACCGTATTTACCGCTTGTCTCCGTAGCTTCTCATCTCGTTTGCTGTGACCGGTCATAAACACATGATATTGTCCTGAACTGAGCTGCTTTGGGTTACTCTGGAATCCAGGCTGACTGCGCTGCTGCTGCTGCTGGTTATGGTTATGATTGTGGTTTTTGTTGCCAGGGTGCTGCTGATGTCCCCCATGGTTGTCCTGACCCGGGTGCCCAGCTCCTGAGCCGCCGGACCCTGAGCCGCCGGGCGGACCACCACCCTGGTTATTAGGCGGCTGGGAGTGCTGGTTCTTAAATCTCTGCATGATAAAACAATCACCCCACGCATGCATGGCTGGCCTGTCAGGCGTGCTGTGCTCTGGGCAAGGCTTCCTGAGAGTCGCTTCTAAATTGAAAGGGGCCCTATTTCCACGCTGATATGGCTTATACCGTCCGTTCGTCTAAGGAGCATTCAGCCCTGTGTTGGTATTTGCCACCAGCTCTGACCCGCCACTAGTGTTCTTTTGCGTGTTCTGATTCCCATTGCTCCCAAAGTTCTTGCCTTGGTTGTTCTTTTTCCCCTGATTTGACTTTTCCTCATCTGAACCCGGATCTTTGGTGCTTTCCAAGTCGGCGTACTTGGTTAGAGCCATCATGAGCTCTCCCATGTCCTGACACGTGCGTTTGAGCCGGCCAAGCTTCTGCTTCAGCGGAATGAAGTGACAGTTCTTCTCCAAAATGAGCACCACTTGAGCCGCCGTGATCTGCTCCGATGAGTGAATGATGGTTGAATCCCGCCGGACACAATGATGAGCCGACTCATTTTCCTGCTGAACACAATGATCTAAATGCACAATGGTGATAGGTTGCTTGCAAGTCCCCTGAATTTTTTTAATGAACTTCGCCCTTAACTCAGCCCAGGAGCTTATCGTATTGGGTGGTAAGCCCTTTAACCATGTGGGAGCCAGACCCTCGAGCATCATGATAAAGTACTTTGCGAAAACCGCCTCACTGACGTCCAACATCTCCATAGCTAGCTCATAGCTCTTGACCCAGGCCTCGGGAGGGAGATCTGCTGTGTAATTTGGAACCTTACGGGGCCCCATGAAATCCTTGGGCAGCCTATCGCTCCGTAGAGCCGGAGTTAAACATGGAACTCCCACGGCTCTAGTGCTACCAATGGCTCTGGCCTCCATTGATACCGAGTGTCCAGGACCCGGATGAACCATCGCCGCCTGTTCCTCTCGCCTGTTCATTGCCCTGTCCATGAGGGCCTGCACGTCGAGGGCCACGCGCCCCCCTTCCGGCCCATGATGTGGACCACTGCTGGAAGCCGCTGGCGACTCATAGCGCCAGCTGAAACTTCGACTATGGAAAGGGGTAGAGTGGACCCGACTCCGGCTGTGAGTGTACTTCTCTTGTTGCGCGACGGCCATCTGTAAATACCTGATAGCGTTCCGTACCTCCTCTGCGAAGGGTGCCTCATATGGGATAGGAATTGTTCCGAGACGGGTAGCCGCCACCACCATATTCTCGACCGGGTTAGAATAATGACCCGCCGGTGTTTCGAACCCTCCGGGTTGGGCCGTGTGAGCCGCTGCTCGCCCTTCCTCAGGGGCAGCTATCGCTCTCCCAGAGCCGGGGGTGTTGAAGAGATTCCTTGCCTCATAGCGCTCCGGCAAACGAGATTGATGCCTTCTGCGATGCACAGCCGCTGCAAAGACTTATTATAACCCCAAACGGAAAGCATCGGCTTTGAGTCGTGCCGCCTCTGCCTCCATTTGGTCCTTTAACTCAGCTATCCTCTGACGCTCCTCGGCCATCCGACCCTTGATCCTTGCAATCTTCGTATTCCGAGCCGCTTGATTGTCTGGTGTAACCTCCGTAGCCATCAAAGCCTCAAGATCATCCATCGACACACGAGACCCTGAGCCGGCGGCGGCGGAGGTGGATTAGCTCCTGACCCGGCCACCCCTGGCCCTGCCATGAACACCGCCGCATGAGACGGTCGCTCAAACTCATCTGACTCGCCGCGAACTGACTCGGGGCAAGCATCGCCGTAGCCCCCAAGGCCACCGTTGCAGAGCCAATACACGGATTCTGTTTCCCCACTCGAAGACTCATCTTCAGAGCGCACAAGAGTTCCTTGAGATTCGGAAGCTTCCAGATCCATACCTTGAGTAAAGCCTACGAAGACATGCTCCTGAACCGGATTAACACGGGCAAGGCATACCTTACATGCGGGCTGGAGACGCCGAGCCGGCTCGACGATGTTGGTGCAGACGTCCGGCCCGGGTGTAGACCCGTCGATCTTTTTGATGAACACCTGGATTCCACCGAACGGAACTCGAAACCCGTACTCCACCAAAGCAGCATCAAGCCCCCAGCCAGCGTCGTCGATGTAGAGCCGACCATGGCAACTCTTGCTCATCTTCCAAACTACGTATCCCTCGAGCCCTGGAAGGGAGCCCTTTGAGAACTCAACACCACCAAGCGCATGCCCCACGGGGGGCGCCAACTGTCGTGGTTTTATCACGGCAGATGTCCGAATTACCGAACTTGAGTTCGGAGCTGTCGCCATTGTAGTGGACTCAAAGGGGTTGATCGGGACAAAGGACACGAGGTTACCCAGGTTCGGCCCCTCAAGTCGAGGTAAAAGCCTACGTCCTGCTTGTGTTGTTATTGCTTGTCGTATCGATTACAAGGGGCTAAAAGCTTGACCTAGTTCTCGATAATCTAACCTCTAAGCTGCCCCGACTCTGACTTTATATAAGAGGTCAGAACCGTCGGGTCTTACAATGATATAACCGGATCATGTTTACATCTCCGAGTCTATCTCTATCTTGTCAGCCAAGTCATCCCTGACACGTCTTGCACGTCCGGGTCTTCATCGTCCGGCCCACACCAAGAGCCGCCTATTATCTTGGGCCTTCGGTTGACACCTTCTCTCGTGGGACGGCTCACAAACCAATGCTATCAGCTGGAACCTTTCAGCCGGGTCATATCACGGGGTTATATCCCCAACAGACTGCCTTTGACGAATCCGATCCAACTAAAGTGAGAGAAACTGGCACCCGCAAGCCATCTATGCAACAAGTTGCGGTTGAGGGAACCAGTCTCTCGTAAGCGTACGAGTAATGTTGGTCCGGGCCGCTTGATCTCACAATATCGCTGAACCAAAACATGACCAAGGGAGGAAGCAATCTAAGCATCAACGCCCACAAATTCTTTGTGTTCTACTCGAGATCTCATCTACACATAGACCTAGCTCATGATGCCACTGTTAGGGAACGTTGCATGGGAAACAAAAAATTTCCTACGCACACATAGATCTATCCATGGTGATGAGCATCTACGAGAGGAAGAGTAGATCTACGTACCCTTGTAGATCGCTAAGCAGGAAGCGTTAAGAAACACGGTTGGTGTAGTCGAACGTCTTCGCGATCCAAATCGCCGAGCGTCCCGCGATCTCATCACAATGCGTCCCGTGATCCAATCACGATCCGTCCCGCGAACTCATTACGATCCATCCCGCGATCTCATCACGATCTGTCCCGCGATCTCATCATGATCCGTTCCACAATCTTGATCACGATCCATCTCGCGATCTTGATCACGGTCGTTCCGATCTAGCGCCGAACGGACGGCACCTCCGCGTTCAGCACACGTATAGCTTGATGACGATCTCCGCCTTCTTGATCCAGGAAGAGGGAGCGGAGAGGTAGAAGAGTTCTCCGGCAGCGTGATGGCGCTCTGGCAATGGTGGTGGACCTATTCCGGTAGGGCTTCGCCTAAGCACTGCGGAAATCCGATCTAGAGGAGAAACTATGCACTAGAGGAACGGGTAGCACGTGGCTGAAAATCAGGTGCAAAAAACCCTAAAACCTCTAGTATATATAAGAGTAGGAGGCTTGGCTCTCAAAGATCGAGCCCTTGGGTCGGCCGAACCAAGTAGGAGAGGTGGAATCCACCTCCAATCCTAGTAGGACTAGGATTCATCCTATTTTTGCCTTTTTCCACCTTTTTCTCTTTGGGATTTTCTTGCCAGCCTCATGGGCCTTGTGTGGGACTTCCACCAGACCACAAAGGGCTGGTATTCACTCTCCCACAGCCCATGTAGCCTCTTGGGTCGAAATACCCCTCCCAATGGTCTCCCGGTACACTACCGGCACTCCCGGTACACTACCGATGAGCCCGAAACTTTTTCGGTGACCAAAATAGGACTTCCTATATATGAATATTTACCTCCGGACCATTTCGGAGCTCCTCGTGACGTCCGGGATCTCATCCGGGACTCCGAACAACCTTCGGTCACCACCATGCATAACTCTATACTACCAAAACGTCACCAAACCTTAAGTGTGCAGACCCTATGGGTTCGAGAAGTATGTAGACATGACCGAGACACCTCTACGGTCAATAACCAATAGCAGAACCTGGATGCCCATATTGGTTCCTACATATTCTACGAAGATCTTTATCGGTCGAACCTCTATGTCAAGGATTTAGTTAATCACGTATGATGTTCCCTTTGTTCTTCGGTATGTTATTTGCCCGAGATTCGATCGTCGGTATCTCCATACCTAGTTCAATCTCATTACCGGCAAGTATCTTTACTCATTCCGTAATACAAGATCTCGTGACTAACACTTAGACACATTGCTTTCAAGGCTTTATTGTGATGTTGTATTACCGAGTGGGCCCTGAGATACCTCTCCGTCACACGGAGTAACAAATCCCAGTCTTGATCCATGCCAACCCAACAGACACCCTCGGAGATACCTGTAGAGCACCTTTCTAGTCACCCAGTTATGTTGCGAGGTTTGATACACACAAGGCACTCCTCCGATGTCCGTGAGTTGCATGATCTCATGGTCAAAGGAACATATACTTGACATGCAGAAAACAGTAGCAATAAACTGACACGATGATATTCTATGTTTTTAGTTTGGGTCTTGTCCATCACATCATTCTCCTAATGATGTGATCGCGTTATCAAATGACATCTCATGTCCATGTCTAGGAAACCTTAACCATCTTTTGTTTAACGAGCTAGTCTATTAGAGGCATACCAGGGACATGGTTTTGTCAATGTATCCACACATGCATCCGAGTTTCCGATCAATACAATTATAGAATGGATAATAAACGATTATCATGAACAAGGAAATATGATAATAACTAATTTATTATTGCCTCTAGGGCATATTTCCAACAGTTGATGCTTTGTTCTGGCTCCCTATTAAAAGGAGGCCTTAATATCCCTTAGTTTCCTTATGGACCCCGCTGCCATGGGAGGGTAGGACAAAAGATGTCATGCAAGTTCTTTTCCATCAGCACGTATGACTATATACGGAATGCATTCTTACATTACATTGACGAACTGGAGCTAGTTCTGTGTCGCCCTAGGTTATGATTGTTATATGATGAATATCATCCAACAAATACTCTGATCTAGTGCCTACAAGTTTTCCACTTATTGTTCTAGCTAAGTTACTACTACTAGTGTTACTATTGCACTTGCTACACAACAACTGTTGCTACTGTTATTGCTACTGTTATTGTTCACTGCTATCAAACTATCATATTACTGTTCTACTATCACTTTGCTCCAGATATCTATCCTGAGGTGTGGATGAATTGAAAACTCAACTACTAATACTCTCAAATATTCTTTGGCCCCTTGTGTCAAATCTATAATTTTTGGTTGAATACTCTACCCTCAAAAATTGTTGCGACCCCCGATACTTGTGGGGTATCAGCCATGCTGCTTCGGAGCTTTGGCTTCAACACCGCTCCAACGGAGTAGCACTCTCACGAGTGTGAACTTCGGGATAAATCCGCGTCTCCGACTCACTTATGGTTATCTCATTCCCACACCTTTTACTTTTCGCAATTCATACTTTCTCATATTGATATATCTTATGCTAGTTAGAATTGCTTAGTTGCTCCTACATTTCCATATCTTGTGATATATTTTGTCCTTGCTAGTTTCTTTAAGTGCCTATGTTATTTATCATAGCTTGTTGGTGCACTTAGTTGAGCCTAGCGTATTTAGGATTTGTGCTTGAAAAGTATCCGTTTAGTTTAATTCCACATTAGGAGAAAGCCAAATCCATAAAAAAATTCAAAACACCAATTCACCCCCCTCTAGTCGTCATCTCGGTCCTTTCAATTGACATCAGAGCTTTGGTATATACTTGGTAGGCTTCACTGCCTAGAGAGTAAAGATGTTGACTAGTGGTATAGTGCACGATGCCCCTTTTTGTTTTAATGGCACAAACTATCACTTGTGGAAAATTTGCATGCTTTGTCATTTTCGAACCATTGGTCCAATTTTTTTGCGGATTGTTATGGTAGGGTATTCTTCATGGAAGGATGAACTTTTTCCAACTACTGAGGAAAGTGATGATATGATTTGTGGGTATGGTTATCAATCCCTTCCTCCATGGCGTTACTAGCGAGCAACTACTACAATCTCCTTCCCCTATCTCAATGGAGAATCCAACATTCATACATTAGTAGATTACATATTACAATTTTGTAGATTATTGGATATTACAATTTTGTAGATTATTGGATGAAACTATTGGTTTTATTTGTTATTTATATCATATTGTGTGACGTTATGTTGGCAAGTATGTGGAAAAGTGTAAATGTTTTTAATTCATAATTCTGAATCTGAGATCTTATAGGTTTGGCTGCATAACTATTATTCATTTTACCTCTTGTCTATTTTTTATATGCCTACAATATAATATTTTGGTATATTATAGATCTAGTTGTATGGAAATATGGTATAATACATAAAAAAATGTAGATATAAGTTTGCAATTTCCTATTTAATCTACCGGTTAATGGTCGGCCGATCAATCCAATTAATAGGCCAATTCACCGATTAATCGCTACTCCTAAGTCGACCGAGCAGCTACCAATTACCGATTTCCTGAACATTAGTTTTTTCTACATGCTTGCAAATTTCATGATGGAGTCACACTTGTGAATGCATTGGGAAAAATAAAAAATACAAAATCAAGACTCCAAAAAGAGTATTTTTGAAGCATTTTGGAGCATCAATTTTTTTCGTCCACGCGTCCACAAATGTGATTCCATATCAAAAATTTGTATGCGTAAAAAAACCATCAATATTTTTTTGCCAAAGGAGATTCATTCTTTTAATTTTTCTACTGTTTTTCTTTTGAATTTACTGTTCACTCAGGATCACGTGAGGTCAAGCTAAAAATAGCACTTTCGAAGCAATCCTCCGTATTTTATTTTATTTAAGGGATGATGCGATGATTCATATACATACCACCATGTTTCCAAAAGCGCACATGATTTTGTTGTTCCAGTAGAATGTTCAAATTACAAGAGCTATATATTAGATAATCTATAACCTGGCCGAGCAACACATCCATGACAGGTTTGTTATGTAGCAAGTTGTAGTGATAGAAAATTGGATACATACGCAACACTGAATGGTACGTTGTGTATATAGGTGTTGCACTACACGTGGGGGGCTGTTATTAAAGCTTAGCCGATCATGCGGCACTAGTAGAAAACAGTGCATTGGTTCGGGCCTCCGAAGCCCATTAATCCTGGTTCGCTCATGAACCGGGACCAAAGCTGGCAACCGTCCTGGTTCGTGAGCCCCGAGGACCTGCCGAGTCCCGTGGGCCATTGGTCCTAGTTTGTGTGGCCCATTTGGTCCCGATTCTAGGCACGAACCGGGACCAATGCGCCTGCTATTGACTCGCGATCATTGGTCCTGGTTTGTGGCTGGAACCGGGACCAAAGGGGACCTATTGTCCCTGTTCTAGCCATGAACCGGGACCAATGAGCTGCCTATATAAACCCTTGCCCGCCACTAGCAGAGCCGTGGAGTGCTCTGTTTTTCCAGGACAACAGTGTTAGAGCTTTGTGGTGCTCTAGCTCACCTCCTATGCACATGAGGTGTTCGATGAAATGCCCAAGCCACACTTAAGCTTTCTCCTCTCGAAGCTCCTTGTCCAAACTCCATTTTCATCAAGATTTATCTAGGTTTGGCGGTCCATCCTGTCCCGTCCCCGTCCTTAAACCGCCATTGATCGCTCACGCGTGGTGAGCCTCTTGATCTTATCTTCTTTCTAAAAGAAAATATACTTACTCGTATGATTTTCTTACTTTTATTATTGTTTGTTATTATATAGTGCCATGGTTATGGTATCCGCCCACGTCGGCCCTCTCCAGTCTATGATTCAGATGTGGTATATTATCTTTTATAACTATTTCACACATCTAATGTCTATGAAAATTAATTATGCCACCAACTTGACGTAGATGTTTTTATCTATAGGAAGTAGTTGAACCAGAAATGGATACTGACTATGCAATTCTGCTCGACAAGTTAACTAAACCTGAAAAAGGCACCGATCATTTGAAAGAAAAAATGAAAAGAACTGAAGATGAGAAGATGGGATTGGATTTTCATGTTGCCGATATTGTCGATGATCACAGGACCAAGATGGCTGCAATGCGCTTGAAGCTTAGAAAGATTAGAAAATATGCCATTGATAAAGAGGCTTGGTATCATTATGCTATTGGATCAATTGTTACCATAGTTGTGATTATGACCGCATTTGTTGTTGCATTGAAATGTTTTAAATACTTTCATGTATGGTTTAGTTAGATGCTGTGGAGAGCTATATGTTGGTCAACGAGAACTATGTATCTACTTTGGTTTTAATGTGATGATGAACTTCTATTAATTTGGTCACTTCTGTATTCCTGATGTTCTATAATGGTTTTTGACACACTTAATTATGTATAATGCACGCAGATGAACTGGGAATGGATGTATGGTAACAGACGCACCGACGAGTACATTAAGGGGGTGCATCATTTTCTCAAAGTGGCCGAGGCAAACAAGCAGAATGGTTTTATGTGTTGTCCATCCCCTACATGTGGGAATTTGAAGTCTTACTCTAACCAAAAAATCCTTCACAGCCACCTGTTTGTGAAGGGTTTCATGCCACACTATAATGTTTGGACCAAGCACGGAGAAATAGGGGTTATGATGGAAGATGGCGAAGAACAAGAGGATGAAGAAAACTATGTGCCCCCTGAATATGGTGATGCTGTAACCGGGGAAGCTAAAGATCAAGAGGAACCAGACAATGTGCCCGATGATGATCTTCGCCGGGTCATTGTTGATGCAAAGAGACAGTGCGAAAGTGAAAAGGAGAAGCTGAAGTTCGATCGCATGTTAGAGGATCACAAAAAAGGGTTGTACCCCAATTTGGAAGATGGCAACACAAAGGTCAGTACCACACAGGAAGTGCTGTAGTGGAAGGCAGAGAATGGTGTACCTGAGAAAGGATTTGAGAAGCTACTGAAAATATTGAAGAAGAAGCTCCCAAAGGATAACGAATTGCCCGACAGTACATACGCAGCAAAGAAGGTTGTATGCCCTCTAGGATTGGAGGTGCAGAAGATACATGCATGCTGTAGCGACCCGACTAAAAACGAGTCAAGCCTCTGTGTGTTCTGTGCCATCCCTGGATCAGTATGCTGGCACACACAGTACATCAATGTATATATTAAAGTGCAATCACATGTAACAGCGTAAAACAGATATATACCTTAAAATAGCAGCGGATACAGTCAACGGGAGTGGAGTCCCAATAACACCAATGGCAAGTTGAGTGCAGACCGTAACCCTGAATCGTACTCTTACCCGTCATAGAAGAGTATCTGCAACATGATATGTTGCAGCCATATAGGTCAGTACATTGAATGTACTGGCAAGATCACCATAGTAGAACAGAAGAATAAAGACTATTCTATATGCAAAGGCTTTGTGGCTCTGTGTCTGAGTTTTTGCGTAAAAGCTGAGTTTATTTTCCTACAACAAAAGGAATATCAGAAATTTCACTATGGAGTTACCTATCATGACATGGTTCCGCCAACCAATGTCTCAATACCCTCAAGTATCTTAAGTTGCCCACAATTAAGTTATCAGTCCAGTGTTGAGAGTTCAGAGATAGTTCCAAGTCCAGAGGCTCAAATTGTCCGTAACCGTGGACACGGCTAATAGATTAGGTTTAACTCTACAGAGTGTTGTGTACTTTACCCACAAGATTCTTTCCCTCCTGGTAAGTCCTCGCACTGCCTGGTGTTTGAGAACAGGATGAAAGAAACATGGTCTTTCAGAGTGCTTCCCTGACTGTCCGACAGTGCCCATCCAATCCTAACGTCGAGTACATCTCGTAGCACTGCCCAGCAGAGTCACAACAAAGATCAACCAAGCCAGAGCCCATAATGACTTGTGGCTACACAGGTAAGCTTCCGGGCATGAAGTATTCATCCTTCTCTTTGAGTCTGGGTGAGGCTTTCCGCATGAATACCGGCACTTCTCCAGCAACACCTAGTCAAATCCACTGGTTTTCTCCAGGGTGCCGTTCCAACCATCCCTCACCCAGTAGTGTGTATTGAAAACTTGTCTTCTCGAGTCTCGAACTCTTGAGGTCTTGAAGATGCAGGACTTGAAGATGTCTTCATGAAGTTGTCGTCTTGACGTAGAGTCCTCCTTCACACCACTCACGAACACTCATACCAAACCCCGTCTACTTTAGCATAGCATAAAAGTAACTAACGTTCCCGGGGCTTTAGTAACCAGTGGTGGGTTCCTACCTCATGCATTCTACTCTACTACAAGAATTTCAATAACACTACGGGAGGGATTTGTTGAATGATGTCACTACATGCAATAAAAACATAGGTATTATATAGATGGTCAAAGTGAACTTGCCTGTACTGTTGATGAAGAAAAAGATTGCTCTCAGAAATAACTTGATAGACTATTCGTCACTCTCCGATGAAAATCTATATAACAAACATTGCATACATATAAGCAATCATACTAGCAATCAATTCTAACAATCACAAGATAACACAAGAAACAAAACAACAAGGTTGATGAAGGAAATACTTAAGAAAAAGTTCAAATCAACAAAACTACATCAACACAACTAAGGTGATGATGAAGGAAATACTTAAGACAAAAGTTAAAATCAAGAAAGTTTTCATAAAAGCAACTAAAGTAGATTTGCCCTACAAACAACTATTTTCAATAGTACCAAAACATTAACAAAGTAAAATACAGCTAAAGTATTTTAGTAAATATTTTACTAGCAAAAGGAATTACTTTTGAAGAACAAGTAAAACTATGAAAACATTATCCTAAACAACATAAGTGTTTGCCTAATGAACTTAACTACAAGAACAACCATAAACTAAGAGAAAACAATTATGAAACAACTAAGTTAACAAAAAGTAATTAATAAAATCTTTATTACAAAATAGAATTAGATCATCTAAAACTTTTGGGAAAGTAATCTCTACTAAAACTAAGTTGTTTTATAAAACATTACCTAATGATAGAGAATATAGTTTCCTATAATAGAGTAAAACAAACCATTCTTATTAACAAACATTTCTTAACAGAAAATATTACTAAAAACTTTTTCTTAGAAAACAGAATTTAATTATATAAAACTTTGTTGGAATAAACAATTACTAACTAGTTTGTTTTATAACAAATTAAACCTATTTGAAAAGGAGTTGAGATTCCTATAACCATAAAGAAATAAACTAAGAAATTTTATATTTTTATTAACAGTAAGTGAAATACCTAAAGTTTAACTAACATAACCTACTAAATCAAATTAAAACTACTCTGATTTAAACTAACTAAAACTAAATAAATAAAACTATACTATAGTACTAGACAGATTCTGTTTATAGCTAGAACACTAATCAAATTTATTCTAAAAATTCTCAAACTAAGCCACTAGATAGTCCTAAATAATACCAAGCAGTAGCAAAAAGATTCATATAAAAACCTCTTTTTAAACCCTAGTTATTCAGATTTGAGTGATTTGAGCAAATTTGATTCAATTCAAATTTTACAGTTCAAATTTAAAATTTAAAAGTACAGGGTGAAACAACATGAAAAATTTGAGCTAATGCAAAAAGAATTAGCTCAAAACACTAAACAGAATAAAAGATATAAGCAAAACAATTTTTGAAATCATTCTGTTAACTAAACAAAATCAGAAAAAAGAAAAATAACATCCATCGTTCAGGGGGGCTACGTGGCGTCCTGTGAGTAGCTAGGCTAGGGTGCGCGCGGGTGATTACGGGCGGTCGGCCGAACCGAAGAGAAAAACGGTTCGGGGCTAAGTTATTCTATTTGTGGCAGTTAGATCCTGATCGGGTGGATGGGGAGGCTCACCGTGCAAATGGTCGCCGGCGAGGGATGTCTCCGATGGTCCGAGGCGGCGAGCTCATCGGCAAGGCACTCCGGTGGTCGTTGGAGGCGACGGAGGGGTGCAGATGACAGCGGCGGGTCTCCGACGTCGAGTGGTGGCATCGGTGGGGCGAGGGGAGATCCGAGGCGACCGACACGGCGTGGGGAAGCTCCGATGGTCGAGCGGAGCTCCGACGAGGCTCGGCTGCGGCGTTCTGGCGAGGGAGAGTGAGAGGTTCGGGGGGGGGGGAACGGGGTGCATCCGAGTGGCCGCTATTTATAGGGCCAGAGAGGGTGTCGGGGAAGGAAAGGGGCGCGGATCCGGCGAGGAGGGGATTCCGGCAACGGTGGATCCCGCTGGTCAGAGAGAGAGAGAGAGAGAAATCCGGACGCGTCGGTCGGCCGGGATTTAGGGGTTTTGGCTAATAAAAGTGGTGGGCCGGCCCGATCCGGTATTAAAACTTTCCTTTTTAATAAACAGAGACAATCAAATGCTTTTATTGCAAATAATCTAGCTCCAAAAATAGGACTATTATATATCAAAATTATCAAAATAAAATATGCCATTTAATGAACACTTTTATTATGGTATTTGAATACTTTGAAAAAATATTATTCTCAGAATTGGCCTATTTGTTTTTAAATCCTATTTGCAAATATTTTCAAATAACCCCATGGGTTTTATGATTCAAAAACTTCACAAAATACCCCCTGGTTTTGGAGTGTCATATTTACTCCTCTCAAATTTTTGACAAGGGTTTGAATACTTTGAAAACTTGAATAGGAACCAAATATGAAATGGATTCCAAAATAATTCAGAGGCACTTTCAAATTCTTTTCAACTCCCAACTCATATTTCATATATTTGAAGAAGTCATATTATCCTCTCTCATGAAAATCATTGAGTTGCCTAAAGTTCCTGAATTTGGAATATTTTCAAAATGGAACTCAAATCAATTTCAACTCCTATTTCATTTTCTTAGAATGGAAGAAGTCATGTCATCTTCATTCTAGGGTTTTGTGAGGAAATGGATTTGAATTCCTGGTGATCATAATGCAGAGTGAATGTTTTGGGAAAGTCATTTCATTCGCTCTCATTAAACTTTCAAAATTCAAAAAGTTTCAAATTTCACTCACTTTCAATCACTCCAACAAACAAACGATCATTCTGATAGTTATTATAACATTCCAAAGTTTGGTATGTTACACATGCCCTAATGACTGCATCCTCTACTGCGGTGAGTACGAGGAACGGAACGCATGCCCGATATGCGGTGCATTGCGCTATAAGATCAGACGCAATGACCCTGGTGATGTTAAGGGCGAGCGTCCCAAGAAGAGGGTTGCTGCCAAGGTGATGTGGTATGCTCCTATAATACCACGTTTGAAACGTCTATTCAGAAACAAAGAGCATGCCAAGAATATGCGATGGCACAGTGAGGACCATAAGAAAGACGGGAAGTTGAGAGCACCCGTTGACGAGTCGCAGTGGAGAAAAATCGAGAGAAAGTACTGGAAGGAGTTTGCAGGTTGACGCAAGGAACATATGGTTTGGTTTAAGCGTGGAAGGCATTAATCCTTTTGGGGTGTAGAGCAGCAATCACAGCACCTGAGCCGTGACTCTATGTATCTATAACCTTCATCCTTGGATGTGCATGAAGCGGAAGTTCATTATGATGCCAGTTCTCATCCAAGGCCCTAAGCAACCCGGCAACGACATTGTTGTGTACCTAAGGCTGTTAGTCAAAGAACTTTCACAGTTGTGGAATGGAAATGGTGTACGCGTGTGGGATGAGTACAAATAGGAGGATTTTGACATGCATGCATTGCTGTTTGTAACCATCAATGATTGGCCTGCTCTCAGTAACCTTTTAGGACAGACAAACAAGGGATACCACGCATGCACACACTGTTTAGATGACACTAAAAGTATATACCTGGACAATTGCATGAAGAATGTGTACCTGGGGCATCGTCGATTTCTTCCGACCAACCATCAATGTCAAAAGAAAGGCAAGCATTTCAAAGGCGAGGCAGATCATCGAAAGAAGCCCGCCATCCGTACCGGTGATCACATACTTGCTATGGTCAATGATTTACAAGTAATCTTTGGAAAGGGTCCCAACGGACTACTGTTCCGAATGACGCTGAGGGACGCACACCCATGTGGAAGAAGAAATCTATATTTTGGGACCTACCCTACTTGAAAGAACTAGAGGTCCACTCTGCAATCGACATGATGCACGTGACGAAGAATCTTTGCGTGAACCTGCTAGGCTTCTTGGGCGTGTTTGGGAAGACAAAAGATACACCGGAGGCACAGGAGGACCAGCAACGTGTTCACGAAAAAGACGGCATGCCTCCAAAGCAGTATGAAGGTCCTGCCAGCTACGCTCCTACCAAAGAAGAGAAGGAAATCTTCTTTGAATGCCTTCTCAGTATGAAGATCCCGTCTGGCTTCTCATCGAATATAAAGGGAATAATAAATATGGCGGAGAAAAAGTTCCAGAACCTAAAGTCTCATGACTGCCACATGATTATGACGCAACTGCTTCCGATTGCATTGAGGGGGCTTCTACCAGATAACGTTTGATTAGCCATTGTGAAGCTATGTGCATTCCTCATTGCAATCTCTCAGAAGGTGATCGATCCAGAAATCCTACCAAGGTTAAGGAGTGATTAGGCGCAATGTCTTGTTAGTTTCGAGTTGGTGTTCCCACCATCCTTCTTCAATATCACGACGCACGTCCTAGTTCATCTAGTCGACGAGATTGTCATTCTGGGCCCTATATTTCTACACAATATGTTCCCCTTTGAGAGGTTCATGGGAGTCCTAAAGAAATATGTCTGTAACCACGGTAGGACAGAAGGAAGCATCTCCATGGGCCATCAAACAAAGGATGTCATTGAGTTTTGTGTTGACTTCATTCCCGACCTTAAGAATATTGGTCTCCCTCAATCGCGGTATGAGGGGAGACTGTTTTGAAAAGGCACGCCAGGAGCAAAGTGAATAATATGTGGGGACGGGCATTCTTTGTCTCAAGCACACTACACAGTTCTACAGAATTCGACCTCGGTGACCCTGTATGTCGATGAACACAAGAACATTTTGCGCTCCAAACACCCAGAGCAGTGTGACGACTGGATTACATGTGAACACATCAAGTCTTTCGGCAGTTGGTTGCAAAGACGTCTCAGGTCTGATAACACTGTTTCTGATGAGATGTACTCGTTGGCCAGGAGACCATCTTTGACTGTATTGACTTACAATGGGTACGAGATAAATGAGAATACATTTTACACGATCGCCCAATATCAAAGGAGCACCAACCAAAACAGCGGTGTTCGCTTTGATGCAGCAACGACCAATGGGAAGGTCGACACAAATTATGGTTACATAAAGGAGATATGGGAACTTGACTATGGACATGATTTGAAGGTCCCTTTGTTTCGAGGCAAATGGGTCAATCTTACAAGAGGTGGGGTACAGGTAGACCCGCATTACGGAATGACAACAGTGGATCTCAACAATCTTGGGTATACAGACGAACCATTCGTCCTAGCCAATGATGTGGCGCATGTTTTCTATGTTAAGGACATGTCTACGAAACCGAGAAAAAGAAAAGATAAGGAAGTGAATACATCATACGATGAGCCAAAGCATCACATAGTTCTTTCAGGGAAAAGAGACATCGTGGGATTGGAGGGCAAGACATACATGTCTGAAGATTATGAAAAGTTTGAGGAAATTCCTCCCTTCAAAGTCAAGGCTGACCCAAGCACCTTGTTAAACAAAGAAGATTATCCATGGTTACGGCGCAATAAGCAAAGGACACAAGCAAAGAAAAAGTGAAGACTTTCTCTCCACAACTATTATGATGATGCCTTTGATCTAGAATATCACTGCAGTTACATGTGAAGAAATGAAATGCCTTTTGTAACGGATGAGTTTCGTCTGAAACCCTGATACTTCGAAAGAGATTGTCCATTTTGTTCACGAAGTGCATCCATCTTTTGCCGTAACCCTCTCGACTTCTCAGCACATGCTATGTGGGTGAAATAATGATACCATGCCAACTTTCAACCTTTTCGGAGTTCATTTGCAGTGCTTTTCAATTTCAGGGTCATTTAGCTCAAATAAATCAGTAGATGCATGAAAATACCAAATGAAGTAAAAAGGGTTGAAAATTGATGATGTGGCTTTGAGTGGTTCATTTTGAACACACAAAAATTATGTAGTTCAAATTTGTTTTAAAAAATGAAATCCCTTTGTAATAGATGAGTTTTCTTCCGAAACCATGATACTTTGAAAGAGATTGTCCATTTTGCACACGAAGTGCATCCAGTTTTTGCCATAACCCTCTCAACTTTTTAGCACATGATATGTGGGTGAAATGATGATACCTTTCCAACTTTTAACCTTTATAGAGTTCATTTGAAGTGCTTTTTAATTTCTTTCAAAACATCGTGGGAGTGGAGTTCAAAAAAGAATCAACTAAAAAGCTTTTATAAACCTCTAGTATTTTTGAAAGTATAATTATGTAAAAATTATGCAACTAAAATATCAAAGTATTTTTTTTCAAAACCATAATAGCAAAAAGAATATAATGATAAAACACACTGGAGATAAATAAAGCAAAAAATAAAACAAAAATAAATAAAGCAAAAAACAAAACAAAAATAATGAAAATGACGCAACCAAAATTATCAAAGTATTTTTTGTTCAAAAAAATGAACTAAAATAACAGAAGAAAAATATTTGAAAAATAATAAAAAAAAGAAAGCAAAAAACAAAACAAAAATACTCGAAAAATAAAAAATAAAGCCAAACTAAAATTATCACAATTTTTTTGTTAAAAACTTTATAGCAAAAATAATATACATAAAGTATTTTTTGTTAAGAACTTTTAATATGCAAAAAAATAACATAAAAATGACAAAAGTTAAAAAAGATTCGCTTATAGAGGAAATTGAACCTAAATTCAAAGTGCTAGTTAAGTGCTAGTTAGGCCCCTAACTAGTATTTTAAATTTAGGTCCAATTTCCAATATAAGGACATCTATTTTCAATTTGAGAGGAACTTAACATAGCTGCCACGGCGCGGCTTATAAACAAGTTCGTGGTCCCTTCGCTTGGCGAGGTGGGACTAAATTGTGTTAAGAACTTTTAATATGCAAAAAATATCATAAAAAAATGTCCACCTACTAAGCCACCATGGCCTACATATGACTAGTAACCCAATATACATGGGCCAGGACGCAGGCCCACAGGACAAGTAGGCCCAACAGGCAGAGACAATTAGGCATGCACTGCCTACGGTAGAGAGGAGCTCGAGATAGTAGGTGCGGACGAGCTTATAAACCACTACGAGCGCTCCTCGCTTGGCGAGGTGGGACTAAACTCCCATCGTGCCAGGAACAGGGATTTGGTCCTGGTTGGTGGCATCAACCGGGACCAATACCCACCCTTAGTCCCGGTTGGTGCCACCAACCGGGACCAAAGGTCTCTTCCTGCCCTTTGGGCTGACGAAATGGGACCTTTGGTCACGGTTGGTGGCACCAACTGGGACCAATACCCACCATTAGTCCTGGTTGGTGCCACCAACCGGGACCAAAAGGGGGCATAGGTCCCGGTTGGTGCCACCAACCGGGACGAAAGGGGTTGATGCCCGGCATGGGTCGGGGATGAAAGGGCTTTGGTCCCGGTTTGTGGCACCAACCGACACCAATGCTCCCTGTATAAAAGCCCACACGTAGCAGTTTTCGACCCATATCGCTCCCCAGATGGCAAGATCCCACCCACGCCGTCAGGCTGCCCGAATCTCGCGCGCTCTCCGTCGCCGTCGCCGGCGCCGGCCGCCGTCCCCGACCTCCCCGACCTCGCTCCGGCCGCCCCGCCCCGTGCCACCCCGCTCCGGCCGCCCCGCCTCGGCCGCCCCGCGCCGCTCCGGCCACTTCTCTCCCCCGCTCCAGCCAGATCCCCCTAACCTATATGTGAGGATGATTTTTTGTTTTTGTTCATTTATATGTGTGTATCATGTTTTTTGTTCTTATATATGTGTGTATGATGTTTTTTGTTCATATATATGTGTGTATGATTTTTTTTGTTCATATATATGTGTGTATGAAGTTATATGATGATATATGTGTGTATGATGATATATGATGATATATATGTGTGTATGAAAATAGTTAGCGTTTATTTAAAAACAGAAAAAGTTGTTACCGCCGCCGCGTGATGATATGCATTTTCTTTGTCTGCCAGGGTTTGGAAAGATTTCACCAAAATTGCTCTAGGACTGCCTACCGAGCTGCAATTTAGACACCCGAGAGTAAGTAATATATACTACATAGTTCCGCCCATCTCCCATTTATTCCTAGCTAGTTTCATCAATATATACCATTTAGCATGCTTACTTATCAGTTTGATTGACCTCTATTCTCATATAGTGCTTGTTTTAGGAACAAGGGACTAGTTTTTGTGGATACTACGTTTGCGAGGTCATCTACAACGAGACGAATCCTAATAAGCGGGACTACACTGAAAAAGAATATGAAGTGCGTAAGCAAAAATATTCACGATTTTATTTTATTACCATCATTTGAGTTGAGTTTCATTCATACACATGTATTGACCCTCTTCTTCAATTTAGATCTAGCGCATGCAGGATGAACTCCTACCGCAAGATCGCATACGAGCAATTCAAGAGGAATTGGCGGGATTCTTTATTGACCACGTAATCAGTAAAGCCGAAGAATACCATGTGGAACTAGACATTAGATGTTAGGGATTGTAACATATGATAGATATACGAAAACTTGTTGTTTGACCAATCTCTCGGAGAAGGAGGAGGTCGATCACTTCTCTCTGTATATATGACGATCTTGTGTACTTAATGCTTTCCTTCATTTGCTTACTAACCAGCGTGTCGTGAATTCTCTCTATACGTATTGTACGTAGCGTCGCGACCAAGCACGGAGATAAGAGAGGTCACTTCTCTCTATTAGCTAGCTAACAAATTATATGAAACCACTAAATTAACCCTCGGAAACCCTCAACCCTCCCCCCCCTTTAAAAAAACAGCTCCTGAGCTGCTGACGCATGGACGCTCTTTGGTCCCGGTTGGTGCTACCAACCGGGACCAAAGGCCCTCCATCCTGGGCTCGGGGGAGCGGCCACATGTAGCCCCATCTGTCTCGGTTCGTAAGCGAACCGGGACTAATGGTCATTGGCTTTAGTCCCGACCCTTTAGTCCCGGGTCCAGAACCGGGACAGATGGGCCTCTGGAACCGGAACAAATGGGCCTTTTTTCACTAGTGCGGGTCTTGATGACGACGCCCAGAAGGATCCATGCCTGCTTGGATGGCAAAGTACATCCGCATCGCGCAGTCCAAACCGATGGGCTCGATTTGCGGTCGGAGTTGAAGATGTCCTAAATCAGTATGTGTATACTAGTTGGCTCGAATTACTCAAGGTCCAGCACCCCATGAACTATGGTAGCCCTGGACTCAGCTCCCCTGACGTACTGCAGGGTGCAGTTGAGTCACTGCCAGGTGGGCCAACCTGCTTCCGGGCCCACATGTCAGTGACCCAACTGCAACCTGCAGTACTTCAGAGGAGCCTCGTTCGGTAGCCCTCTACTTGGTTGATTTTTTTGCGCTGGTATTTGGTCGATTTCTGAGCCCGCCCTAGAAGCGATGTGGAGTGGTGAATTTGATAGGGTTACACCATTGAGTCGCCTTGTTTAGGCAGCATGAGGATATCATCTCATCCACACACTCCTACAATGTTTCCAAAGGGGTGTCAGTCAAATAATTTTCTTATTCCTGCAGAATGTTTAAAGTACACAAGAGCTGTAGATTCTCTATTACCGACCGAGCATCACATCTTTCATAGATTTATTATATACTATATAGCATAAGTTGTAGGCTTGTAGCAATACATCAAACAGTGTATATCGGAGTTGCATTACATGCTGGAGCCTGTTAAGCTAGCCGGCGACGGGAGTCTTGACGACGACGCCAGCCGAGTTGGAGAAGAGGATGACCCGCCTTGGGTCGGGACGCCCTGGCGGTGGCCTGACGGGTTCCCTCTCCACAATCAACGCCACCGCGACGTCCGACCTGTCTCGTTTGATCAGCAGCGCCGCCGTGGCCACCGGCAACCCCAATGCCTCCGGCCACGACAACCTCGAGCCTCTGCCGACACCTGCGAGCTCTTCCCCTCCCATTGTTTCTCAAACGACGTACTCGATACACTTGTGATCTGCGTTTGTAGGATATATATATTCTGAAGCCACGACAGTTGATCAGCCGGTATTTGTAGGAGCATCTGCCACGACTGAGCATCGGGTATACCGCCCACACCTGGTGGAGCTTCTCTCAACTGTCTTTTTTGCGGGCACATCGTGCACAACATCGACGAGTATGGGGATCTATGCGGCCCTAGGTATAATAACTGTATGGGCTAGCTAGTAGTATTATCTTTGGACGGATAAGTCGATGAAACATTATGAGTGTTTATCTCATATAATAATAATAAGCATAATGAAGCTAAATTATGGGAAACCTTGATAGCCTTTCTTTAGACAATAATGAACAAAACGTCGATAGCCCTTTAATATACCTTTTTCGGTCATTCTTTGGTTAAGAACAAGTGTATTATCAGTTTTTATCAGTTATACTTTTGATATGTGGGCTATGCCTGAGTGTATTGTATAATTTATTTAATGCATCCATTATCTTAACCGAAATGTGTGGTGAGTGACAAGCTTCCTTCATCGAAGAGCTTTTGCAGTGACATATGTCATTTTTTTAAAGAAAATATTTTAATATCAATTACACTCTGCCTTTGCCCCAAAAAGATCAAGACTTATTTGAGACATTAGAAGATGCACACAACTAAATTATTACAACAGCAAATAAAAGAACCAACAGAGCAGCTCCAACAAACAACAACAACAACAACAATCAATGTTGACAATCCCATGTAACAAGATAGATACTCTAGCAATGATGCATCAAGTAAAGGAACTACATGCATGTGTCGTTGTCTCTGGAGCCAACCATTGAAGCCAAATAATGGGTTTCACCCCTGAAGAGTAGTATGAGTAAACTCCATTCAATGCTTTTGACAAGGAAACACCGTGTGAACGGAACAATTGCCAGGTACAAATAATGAAGGCCGGACATAGAATTCTCACCCTCGAAACTCAAGCCCCAACATAAAAATAATCACCTACCGACATCACCCCGTCCCGACACTACCTGCCGATCCATCACCACACAGCCAAGCAGACGATATTAGTGGACCTAGCCATAGAATTAGAACTATACCCACGTATCACATGCTGTTAAGCAGTCCTTGGGGGCGCCCGACATCTCCATCGACCTGATGCCATCGGGAGTCAAGACCGCCCAGACAAAAATTTAGGCCAGTCACATGGGGCACCTAAGTCAAGGATGGAACCCATGCATCAAGGAGAAGCTGAGTCGCCCAATCTACTGTCTGACACATGAGGGCCATACCTAGTAATCCAAACATTCGTGTTGAGTGTGAAACATCCAATCACTAGATCGCGCTGCCATGAAGCTCCGATACAAAGGCTAAACCTCACATACCTTACAGCTTGAAGAGATGGCTAGCAACTTGTAGTCGTGTTGTTGGGAGAAAAATGACGGATGCACGTGCAACCATGCCAGTCCGTAAATTGTCTCCCTACATGGAGTAGGAATATGTACCACCACTACCGGGAATCGGAATAGAGAAAATTCAGCATCGTTGTGAATCAGGGACAGAAAGCATATGTTGCAAATAACCGCCATCATCATTGTCGCCACGGTCGGTCGCCTCGCTGCCCTCACAACCACTGTTGCAAGGCCACCAACGAGATATGCCAAGACAACCGCCCGAACTCCCGACCTCCACTGACATGAGTTTTCTATTAAGGATTTATTAATTGGTATTGAAAATATACCGTTATTTTGTATCTTTTATTTTTGATGAAGGTGTTACCTTGGTGGAGTGGTGGACACAACAAAGTGATCTTAGATTTGTAGTGTGATTCGTGCGTCATGAAAGGTGTCCTTGACTGTCTGATTTGCCTCATGATTCATGTTGACTCAGAGTTGCAACCAGCCACTCCCCAAAACTTAACCTTTTTTAGGGAAAGCCATCACGATATGTTTTATTGATTGCAAAACAATGTTACATCGACCCAATTACAATTTATTCTAGAAGTAAAGCAATCTCTAGCAATAACATGTGCAACACCATTAGCTTCCCTGTTGCAATGTTTGAATTGCACCCTCCTTTGATCACGACCATTAGCGGCAGCCGAGTCCCACCATTGCTCCAGGTAGTCAGCTTCACTGATCGAAGGAGTTGTCTCCTTGATCTTCTCATAACTATCACCACTTAGAATACTTCTCTTCACCGTGGCTCTCCAAGTAGCCAGGGCCGTGCTCATCTTCGTGAGGGCGGCCCTGTTCACTTTATTCCTTAACAGGCGTGTGTTTGCGAAGTCACCAGGGAACTTGTATCGTTCGTGCAGCTTAGTGAAGAGGAGGTTGCGCAAATTACCTCTTCACGATGCCTTAGGTTCTCGGTGTTGATCGAGATGGTTCTCCGGAGAATGCACCTGAGTTGTCCCGCTTACCCACGGTCTAATTCTTTGGGCGCCGTTGGATGCCCACTGGAGGACACTTCAGTAAATTCCTTCTTGGCGGTGCCGAGCACGTTCAGGCGCCGGTCCTTCCATTGCCTCTTCGGTTGGCTGCCATCTATGCGTTCGCTGCCATCATCAGTGGTGGCATCCCCGGCGGCACCATCAGTGGTGTCATCCCCGACGCCACTAGGTGTTGTGTAGTCGGGATCGGTGTCTTCCGCGGCGTCCTCATAGCGGTGAGGTTCTCCCTCCATCTCCTGGGACAGCTCCCAGAATGGCTTGCCCGAACCGCCGGCCTCATCGTTGTCGGCCATGTTCGCTCTAAATAGGAAAAAAGGCTACTAGAGTTATTGGATGAGATCAGGGTAGTATCTATTCTTCTCAGATTTAGAGGAAAACTGAGAATAAAACATGCAAATTGATGCACACCCATAGGTAAGATCTCCTTTGCTAATTTTGATTTAGAGGAAACCTTGATTCATTTTTGTTTCGGTTCGGAATCGGGCACCTTCTAGGTCAAGAAAATTGGGCAGGACCTTTGCTAATTTTCTTGACCTAGGAGTGCCCCATTCTCAACCGAAATGGAAATTAATCAACATTTCTGGAGAAAGGGGTCACTATTTGTCCTCGCGTCAACATTCCAAGACACACGGATGCTTAGCAATTTAAAATATTGACAGGCCTATGCATCCAGCACTCCAGACACTCGTGTCACCTGATGATAACCTTCTCACCAATCAAGGTTATAAATATATTTGATCTAGCTCACGCAAGCCGTCCATCCATCCATTGGCAAAGGATAACAAAAAGGAACATTGGCAAAGCAATAAACAAGGAACATATGTTTGTACTGAAGCGCACGACACAATGGCATGGCAAAGAAGAGCCAGAAATAAACAAGGAGGCATCAGCGAGCCAGAAATAAACAAGGAGGCATCAGCGAGATATTTAGATGAGCTTACAACTGTACTCGGTTTTGAAACAAAAAAACTGTAATAAATGTATAAAACACAGCTACTGTCAAATTTACTGAATATTACCAAAACAGCATATACTCATGCATTATATTGGAGTATTAATGTCACAAAAATGAAGAAGGGAGGAGTCATCTCATCCCTTCATAAGATGAAAATGAAATCATATTTTTTCTGGCAGAAACTATCCCACTGGAATTATTACTTCTAGAGGTTATTGTTGACTAGTACATCTGTTGCCCCTGAAAAAGTTGAAGGACACACACACACACACACACACGCACACACACACACGCACACACAAAGGAGAGAGGCGAATTCCGGATCCAAGTCGGCGTGTACCTCTTGCGGTATAGGTCAGCTTCTCATATAATCAAAACGACTATGCATGGCAAATAGATGATGCCTCAAGACTCAGGAGTTGCGTTCCCATGTTCCCAGTGCTATTTGTTTACATCAGGGTAGAGGGTCAGGTCTGGTAGGAGTGAGACCTGACCTAAGCGCGGTGAAGGACCCGGTGAAGGTCGTACACTGGCAGCAAGTGGCTCTCGACGGAAGTGCTGGTTATGCGCGTAGCAGGACCCAATTTGACGTAGAGTAATCGCTACTTGCGGACATCATGCATATAGCATGTTTTCAGTGCAAAAGTCAATCAGATCCATACCCAGAATCATGCTGAACAATGTGTACTGAAGCAGAGCAGTGAAAACAGAGTCCGGCATGGCATTTCCAGCTATGCCAGCAGGTGTTTAAGTCATGCTTTTCACCAGTATCTAAATCAACCGAGGCTTAAATTAATTGGCAGATGATAATGACAGAACGTACCACTGTCCACTGCACTGTAGCTACAAGCTCCCAAAAAAGTGTAGAAGAACACGCATCGACCAGGCTTGTAATGCCATATTTCTTTTTGAGCAAAACTTCTAATGTCAATCTATATCTATACCTACTAATAAAGCAAGGTGATATTCTTGATTTCGTCCCGTTTAGATGAATTTTTTTTGGTTCGTATAACTTCGTTATTTTTTCGTATTTAAGGTGGTACTAAAATTTCATCCGTGCGAGCAGCGGAATATATATGTTTAGTTGCGCTCGTCTGCGCTGGACTGGGCCTGCCATACCAGGCCCCGCCCGCCTCACCACGCGTCCCCGGCCCATCCCCACGTCACCGCGCCATCGGTGCATCAGTCCTTCCCCTCATCTGCAGTCTTTATTATATTAATTAACTATTAGTCCCACCTTGAAGCTTTGGATCGAATCCTACGAATTTATAAAGATTCAAAAGTAGACAATCAACAAGACGAATAACTAAGCGAGATGAGGTCAGAGAAGGGCTTAAGCCGAGATGGCTGAATCAAGAGAATAAGAGAGAGAGAGAGAGAGAGAGAGAGAGAGAGAGAGAGAGAGAGAGAGAGAGAGAGAGAGAGATCCGATAAAACGGGCATCCCGATGAGCCAGTCAAGGTTGTGGCGCTAGGCAGGCAGAGGTCCAGGCTACCCTCGGGGAAGAGGAACGGAGTCCCGTGGGTGCGGCTGGAACAAATGAGGGGACGTCGGGACGGCCCTTGGTACACGGGCGCTCGTTGCCACCTGCCGTGGAGCACGACCAGAGTAGGCAAGGAAGGAGCTGGTTGAAGGAGCTGTGGTAGGGCAGCTCGTGGGCACTGGATGGAGAAGTGGAGGAGTGGCTGCTGGGTGCGGCGCAAGGGCAGGCTGGTCCTGTGGCGGAGTTGCGGGAGGAGGTCTGGTGGCGCGCAAAGATGGCTGGCTGGGACGGCAGCTTGGATGGAAATAACTGCAGAGCGCCGAGTGGATCTGTGGAGATAAGGACTGAGTGGTGTGAAAGGAATTATCGGTGGGGGCATGTTGCTGCGGGAGGGAAATGGTGGACGGAGGCTTCGGTGGACCCTTTTTTTTAGTGCTGCATGTGACGTGTGGAAGGAGCACTTTCGTGTTGTGCAGTGACTTACATGACTAATTGCTTTGATGAGTTGTGCGCTAGACTGAAGTAACATTAGCACGTCACTACTGTTTCATCTGCCAAATTGTTCTTTTAATTCGTGCACCTAACGAATCCTTAGTCCGGATAACTGATCGAACCTAATTAGCAATTTAATTCTAAGGTGTAGAAACGCATGGATAAATCAAGAACACCCGTAAGTCTGACTAACAAAAACTATTAGGTCATATTTACAAAGTTTAAAACATTTGATAAATATTCAAAAATCATATTTCCAAGTTTTAATAAAATTCAAAACAAAACTGTGAAAACTTATACATATTCATGAAGGATCTGGAAAATTTGGTCAAAAACATTATGAGTTGCAAGCTGGACAAAAAATTCCCGGCCCAATAATGTAAAAATTTGACCAATTTTCATTTATGTCTTTTGTTTTTTCCTACATCGAGTATGGAATTATATTGTTATGAAAAATTTCTTGAACGTGTTATTTATGTATGTACGATTTATTTTCATTTGTTTTGCATTGTGAAAATATGTGTTTCTTTCAAGAGATCGCCGATGTACTCGTCCACCAAAGAACAAAATTTGGTAAATGCAAAAATACAACACGGACGGCACCGTAATACATTAATCTAACAAACCTTTGTGAGATTAATTCCTTATTAGAGTCGGGCAGTACATGTTTAATCCCTTCCCAAAAACTCTGTTATTAAAAATATTGAATTAATTTGTCGGCAACCCGAACTGGCACTAAAAAAACGTATGTTAGTCAAAGAGGCATGTGCAAACTAATCTGATGGTTAGGATGATAGTGGTATCCCCTACCTATCAGAGTTCAAGTCACAGACTTAATATTGATGCTTGCATTTTCGTGGATTTATTTCAGGACTTTCGGTGATGTGCGTTCACTGGGAGGAGACGTTCCCTTCGATTACGAAGGCGTCTGTGGAATATGATGTGTCGGCTCGGTCTCTCTCGGATGTGTTTAGAGGGATAGGGTGTGTGTGCGTATGTTCATAGGAATGAGTATCTACTCGTGTATGTGAGCGACTTTGATTGTAATATGTGTGACTGAAATATTGAAAAAAAACTGTCAAAAATTATTGGAAGGAAATACTATTTTTTAAGGGAAAGATATTTGGGGTTCACCTATGGACTACCCGATATCAATATATTCCTTGATTTTGGATGTTCTTGGTGAGATAGAGCGAAGAAAGGAAGGACGCGTTTAGAGTACGACAACGGTGCATCCTGCTCAAATTGGGTCTGAAGGAGGGGTTACGTCCTATTTCGCCTTGCACGCTGGCTAGGGAGAGAGAGACAGAAGCATGTGGCCATGGCTACGCCGACCATGTCCTCTGTCCTTCCGTGCACCACCTCCATGCATGTGGCTACTCCCCGTCGTCATACCATCTCTTCCCATAGCTTTGCGTGTCCTCATGTTGATCCAGTTCGAGCCGTGATGATGGTGTGGAAGTAGCCGCGCTGGCGCAGTCGGTGTTCTCCTAATGCTGACGGTAACGTATCAACAAAAGAACACCAAGCATTGTAAACTCTTTACAATCTAATGGGTCTTCTTATCTTTAAAGTGGTTAAGTGTAAAATATGAACTAATGATAAGACGAGGAAGAATCTAACAAATTGAGAGATAGAACTCAATATTTCATCATGACAGATAAACTCTCAAATATCATGAAAACCCTAAAATATATTTCATACCCGTTGCAATGCACAGGCTTTTTTCCTAAAATGTTAACTTTTATTATAAGGAAATTCACATGTTTCACCATATTATCAACGTTTATTGGAAATGAATATAAAAATGATGCACAATGGCATATGATGCAGGTTATATTCGTTTTAATCGTTCAGTGCAACGTACGGGCATTTGTACTAGTTACTCGTAATGAACTAACTTTTGAGAAGGTGGGTTATATATAGGCTTTTGCATGTGAGAAGGTGGGTTATATAGGTGTCGTTACCAGTTACCCAAAAAGAGCAGAAGAAAGGAATTGACCAGACTTGTTATGTCAGTTGGTAATTAACTACAGTAACTTTGAGAATGTGGGTTGTAGTCTTCTGAGTTTTGCACCATTCTGTTAGGTAGGTCCTGTTGCCAATCCCAAATAGCCAGCCGGGTCAGCCTCCGGTCCGGAGCACATTCATGTGAGTTGTCTCCGACGCGACGCGACACGTAACATGGAGCAACATGGTTCAGCACGACCTGGTCACGCGACTAGGCCCAAGTCACATGAATATACCAACATATGCTTACACTAATAGTATATTGGTGGCCGTAAAAGGTCAACAACTTGAATATACCAAAGGGATCGCATACGTGGTGAACATTGATTTTTCTTGCAATAGTTTGACAGGGCAGATTCTTCAAGAAATTGGTATGCTCGTTGCATTAAAGAGTTTAAACCTGTCTTGGAATAACCTGAGTGGAATAATACCCCCAAAGTATTGGTGAGTTACGGATATTGGAATCTTTTGACCTCTCACATAATAATCTCTCTGGTGAAATTCCTACAAGTTTATCATCTCTAACATCCCTAAGCCACTTGAACCTATCATATAATGGTCTGACCGGAACTATACCATCCGGGAACCAATTAAGAACACTAGAGGACCAAGCGTCCATCTACATTGGGAACCCAGGCCTATTTGGTCCACCTCTCCTAAGGAACTGCTCACGAATTGCCAGAATTCCATTTGCTCCTCAAGAGTATGATGAAGGAATAAGTGCAGTGGTTTCGTTGTACCTCAGCATGTACATTGGATTTGTACTAGGTCTATGGGTTGTCTTTTGTACCTTATTGTTCAAGAGGAGATGGAGAGGATGCAGAGAGGGAAAGAGAGGAGACAGAGAGCTCACCGGCGACGGAGCGGTCCGGGGGACGGGCGGTGTTGGGGCGGCGACGGAGCGAGGTCGGGCGGCGAGGTGGCCGCCGTACTGCGGCGACACGGGGTGAGGTCGGGCGGTGTGCGGCAGCGATGCTGCGTCGTCTGGCAGCGCAGCTGGGAGGGGGCGTCTGGGCGGGGTCGAGCGGCGACCGGCGACGGAGCGGGGTCGGATGGCGAGGGGGCCGCCCTCCTGCAGCGAGTCGGGGCGGGGCGGGGTCACCGGAGCAGGCGCCGGTGGCGGGCTGCGGCGGCTGCCAACCCTAGCTGATGCGGCGGCTCTCCTCCTAATGCATGAGCAAGCAGAGAGGGGATGATCGAGGTGTTTGCGTGCGTTTCCTGTATATAGATCGAGAGGAAGAGTTAGCAATGGCGTACTAGGCGGGGTGCGCCATAAACAAGGATAGTAATGACGCACTATTGTAGGGCCATAAACAAGGTTAGCAATGACGCACCTTTTAGGGGTGCGCCGTAAAAACCGCGATAGCAATGGCGCACCTTCTCCTGGTGCGCCATTACTAACTTTTTCTTTATTGGTATATCAATGGCGCACCTTTTAGGGGTGTGCCATAAACACCGTGATAGCAATGACGCACCTTCTCCTGGTGCGCCATTACTAACTCTTTTTTTATTTTATTTTGGATTTTTAGTTGCATGTAATAATTTAAGATTTTTAGTTGCGCCATTACTAACTTATTTCATGTCACTTCCGTGGGAGCTCCGTGGAAGTGGCCGGCGGCAGAGGCGACGGCAGAGCGGGGGTGGGAGGGCAAAACCCTAGCCGGCCGGTTGTGAAAGCTAGAAGGGGAAGGCGGGAGGCGGGAGGCGGGAGGGGAGGGAATGAAAGAAGGGTATGGCCGTAGTGGGGGGAGGGTTAGCAATGGCGCACCTTTTACGGGTGTGCCATAAAAATTGGTATGTCAATGGCGCACCTTTTAGGGGTGCGCCATAAAAATTGGTATATCAATGGCGCACATTTTAGGGGTGTGCCATAAACACCGTGATAGCAATGGTGCACCTTCTCCTGGTGCGCCATTACTAACTTTCTTTTTATTTTTTTGGATTTCTAGTTGCATGTAATAATTGGAGATTTGAGATAAAAGAAAACGAAAATGCAAATGGAGTGATAAAATCATTGTGCAAAGATTTAGAATTAGATGACATGGTTGAAATCAAGTAACATGAAATAACAGTCATCAAAGATTGAGCTTGCCACTGACACATGTACACACGCGGCCGACACGTCGTGATTCGATCTTAGCTATCTTTTCACAATCTTCTTGCCCTTCTTTCTCGCGGTTGAATAATTTAGCCCCGAAACCCCTTGAGTTCTTCTCTTGAACGGGCGTCCTTTAGGTAGGGTGGTCCTGCTTCTTCTTGTGGTGTATGGTACTTCATCGTCCTCGTCATCTTCCATCTTTGGGTCGCCGTACTTGTCGAAGTCTTGCTCATTGGCGACTCCATTCATTCCGATGATGTTAGTTTTGCCTCTCCTCACGACAACATGATTGCGCTTTGACGGGTCGGTAATGAAGAAGCATTGGTCCACTTGGCAAGCCAGTACCCATGGCTCATTTTTCGCGGTGACGTTTGCGCCCGCGGTCTTCGATTTGGCTTCGGGTATAACCATGGTGGTGAAATACCGGTCTTCTTTTAGGACGCTCTTGGCCCATTTGACACGGAACATCGGGACCTTCTCTCAAGCGTATCTCAGCTACCAGATCTCCTCGATCCTTCCGTAGTATCTGTCCTTGTCGTTACCGGTGTAGGATTCCATTGTTACCCCGGAGTTCTGATAATCGCTCTTCATGTCTTTTTCCTCGGTGTAGAATGTGTAGCCGTTGATATCGTACGCCTCATAGGTCATCAGGTTGTGCTCGGCGCCCTGTGACAAGGCGAATATGAGTTTTTCTTCCACGGAAGAATCCTCATGTAAAGGGTATGACAGAAGCTTGTCCTTGAACCAACGCGTGAAACATGAGTTGTGCTCTTTGATTATATCTCCGTCCGTCCTCTGTTGGCCTCGGTCATTGTACGTCTTCTCAACGAAGGTTTCGTGCTCTACCACCCAAGGATCGACCATGTCTATGTGTTGTAGCGCGACTAGGTTTGCTCTTTCAAAGTCGGCGAGTAGATCCTTGAAGTCGACATGCATTTCGCAGTGACCCTTGCGGTGACCCCATCCAGCGAGCCTGCCGAGGTGCCTGTTGACGGGCAGACCAACGGGGTTCTCGATGCCTAGATAATTCGTCCAGAAGGAGATGCACTCTTCGGTCAGAAAGCCCTTGGCTATGCTTCCATCTGGACGTGCCCTGTTGCGAACGTATCCTTTGATGACACCATTCATCCTTTCGAACGACATCATGCTATGCAGGAACGTCAGCCTAAGTTGGATGATATCCTCCACGATATGGACCAGCAGATGCACCATAATGTCGAAGAATGCGGGCGGGAAGTACATCTCAAGCTTGCATAGTATCACCACGATCTCTTCCTGTAGCCTTCTGAGTTGCCTCACGCCAACCGACTTCCGAGAGATGACGTCGAAAAAGTTGCATAGGCCAAATAACAGTTCACGGACGTGCGCATCCATGACCCCATGGATTGCAACTGGAAGTGTCTGCGTCATCAGCACGTGACAGTCGTGAGACTTCATCCCGCTGAACTTCTGCTTCGCTGAGTCTAGGTATCTGCTTATCTTCCCCGCGTAACCGTAAGGAAGTTTTACTCCTACGAGGCAGGTGAAAAACTGCTCGATCTCCTTAGAGTGAAGCACGCAGGAGGGTAGTCATATTCGATCTTCTTGGCCTTTTTGCCTTTGCGACGACTTTCCGTGTCCTTCACCTCATCATCATCATCATCATTAGGGCGTTTTGCGTGAAGCTCCTCCCTGATTCCCATTGATTGCAAGTCTTCCCTTGCTTTCGTCCCATCTTTGGTCCTCTATGGCATGTTGAGCAGGGTACCAAGAAGACTCTCGCACACGTTCTTCGTGATATGCATGACATCAAGCCTGTGAGGCACACGGAGGATCTTCCAGTATGGCAAGTCCCAGAAAACAGACCTCGTTTTCCATACTTTCAGCAGCGGCTCTCGCGCCTTTCACTTCTTTCCCGGCAGTGGGCACTCCTTCCAATTTTTCAACGGCTCGTCTATTTCCTTGCCGCTCCTCGTACGTGGGGGTCTTCAGGGTTCGGTTTCACCATCGAATAGATCCTTGTGTTTTCTCCATGTGTCATCGTCGCGAAGCCACCTTCGATGTCCCATGAACATGGTTTTCGAAGACCAGGGATATCTATCTAGCTGGCTATACATTGTGTCATCCATGCACCTGACGCATGCAGAAAATCCGTGGACCACCTGCCCCACGACATATCCGTAACCGAGATAGTCGTGTACCGTCATGAACAGTGTGGATCTCATAGGGAAATATTGTTTTGCTGCGGCGTCCCACATATTGGCTGGCGTTCTCCACAATGTGTCTAGCTCCTCTTTCAGCAGCCGCAGATACAGATTGATGTCGTTCCTTGGTTGTTTCGACCCTTCAATTAGCATACTCATGTGAATGTACTTCCTCTTCATGCACATCCAGGGGGGAAGGTTGTACATCCACAGAAACACAGGCCAGGTTCTATGTGTGCTTCTCTGGCTGCCAAACGGACTGACTCCATTGGTGCTCGTGCCCAGCACGATGTTCCTTGGATCGTCCCCAAATTCAGGGTGTGAGAAGTTCAACGCTTGCCACTGGCTCGCATCCTTAGGGTGACTCAGCATCTCCAGATCATTTCTGTCATCTTCTAGCCTCTTTTCCTCCCTATCCGCGTGCCAACGCAGGAGCTTTGCTAGCTTAGGGTCCGCGAAATACTGCTGCAGACGAGGAGTGAACAGAAAGTACCACACCACTTTTCGAGGAGCTTTCTTCCTCTTCTTGTATCGAGTGACGCCGCACACCAGGCATATGGTAGACTCCGCGTGCTCGTCTCGATAAATGATGCAATCGTTCATGCACACATGGTATTTCACATGCGGTAAATCCAGAGGACACACGATTTTCTTTGCCTCCTCGAAACTAGTCGGGCACTTGTTCCCCTTGGGAAGACGTTCGTGCCAGAATTTGGTCATTTTGTGTTTTACCTTCATCTCCAGAGCCATGAGCGTTACTTTCAGGCGGGTATCCTCAGGCCTGCATCCTTCATACAATGAAGTAACTACGTCTATCTCTAGTTGATCCAGCTTGGCTTTCTCTCAGGCGGCAGCTCTTGTGTTACCCGTCTGCTTGAGAAGCAGCTCTTGAATATGAGTGTCCTGCACCCAGCCCATCGATGGTCCATCGTCGTCTGCTCCGGCATCTTCATCTTCATGATCATGTCCTTCGTCTTGATCTTCCTCATCATCATGTCCGGTATCTACTACATGATGACTGTGTCCTATATCTACTTCGTGATCATGGACTGGAGATTCTTCGTCTTCTCGCCCGCCCTCGCCGCTATTGTCTCGCTGCCCTTCCTTATTTCTTGCCCGGCCCCCATGGACAACTTCATAATCATCTTCATCACCTTGCCACCGATAGCCATCCATGAAACCACGCATGAGCAGCTGGTCCCACACCTGTCTGGAATCCGGGTCCATAAGGCTCTTCAGCTTGTATCTTCGACACGAACATCTTATCTCCGACTCATTCTTTTAAGCATCTCGGCCTTCGCGGAGCTCAAAAACCTATTCACGATGCCTTCGGTCATCGCGTGGACCATGGTCGCCTGCGGGGAAGAGCAAAACTATATTTTAGAACCAAAAAAAATTGGCATGACTTTGCCTAAAAATAGGACAAAAAAGAATGCATAGTGCCAAATTCTCGCCGAAACGGAAATGAATCAACATTCCGGCAAAATATTGGCAACTATCGCATTTCAAATACCGGTACCTGCAAACACAAACATATGCAACACCACAAACATACGTAGATCTAGGCCATAAAAAGTGTGTACGTTGGAGGGAGAAAAAAGTAGATCTAGAACATAAAGAAAGCTTTCCCCTTACTTACCTATCAAAAAAAGGAAATCTAACCACTTAATTTGGGTGAATATATGGTGCAAATGAGGTGAGGAGGAGGAGGCAGCCGAGACCAAGCTTGGTAGAGGTGGAGAGAATGAAGTGGGGAAAGTGGGTGTGGTAGGTGGCTGTAAAAAATATCTAGCTGCTCTCGGGTTACCAATGGCACACCTCCTAAGAATGCACCATTGGTAACCAGGGTTACTAATGGTGCACCTGGTGTGTGGTGCGCCATTACTAGTTCTGAAAAACAAATGAGAAAAAATTGTTAGTAGTGGCGCACCGTGGGTGTGGTGCGCCATTACTAATTAAAACTAGTAATGGCGCACCAGACTCCGGTGCGCCACTGGTATGTCTGGAGAGGGGGGTGTGCCCAGGAGAAACTTACCAGTGGCACACCACACACAAGGTGCGCCGTTAGTAACATAAACATTAGTGGCGCACCCATTTATGGTGCGCCACTGCTATTTAGCAGTGGCGCACCACATACATGGTGCGCCACTAACGTCTATATTAGCTATAGCCCTTTTTCAAGTAGTGTTACTCATACGCTTATGAGAGACCGGTTCCACCGACTAACGTGTAACTTCATTGCACAAAGATGGCTGGCGGGTGTCTGTTTCTCCCACTTTAGTTGGATCGGATTCGACTAAGGCGGTCCTCGAGAAGGTTGAAAAGCAACTTATGTATCACCGTTGTGGTTTATGCGTAGGTGAGAATTGTTCTTGCTAGATACCCGTAGCAGCCACATAAAACATGCAACAAAAATTAGAGGACGTCTAACTTGTTTTTGCAGGGTATGTTGTGATGTGATATGGCCAATTACATGATGAGATATATGTGATGTATGAGATGATCATGTGTTATATAGAGATATATGTGACTTGCATGTCGATGAGTACGGCAACCGGCAGGAGCCATAGGGTTGTATTGAATTATTGTATGACCTGCCTGTCAATCATTAAGCGCTATGTAATGCTTTGCTTTATCGCTAAACGACAACAATAGTAGTAGAAGCATGGTGGGCACGACAACCCCGATGGCGACACGTTGATGGAGATCATGGTGTCATGCCGGTGACGATGGAGATCATGTCGGTGCTTTCAAGATGGAGATCAAAAGCACAAGTTCATGGCCATATCATGTCACTTATGATTTGCATGTGATGTTAATCCTTTTATGCACCTTGTTTTTCTTAGGACGACGGTAGCATTATAAGGTGACCCCTCACTTAATTTCAAGATAAATTGTGTTCTCCCCGAGTGCGAAAGTTCGTCGTGTCGAGACACCACGCGATGATCGGGTGTGATAGACTCTACGTTCACATACAACGGGTGCAAGCTAGTGTTGCACATGCAGAACACTCGGGGTTAAACTTGACGAGCCTATCATGTACAAACATGGCCTTGGAACACAAGATACCGAAAGGTCGACATGAGTCATATAGTAGATATGATCAACATGATGATGTTCACCATTGAAACCACCTCAACTCACGTGATGATCGGACTTGAGTTGGTGAATTTGGATCATGTATCACTTGAATGACCGGATGGATGTCAATTTGAGTGGGAGTTCTTAAGTAATATGATTAATTGAACTCATTATCATGAACTTAGTCAGTAGTGTCTTTGCAAATTATGTGGTAGATTACTAGCTCACGCTGTAGCTCCATAGAATTTTTATAGAGTTGAAAGATGATGGTAGCAATATAACGGACTGGATCCGTGATCTGAGGATTGTCCTCATTGCTGCATAGAAGGCTTATGTCCTTAATGCACCGCTCAGTGTGCCAACCCCTTTAGCATCGTCTGTAGACGTTGTGAACATGTGACATGCATGTTATGATGACTACTTGATAGATTAGTGTGTAATGCATTACGGCTTAGAACTGAGGCTCGAAACATTTTGAACGTCACGTAACATATGAGATGTTCCAAGAGCTGAAATTAGGATCTCAGGCTCGTGCTCATGTTGCGAGATATGAGATCTCCAACAAGATTCTTTGCTTGCAATATGAAAGGTAATAGCTCAATCGTTGAGCATGTGCTCAGATTGTCTGGGTGCTACAATCGCTTGAATCGAGTGGGAGTTGATTTTCCAGATAAGATAGTGATTGATATAGTTCTCCAAGTCACTGTCACTAAGCTACTAGAACTTGGTGATGAACTATAAAATGTTAGGGATAGAAATAATGATCCTTGAGCTGTTCGCGATGTTTGACACCGCAAATGTAGAAATCAAGAAGGAGCGTCAATTGTTGATGGTTAGTAAAACCACTAGTTTCGAGAAGGGCAAGGGCAAGGAGGGAAACTTCATGGATGACAAGTTAGTTGCTTCTCCAGTGAAGAAACCCAAAGTTGATCCCAAACCCGAGACTAAGTGCTTCGATTATGAGGAGAGCGGTCGCTGAAGCAGAACACCCTAGATACTTGGTAGATAAGAAGGCCGGCAACGTCGACAGAAGTATATTTGATATACGTGTTATTGATGTGTACCTTGCTAGTACTCCTTGTAGCACTTGGGTATTGGATACCTGTTTGGTTGCTAAATGCTAGTAACTCGAAATAAAAGGTACGGAATAAACGGAGAACTAGCTAAAGATGATGTGACGATGTGTGTTGGAAATGTTTCCAAGGTTGATGTGATCAACATCGCACACTCTCTCTACCATCGGGATTAGTGACGAACCTAAATAAATGTTATTTGGTGTTTTGCGTTGAGCATGGACGTGATTAGATCGTGTTTATTGCAACACGGTTATTCATTTAAGTTAGAGAATAATGGTTATTCTGTTTACATGAATAATACCTTCAATGGTCATGCATCCAGTGAGAATGGTTTGTTGAATCTTGATCATAGTAATACACATGTTCATAACATTGATGCCAGAAGATACAAAGTTAATAATGATAGTACCACATACTTGTGGCACTGCCACTGAATGTCATATTGGTATAAAGCACATGAAGAAACTCCATGCTGATGGATCTTTGGACTCATTCGATTTCGAATCGGTTGAGACATGCGAACCATGCCTCTTGGGCAACATGACTGAGGACCCCATTTTCTGGATTGATGGAGCGGGCAAGTGATTTGTTGGAAATGATACATGTTGATGTATGCAATCCAATGAGTCTTGTAAAGTGTGCTGGATATCGTTACTTTCTTACCTTCACTAATGATTTGAGTACATATAGTGTATATTTACTTAATGAAACACAGGTCTGAATCTTTTGAAAAGTTCAAGCAAATTCAGAGTGAAGTTTAAGATCATCATTACAAGAAAATAAAAATTTCTGTGACGTGATCGTGGAGGTGAATGTCTAAGTTACGAGTTTGGCATACAACTTTAGACGATGTGAAAGTTGTTTCACAACTCACGCCACCTGGAACACCATAGTGTAATGGTGTGTACGAACGTCGTTGTCATGCTCTATTGGATATGGTGCGAACTATGATGTCTCTTATCGATTTGCCACTATAGTTTTGGGGTTATGCATTAGAGACAACAACATTCACTTTAAATAGGGCACCATATAAATCCGTTGAGATGACACCGTGTGAATTATGGTTTGATAGAGACCTAAGCTTTCATTTCTTAATGTTGGGGCTGCGACGCTCGCATGGAAAATGTTTTCACCTAATGAGATCGAACCCAAAGCGGACAAATGCATGTTCATAGAATACCCTAAGAACAGTTGGGTGAACCTTCTATCTCATATCCAAGCATAAAATGTGTGTTGCTAAAACGGGGTTCTTTCTCGAGGAAAAGTTTCTCTCAAAAGAATTGTGTGGGAGGAAGGTGGAACTTGATGAGGTTGTTGAACCTTTGCTTCAACCAGAGAGTAGCGCGACACATAAAGTTGTTTCTGTGGAACCTTTGTCAGTTGAAGAGGAAGTAAATGATGATGATCATGAAGCTTTGGATCAAGTTAATATCGAACCTCGTAGGTCGACAAGGATGTGTACTGCTCCTGAGCGGTACGACAACCTTGTCTTGGAGGTCATGTTGTTGGACAACGATGAACCTACGAGCTATGGAGAAGCGATGATGGGCCCGGATTCCGATAAATGGTTAAAGGCCATGAAATCTGAGAAAGGATCCATGAATGAAAACCAAGTCTAGACTTTGGTAGACTTGCTCGTTGGACGACAGGTCATCGAGTACAAATGGACCTTTGAGATGAAGATAGACACTGATGGTAAATGTCACCATTTATAAAGCTCGACTTGTCACAAAGAAGTTTCTGACAAGTTCAAAGAGTTGATTGCGATGAGACATTCTCACTCATAGCGATGCTAAAGTCTGTTGGAATTAGTTTAGCACTTGCTGCATTTTTCAATTATGAAATGTGGCAGATGGATGACAAAACATCATTTCCTTAACAGTTTACCTGAGGAAAAGTTGTATGTGATACAACAAAAAGGTTTTGTCAGTCCTAAGGATGCTAAAAGGTGTGCGAGCTCCAACAATCCTTCTAAGGGATGGAGCAAGCATCTCGGAGTTGGAATATACGCTTTGATGAGGTGATCAAAGTTTTTGAGTTTATACAAAGTTTATGAGAAACTTGTATTTACAACAAAGTGAGTGGGAGTACTATAGAGTTTCTGATAAGCATATCTGGATGACATGTTGTTGATCGGAAATGATGTTGAATTTCTGGAAAGCATAAAGGGTTGTTTGCAAAGAGTTTTTGCAAAGGAAGACCTGGATAAAGCTACCTAATTGTTGAGAATCAAGATCTATAGAGATAGATCAAGATGCTTGATGAAACTTTCAATTTCATACCTTGACAAGATTTTGAAAGAGTTCAAAATGGATCAGGCAGAGAAAGAGTTCTTGCCTGATTTATAAGGTGTGAAGTTGAGTGAGACTCAAAGCTCGACCACGGCAGAAGAAAGAGAAAGGACGAACGTCGTCCCCTATGCCTTAGCCATAGGCTCTGTATAGTATGACATGCAGTGTATCGCACCTGTGTGTGCCATTCCATGAATCCGTCAAGGGGTACAAAAGTGATCCAGGAGTGGATCACTGGACAGCGGTCAGGATTATCCTTAGTAACTAGAGGACTAAGGAAATGTTTCTCGATTATGGAGCTGATAAAGGGTTCGTCGTAAAGATTTACGTCGATGCAAGCTTTAACACTCATCCGGATACGTATAGTGGAGCAACCATTTGGAATAGATCCAAGTGGAGTGTGGTAGCCATGTCTACAGTATGACATAGAGATTTGCAAAGTACACACGAATCTGAATGTCGCAGACCCGTTGACTAAAAGACCTCTCTCACATGCAAAGCATGATCGAGCCCCAGAACTCATTGGGTGTTAGATTCATAACAATGCAAATCTCATGGTGATGTGAACTAGATTATTGACTCTAGTGCAAGTGGGAGACTGTTGGAAATATTCCCTAGAGGCAATAATAAAATGGTTATTATCATATTTCCTTGTTCATGATAATCGTTTATTATCCATGCTATAATTGTATTGATAGGAAATTTAGATACATGTGTCGATACATAGACAACACCTTGTCCCTAGTATGCCTCTAATAGACTAGCTCGTTGATCAAAGATGGTCAAGGTTTCCTAGCCATGGACATGAGATGTCATTTGATAACGGGATCACTTCATTAGGCGAATGATGTGATGAACAAGACCCAAACTACAAACGTAGCATATGATCGTGTCAGTTTATTGCTACTGTTTTCTGCATGTCAAGTATTTGTTCCTATTACCATGAGATCATGCAACTCACTAACACCGGAGGAGTACCTTGTGTGTATCAAACATGGCAACGTAACTGGGTAACTATAAAGGTGCTCTACAGGTATCTCCGAGGGTGTCTGTTGGGTTGGCATGGATCAAGACTGGGATTTGTTACTCCGTGTGACGGAGAGTTATCTCAGGGCCCACTTGGTAATACAACATCAGAACGAGCCTTGCAAGCAATGTGACTAAGTGTTAGTCACGGGATCTTGTATTACAGAAACGAGATAAGAGACTTGCCGGTAACGAGGTTGACCTAGGTATGGAGATACCTGTTGGGAGACGTAGTAGTAAATCAAAAAAAATACTTACGTTCACCAAGATCTATCTATGGAGAAACCAGCAACGAGAGGGGAGAGATTGCATCTTCATACCTTTGAAGATCGCTAAGCGGAAGCGTTACAAGAACGCGGTTGATGGAGTCGTACTCGCAGCGATTCAGATCGTGGTAGATCTGATCAAGTGCCGAACAGACGGCACCTCCGCGTTCAACACACATGCAGCCCGGTGATGTCTCCAACACCTTGATCCAGCAAGGAGGAAGGAGAGGTTGGGGAAGATCTCCAACAGCAGCATGACAGCGTGGTGGTGGTGGAGTAGCAAGGTATTCCGACAGGGCTTCGCCTAAGCGCTGCGGAGGAGGAAGAAGAGAGGTAGGGCTTCGCCGTGAGAGAGAGAGATCAAATCTTGTCTCAAAACATCCAAAACCTCAAGTATATATAGGAGGAGGGACGTGGAGGTCTGGCTTGGCCCCTCCTCCAAGGAGGAGAGGTTCGGCCGAGCTAGGGATAGAGTCCACCTCCCACAAGGGAGGTGGATCTCCTCCTTTCTAAACTCTTTAGCCCTTATCTCTAGTTCCCAGCCGCATGGGCCTTTCTAGGAGGTCTTGGCCGGCCCAATATGGGCTGGCACACCTCCTCTAAGGGCCCATGTAGTCCTCTGGTCGTCACACCCCTCCCGGGGGTCTTCCGGCACCCTCCCAGCACTCCCGGTACAATACCGATGAGCCCGAAAACTTTCCGGTGACCAAAACTGGACTTCCTATATGTCAATCTTTACCTCCGGACCATTCCGGAGCTCCTCGTGACGTCCGGGATCTCATCCAGGGACTCCGAACAACTTTCGGTAATCACGTATACCATTTCCCAATAACCCTAGCGTCATCGAACCTTAAGTGTGTAGACCCTACGGGTTCGGGAGATACGTACACATGACCAAGACACCTCTCTGGTCAATAATCAACAGCGGGATCTGGATACCCATGTTGGCTCCCACATACTCCACGATGATCTCATCGGATGAACCACGATGTCGGGGATTCAATCAATCCCGTATACAATTCCCTTTGTCTATCGGTATGGTACTTGCCAGAGATTCGATCGTCGGTATCCCCATACCTTGTTCAATCTCGTTACTGGCAAGTCTCTTTACTCATTCCATAATACATCATCCCGTGGCTAACTCCTTAGTCACATTGAGCTCATTATGATGATGTCTTACCGAGCGGGCCCAGAGATACCTCTCCGTCACACGGAGTGACAAATCCCAGTCTCGATTCGTGCCAACCCAACAGATACTTTCGGAGATACCCGTAGTGCACCTTTATAGCCATCCAATTACGTTGTGACATTTGCCACACCCAAAGAATTCCTACGGTATTCGAGAGTTGCACAATCTCATGGTCTAAGGAAACGATACTTGACATTGAATAGCTTTAGAAAATGAACTACACGATCTAGTGCTATGCTTAGGATTGGGTCTTGTCCATCACATCATTCTCCTAATGATGTGATCCCGTTATCAACGACATCCAATGTCCATGGCCATGAAACCGTGACCATCTATTGATCAACGAGCTAGTCAACTAGAGGCTCACTAGGGACATGTTGTGGTCTATGTATTCACACATGTATTATGGTTTCCGGTTAACACAATTATAGCATGAACAATAGACAATTATCATGAACAAGGAAATACAATAATAACCATTTTATTATTGCCTCTAGGGCATATTTCCAACAGTCTCCCACTTGCACTAGAGTCAATAATCTAGGTCACATCACCATGTGATTAACACTTACATCACCATGTGATCATATCATCATGTGATTAACACCCAATAAGTTCTGGGGTTTGTTCATGTTCTGCTCGTGAAAGAGGTTTTTAGTCAACGGGTCTGCGACATTCAGATCCGTGTGTACCTTGCAAACTTTCCATGTCATATTTGTAGATACTGCTCCCATGCTCCACTTGGAGCTATTCCAAATGGCTGCTCCACTATACGTAGCCGGATTTCTACTAAGAGTCATCCGGATTGGTTTTAAAGCTTGCATCATCGTAACACTTTACGATGAACTCTTTATCACCTCCATAATCGAGAAATATTTCCTTAGTTCTCAAGTTACTAAGGATAACTTTGACCGCTGTCCAGTGATCCACTCTTGGATTACTCTTGTACCCCTTGACAGACTCATGGCAAGGCACACACAGGTGCGGTACACAGCATGGCATACTATATAGAGCCTATATAAAAGCATAGGAGATGACACTCATCTCTTCTTTATCTTCTGCCGTGGTCGGCTATTGAGTCTTACTCAATTTCACACCTTACAATACAGTCAAGAACTCCTTCTTCAACCCATCTATTTTGAACTCCTTCAAAATCTTGTGAAGGTATGTCTTCGTCGAAAAAATTTATCAAGCGAATTGATCTATCCCTATAGATCTTGATGCTAAATAAAATAGTAGCTTTATCTGGGTCTTCCTTTGAAAAACTCTTTTCAAACAACCCTTCATGTTGTTCCAGAAATTCTACATCATTTGCGATCAATAATATGTCAACAACATATTCTTATAAGAAATTCTATAGTGCTCCCACTCACTTTCTTGCAAATACAAGTTTCTCATAAACTTTGTATAAACTTAAACACTTTGATCACCTCATCAAAGCATATATTCCAACTCCGAGATGCTTGCTCCAGTCCATAGAAGGATCACTGGAGTTTGCATATTATTAGCATCCTTAGGATTGACAAAACCTTCTGGTTGTATCACATACAACTCTTCCTCACAGAAACCATTACGGAAACCTTGTTTTGTCATCCATCTGCCAGATTTCATAATCGAAAAATGCAGCAACTGCTAACATAATTTTAATAGACTTTTAGCATCGCTACAGATGAGACAATCTCATCGTAGTCAACTCCTTGATCTTGGCGGAAACCCTTTTTGCGACAAGTCGAGCTTTATAAACGGTGACATTTCACCATTAGCATCTATGTTCATTTCAAAGGTCCATTTGTATTCAACGACCTGCCATTTGATAGGCAAGTCTACCAAAGTCCATACATGGATCCTTTCTCGGATTTCATGGCTCCCAGCCATTTGTTGGAATCCGGGCCCACCATCTCTTCTCCATAGTTCGTAGGTTCATCGTTGTCCAACAACATGATTTCCAAGACAGGGTTGTCGTACTACTCAAGAGCAGTACGCGTCCTTGTCGACCTACGAGGTTCGATAGTGACTTGATCCGAAGCTTCATGATCATCATCATTAACTTCCTTTTCAACTGAGTAGGCTCTACAGAAACATCTTTCTGTGTTGCGCTATTCTCTGGTTGAAACAAAGGTTCAACAACCTTATCAAGTTCTATCTTCCTCCCACTCAATTCTTTCGAGAGAAACTCTTTCTCGAGAAAGGACCCGTTCTTAGCAACAAACACCTTTTGCGCTTGGATCTGAGATAGAAGGTATACCCAATGTCTCATTAGGGTATTCTATGAAGATGCATTTGTCTGCTTTGGGTTCGAGCTCGCTAGGTGAAAAACCCATTTTCACATAAGCGTCGGAGCCCCAAACATTAAGAAATGACAGTTTAGGCTTCTGTCAAACCATAATTCACACGGTGTCATCTTAACAGACTTTAGATGCTGCCCTATTTAAAGTGAATGGATTTGTATTTAATGCATAACCCCATAACGATAGTGGCCAAACGATAAGAGACATCATAGTACTCACTATATCCAATAGAGCACGACTACGACGTTCGAACACACCATCACACTATGGTGTTCCAGGAGGCGTGAGCTGTGAAACAATTTCCACATTGTCTAAAATTGCATACCAAACTCGTAACTTAGATATTCACCTCCACGATCATATCATAGACATTTCATCTTCTTGTCACGATGATCTTTATCTTCACTCTGAAACTCCTTGAACCTTTCAAACATTTCAGACTCGTGTTTAAGTAAATATCCCCATATTCACTCAAATCATCAGTGAAGGTAAAGAAAAATAACGATATTCACTGTGTGTTTTAACACTCATTGGACCACATACATCAACATGTATTAATTCCAGTAAGCCACTAGTCCACTCCATCATACCGGAAGACGTGGTCTGAGTCATCTTGCCAAAAGGGCATGGCTCGCATGTCTCAACCGATTCAAAATCGAGTGAGTCAAAAATCCATCAGCATGGAGTTTCTTTCATGCGATTTATACCAATATGACATTTAGCGGCAGTGCCACAAGTATGTGGTATTATCATTATTAACTTTATATCTTTTGGTACCAATGTTATGAACATGTGTACTACTACGATCATGATTCGATAAACCATTCCGAGTGGGTGCATTACCATTGAAGGCATTATCCATGTAAGCAGAATAACCATTATTCTCTAACTTATATGAATAACTGTATTGCACTAATCATGATCTAATCACGTTCATGCTCAACGCAAACACCAAATAACATTTATTTAGGTTTATTACAAATCCCGAAGGTAGAGAGAGCGTGCGATGGTGATCACATCAATCTTGGAAATACTTCCAACACACATCGTCACCTTTCACCTAGCTAGTCTCCGTTTATTCCGTAGCTTTTATTTCGAGTTGCTAACACTTAGCAACCGAACCGGTATCCAATACCCAGGTGCTACTAGGAGTACCAGCAAGGTACACATTACTAACACATATATCAAATATACTTCCATCGACATTACCAGCCTTCTTATCTACCAAGCATCTAGGGTTTTTCCGCTTCAACGAACATTCTCCTCATAACAGAAGCACTTAGTCTCGGGTTCGGGCTCAACCTTGGGTTTCTTCACTAGAGCAACAACTGGCTTGCCATTCCTGAAGTTTTTCCCTTCTTGCCCTTGCCCCTTTTGAAACTAGTGGTTTTCACTTAACCATCAACACTTGATGCTCCTTCTTGATTTCTACCTTCGTGGTGTCAAACATCACGAACAACTCAGGGATCATCTTATCCATCCCTGGCATGTTATAGTTCATCACGAAGCTCTAGTAGCTTGGTGGCAGTGACATGGAGAACTGCATTAATCACTATCTCATCTGGAAGATTAACCCCCACTTGATTCAAGTGATTGTAGCACCTAGACAATCTGAGCACACGCTCACCGATTGAGCTATTCTCCTTTATCTTGCAGACAAAGAATCTTGTTAGAGGTCTCATACCTCTCAACATAGGCACGAGCCTGAGATCACAATCTCAGCTCCTAGAACATCTCATATGTTCCGTGACGTTCAAAACGTTTTGGAGCCTCAATTCTAAGCCGTAATGCATGACGCATTGAACTATCACGTAGTCACCAAGCCTGTCATATGTTCACAACATCTACAGACAACGCTTGAGGGAGTGGTGCAGTTAGCAGTACATCAAAAACATAAGCTTTCTGTGCAGCAATGAGGACAATCCTCCGATCACGGACCCAGTCCGCATTATTGCTACCATCAACTTTCAACTTACTTTTCTCTAGGATTGTATCAATAAAACTGGGGAGACACAACGCGAGCTATCTACAACATAATTTGCAAGGACATTATTAGACTAAGTTCATGGTAATTAAGTTCGTTTAATCAAATTATTAATGAACTCCCACTTAGATAGAAATCTCTCTAGTCTTCCAAGTGATACATGATCCATGTCAACTAGCCCGTGTCCGATCATCACGTGAGACGGACTAGTCATCCATGGTGAACATCTCTATATTGATCGTATCTTCTATACGACTCATGTTCGACCTTTCGGTCTTCCGTGTTCCGAGGCCATGTCTGTACATGCTAGGCTCGTCAAGTCAACCTAAGTGTTTCGCATGTGTAAATCTGGCTTACACCCATTGTATGCGAACGTTAGAACCTATCACACCCGATCATCACGTGGTGCTTCGGAACGACGATCCTTAGCAACGGTGCACAGTTAGGGTGAACACCTTTCTTGAAATTTTATTGAGAGATCATCTTATTTACTACCGTCGTTCTATGCAAATAAGATGTAAACATGATAAACATCACATGCAATCAATATAGTGACATGATATGGCCAATATCATCTTGCTCCTTTGATCTCCATCTTCGGGGCACCATGATCATCACTGTCACCGGTACGACACCATGATCTCCATCATCATGATCTCCATCATTGTGTCTTCATGAAGTTGTCTCGCCAACTATTACTTCTACTACTACAGCTAACGTTTACCAATAAAGTAAAGTAATTACATGGCGTTTATGATTGACATGCAGGTCATACAATAATATAAGACAACTCCTATGGCTCCTGCCGGTTGTCATAGTCATCGACATACAAGTCGTGAACCCTATTACAAGAACATGATTAATCTCATACATCACAATGCATCACATCACATCCTTTTGGCCATATCACATCACAAGGCATATGCTGCAAAAACAAGTTAGACGTCCTCTAATTTGTAGTTGCAAGTTTTTACGTGGTTGCTATAGGTTTCTAACAAGAACGTTTCTTACCTACGTCAAAACCACAACGTGATATGCTAATTGCTATTTACCCTTCATACGGACCCTTTTCATCGAATCCAATCCGACTAAGGTGGGAGAGACAGACACCCGCTAGCCACCTTATGCAACTAGTGCATGTCAGGCGGTGGAACCGGTCTCACGTAAGCGTACGTGTAAGGTTGGTCGGGGCCGCTTCATCCCACAATACCATCGAATCAAGATAAGACTAGTAACGGCAAGCATATTAACAAAATCGACGCCCACAACTGCTTTGTGTTTTACTCGTGCATAGATTCTATGCATAGACCTAGCTCTGATGCCACTGTTGGGAGACGTAGTAGTAAATCAAAAAAAATCCTACGTTCACCAAGATCTATCTATGGAGAAACCAGCAACGAGAGGGGAGAGATTGCATCTTCATACCTTTGAAGATCGCTAAGAGGAAGCGTTACAAGAACACGGTTGATGGAGTCGTACTCGCAGCGATTCAGTTCGCAGTAGATCCGATCAAGTGCCGAACGGACGGCACCTCCGCGTTCAACACACGTGCAGCCCGGTGACGTCTCCAACACCTTGATCCAGAAAGGAGGAAGGAGAGGTTGGGGAAGAGCTCCAACAGCAACACGACGGCATGGTGGTGGTGGAGTAGCAAGGTATTCCGACAGGGCTTCGCCTAAGCGCTGCGGAGGAGGAAGAAGAGAGGTAGGGCTTCGCCGTGAGAGAGAGAGATCAAATCTTGTCTCAAAACATCCAAAACCTCAAGTATATATAGGAGGAGGGACGTGGCAGGCTGGCTTGGCCCCTCCTCCAAGGAGGAGAGGATCGGCCGAGCTAGGGATAGAGTCCACCTCCCACAAGGGAGGTGGATCTCCTCCTTTCTAAACTCTTTAGCCCTTATCTCTAGTTCCCAGCCGCATGGGCCTTTCTAGGAGGTCTTGGCCGGCCCAATATGGGCTGGCACACCTCCTCTAAGGGCCCATGTAGTCCTCTGGTCGTCACACCCCTCCCGGGGGTCTTCTGGCACCCTCCCGGCACTCCCGGTACAATACCGATGAGCCCGAAAACTTTCCGGTGACCAAAACTGGACTTCCTATATATCAATCTTTACCTCCGGACCATTCCGGAGCTCCTCGTGACGTCCGGGATCTCATCCGGGGACTCCGAACAACTTTCGGTAATCACGTATACCATTTCCCTATAACCCTAGCGTCATCGAACCTTAAGTGTGTAGACCCTACGGGTTCGGGAGATACGTACACATGACCAAGACACCTCTCTGGTCAATAATGAACAGCGGGATCTGGATACCCATGTTGGCTCCCACGTACTCCACGATGATCTCATCGGATGAACCACGATGTCGGGGATTCAATCAATCCCGTATACAATTCCCTTTGTCTATCTGTATGGTACTTGCCCGAGATTCGATCGTCGGTATCCCCATACCTTGTTCAATCTCGTTACTGGCAAGTCTCTTTACTCGTTCCATAATACATCATCCCGTGGCTAACTGCTTAGTCACATTGAGCTCATTATGATGATGTCTTACCGAGCGGGCCCAGAGATACCTCTCCGTCACACGGAGTGACAAATCCCAGTCTCGATTCGTGCCAACCCAACAGATACTTTCGGAGATACCCGTAGTGCACCTTTATAGCCACCCAGTTACGTTGTGACATTTGGCACACCCAAATAATTCCTACGGTATTCGAGAGTTGCACAATCTCATGGTCTAAGGAAACGATACTTGACATTGAATAGCTTTAGAAAATGAACTACACGATCTAGTGCTATGCTTAGGATTGGGTCTTGTCCATCACATCATTCTCCTAATGATGTGATCCCGTTATCAACGACATCCAATGTCCATGGCCATGAAACCGTGACCATCTATTGATCAACGAGCTAGTCAACTAGAGGCTCACTAGGGACATGTTGTGGTCTATGTATTCACACATGTATTATGGTTTCCGGTTAACACAATTATAGCATGAACAATAGACAATTATCATGAACAAGGAAATACAATAATAACCATTTTATTATTGCCTCTAGGGCATATTTCCAACAGTCTCCCACTTGCACTAGAGTCAATAATCTAGCCCACTTGCACTAGGATCTCCTCCTTTTTAAACTCTTTAGCCCTTATCTCTAGTTCCCAGCCGCATGGGCCTTTCTAGGAGGTCTTGGCTGTCCCAATATGTGCTGGCACACCTCCTCTAAGGGCCCATGTAGTCCTCTGTTCGTCACACCCCTCCCGGGGGTCTTCCGGCACCCTCCCGGCACTCCCGGTACAATACCGATGAGCCCGAAAACTTTCCTATGACCAAAACTGGACTTCCTATATATCAATCTTTACCTACGGACCATTCCGGAGCTCCTCGTGACGTCCGGGATGTCATCCGGGGACTCCGAACAACCTTCGGTAATCACGTATACCATTTCCCTATAACCCTAGCGTCATCGAACCTTAAGTAGACATGACCAAGACACCTCTCTGGTCAATAACCAACAGCGGGATGTGGATACCCATGTTGGCTCCCACGTACTCCACGATGATCTCATCGGATGAACCACGATGTCGGGGATTCAATCAATCCCGTATACAATTCCCTTTGTCTATCGGTATGGTACTTGCCCGAGATTCGATCGTCGGTATCCCCATACCTTGTTCAATCTCGTTACTGGCAAGTCTCTTTACTCGTTCTGTAATACATCATCCCGTGGCTAACTCCTTAGTCACATTGAGCTCATTATGATGATGTCTTACCGAGTGGGCCTAGAGATACCTCTCCGTCACACGGAGTGACAAATCCCAGTCTCGATTCGTGCCAACCCAACAGATACTTTCGGAGATACCCGTAGTGCACCTTTATAGCCACCCAATTACGTTGTGACGTTTGGCACACCCAAAGCATTCCTACGGTATCCGGGAGTTGCACAATCTCATGGTCTAAGGAAACGACACTTGACATTGAAAAGCTTTAGCAAATGAACTACACGATCTAGTGCTATGCTTAGGATTGGGTCTTGTCCATCACATCATTCTCCTAATGATGTGATCCCGTTATCAACGACATCCAATGTCCATGGCCATGAAACCGTGACCATCTATTGATCAATGAGCTAGTCAACTAGAGGCTCACTAGGGACATGTTGTGCTCTATGTATTCACACATGTATTATGGTTTCCGGTTAACACAATTATAGCATGAACAATAGACAATTATCATGAACAAGGAAATACAATAATAACCATTTTATTATTGCCTCTAGGGCATATTTCCAACAATACCGACGATCGAATCTCGGGCAAGTAACATACCGAAGAACAAAGGGAACATCATACGGGATTAGTTGAATCCTTGACATAGAGGTTCGACCGATAAAGATCTTCATTGAATATGTAGGAAACAATATGGGCATCTAGGTCCCTCTATTGGTTATTGACCATAGAGGTGTCTCGGTCATGTCTACATAGTTCTCGAACCCGCATGGTCTGCACACTTAAGGTTCGGTGAGGTTTCGGTAGTATAGAGTTATGTATGGTGGAGACCAAAGGTTGCTAAGAGTCCCGGATGAGATCCCAGACGTGATGAGGAGCTCTAGAATGGTCCGGAGGTAAAGATTGATATATAGGAAGCCCTATTTTGGTCGCCGGAAAAGTTTCGGGCTCATCGGTAGTGTACCGGGAGTGCCGGTAGTGCACCGGGGGACCATCGGGAGTGGTATTTCGACTAGAAGATTTAGAGGAAAAAGCTAACCCTAATAGCCACGTGCTACCTCTCCTCTAGATCGCAGTTTGTCCTCTAGATCAGTTTTCAGCGGTGCTTAGGCGAAGCCCTGCTGGAATAGCTCCACCACCATCGCCGCAACGCCGCCGCGCTGCCAGAGAACTCATCTACCTCTCCGCTCCCTCTTGCTAGATCAAGAAGGCAGAGATCCTCATCGAGCTGTACGTGTGCTGAACGCGGAGGTGTCGTCCGTTCGGTGCTACATCGGAAGGACCGTGAACAAGATCGCGAGACGTATCGTGATGAGATCGCGGGACAGATCGTGATGAGTTTGTAGGACGGATCGTGATTGGATCGCCGGACGGATCGTGATGAGATCGCGGCATTCTTGGCGATTTGGATCGCGAAGATATTCGACTACACCAACCGTGGTTCTTAACACTTCCCGCTTAGCGATCTACAAGGGTATGTAGATCCACTCTCCCTCTCGTAGATGCTCATCACCATGGATAGATCTTGCGTGTGCATAGGAAATTTTTTGTTTCCCATGCAACGTTCCCCAACAGTCCGTCGCTTTTTTTTCTTCCCTATCACAAGTTCGTATAAAGTTTATTTTCCTCACATTAATGGATCACACATATTTTGAAAGAAATTTTTATTTCTTGCACCGATGACAACTTACTTGAAGGATCTTATTCTATCCTTAGGTAGGTATGGTGGGTCTCTCATGACAAAACTGGGTTAAGGGTGTTTGGATGCACAAGCAGTATCTCTACTTGGTGCGAAAGTTTTGGCTGATATTAGGTGGAAGCAAGCAACACATGTTGAGGGATCCATAACAATATAACTTCTATTCGGAAATAAGCGAACATAAACCATTATGTTGTATTCCTTGTACGACATCAACTTCTTAACATATAATATTTTAACGAGTGCTCACAATCATAGAAGATGTCCAAGATAATATATTTATATGTTAACCTCTCTTTCTTTAGTACTTCCTTTTAATTGCCACAATGACCAACAACTATGTTTGTCAACCCCCAACAGGTTTCAATCGACATACTTCTTGTATGTGAAGTCATCACCCCCCATAAGATTGTCATATGTGCTCTTTGCTTTTATTCTACACTTCTTTCTACTTCATCTTTCTCAAGATCAAGATCATGCCAAACAAGCAAAAGCCCTCAACTAAAAAGCAATTTTTATTATATAACTCACGGACTTGCTTACATAGGAGGAATCATAAAGCAAAGACCCAAAACTAGATCACACGAAAAATTTATTCTACTAGATCAAGATATAACCAAAAGGATCGCATAAGGAAAGATGATAAAAATAAAAATAGAAATAGATATAAAAGTGAAAATAAAAATAAAAATGAACGATGCGATGGTGATACGATACCGGGGCACATCCCACAAGCTTGGCAGAAGCCAAGGGGAGTGCCCATACCCATGTGTTTAGTTGTCTCGCTTCGGAGGTGGTGATGTTAGAGCTGTTGATGAGGTTGACAGCTTGTCCTCCATCTTCCAAGGCACAGGCTCACCATCGTAAAAGGACGAACGAGTCTCCGGAATCCTTAAATCTGCGGCCAAACTCATTCTCTTAAATCTGTATTCATACTCACAGTTTTGGTTTTGCAATTCATAGATCTGGGCTTGGAGGTGCTCGATTCTCTCATAAAGCTTGAAGATGTGATCCACAACGTCCTTGGTTTCTAGCTTATGTTTATGGGTAAACTCCATGACCATCATATGATTAGCATTGAGTCCCCGTTCCACCATCCCTTGGCACTTCAAGACTTGCTGCTCCATTGCTTCGAGCCTTGTCTCCATCCTTCCGTTTTCTTTGGCCCCTCAACATCACGGATGTGCAGCACCCCCTCACGCATCTCAATGGTTTGAGGGTGTTGCAGCACCTCTGCAAGGTAGGGTTGATGACCTTCTCGGAGAACTTGTCCTTCGAAACACTTGGGGACGTCATGTTGATCTAAAATTTCTGCAGCAATAGCCCAAAGAGAAAATAGGAGGTATTGTCGTGATACGAGAGTGAAAACCTTCAGGAGATTATATAATGAATTTGTACCGACCCGAAGGAGTATGCCACAAGAAAACGGAGTCCGGGGGGTGCACGAGGTGGCCACAAGCCCCAGGGGCGCGCCCAGGGGCGTAGGGCGTGCCCTGCAGGCTTATCACCTCCTCGTGCACTATTCAGACTACTTTACATTTTCCTAATTTTTTAAATATTCCAAAACAGATAAAATTTGTCATTGAAAAAGTTTTGGAGTCTTTTTATTTACCGTACCATATATCTATTCCTTTTTGGAATCTGAAACGTTCTGGTAAGTCTCCCTAATGTACTCCTCCGGAGTTATGGTGATGATGACATTGGTTTCAACATTTATGGGAGTACCTGAGATATAATGGTTGATTCTTTGACCATTCACCACCTTCGGCTTTGTGCCTTCAGCGTTGTTAATCTTGATGGCACCGGAATGGTATACCTCCTTAATAATGTAAGGACCTTCCCATTTAGAGAGAAGTTTTCCTGCAAAAAATCTTAAACGAGAATTATATAGCAAGACGTGATCACCTACATTAAATTCACGGTTTTGTATCTTTCTATCATGCCATCTCTTGACCTTCTCTTTAAACAACTTGGCATTCTCATAGGCTTGGGTTCTCCATTCGTCAAGTGAGCTAATGTAAAATAACCTCTTCTCACCACCAAGTTTGAAATCATAATTGAGGTCTTTGATTGCCCAATAAGCTTTATGTTCTAGTTCTAGAGGTAAGTGACATTCTTTACCATAAACCATCTTATACGGAGACATACCCATAGGATTTCGTAAGTAGTTCTATAAGCCCACAATGCGTCGTCAAGTTTCTTAGACCAATTCCTTCTAGATCTATTAACAGTCTTCTGCAAAATCAATTTAATTTCTCTATTACTCAATTCCACTTGACCACTAGACCGAGGATGATAAGGAGATGCAGTTCTATGATTAACATCGTATTTAGCGAGCAATTTATGGAAAGCACCTTGAATAATGTGTGAACCACCATCAGTCATCAAATATCTAGGGACTCCAAATCTAGGGAAAATAACTTCTTTAAGCATTTTAATAGAAGTGTTATGATCAGCGGTACTAGTTGGGATAGCTTCTACCCACTTAGTAACATAATCAATAGCAACTAGAATATGAGTACACCCGTTAGATTGCAGAAAAGGCCCCATATAATGAAAACCCCAAACATCAAATGGTTCAATAACAAGAGAGTAATTCATAGGCATTTTCTGACATCTACTAATATTACCAATTATTTGACAATCATCACAAGACAAGACAAACTTATGAGCATCCTTGAAGAGAGTAGGCCAAGAAAACCCAGATGGTAGTACCTTATGTGCAATTCTATCTCCAGCGTGGTGTCCTCCGTAGGCTTCGGAGTGGCACTTGCGTAAGATATGTTCCTATTCATGCTCAAGTACACAACGTCTAATAATACCATCTACTCCTTCTTTATAAAGGTATGGATCATCCGAAAAGTAATATCTTAAATCATAGAAGAACTTTTTCTTTTGGTGGTATGTGAAATTGGAGGTATAAATTTAGAAACAATGTAATTGGCATAATCAGCATACCAAGGAGCATTATGTGAAGCATTCATAATAGCTAATTGTTCATCAGGAAAGCTATCATCAATAGGTAGTGGGTCATCAAGAACATTTTCTAACCTAGACAAGTTACCTGCCACAGGGTTATCAGCACCCTTTCTATCAATGATATGCAAATCAAATTCTTGTAGCAGAAGGATCCACCTAATAAGTCTAGGGTTAGCATATTTATTCTCCATAAGGTACTTAATAGCAGGATGATCAGTGTGAACAGTTACTTTGGAATCAAGAATATAAGGTCTAAACTTATCACAAGCAAACACGACTTCTAAAAATTCCTTTTCAGCAGTAGCATAGCCTCTTTGAGCACTGTATAGAGTTTTACTAGCATAAGGATAACATTTAGTTTCTTATCGACTCTTTTTCCTAGAACAACACCAACAACATAATCCCTAGCATCACACATAATTTCAAAGGGTAGGTTCCAGTCAGGTGGTTGAACAACAAGTGCGGTAATCAGGGCATTCTGAAGAATTTCAAATGCTTCCACACAATCATCATCAAAGACAAATGGAACATCTTTTTACAAAAGATTTGTGAGAGGCCTAGAAATCTTAGAGAAATCTTTGATAAACCTCCTATAGAAACCAGCATTACCAAGGAAACTTCTTATACCTTTGATATCCGTAGGGCACGACATTTTTTCAATGGCATCAACTTTAGCTTTTTCAACTTCAATACCTCTTTTGGAGATCTTGTGCCCCAAGTCAATACCTTTATTAACCATAAAGTGGCACTTTTCCCAGTTTAAGACAAGATTAGTTTCTTCACATCTCTACAAAACTAGATCAAGGTTGCTCAAACAATCATCAAATGAAGTTTCGTAAACGGAAAAATCATAAATGAAAACCTCAAGGATCTTTTCACAAAAGTCAGAGAACATAGCCATTGTACATATTTGAAAGATAGAAGGTGCATTGCATAAACGAAAAGGCATATGTCTATAAGCAAAGGTACCGAAAGGACAATTCTTTATGGCATCAATTCATTTTTATCATTAGGAACAACAGTAATACATCCCTTCTTAGGGACACAATGGATGGGACTAACCCATCTACTATCAGCAGCAGGATAAATTATACCTGCCTCCAGAAACTTTAGTATTTCTTTTCTTACCACTTATTTCATCTTAGGGTTCAATCGTCGTTGGTGATCAATAACTGGTTTGGCATCAGGCTCCATATTAATTTTATGCTGACATAGAGAGGGACTAATGCCCTTAAGATCATCAATAGTATACCAAATAGCTGCACGGTGCTTCTTAAGTGTTTTCAATAATCTCTTTTCTGCATGCTCTGAAAGGTTAGCACTAATAATAACAGGATATATCTCCGTCTCATCAAGATAAGCATATATCAATGTATCGGGTAATTTCTTGAGCTCAAACACGTGATCACCCTTGGGTGGAGGAGGATCCCCATGTATTGCAACAGGTAAGTTGTGTTTCAAAATAGGCTGCTGATCAAAGAAAATTTCATCTATTTCGTTCCTCACATTCATATCCATATCATTTTCATGATCTAGAAAATTTAAATATTGTTCTAAAGGATCAGTAGGAGGCACAACAATAGAAGCGAGACCAATAATTTCATCTTTACTAGGCAATTCTTTCTCATGGGTTGTGTTGGGGATATAACCCCGCGATATGACCCGGCTGGAAGGTTCCGGTTGATGACATTTGTTATGAGCCGGCCCACGAAGACATGCGTCAACTGGAGGCCCAAGATGATTTGCGGCTCTTGGTATGGGCCGGACGACAGAGACCCGGATGTACAAGACCTTCCAAAGATGACTTGGATGGTAAGATAGAGATAGATTCAGAGATGTAAACATGATCCGACTGTGCAATTGTAAGACCCGACGGTTCTGACCTCTTATATAAAGGTAGAGTCGGGGCGCCTTAGAGGTAGGTTATCGGAAACTAGGTCAAGCTTCTAGCCCCTTGTAATCGATACAACAAGCAATAACAACACAAGCAGGACGTAGGCTTTTACCTCGACTTGAGGGGCCGAACCTGGGTAAACTCGTGTCCTTTGTCTCGACCAACCCCTTTGAGTCCACTACCATGGCGACAGCTCCGAACTCAAGTCTGGTAACCCGGACATCTGCCGTGATAAAACCACGATCGTTGGCGCCCACCGTGGGGCTCGCGTTCGGTGGTGTTGAGTTCTCAAAGGGCTCCCTTCCAGGGCTCGAGGGATACGTCGTTGGGGAGATGAGCAAAAGTCGCCGCGGCCTGCTCTACATCGACGACGCCGGCTGGGGGCTTGATGCTACTTCTGTGGAGTATGGCTTTCGGGTTCCGTTTGGCAGGATCCAGGTGTTCATTGGCAAGATCAACGGACCTACACCCGGACCGGATATCTGCGCCGACATCGTCGAGCCGGCCCGGCGTCTCCAGCCCGCACGTAAGGTAGGCCCTATCCGTGTTAACCCGGTTCAGGAGCATGTCTTCGTGGGCTTCACTCAAGGTATGGATCTGGAAGTTTCCGGATCTCAAGGGACTCTTGTACACTCCGACGATGAGTCATCGAGTGGGGAAACAGAATCTGTATACCGGCTCAGCAACGGTGGCCTTGGGGGCTGCGGTGACACTTGCCCCGAGTCAGAGCATAGCGAGTCAGATGGGCCGGAGCGGCCGTCTCACGCGGCAGTATTCATGGCAGGGCCAGGGGCAGCCGGGTCAGGAGCCAACCCTCCCCCCCAGCCGCCGGCTCAGGGCCTTGTGGAATTGATGGATGAGCTTCAGGCTTTATTGGCTACGGAGGTTATGCCCGATAATCAAGCGGCTCGTAATATAGAGATTGCAAGGATCAAGGGCCGGATGGACGAGGAGCGTCAGGGGATAAGTGAGTTAAACACCCAGATGGAGGCAGAGGTAGCACGGCTCAAGGCCGACGCTTTCCGTTTGGGGCTGGAACAGGTTTCAGTGGCGGCTATGCACCGCAGGAGGCATCAATCTCGTTTGCCGGAGCGCTACGAGGCAAGGAATCTCTTCAACACCCCCGGCTCTGGGAGAGCGGCGGCTGCCCCTAAGGAAGGGTAAGCAGTGGCTCACACGGCCCCACTCGGAGGGTTTATAACATCGGCGGGTCATTATTCTAACCCGGCCGAGAATATGGTAGCAGCGGCTACCCAGCTTGGAACAATCCCTATCCCATACGGAGCACCCTTTGCGGAAGAGGTGAGGAACACCATTGGATATTTACAGACGGTCGTGGCTCAACAAGAGAAATATCCTCATAGCTGGAGCCGGGTCCACTCCACCCCTCTCCACAGTCGAAGCTTCAGCCGGCGTTATGAGTCGCCGGTGTTTTCCAGCAGTGGTCCGCGCCATGGGCCGGAAGGGGGGCGCACAATGCTAGACGCGCAGGCTATTGTGGACCGGGCACGAAATAGGCGAGAAGAAGAGGTGGCAATGGCTCATCCGGGTCCTGGGCCTTCAGTGTTAAAAGAGGCCGGAGCCACTGGTAGTGCTAGAGCCATGGGAGTCCCATGCTTGTTTCCGGCTTTACGGAGTGAGATGTTGCCCAAAGATTTCAAGGGACCCCGTAAGGTTCCAAATTACACAGCGGATCTCCCTCCTGAGGCTTGGGTCGAGAGCTACGAGCTAGCAATGGAGATGTTGGACGTCTGTGAAGCGGTTTTTGCGAAGTATTTTATCATGATGCTTGAGTGTCCGGCTCGCACATGGCTAAAGGGTTTACCACCCAACACTATAAGCTCGTGGGCCGAGTTAAGGGAGAAGTTCATCAAAAAATTCCAAGGGACTTGCAAGCAGCCTATGACCATTGTGGACTTAGATCATTGTGTTCAGAAGGAGAATGATTTGGCTCATCATTGGGTTCGGCGGGTGTCCACCATCATTCACTCGTCGGAACAGATCACAACAGCTCAAGCGGTGCTCATTTTGGAGAAGAATTGTCACTTTGTTCCACTGAAGCATAAGCTTGGCCGGCTTAAACGTACGTGTCAAGATATGGGAGAGCTCATGACGGCTTTGACGAAATATGCCGACTCAGAAAACACCAAAGATCCGGGCTCGGATGAGGAGAAGTCAAATCACGGGAAGAAGAACAACCAAGGCAAGAGTTTTGGGAACAATGGAAATCAGAACAGACAGAAGAACGCTGGCGGCGGGTCAGAGCTGGTGGCAAATGCTAACACAGGGCCAAATGTTCCTAAGGCGAACAGGCGTTATAAGACGTACCAGCGTGGTAACAGCCCCCCTTTTAACTTGGAAGCAGCGCTTAGGAAGCCTTGCCCGGAACATAGTATGCCTGACCGGCCATCGACACATGCGTCAGGCGATTGCTTTATCATGCATCGGTTTAAAAACCAACACTCTAAACCACCTAATAATCAGGGTGGTGGGCCGCCTGGCAGCTCAGGCCATGGCGGCTCTGGTGCAGGATTTGGTGCAGGCGGCTCAGGAGCAAGGCATCCGGTTCATAATAATTAGCAGCATCAACAGCACCCTCGCAACAACAATCATAACAATCAGCAACAACAGCAGCAGCAGCGCAATCAGTCTGGATTCCATAGTAACCCGAAGCAGCTCAGTTCGGGGCAGTATCATGTGTTTATGACTGGTAACAGCAAGCGAGATGAGAAACTACGGAGGCGAGCGGTTAATACGGTTGCGCCGGTTCTCCCACGATACCTACCATGTTCGGAGTATGAGATAATGTGGAGCAGGGAAGATCACCCGCCGCGCGTGGACGACCCGGGCTGGCTAGCTCTGGTAGTGGCCCCTCAGATACATGGTTATGGAGTGAACAAAGTGCTCATGGACGGAGGTAGCAGTATCAACATCTTATATTATGACACCTTCCGGCGGATGAAGTTGCTAGACAAGGATCTCAAAACTTCTTCTACGGTGTTTCATGGTGTGGTGCCTGGTAAGTCGGCATACCCCATAGGTAAAATTTCTCTGGAGGTGGCTTTCGGCGATGAGTACAACTACAGGGTGGAAACCTTATGGTTCGAGGTGGTCCAAATCAAGAGCCCTTATAATGCATTGTTCGGGCGGCCGGCTTAAGCCAAGTTCATGGCTAGGCCTTGTTATGTTTATTTGCAGCTCAAAATGCCTGGCTTAAATGGCACGATTATGGTTCATGGCAATCGAAAAACGGCTCTTGAGTGCGAGGAAGGAGATGCGGCTTATGCAGAGGCTAGCTGTGCACAGGAGGAGCTTAAGTTCTATAAGGAGAACATTGACCCGGAGGACGTGACCCCGTTGAAGAAGCCAAATACAGAGTCAGAGCGACCAGTCAAATTTTCAGCGGATGATACCAAGGCAGTGGACTTTACTCCGGGCGACTCATCTAAGCAGTTCATCATTGGGGCTCACATGGATCCCAAATAGGAAAGCACGCTCATCAAATTCATCTGTGAGAATCGGGACATCTTTGCATGGAAACCTTCTGACATGCTGGGTGTACCGAGAGAGTTCGTTGAGCACAATATTAATGTGAATCCGAAGTTCAAGCCGATCAAGCAGTTTCTACGGCGGTTCAATGAGGAGAGGCGCAAGGCTATTGGGGAAGAGGTTGCCCGGCTCTTAGCCGCTGGATTCATAGTTGAAGTCTTTCACCCAGAGTGGTTGGCTAATCCAGTGTTGGTTCTCAAGAAGAACAGCACTTGGCGTATGTGCATAGATTACACGGACCTCAACAAGGCTTGCCCGGCTGATCCCTTCGCACTCCCCCATATTGATCAGATCATCGATGCAACAGCCGGTTGTGAGAATTTGTGCTTTTTGGATGCCTACTCAGGGTATGATCAGATAAAAATGGCAGTCAAGGATCAGGAGAAGACATCATTTATCACACCATTTGGGGCGGTCTGCTACGTCTCCATGCCTTTTGGACTCAAGAGTGCCCAGGGCGACTTACCAGCGGTGTGTGCAGAATTGTCTCCACAGTCAGATTGGCCATAATGTTCATGCTTATGTCGATGGCATAGTGGTGAAGTCTAGGAAGAAGGAAACCCTCTTGGAGGACCTCAAGGAAACTTTTGACAATCTCCGGGTCTACAAAATGATGCTTAACCCGGCAAAGTGTGTTTTTGGTGTTCCTGCAGGAAAGCTTTTTGGGTTCTTGGTCTCAAAGCGTGGCATTGAGGCTAACCCGGATAAAATCAAGGCTATTACTTCTCTGCAAGAGCCGACGTGCATCAATGATGTTCAGCGTATTGCAGGCCGGACTGCTGCACTGAGCCGATTCATAAGCCGGCTTGGGGAGAAGGCTATCCCCTTATATCAGATGATGAAAAAGACATACAAGTTTAAGTGGAGTAAGGCAGCTGCAGAGGCACTTGAAGCTCTTAAGAAGCAATTGACTGAGCCGCCAGTATTAGCCGCTCCGGCTGAGAAAGAGCCGCTACTCCTGTATGTAGCAGCTAACAGCCGGGCGGTCAGTGTGGCGATTGTGGTTGAGCGTAAGGAGGCAGGGAAGGAATATTCCGTTCAGAGGCCTGTTTATTACATCAGTGAGGTCTTGGCAGAGTCCAAGCAGAGGTATCTGCATTGGCAGAAGCTCGTGTACGGGGTCTTTATGGCTAACCGTAAGCTAAAGCACTACTGGGCCATCCGATAATTGTAGTAAGCTCTGCCCCGTTGGGGGATATCATTCAAAATAGAGAAGCTACAGGGAGGATTGCTAAGTGGGCTTTAGAGTTGGGGCCTCTTAACATCGCCTACACCCCTCGTACAGCAATCAAGTCTCAAGCCTTGGTAGATTTTATAAATGATTGGACAGAATGCCAGGCCCCTAAAGAGAAGCCGGACAACACATACTGGACTATACATTTTGACGGGTCTAAACAGCTTGAGGGGTCTGGTGCTGGAGTAGTTCTCACCTCCCCTAAAGGTGACAAGTTCTTCTATGTGCTCCGATTGATGTTCCCCTATACTAACAATGCTGCTGAGTACGAAGCTTTGCTCCATGGTTTGAGAGTTGCTAAAGAGATGAATTTAAGCCGGGTTAGATGCCTGGGCGACTCAGACCTTGTGGCTCAGTAAGTTTCAGGTACTTGGGATTCTAAAGACCCGTGGATGGCGGCTTATCGACAGGCGGTTGATATTGTTGCGGGTCATTTCAAAGGATATCAGGTGGATCATATTGATCGTCGACGGAACGAGGCGGCTGATGCATTATCACGACTGTTATATCATCCGACTAATGTCTTTCTTGATGTGTTATATCATCCGACTGTTAAGATGCCTTCTGAGGAGGATCTGGCAATCCCTGACCCGGAGGCGGCTCTGGTGGCGGCTCTACATGTCATTCGAGATTGGATTATTCCTTACTTAGCATACTTGACGCGCGGCGAGTTGCCGGACGATGAGAGCCGGGCTCGGGAAATCATCCGCCGCTGTAAGTCCATGACAATTATCAATGGTGAGTTGCACAAATGCAGGGTGACAGGTGTTTTCAAGCGCTGCGTATCACCAGAGGAGGGCCAGCAGATCTTAAATGAAATTCATGCTGGAGACTGTGGACATCATGTCGGGTCAAGATCTTTAGTGGCCAATGCGTTTCGGCATGGTTTTTTCTGGTTGACGGCTCATGAGGATGCAAAGGACCTGGTCCGTAAGTGTGACGGCTGTCAGAAATTTGGCCGACGTGCTCATGTTCCGGCTCAACACTTAAGGATGATACCTATCACTTGGCCGTTTGCGGTCTGGGGGCTTGATATGGTAGGACCCTTTAAGCGGTCCAAGGATAAGAAAACGCACCTCTTGGTGGCAGTTGACAAGTTTACTAAGTGGGTTGAGGCCGAGCCAGTTAGCAAGTGTGATGCGGCTATAGCGGTTGAATTTGTTAAAAAATTGATTTACCGTTTTGGTTATCCAGACAGTATTATCACTGATAATGGTACAAATTTGTCCAAGGGGGCTATGAAGGTGTTCTGTGAGAAGGAGCATATCCGGCTTGATGTTTCGGCTGTGGCACATCCACAATCAAATGGCCAGGCTGAGCGTGCTAATCAGGAAATCTTGCGAGGGGTTAAACCTCGGCTCATGGTCCCTTTGAAACGGACGCCCGGGTGTTGGGTGGATGAGTTGCCTTCCATCTTATGGATCATCCGGACTACACCTAACAGGTCTATAGGTTTTACACCTTTTTTCATGGTGTACGGGGTTGAGGCGGTTCTACCCAGTGACATCCGGCATGATTCACCAAGGGTGGCGGCTTACGTTGAGACGAATAATGAGATGGCACGTAAAGATGCATTGGATGCCTTGGATGAAGCACGAGAGTTAGCAGCTGCTAGATCGGCAATTTACCAGCAAGACCTGCGACGCTATCATAGCCGTAGGGTGAAGACCCGGACGTTACAAGAAGGTGATTAGGTTCTCCGGCTCATTCAAGACCAATCTGGGATGCATAAGCTTTCTCCACCATGGGAAGGGCCCTTTGTGGTCAGCAGAAACCTTAACAATGGTTCATACTATCTCATTGATATTCGTGATGAGTCGGACACAGCGGGTCAGGAGACTTTGCGGCCATGGAATGTCGCGCATCTCCGACCATATTACACTTAATACGTGATGGGGATCTGTTATCTTTGTACATATCATATTTATATTAGTACAAAGTAATACTTATGCTAAAGATTGGAGCACTGGCTCTTATGTGTATCTTCATGCTATAAGGATGAAATTCTTCAGTTCAACATATTTGCAGTTGATGTGGTTCTTTGACCCGCCGAAGCCATATCAGTCAATCTCGTTGTGGAGACCTTGAACCGGTTAAATTTTACAGTGATCTGCTGAGTTTATTGCAGTCAATCTTGCTTTAGAGACCCTGAGCCGGTTCACATAGTTGACGGCCAATCTCGCTTTAGAGACCTTGAACTGATGTCAATATAATAAAGCTCCTACCAGTCAATCTCGTTTTAGAGACCCTGAGCCGGCTCATAGAGTTGACGGCCAATCTCGCTTTAGAGACCCTGAACTGGTATGATGCAACAGTTGGCTTTATGCCCTTTCAAAACACCGATGACAAGGAGGCTTCTTGCCCACGGGTACAGCTTACATCTCCCATGTGCGGTGCACTTTTTAATACTGTTCCAAGGAGGCTTCTTGCCTTTGGGTATAGCTTACATCTCCCTTGCGCAGTTGGCTTTATGCCTAGTTTGAGTACATTAAGCGCTGTTGTTGATAGAGGCTTCTTACCTTTGGTATAGCTTAACATGACCCTAAGGCAACAACGTGTACATCAAATTCTAGTTGCTTATCAACTGCGGCCATCGAAGGGGGCTTCTTACCGACGGGTTCGCTTATCTCACCCTAATGGGCGGCTTTATGCGACTTTCTGATTAACATGTTAGCCGCGGTTGTCGAAGGGGGCTTATTACCGACGGGTTCGCTTATCTCACCCTAACAACTGGCGTTTATGCCAAAACTAGCTGTGGAAGGAGGCTTCTTACCCTTGGGTATAGCTTACATAAACCCTTCACACAGCCGGCTAGTACAATTCCTAGTCGTGGTTGTCGAATGGAGGCTTCTTACCATAAGGTATAGCTTACTTAAACCCATCGGCAGCCGGCCTTATATGATATTTTGATGATTGAAGGAGGCTTCTTACCCTTGGGTATAGTTTACATAAACCTTTCACACAGCCGGCTAGTACGTTTACTAGTCGCGGCTGTCGAATGGAGGCTTCTTACCATAAGGTATAGCTTACTTAAACCCATCGGCAGCCAGCTTTATATGATGATTGAAAGAGGCTTCTTGCCTTGGGGTGTAGATTATATCACCCCTTATACATCTGGCTATAAGCCTATTAAAGTTCTCAACAGTCATCGTTGTCACATAGAGGATTCCTACCATCAGGTATAGCTTACTTTATCCTATGACAGCCGGCTCTTCCATGGCATCACATTATAAGAGAAGAAGTCATAATACTCCGGCTGATGGAGTAAACCTTCCGGGTCTGATGGGTCCGGGTGAAGGAAAGACATCTCAAAAAGATTGCGTATTGGCTTATCAACAGTCGCAGTTTTGTTCGTCGAGGCTTATTATCAACAGAGGTGTTATCCGGTTCTAAAGGAACTATTAAGACTTACAAGTACATCTCAGGAATCATTGGCAAGTTTATAAAGCTGGAAGTACAGAGCTGAGACAGATGGTTGAAAGCAATATAAAACAAACAGCCGGCAAGTGCACTTAGATGTTATAAGGCTGTTACAAAAGACGTTCTTAGAAGGAACAAATGGTGTTTCTAAAAAGTTTTAACACGCCATTGGCGGGTAATTACAAGAGCCGCTCTTGCTTTGAATACTACAAAGTCATGTCACTCGGCCGGTTCACCCTGCTCCGGCTCTCCCGTGGTTTGGATCTGAAGGTTGCCGAGTTCCCAATTGCAATTAGAGATGGCAGCAAAGGTCCCTTCAAAGAAAGGGGAGGCGTCGAACTCACCAGGGAAAAGATCCTTGCTACGGGCGGGTGTTAGATCTTTGAATTCATAAAGAGGCCCGTGGATCCGTTTGTCTTCTGGTCATATGCTGCTTGGTAGCTCTTCAGGTCATCCTCCGCCTCATCAGCCATGACAGACGCCAGGAAGCGAGAGTCCTTGACGACTTTGAAATAGTTTGCTTCGGAAAATTCCGAGCCATCAGCTTTCTTCAAAGGGTACCCGCCCATCATTTCGGCTGGCGTGAGATCCGGCGCGAAGGCCATAGCCCGGCTCAAACCTACAACGGCTCCAGAGTGGAAAGCTGACTTCTTCAGTTCTTGAATCTGCTTGGGCACTGTCGAGAATAATTCTACCACCCCTTTTAGGGTCTTGGGAATCTTTTCCTTGTACTCTATGCTCTTGATGGTAAACATCGCCCCGCAGTACAGTTGCTCCGTGAAGGTGTACATGGCCTTCAGGGACAGGATGCTGTCCGTTGCAAGTTGCCGACTCTGGGAACCTGCATGAGTCGGAATGGACATGTGAGTCGCAAATTATTTTCATGAAGGATGATGGTATATGGAGTATGGTAAGGTTGACTTACCAAATAAGGCGGCAGACATCTTAGCGATGTGCCGTTTGAGGCCTTGGAGCTCCTCAGCAACGGCGATGAGCCGCTGATCAGCATCATCCGCCCGTTTTGTCAGAGTGGCTTTCTTCGACTCAGCCGCCTCTTTCAGCGATGTTAACTCAGCGGTGGCCTTTGCTAATTCCTCGGCTAAGATCCGGCATTTCTCATAAGCCACACTTCGCGCTTCTTGTTGAGCGGCCAGGTTAACCTTAAGATCCGACAGCTGAGAGCCGGCGGCGTTCAAAGCATCCTGCACACATTATAACAAAATATGAGCTATTACAGCATCAAGGGTGTTAATATAAACAAGGGTTCACAGTTCAAAGTTATGCAAGTCTCAAACAGTTTGCAAGCAATATATTTGACACTTGGGGGCTGATGTACATTTCATCTGTTCAAGTTTACAGTTCCGGATCATCTTCCTTGAAAATGACCTACAACTTGGGGGATACACTATGGCTCTTTACATATCAGAAAGTCCCGACTCTAATCAAATTTGAGCCGGCCCTTGGGGGCTATACTATGGCTCTTTTCAGATCAGAAAGTCCCAACTCAAATACAATTTGAGCCGGCCCTTGGGGGCTACACTATGGCTCTTTTCAGATCAGAAAGTCCCAACTCAAATACAATTTGAGCCGGCCCTTGGGGGCTACACTACGGCTTTGTTCACATATGAAAGTCCCGACTCAAATAAAATTTGAGCCAGCCCTTGGGGGCTATATTTGGAAGTATGCAAGTGTTTACAGTGTGCATTGCATGTATAAAGTATTTAAGCAAAAGTGTTTTCTACATAACCTTCAAAGAAGACCCGATTCAACTATGCATTAGATTAAATCTGGCTCTTGGGGGTTGGGGAAGGTTATGGCTGGAGAAAGGTAACATACCTCATATTTTGTCTTCATCGTGGCGACCAGCCGGAGTTCCAAGTCTCGGCTGGTGTTAACCTGGTTAATGTAGCCGGAGTGGAGTTCTTCGGCTGTCATCTTGTCGTATGACGAGTCAAATTCAAGTTTCCGTGAAGCCTCAGACGGCTCAGTGTGCCGGGTTAATACATGTGCTGGAGAAGGAGGCTTCTGAGCAGACCCGGTGATGATGACATCTGGAGTCGCAGGAGTCTTGGCGGGTGTAACCGGCCTTGAAGGAGCAGCTGGGGAGTTCTCCATTATAACGTCATCCGCTACCGGCTCGGTGGAAGCCGCTGGTGGAGCTTCTTCTACTGGAGTTTCCTCCGGCTATCCAAGATCCGGTTGAGCCGGGGCCGGCTGTTCAGGCTCTTGATTTTCAAGGACAGGACCGGAAGAAGGATGGTTGGTCTTGCGGCATTTCGCCTGAGCACTGCAAAGTGAAGGGTTAGCATTTGAAGGAGACTGGTATCTCATTAAGACATCCGGATATTTGAATACTTACAGAGGATTGATTTTTGGTGGAGGTATGACTGATGCAGAAGAGTCGCCGGAAGAGGGCGTCTTCTGAAAGAGTAAGACACGGAAATGATAAGATGCTTAGACACGAAGAAAAGCCAAAAGAAGATAAGGATACCAACCTCTGCAGGCCGCTTCTTAGGAGCCGGCGAGTTCGGTAGTCCCGATACAAGCTCCGTAGAGCCGGTGCTCCGGGTCTGACGATGTTCAGTTTGTTGTTGCTTTTTTAAGAAGAAATCAGGAGCCATATGAGCGAGAGGGTGAGAAAGAGGGAATTTCCTAACGACCCGCCGCGGCTTTCGGATGGAATATTCTGAGTCGGAGTATATGCAAGTTACCTCAGGAGCGTTGGCGTGACTGGTTTCAACTTCGTCCTGCGAACATGGTAAGACATTAATAAAGAGTTGGCAAGACAAAGAGTAAAGTAAGTAAGTTAAAGATTTTACCTCCGACTCTAAAGAGGCCGTGTGTTGGAACCAGTTCTCTTGAGGAGCTGCCTTTCTTTGCTTCTTAGTGGCGGCTTTCTTCTTGGTTGCTTTCGGAGGAGGAACATATTCCTTCTTCCAGAAGTTGGAGTCAGCGTGCGCAAATTGAGCCGGAGGAAGGATATCAAGCCAAGTAAAGAAGAGTATGCAAACATGCAACAGACGGAAGAAAGAAAAAAATACTTACAAGGGGCGCCGGGTTGGTCGCACAGAAGGGTGCCAGCCCGATGGTGCTGCAAGAGCCGGAGCTCTCATGCACAAAACTTCAGACAATCATGCAGATATTGTCTTCAGTCAAAGTAACATTGATGAAGCACAGCTCACTGTCATATTGTCCTGGATATTCATACATGAGCCAGTTCCTATGGCTCAGAGGCATGATCCGCCACTCCACCCAGGAGCGGATAAGGTCAGTTCCAATGAGACCATTGGCCAGCAGAGCTTTTACTTTGGCGTGAGGCTTCTCATATCTGACACGGTCGGCAGCTGAGAGCCGATCGGGCAGCGCTGTATTAGTTGGGAGCCGGGAAGGGCGATAACCCGGCAGGCGATGTTCCGTGTCAGGAGACGTGTCTTTACAGTAGAACCACATCTTGTTCCAATCCTTCAGGTGGCTGGGCATCTGAATAGCCAGAAAGGTGATGCCCCTCCAGCGCTGGATGGTAATCCCTCCGAGTTCCAGGCTTGGCCCGCTCTTGTACTCAGTCTGGCAGTTGGCATAGAAGAACTCTCGAAAGAATCCTACTGATGGCCTAGACTGAAGGTGCGCCTCACAAAGGACTTGGAAATGGCAAATGTTGGATACGGAGTTCAGCGCCAGGTCTTGGGGATGCAGCTTGTACAGATGGAGAATGTCACGAAAGAACTTAGAGCCGGGTGGCACGAACCCCCGCTCGATGTGATCCGTAAAAACTATGACCTCCCCTTTCTTTGGTGCGGGGCGGGTTTCACCATCCGGAGCCCGCCAGTTGATCACTTCCTTTGGAGGAAGGGTGCCAGAAGCTACGAGGTCTAACAAGTATTCTTCGGTCATGCAAGAGCTGATCCAATTGCATGAATTGGTGGCACGTGTCATGTTGGCGGCTTAAAAGTACTGTGCAAAAAGAAAATGGTGACTTGTCAAACAAGAGCAGATAGCTACAACGGCTTACAAGTTCGAGGGTTCTAAAAATATTAAAGCCTTGAAAGGCCCGGCTGATAAAGAGCCAGAGGAAGTCTAGCGGCTCACTATGGATGAAAGAGACGGAAATCAATCAAGACCCGGACAAAAAGATTTCGCAAACTGTTGCTAAAATTTTGGATCTACCGAAGCGGAGAAAAAGGTTCTACGTCGACCTAGGTGAAGAACAGCGAAAAATGGAAAGTTGGTCTACAACCCTAACAGCCCGCGCATTCCGCGCGGACGGACCGCGTACAGTGGCAGTGGTGACGACGTGATCTAAGGACGCGCGGCGGGACCCAAGACTAGCCCGTGCAGCCGCGCCGAAGATCGGAACGCGCGACGGAGGGTCCGCCGGAGAAAACCCTATTTCTAGCGGTCTAAGCTACGGGGAAGAGAGGCGTACCGGAAGATGGAGACGGCGGAGGACGAGACTCTGGTCTCAATAGGATGATGCAGCGGCCAAATGTCGATGACGGACGAGCGGTGGCGCCGGAGCGGAGCGGAACGAGCTCGGGCGACGGGCGGCGGCAGGAAGAAGAAGACAGGCGCACGAGCAGGAATGAACCGTTTGACCCGTGTGGGTCCTATTTAACAGGAGAACGGTGCGGAATCCCAGGCGTCAACACCGGTCTTGCCGAAACGGACGTCTCAATTCTCGTTAAGTGGTTAAATGCGAGAGATTTGGTGATACGTTAGCGAATCTGTGACGTCACGCCGGGTCATTCCGTGGCGACTCTCAGACAACTGTAAGAGACGGATGAAATGAGCTGGCTCACTTCAACCTGGGGCCTAATGCTGGGGATATAACCCCGCGATATGACCCGGCTGGAAGGTTCCGGTTGATGACATTTGTTATGAGCCGGCCCACGAAGACAGGCGTCAGTTGGAGGCCCAAGATGATTGGCGGCTCTTGGTATGGCCGGACGGCAGAGATCCGGATGTACAAGACCTTCCAAAGATGACTTGGATGGTAAGATAGAGATAGATTCGGAGATGTAAACATGATCCGACTGTGCAATTGTAAGACCCGACGGTTCTGACCTCTTATATAAAGGTAGAGTCGGGGCGGCTTAGAGGTAGGTTATCGAAAACTAGGTCAAGCTTCTATCCCCTTGTAATCGATACAACAAGCAATAACAACACAAGAAGGACGTAGGCTTTTACCTCGACTTGAGGGGCCGAACCTGGGTAAACTCGTGTCCTTTGTCTCGACCAACCCCTTTGAGTCCACTACCATGGCGACAGCTCCGAATTCAAGTCTGGTAACCCAGACTTCTACCATGATAAAACCACGACAGGTTGTCTACAAAATTTAGAGAAATTAAACTCATGAGACACATCCCCAAAACTCACAGTAACTATTTCTTGCTCACAATCGATCTTAGCATTAACAATATTCAAGAAGGGTCTACCAAATATAATGGGACAAAAATTATCTTGTGGGGAACCAGGAACAAGAAAATTTGTAGGATATTTTATTTTCCCATACAAGACTTCAACATCTCTAACAATCCCCATCGGTGCAATAGTGTCTCTGTTAGCAAGCTTAATAGTAATATCAATTTCCTCTAGTTCAACTGGTGCAATATCATGCATGATTTCTTAGTATAAGGAATAGAGAATTGCACTTACTCTAGCACCCATATCACACAAGCCATGATAACAGTGATCCCCTATTTTAACAGAAACAACGGGCACGCCAACAACTAGTCTATGTTTATTCTTAGTATCAGGTCTAGCAATTCTAGCCGCTTCATCACAGAAATGAATGACATGCCCATCAATATTACCAAACAAGAGATCTTTAATCATTGCAATAATAGGTTTAACTTGAATTTTTTCAGGGCTGTAGGTGTTCTAATACAACTCTTATGAACCATAGTTGTCATGGCAAGATGTCCTCATGAGACAACTTAGGTGTGGGGCCATTGCAATTATGTGGCGGCTTGAGAGGGGTTGGTCGGAATCGAGAGACGCGAGTTTACCCAAGTTCGGCCCCTTCGATTGAGGTAAAAGCCTACGTCCTGCTTTGGGTTGTATTGATGATGAGGAAGATCTCTCGGTTACAAGGGTGCTATCTTGCCACCTCTAATCTCGAGAGCCTCTAATATGTCTATCTCTAATGACTTGAGTCTATCTTAACTTGTCCCTCTAGGGGTGCTCTACCCGTCCTTATATAAGTGGAAAGGGTAGGTTTACATGTAGAGTCCTACTAGGAGTAGGATTATGACTAGTCGCTCTTGAATCCTAATCCGGGTCTTGTTTCCTATGTGAGGGAATCCTTTCTCTCCTTGGGCCTTCTCTTGTGAGCCGCCCTCCAATCCTGTCCACGAGCCGCCTTGCGCTGGCTTGCTCGCTGGTCCTTGGGCCTTGTTGCTTGTCTCACCCGCATGCCGGGTCACCAATGAACCGCCAAGTCTAGTCGGGTCACAAGTAAGTCGGCAAGTCCTGGTCGGGTCATACTTCCGGCCGGGTTACAATATCCCCGACAATCCCCAATGCGCCTTATAATGCCTTGCAAGAGCACGTCCCTACCTTCCAGGATTGACCTCCATACCTGAGACGGGTGTGATCCCAGTTCGGCTATCACAATGTCATTGTTTGGGTAGTAGACAAATTTAAGCAACCATGCATAAAGTGAATCAGGCACTGTGAGCAGGCGCCACGATTGACAGGCCAAAAGGGCTAAATTGAAGAGCTCGATGTCCCTAAATCCCAATCCACCACAAATCTTCGGTTGAGTCATAGCTCTCCAGGAAACCCGGTGTGGTTTTCATTGACCCTATTTAATGCCCCAAAAGAACTGGTGAATGAGCTTATTCAACTTTTCACATAAACCTCGTGGCAATTTAAAGCATGACATCGAGAAATTTGAGATGACCTATTCTACCGACTTAATAAGAATTTCTTTGCCTACAGCAGAGATAGTTTTATCAAACCAACCTTTCACCTTAGACCATAATATGTCTTCCAGATACTTAAAAACACCCATCTTTGAAGAACGAATATCAGACGACATACCCAAATATTTCTCATTATGAGTTTCAGTATGAACGTTGAGAACCCCTTTACTTGTTGACTGACATTGTCTGGTGTTACCCTGCTAAAATAAACCGAGGACTTGTTTGTATTGATCCTTTGCCCAGAAGCTTGGCAATATGAATCCAACGGGTTTTACACTTCCATCACCCCCCTAAACCGTTTGCCTTGAAAAAAGCAAATAACAAATGGTTAACTCATGGCGCTGAAGGAGCCACTTCAATCCCACTCAAATGCAACAAATGATCTCTTTTGAGGAGGCCTAAAAGGCCCTCTGCTACTAACAAGAAAAGGTAGGATGATATTGGGTCTCCCTGTCGAATACCTCTCGAAGGTTTGAAATTGTCAAGTTTCTTGCCATTGAATAGAGCTGAGTATGAGACTGATTTAACCATATTCATAACAATTAAAACCCACCTATCACAAAAGCCAAGCTTGAGCATAATTGCTTCCATATATGTCCATTCTAACTTGTCATATGCTTTCATCATGTCTAGCTTCAGGGCACAATGGCGATGTTGTTGGGGAACGTCGCATGGGAAATAAAAAATACCAATGCACACGCAGATCTATCCATGGTGATGAGCATCTACGAGAGGGAGAATGGATCAACATACCCCTCTAGATCGCTAAGCGGGAAGCGTTAAGAAACGCGGTTGGTGTAGTCGAAACGTCTTCACGGTCCAAATCGCCGAGCGTCCTGCGATCTCATCACGATCCGTCCCGCGATCCAATCACGATCCATATCACGATCTTGATCACGATCCATCCCGCGAACTCATCCCGATCCGTCCCATGATCTCATCATGATCCGCCTCGCGATCTTGATCACGATCCTTCTGATCTAGCGCCGAACGGACGACACCTCCGCATTCAGCACACGTACAGCTTGATGACGATCTCCGCCTTGTCGATCCAGCAAGAGGGAGTGTAGGGGTAGGAGAGTTCACCGGCAGCGTGACGTTGCTCCGGCTATGGTGGTGGAGCTATTCCGGCAGGGCTTCGCCTAAGCACTACAGAAATCCGATCTAGAGGAGAAACTATGCAATAGAGGAACGGGTAGCACGTGGCTGAAAATCTAGTGCAAAACCCCTAAAACCCTCTACTATATATAAGAGGAGAGGAGGAGAGGACTTTGCACAAGGGCCAAGCCTCCCTGGGTCGGCCGAACCAGGTGGAGGAAGTGGACTCCACCTCCAATCCTAGTAGGCCTAGGATTCACCCTACTTTTGCCTTTTTCCACCTTTTTCTCTTCGGGCTTCTCTTCCCTTCATCATGGGCCTTGTGTGGGACTTCCACCAGACCACTAAGGGCTGGTATTCACTCACCCACAGCCCATGTGGCCTCTTGGGTCGAAATACCCCTCCCGATGGTCACCCGGTACACTACCGGCACTCGTGGTGCACTACCGATGAGCCCGAAACTTTTCCGGCGACCAAAATAGGACTTCCTATATATCAATATTTACCTTCGGACCATTCCGGATCTCCTCGTCACTTCAGGGATCTCATCCGGGACTCCTAACAACCTTTGGTCACCACCATACATAACTCTATACTACCGAAACGTCACCAAACCTTAAGTGTGCAGACCCTGCGGGTGCGAGAACTATGTAGACATGACCGAGACACCTCTACGGTCAATAACCAATAGCGGGACCTAGATGCCCATATTGGTTCCTACGTATTCTACGAAGATCTTTATCGGTCGAACCTCTATATCAAGGATTCAGTTAATCCCGTATGATGTTCCCTTTGTTCTTCGGTATGTTACTTGCCCGAGATTCGATCGTCGGTATCTCCATACCTAGTTCAACCTCGTTACCGCCAAGTCTCTTTACTCGTTCCGTAATACAAGGTCCCTTGACTAACACTTAGTCACATTGCTTCCAAGGCTCAATGTGATGTTGCATTACCGAGTGGGCCCTGAGATACCTCTCCGTCATACAGAGTAACAAATCGCATTCTTGATCTATGCCAACCCAACAGACACCTTCAAAGATACCTGTAGAGCACCTTTATAGTCACCAAGTTATGTTGCGACGTTTGATACACAAAAGGCACTCCTACGGTGTTAGTGAGTTTCATGATCTCATGGTCATAGGAACATATACTTGACATGCAGAAAACAGTAGCAATAAACTGACACGATGATATGCTATGTTTATAGTTTGGGTCTTGTCCATCACATCATTCTCCTAATGATGTGATCCCGTTACCAAATGACATCTCATGTCCATGACTAGGAAACCATATCCATCTTTTATGAACGAGCTAGTCTATTAGAGGCATACTAGGGACATGGAGTTGTCTATGTAAGCACACATTCAGATCCGTGTGTACTTTGCAAATCTCTATGTCAAACTGTAAACACTGCTACCACACTCCACTTGGTACTATTCCAAATGGCTGCTCCACTATACGTATCCAGATTGCTATTACGAGTCATCCGGATTGGTGTTAAAGCTTGCATCGACGTAACTCTTTACGACGAACTCTTTATCACCTCCATAATCGAGAAACATTTCCTTAGTCTTTTAGTTACTAAGGATAATCTTGACCGTTGTCCAGTGATCCACTCCTGGATCACTCTTGTACCCCTTGATGGACTCATGGCAAGGCACATAGTGATGCGGTACACAACATGGCATACTATACAGAGCCTATGGCTAAGGCATAGGGGACGACATTCGTACTTTCTCTTTCTTCTGCCGTGGACGAGCATTGAGTCTCACTCAACTTATCACCTTACAAATCAGGCGAGAACTCTTTCTCTGACTGATCCATTTTGAACTCTTTCAAAATCTTGTCAGGGTATGTACTCATTGAAAGTCTCATCAAGCATCTTGATTCATCTCTATAGATCTTGATGCTCAACAAATAGGTAGCTTTATCCAGGTCTTCCTTTGAAAACCTCTTCTCAAACAACCCTTTATGCTTTCCAGAAATTCTACATCATTTCTGATCAACAATATGTCAACCACACATGCTTATCTGAAACTCTATAGTGCTCCCACTCGCTTTATTGTAAATACAAGTTTCTCATAAACTTTGTATAGACTCAAAAACTTTGATCACCTCATCAAAGTGTATATTCCAACTCCGAGATTCTTGCTTCAGTCCATAGAAGGATCACTGAAGCTTGCACACTTTTTAGCATCCTTAGGACTAACAAAACCTTCTAGTTGTATCACATACAACCTTTCATCAAGTAAACCATTAAGGAAAAACGATGTTTTGGCATCCATCTGCCAGATTTCATAATTGAAAAATGCAGCAACTGCTAACCTAATTCCAACAGACTTTAGCATCACTACGAGTGAGAAAGTCTCATCGCAATCAACACCTTGAACTTGTTGTAAACTTCTTTGCAACAAGTCGAGCTTCATAAATGGTGACATTCACCATCAGCGTCTGTCTTCATCTCAAAGCTCCATTTGTACTCGACGACCTGCGGTCCAATGAGCAAGTCTACCAATGTCTATACTTGGTTTTCATACATGGATCCTTTCTCGAATTTCATGGCCTCTAACCATTTGTCGGAATTCGGGCCCATCATCGCTTCTCCATAGCTCGTAGGTTCATCGTTGTCCGACAACATGACCTACAAGACAGGGTTGTCATACCACTCAGGAGCAGTACGCATCCTTGTCGACCTACGAGATTCGATAGTAACTTGATCCGAAGCTTCATGATCATCATCATTATCTTTCTCTTCAACTAACGTAGGCTTCACAGAAACATCTTGCTGCGCTGCGCTACTCTCTCGTTCAAACAAAGGTTCAATAACCTCACCAAGTTCTATCTTCCTTCCACTTAATTCTTTCGAGAGAAACTTTTTCTTGAGAAAGGACCCAGTTTTAGTAACAAACATTTTATGTTTGGATCTGAGATAGAAGGTTCACCCAACTGTTCTTATGGTATTCTATGAAGATGCATTTGTCCGCTTTGGGTTCGACCTCATTAGGTGAAAACATTTTCCACACAAGCGTCGTAGCCCCAAACATAAAGAAATGACAGCTTAGGTTTCTATCAAACCATAATTCACACGGTGTCATCTCAACGGATTTAGATGGTGCCCTATTTAAAATGAATGTAGTTGTCTCTAATGCATAATAGCAAAATTATAGTAGCAAAATGATAAGAGACATCATAGCACGCACCATATCCAATAGAGCACGACTATGACATTCGGACACACCATCACACGATGGTGTTCCAAGTGGCGAGAGTTGTGAAACAACTTTCACATCGTCTAAAGTTGTATGTCAAACTCGTAACTCAGATATTCACCTCCACGATCATATCGCAAACATTTTTATCTTCTTGTCACGATGATCTTTAGAATTCACTCTGAATTTGCTTTAACCTTTCAAAACGATTCAGACTTGTGTTTCATTAAGTAAATATACACTATATCTACTCAAATCATCAGTGAAGGTAAGAAAATAATGATATTCACCGCACGCTACAAGACTCATTGGATTGCATACATCAACATGTATCAGTTCCAATAAATCACTTGCTCGCTCCATCCATCCGGAAAACGAGGTCCTTAGTCATCTTGCCCAAGAGGCATGGTTCGCATGTCTCAACCGATTCGAAATCGAATGAGTCCAAAGATCCATCAGCATGGAGTTTCTTCATGCACTTTATACCAATATGATATTTAGCGGCATTGCCACAAGTATGTGGTATTATCATTACTAACTTTGTATCTTTTGGCATCAATGTTATGAACATGTGTATTACTACGATCAAGATTCAACAAACCATTCTCACGGGGTGCATGACCATTGAAGGTATTATTCATGTAAACAGAACAACCATTATTCTCTAACTTAAATGAATAACCGTGTTGCAATAAACATGGTCTAATAACGTTCATGCTCAACGCAAAATACCAAATAACATTTTTTTGGTTCATCACTAATCCCTAAGGTAGAGAGAGCGTGCGATGTTGACCACATTAACCTTAGAAACATTTCCAACACACATCGTCACCTCACCCTTAGCCAGTTCTCCGTTTATTCCGTAGCTTTTATTTTGAGTTACTAAAATTTAGCAACCGGACCGGTATCCAATACCCAGGTGCTACTAGGATCAAGGTACACATTAACAACACGTATATCTAATATACTTCTGTCGAGTTTGCCAGCATTCTTATCTACCAAGTATCTAGGGTTGTTCTGCTTCAGCGACCGCTCTCCTCATAATCGAAGCACTTAGTCTCGGCTTTGGGTTCAACTTTGGTTTGCTTCACTGGAGCAGCAACTGAGTTGCCATCCATGAAGTTTCCCTCCTTTCCCTTGCCCTTCTCAAAACTAGTGGTTTTACTAACCATCAACACTTGACGCTCCTTCTTGATTTCTATCTTCGCGGTGTCAAACATCGCGAACAGCTCAGGGATCATTAATTCTATCCCTGGCATTTTATAGTTCATCTCCAAGTTCTAGTAGCTTAGTGACAGTGATTTGGAGAACTATATAAATCACTATCTTATCTGGAAGATCAACTCCCACTCGATTCAAGCGATTGTAGCACCTAGACAATCTGAGCACATGCTCAACGATTGAGCTATTCTCTTTCATCTTGCAGGCAAAGAATCTTGTTGGAGATCTCATATCTCGCAACACGGGCACGAACCTGAGATCCTAATTTCAGCTCTTAGAACATCTCACATATTTCGTGACGTTCAAAATTTTCAGAGCCTCAATTCTAAGCCATAATGCATGATGCACTAAACTATCAAGTAGTCATCAGAACGTGCCTGTCAGATGTTCACAACATCTACAGACGACGCTAGAGGGGTTGGCGCACCGGGCGGTGCATTAAGGACATAAGCCTTCTGTGCAGCAATGAGGACAATCCTGGACCCAGTCCGCAATATTGCTACCATCATCTTTCAACTCTATTTTTCTAGGAACATATAAAAATTCAAGGGAGCTACAGCGCGAGCAAGTAATCTACAACATAATTTGCAAAAACACTACTGACTACGTACATGATAATGAGTTCGATTAATCATATTACTTAAGAACTCCCACTCAAATTGACATCCCTCCGGTCATTCGAGTGATACATGATCTAAGTTCACCAACTTAGTTCGATCATCATGTGAGTTGAGGTGGTTTCAATGCTGAACACCATCATGTTGATCATATCTGCTATATGACTCATGTTCGACCTTTCGGTCTCTTGTGTTCCGAGGCCATGTCTGTACATGCTAGGCTCATCAAGTTTAACCCGAGTGTTCTGCATGTGCAACACTGGCTTGCACCCGTTGTATGTGAACATAGAGTCTATCACACCCGATCATCACGTGGTGTCCCGACATGAAGAACTTTCGCAACGGTGCACACTCGGGGAGAACACAATTTATCTTGAAATTAAGTAAGGGGTCACCTTCTCATGCTACCGTCATCCTAAGCAAAACAAGGTGCATAAAATGATTAACATCACATGCAAATCATAAGTGACATGATATGGCCATGAACTTGTGCTTTTGATCTCCATCTTGAAAGCACTGGCATGATCTCCATCATCACCGGCACGACACCATGATCTCCATCATGTTGATCTCCATCAACGTGTTGCCATCGGGGTTGTCGGTCCCATCATGCTTCAACTACTATTTCTATCGTTTAGTGATAAAGTAAAGCATTACATATCGCTTAATGATTAACATGTAGGTCATTCAATAATTAAAGACAGCTCCTGTCGATTGCCGTACTCATCGACATGCAAGTTGTGATATTTTATACATCATATGATCATCTCATACATCACATATATCACATCATCTAATTGGCCATATCAAATCACAACATACCTTGCAAAAACAAGTTAGACGTCATCTAATTGTTGTTGCATGTTTTACGTGGCTGCTACGGGTATCTAGCAAGAACATTTCTCACCTAGGCATAAACCACAAACGGTGATATATTAGTTGCGTTTCAACCTTCTCAAGACCGCCTTTGTCGAATCCGGTCTAACTAAAGTGAGAGAAACTGACACCCGCCAGCCATCTATGCAACAAGTTGCAGTTGAGGGAACCAGTCTCTCGTAAGCGTACGAGTAATGTTGGTCCGGGCCGCTTCATCCCACAATAGCGCTGAACCAAAAAACGACCAAGGGAGGAAGCAATCTAAGCATCAACGCCCACAAACTCTTTGTGTTCTACTCGAGATCGCATATACACATAGACCTAGCTCATGATGCCATTGTTGGGGAACGTTGAATTGGAAACAAAAAAATTCCGAAGCACACGCAAGATCTATCCATGATGATGAGCATCTACGAGAGGGAGAATGGATCTACATACCCTTGTAGATCGCTAAGTGGGAAGTGTTAAGAAACGCGGTTGGTTTAGTCGAACGTCTTTGCGATCCAAATCGTCGAGCATCCCGCGATCTCATCATGATCGGTCCCGCGATCCAATCACGATCGATCCCACGAACTCATCACGATCCGTCCCGCGATCTCATCACGATCCGGTATCGCAATCTTGATCACGATCCTTTCGATCTAGCGCTGAACGGATGGCACCTCCGCGTTCAGCACACGCACAGCTTGATGACGATCTCCACCTTCTTGATCCAGAAAGAGGGAGCAGAGAGGTAGAAGACTTCTCCGGCAGCGTGACGGCACTCCGGTGATTGTGGTGGAGCTATTCCGGCAGGGCTTCGCCTAAGCACTGCAGAAATCCGATCTAGAGGAGAAACTATGCAGTGGAGAAACTGCTAAAAATCAAGTGCAAAAACCCTAAAACCTCTAGTATATATAAGAGGAAGAGAGGAGGAGGCTTGGCCCTCAAGGGGCCAGCCCTTGGTTCGGCCGAATCAAAGAGGAGAGGAGGACTCCTCCTCCAATCCTAGTAGGACTAGGATTCCTCCCTATTTTGCCTTTTTTCTACCTTTTCTCTTTGGGTTTTCTCTCCTAGCCACATGGGCCTTTTGTGGAAGTTCCACCAGCCCACTAAGGGCTTGTATTCACTCTCCCACAGCCCATGTAGCCTCTTGGGTCGAAATATCACTCGCGATGGTCTCCCGATACACTACCAGCACTCCCGGTACACTACCGATGAGCCCGAAACTTTTTCGATGACCAAAATAGGACTTCCTATATATCAATCTTTACCTCCGGACCATTCCAGAGCTCCTCATGACCTCTGGGATCTCATCCGGAACTCCGAACAACCTTCAATCACCGAACCTTAACTGTGCAGACCCTGCGGGTTCGAAAACTATGTAGACATGACCGAGACACCTCTACGGTCAATAACCAATAGCGGGAGCTGGATGCCAATATTGGTTCCTACATATTCTACGAAGATCTTTATCGGTCTAACCTCTATGTCAAGGATTCAGTTATTCCCGTATGATGTTCTCTTTGTTCTTCGGTATGTTACTTGCCCGAGATTCGATCGTCGGTATCTCCATGCCTAGTTGAACCTCGTTACCGACACGTCTCTTTACTCATTCCATAATACAAGATCCCGTGGCTAACACTTAGTCACATTGCTTGCAAGGCTTATTGTGATGTTGTATTACCGAGTGGGCTCTGAGATAGGTAACAAATCCCAGTCTTGATCCATGCCAACCCAACCGACACCCTCGGAGATACCTGTAAAGTACCTTTATAGTCACCCAGTTACGTTGCGACGGTTGATACACACAAGGCACTCCTCCGGTATCAGTGAGTTGCATGATCTCATTGTCATAGGAACATATACTTGACATGCAGAAAACAGTAGCAATAAACTGACACGATCATATGCTACGTTTATAGTTTGGGTCTTGTTCATTACATCATTCTCCTAATGATGTGATCCCGTTATCAAATGACATCTCATGTCCATGACTAGAAAACCATAGCTATCTTTGATCAACGAGCTAGTCTATTAGACGCATACTAGGGATATGAAGTTGTCTATATATCCATACATGTATCTGAGTTTCCGATGAACACAATTATAACATGGATAATAAACGCTTATCATGAACAAGGAAATATGATAATAACTAATTTATTATTGCTTATAGGGCATATTTCCAACAGATCTACCCTGCAAAAAAATAAAATCCATCACGGATGAACTGCGTTGTTTTTCCTTACTCAAGCATGCCACAGAATGCGAGATTTGTTGTTGCGAGAATGTGATGTTTTGTAGGCACAGCGCGATGCATGTAATTCTGGTGTCCGACAAAGGCATTGCATTTATTTCCTTGACATGGCATGGGGTTATGCAGCAGCCAGTAATACGGGCGCAACACACTCTAACATGGGCCGGTACTGGAAAGCCTGAAAACCGCATGCTACTCATTGGCACACGTATTCATAGCCGGCTCATTCCGTATGCTCGCGTGATCCTGGACCAATATCCAACTATTTCTCTATATGAATATACATCCTGTATATATGATATACATAGCCCTTACTTTTAAGGGTTTGTCGCCCGTGTGCACAATCTCAACGAACCAGCTGTCTGCGGCTCTGATAAGCTACACCGATGCCGCCGTGCACCAAAAGTGCGTTCTGAAGATCACCTCCTTTTTGCGGCCTTCAACCCCAAGCTCAGTGGCTTCTCCATGGTTACCGCCTGCTCGACGATGGGTCGGACAAAATAATGCCGCTGTGGCCCGACCCAACCCTAGTTGGGACCCTCCTGCGCACCTCAGCATCCTCGACCACCGGGCCAGCTTCCACACCACCCACTGCATCGACCGCCGAATCCGCCGTCCGCAATGCAGGATCAATCGTCCATAACGCTGGGTTCACCGTCCACACAGTCGGATTTGCTTCCCAAGGTAACTAGGTATATTCCGTCGCCCACTCTAGATGCACTCTAAATTTTAGGCACTTAATATGTTCATTGTTAAGCATAGGCAATTGTACCTGTTATTTTCAGAATCAATGCCATATGTTTTAGGAATATGATTTGTGCCAAGTTTTTCTAATAGGAAATCATGTGTTACTACCTCCGTTCGGGTTTAAAGGTCCGGCTAGCCACAATTGGTCGTCCTTTTACAAGTCCCGAGAGTTGCTCGAATGCTGATAAAATCAGTTTCAGATTTCTTGTTTTCTCAAGGTCATGATCCATGAAGAGAATTGTATCGTCGGCATATTGAAATATAGAGAGACCACCATCGACTAGATGATCTACTACCCCATTAATTTGGCCATCAACCTTCGCATGCTCAATCATGATCGCTAGCATATCAGCCACTATAATGAATAGCATGGGCGATATTGAGTCGCCTTGTCGCAATCCCTTTTTCGTTGGAAAATAGTGTCCAATGTCATCATTGACCTTAATGGCAACACTACCTCCAGAAACAAAGCTATGGATCATAGTGCGCCACTCTGTAGAAAATACTTTCATTCTGAGTCTGTTGAAGAAAAGGTCACTTGACTTTGTAATAAGCCTTTTCAAAGTCTATTTTGAATACAACTCCATTCAGCTTTTTCCGGTGTAATTCATGGACTGTTTCATGAAGGATAACCACTCCATCTAGGATATGTCTGTCGTGCATAAAAGTTGTCTATGAAGGCTGAACCACATGTTCAGCAACCGAATTTAGCCTAATAGTCGCAACCTTGGTGAATATTTTCAAACTAAATTTAAGGAGGCAAATAGGTCTATATTGTTGTATCCTTTCAACCTCATTAACCTTAGGTAATAAAATAATCTCACCAAAGTTTAAGCGAAACAATTCTAGTTGGCTAGCATGTAGGTCGCTAAACAGAAGTAGAAGATCCGATTTGATGACTTCCCAAAAGTTGTGATAGAACTCAGCGGGAAATCCATCCGGCCCCGGGGTTTTGTTATGCTCCATTAGGAAAACCGCCTTTCTAACTTCCTCCTCGGAGTATGGGGCTGTTAGAAGACAGTTTTCCTCATTAGAGACCTGGGGGATGCCATCTGTTCGGGACTTATCCATCGAGAAGTTTCCTTCCTCTGGGGCTTCGAACAGATTTTTATAATAATTTGTGATATAAAATTTAAGTTGCTCATGCCCCTCAATCGCACCCTCATCCTGTTGTAGGGAGTGAATAATTTTCTTCCGGTGTCTGCCATTGGTGACTCCATGGAAATATCTAGCAGGATAAATTGAGAGTTAGAATGTTGGTACCATTTGAGTTTCTCTTCACGCAGCATGTTAGCTATCTCTGCATTTGACTGATTCTTGATCTCGATTTCATGCTCAGATAGAGGTCTAACCTCTGCCAAAGTTTCTAATTCATCAATAATAGATGAAAAACGAAACTTCTCCTTTTTGAGGATACCCACCGTATGCCTAGCCCAACCACCCATGAATTTGCGTAATGCACGCATTTTGTTGTTCCATTTTTGTATTGGGGTTGACCCGGCTACCGGTTTCTCTCACACTTCCTTGACCATGTCATGGAAGCCATCCCGAATCAACCGCCCGCGTTCGAACTTGAACTTGCGTTTATGTTGTGGTCATGGCAACCCGGTAGTTAGGAGGATGGGTGCGTGGTCTGATATGGCCTCGATACAAGGTAGAGCTTGAACAGACACCATAGGAAATTTGATTCTCAGTCGGTATCCATTAAAACACAATCTAGTTTCTCATATGTCGGCTCTGGAAGACTGTTCGTCTAAGTGAATTGTTTTCCAATCATGGAAATCTCTCGTAGATCTAAACTGTCGATGACAGCATTGAAAAGGAAAGGCCAATGATTATCAAACCTACTGCGGCTTTTCTCATTTGAAAATCGAAGCAAATTGAAATTCCCACCTATAAGAATGGGATAGGGATTATTTTTCGCCATATTAACCAATTCACGGAGAAAATCTGCCTTGAACTCATCTTGGGCAGCCCCATACACGGCGACTAGGGTCCATGTGAAGTTGTCGGCCTTGTTGTGAATATGGAGTTTAACGTGAAACTCACTATTCGAACTAGCCAAAACATCCATGGTCCCTGTATTTACGCCGATTAAAATGCCCCCAGAATGACCTCTAGGCGGTCGTGAAACCCAAGTAAAGTCTATCCCGCCAGAAAGACGGTTAGGCAAACTTACTGAGAAATCACATATCCCAATTTCAAAGATAGCCAAAAAATCTAAATTGTAATCCCTATTACATTCTGCAATGAATAAATGTTTAGCCAAGTCACGTAGACCTCTGTTATTAAAAAACATTCCATTCATGAGTAAGCAATCAGAGATTTAGAACACTTCGCCCTTTTATGGGACTTACTAAGTTTTTTCGAACGTGTGGTCTTTGATTTACGTCCGGATGTTGTAAGCTCAATAAATGAACTCAGCCTGGATTCATCTAGACCCACGTCCGAAACCTCTCCTACTAAATGAAAAAGTAGCCGACCATCAGATGTGGCATGCAGCTCCTCCTCATCAATATGGGAGGTAAAAGACTTGCTAGAAACACATGGGGTAACTTTTAATCGGTCATATTCCAAATGTTTCAAAGCATTAGTTGAAATAGAAATATCCTTCTGACTCTTACCAATAGTAACACCCACATTATTCAGCTTAGCAACGATGGTATTATTGGAAAATGCTAAAAAGGATTTGGATGACGATGTAATACCTTGGTTGTCAAGATTCTGCACAGCTTTACGATGCATAGCCTTGGACAAGGAGTCCTCATCAGTGTCCGTACAACCATCGTCGGCAACTGTATGCTGACAACTACGGCGTGTAGGAGTCATCTCGAACTGTTGTCGTGGTGCCGATGTTGTTGCCGGAGGAGGGGATGATGGTGAAGTAGCAACCCCTTCCCCGACATTCTCATCCACTGGCTCTAGCGACGAGGCTACCGACAGAAGAGTGTCGAGGACTGTTGTTACCTTGGACGACGGTTGTTGCGTGTGTGTGGCTGCCGACGGAGGGGATGATGGTGGTGTAGTAATCCCCTCTCCAACAGCAACCGTCTTGCAGATCCTTGATCCAAGTGTCAGAAAACAGGCCCTCGCCCCCTCGCGTCGCCTCCCCTGGGCGAAGCCAAGGGACCCCAACCCTAGCGCCGCCGGCCCCCTCCCGTCTCCTCTCCTGCCGCTGCTGCTGCCGGTCATGTCCGCGGTGGCGGCGGGCCCGACGCCAAAGCGCTAGGGTGGGCGGTGTGCTGCGGGATCTTTCAGAGGCGGCAGGGACGACTCCGACATTGGATCCGTGAGCAGTAGGCAGGGCGGCATCCCTTGCCTGCGCGGCGGCTGCCTGATCCATGGCCGGCATGGTGCTCTTCCTCGGTGGAGTCTGTGCCTGGAGATGGGTCGCGGCGGCCGCGGATCTGGTGTCCCGTCCAGATCCGCCGTGGCATGGTCTTTGCCGGCCGACGGCGCGTGGAGGGACCAGTGAGGGGATGTAGGATCTCTGCCGGAGTACCGGCGGCGGCATACGTCTTCATGGCGAGGATCAGCGCGGTTCCAGCCAGCCGCGAGATCGGGACGACGCGGCTTCTGGTGAAAACCGCGCCTGACTGCGGTCTTGGCGGACGATGGCAGCGTCTCTGACGTTGTTCCCTTCTCGAGGCATCGTTGTTGCAGGTCACGTCAACTCGATCGTGATGTTTCGTGGGAAACCCTAGATCTGGGTCTACCGGATCGGACGATGACGGCGCCTTCGATGTCGTTTTCCCTCCTGGGGGCATCGTTTTGGAGCAAGTGCTGGCTGGAGGGGACAAAAGGAGGAGCGGTGTTACATCTACCGCAAGGCCGACGATGGATCGCGGCGGCATGGCGCTGCGGAGTTTCAGCGACGGGCGCGGACGGATGGATACGTGCAGGATGGTAATGCTGTCTGGCGTCGTGGTGGCATCGACAACCGACCTGGCAAGGTCGGTGCATCAGTATCTGCTCTGGAGATGGATCAGTGGAAGACAACGGAGGCGGCTTCTGAGAGTGCGCCGGACCGGTATGTGACACAGTCCCGGTATATGGCTGGGCTGGGGCATCCGGCTTTAGATGTTAGGCTTTGATGCGATATCTATTTGGTATTAGGCTTGGATATTCGGCACCCCTTCATCAACGGAATAGGAGTAGCGACAAGTGTTGCCCAGATGATGGCTTTAGGCTGGCTTACTGATGTTTTACTTTGTTCGGTATTTATGAATAATTAATAAAATGGCTGCATGCATCATCAAGAAGCAGAGGCCGGGGTGTATCTTCCTTTTCTAAAAACAAAAACAGCAAGCGTCGATGACCTGAACGACGTCATAGTGGTGGGTGTAGACGGGACAACCTGCGTGTTTCGCAGCTGCTTGGTCGACTGTAAAGGTTCCAGACCCAGTGCATGCATGTTGGACTGCCGGAATGGCACTGGACCTGGTGCATGCATGTTGGACCGCTGGAATGACACCGGACGGTGTGCATGCATGTGAACCTTGACGTGCACGTCCTTTGTATTGCCCACTGGTGCATGCATGTGAGTGGGCTGGACATGCACGTCCTTTGTAGTATTACCCAACAGCTCGTACTGCATGGCTGGTTTACGTGCAGTTGCATGCATGTGCATCCGATCCCTCGTCTTCTCAAGAGAATGCACCTGCGGCCTATCTTTTTCCATCGCCGGTGAATGAACGACTTTCGACGGTGTCTCGTGATGTTGCACCTCCGACGATCGTTCAAGACATCCGCGCAAAGGTGTGTTAGCTCTCATATCCGCCACTAGCTGAACACCACGAGGAGTCTGCGGGTTTTGGTTAAAAGGAGTCACCGCCATCATTCACTACGGAACTGAACTTATATGCCGCCGGCCGGCCACCATCGGTGTAGGCCCCAAAGCCGTCGCCTTAGGTCTACGCCGATGGCAGCCGTCGGCGTATAACCGTCGGGGAAGATTTCCCTCGGGTTTGCCCCAGTAGCCATCGGCGTAGAGGGATAAAGCGACGGCTCGTCGTGGCCATCGGTGTAGAGGCCGTCGGCGTATCTCATGTGGGTCCCGTGCATGGCATAACGGCCATTAGGCATGGTTGTCTGCTACGCCGATGGCCGGGCCGTCGGCCAAGCCTACCGCCAGGGACGCCACGCGGCAGGCCCTGAAGGCATCTGTGCTTTGGGCCTACGCCGACGGCCTGGACGTCTGCGTAGGCTTCCGTCCAGGTAGGCCATGCGGTAGCTCGTAAGCTCATCTGGATGTTGGACCTACGCCGATAGCCAGGCCGTCGGCGTAGGTCGTGCCATTTGGCACAGGACAAGGCCTACGTCGATGGCCGGACCGTCGGCGTAGGTCCTAACAGGTTTTCTTCTTTTTTATTTCTGGTTCATTTCCTGCATATTTAAAATTCTCATAAGCGTATATTTAAAATTCTCATAAGCGTACAAACGAGACCTATACACGTCCGGGGTAGCATCATCATCAACTCATCGCTTCCGGAGAGGGAGTCGAGCCGGAGAAACCCAGGTCTCCGCGCGTGAAGATAGGCGACTGATGGCGCGGAGGCGCCGTCGAATCAGCACCGGAAGCAGGTGATCCCGCGCCACCATGAACCGGTGTGCTCTCGCGTGAGGCACCACTACCACCGGGGCCAGGTTGCACCGGTGTGACCGTGCGGGACGACGACGACGAGGAAGCAGCACGACCAACGGGTCCAGTCCCGAAGACTCCCGTTCCCTACACGTTTGAGCAATAGTTAGCAACCGCCAAGGCACATGAAAGCGGTAACAAGTGATTGGGCAAGTAAATTACGGAGGTTAAGCCGGTGTAGTAGAAGTTCTGGGCAAACTCTTCCTTCGATACAAACTCTGGCTTAAGCCCGGCTCGAGGAGGTCGTGGCGGTATATCGACTGGCCCTCCCGTAAGCCGAGCCCTCTCTTGAGCCTGCAAGATAGTTAACATGTCAGGCATTGCACAAAAGTACGAAAAGTGAGACTTGTCATCTTTTGCAAAAAGAAAGGTTGGAACTTACATCTTCTTTTGCCTCTTTCCACGCCTCGTGTACATCTTCTCTTTGCCTCCACTACGCAAGCTCCACCAAATAGGCGTCGTTGTGGGCCTTGTAGGCTGCCTCGAAAGCAGCCTACAATTACAAAAATTGAACCATCTCATCAACTAAGCCACTGAGGAAGTAGTATTGTCAGAGAAAGGATGGAAATGAGAGAAACTTACATCGTAGCCAGGCTGGGAAGGTCGTCGTCGAGGTCGCGGGGCGGAGTCGTCGGAGCTGAGGGTAGCCTTGATCCGCGTGAGGCTCAAAGTGGGAGTGCACGGGGTCATCTTATCCATAACGCGCAGACGGCCGTGCTGAAGGCCTCCCCCAGACATGACCATCACTCTCTCGTCGGGATCCGCACGTCTAGGGTCGTCCACCTCCGGATTAAAAGCGACCAGCGTCTCGAGGTACTTAGCACCGTCCTCCTGGGCAGTGCCGAAGTACTCGGGAAACTAAGGCTGAGGCTGGGAGAGATCGGGCGCCTTCATCCTCATCGAGTCCCATGACTCATAATCCCTGACATGCCTCCCTAGTTTCTCCTCCTGCACCGCCAAAGAGATGTTATGAGTACCAAGTAGGACATGCATGAGGCGAAATAAATGAAGGTTGTTCCATGTATGTGTATACCAGCCTAGCCTTGTAACGCTCACTGTCGAGGTTTCCCGCCCGATGTGTCCCCCCGCTGCCGCGGTTCGCCTTGTTCTACTCGCTCAAGGCGTTCCACTCCTCGTCTTCCCCGCGCCACCTTGCAGTCAATGCCCTCCATGCATCCTCCTTGCCATAGGCCAATCGGGCCTAACCTGAAAAAATAATACTCATGTGAAGAACAAATGGTGCTATTGTAAATTAGCATCAACATAGAATCTCATCGACAATTTACTTACCTTGTCGTACTCTGCCGCGCTCATCGTCGTTGGTGACTTGACATTCTCATACTTCGGCGACGGTTTGCCCGATATCGCCGTGCTGTATTGCCTCCTCATGGTATGACCCTGGTTATAGAACTTCTGATTAGTCAACCTCTTGCAATGATTCCGCAAAGTCTTGTCCCCAGCCTCCTGCTGCTCCGGAACCACCCTATAGAATCTCTTCAATCATGCATAAAAAGTGTGAGATTCATGAGTTAGTATGGCGGGGTCATGAACTATGAACAAAAAAAGTGTGGGAGTCATGAGTTTGCCTTACCCAAAACTTGTTGATCACGGCGTCCAAAGCTTTCCCGTAGGGGGGACAATCTGCGAGCTCGTAGTGTCTCCAAGTCGTGGCTAGCTTCCTCTCGCCGTTTTCGGCGTTGTAGAAGCCCGGCCAAAACTTCCTGATGATAGCTCCAAGCATGCAGCTAGGGACTCGAGTCCCCGGAGGATGCATCCAATTGCTGCACAAGAATCAAACATTTGTACATGCCAAGTTGTTATCAACAAAATGAAACTACATGTTCAAAGTTACTATAGCCACTTACTCAGATTTGCTAGGTTCAATGAGGACCCGAGCCTCCGGGGCAGGTTCCTCCTTAGGGACTTCTGTTTCCCCACGAACCTTTACCTTCTTCGTCGACGCCCTCGATGGCCTCGACATCATCATCTCCGAGGCTCGAGACCCCCCCCCCTCCTCGTCTCGAGATTCCACGTCCAAGTCTCGAGGGTAGCTTCCCTCGTACTCGTCCTCGTCCTCGACCTCCTGCAATGCGAAAAGGTAAACAATTAAGAAGCATGTTGAAAAATAAATACCAAGCATAATGAAGACATAATGAAGATGTAATGTACCTCCTCATCCTGACCTCGGGGGACGTCCTCCCCCGACTCCTCCTCCTCGTCCTGCATCTCCTCCTCCTACCTCCTCGATGGCGTAACTTGAGGTTGTTGCTCTTCCACTCTTCGTCTTCTTTATCCCCTCAAGCAAGGACTGCGGTGATGCCTTGCCACTACTCATATTGGCCAATCACCTGCATTGAGAAAAAGAAAATAATTAAGCATAAAGACGCAATGCAATTAAGATGAAAAATAAATACTAATACTCATCATCACTCTAAGGCTCGGGATCCTCGCACAGTGGAGGCTCATCATTGTCAAGGAACAGGCAATTTAAATAGCATGTGCACATCGACAAGATACAAAATAACATCATCATCAATTCATCATAGCACATCCGCATACAATCATCATCATAATCCAAAATAACATACATATAGCATCGAGATACATAGTAATATCATTCTACACGTCCAGTCCCGCAGCCTCCCATTCCCTACACGTTTGAGCAATAGTTAGCAACCACCAAGTGATTGGGCAAGTAAGTCATAGTAAAGACATAAAAGACCCACACCATCATCTGTTCTTCACTATAAATACTAATACTCATCAACATCACTCTCAGGCTCATACTCATCGCCATCATCAGTATCACTATCACGTGCGTATAAAGCATCGAGATCCTCACACGGTGGAGGCTCATCATTGTCATGTATCTTGGTGAGCATCTCTATGTCACTTAGATCCGTGACTATCTCACCACGGGTGTGTGTGCATCGTTATCGAGGTCCTCAAGACCTTCTAAGACAAAGTCCCCAAAGTTCTCTTGCTCTTGATAGAAAATTCCCTCGTATGTTTGAGGGTTAATGTTGTTGTAATCGTCCTCGGAGGGCATGGGTAGCTTACCATGTGGCGATACCTGGTACACGACTTCCCAGCCCTGGAGGTATTCTTTCTGGCATGGGTAGGGCAAGTAATAAACTTGCTTGTCCTGGTGAGCCACAAAAAATACATCGGATCCGCTATAGGTGGTTGAAGGCCTAACTTCAACTAACCCAATGGAAGGGGTATTTATCTGTCCATCGTGTGGATCAAACCAGTCGCATTTGAACACAACGAGCTTGAGTTCTACGGGCCCTTTGTTGAACGTCAGCTCGTATACGTTCTGCAACCTTCCGTAGTAATCAAAGTCATCTTGTCCCTTGGTGAAGACCCCGGTATTTATAGTTTTTGCACCTGGACGACTATTTTGGTGGCCCTCTGTATGGAAGCGATACCCATTCACATCATACTTCTCATACATGTTGACTTTATTGTTAAAACCCTGGGAAACACATCTCAACTCATACGACATCTGTTGGGGAACGTCGCATGGGAAACAAAAATTTTCCTACGCACACGCAAACCTATCCATGGTGATGAGCATCTACGAGAGGGAGAGTGGATCTACATACCCTTGTAGATCACTAAGCGGGAAGCGTTAAGAAACACGGTTGGTGTAGTCGAACATCTTCGCGATCCAAATCGCCGAGCGTCCCGTGATCTCATCACGATCCGTCCCGCGATCCAATCACGATCCGTCCCGTGAACTCATCACGATCCGTCCCGCGATCTCATCACGATCCATCTCACGATCTTGATCACGATCTATCCCGCGAACTCATCACGATCCGTTCCGCGATCTCATCACGAACCGTCTCCCGATCTCGATCACGGTCCTTCCGATCTAGCGCCGAACGGACGGCACCTCCGCGTTCAGCACACGTGCAGCTTGATGACGATCTCCACCATCTCGATCCAGCGAGAGGAGGTGAAGAGGAGAGAGAGTTCACCGGCAGCGTGACGGCGCTCCGGTGATGGTGGTGGAGTGATTCCGGCAGGGCTTCGCCTAAGCGCTGTGGAAAACCGATCTAGAGGAGAAACTGTGCACCGGTGAAACTGGTAGCACGTGGCCGGAAATTCTGTCCAAAAACCACCCAATCCACTAGTATATATAGGAGGAGAGGAGAGGAGAGGCAGACAAGGCCTTTGGGTTGGCCGAAATAGGAGGTGGGAGCAATCCTACTTCACCTCCAATCCTAGTTGGAGTAGGATTGCCTCCTATTGGCTGATTTTCCACTTTTTGCTTTAGGACTTTCTCTCCTGCGCCATGGGCCTTTGTGGCTGTTTTCCCAGCCCACTAAGGGCTGGTTATTATTCTCCCACAGCCCATGGACCTCTTGGGGTCGAAATACCCCTCCCGGAGGTCCTCCGGTACACTACCGGCACTCCCGGTACAATACCGATACTCCCGGTACACTACCGATGAGCCCGAAACTTTTTCGGAAACCAAACTGGGACTTCCTATATATGAATCTTTACCTCCGGACCATTCCGGAGCTCCTCGTGACGTCCGGGATCTCATCCGGGACTCCGAACAACCTTCGGTCACCACCATACATAACTCTACACTACCGAAACATCACCGAACCTTAAGTGTGCAGACCCTGCGGGTTCGAGAACTATGTAGACATGACCGAGACACCTCTACGGTCAATAACCAATGGCGGGACCTGGATGTCCACATTGGTTCCTACATATTCTACGAAGATCTTTATCGGTCGAACCTCTATGTCAAGGATTCAGTTAATCCTGTATATCGTTCCCTTTGTTCTTCGGTATACCTGTAGAGCACCTTTATAGTCACCCAGTTACGTTGCGACGTTTGATACACACAAGGCACTCCTCCGATATCCATGAGTTGCATGATCTCATGGTCATAGGAACATATACTTGACATGCAGAAAACAGTAGCAATAAACTGACACGATCATATGCTATATTTGTAGTTTGGGTCTTATCCATCACATCATTCTCCTAATGATGTGATCCCGTTATCAAATGACATCTCATGTCCATGGCTAGGAAACCTTAACCATCCTTTGATCAATGAGCTAGTCCATTAGAGGCATACTAGGGACATGGTTTTGTCTATGTATCCACACATGCATTTAAGTCTCCGATCAATACAATTATAGCATGGATAATAAACGATTATCATGAACAAGGAAATATGATAATAACTAATTTATTATTGCCTCTAGGGCATATTTTCAACAGTCTCCCACTTGCACTAGAGTCAATAATCTAGTTCACATCACCATGTGATTCGCATTGTTATGAATCTAACACCCAATGAGTTTTGGGGCTCGATCATGCTTTGCATGTGAGAGAGGTCTTATAGTCAACGGGTCTGCGATATTCAGATCCGTGTGTACTTTGCAAATCTCTATGTCAAACCGTAAACACTGCTACCACACTCCACTTGGTACTATTTCCAAATGGCTGCTCCACTATACGTATCTAGATTGCTACTACTAGTCATCCGGATAGGTGTTAAAGCTTGCATCGACGTAACTCTTTACGACGAACTCTTTATCACCTCCACAATCAAGAAACATTTCCTTAGTCCTCTGGTTACTAAGGATAATTCCGACCGCTGCCAGTGATCCACTCCTGGACCACTCTTGTACCCCTTGACAGACTCATGGCAAGGCACACATAGGTGCGGTACACAGCATGGCGTAATATAGAGCCTATGGCTAAGGCATAGGGGACGACGTTCGTCCTTTCTCTTTCTTCTGCCGTTGTCGAGCTTTGAGTCTCACTCAACTTCACACCTTACAAATCAGACGAGAACTATTTCTCTGGCTGATCCATTTTGAACTCTTTCAAAATCTTGTCAAGGTATACACTCATTGAAAGTCTCATCAAGCATCTTGATCTATCTCTATAGATTTTGATGCTCAACAATTAGGTAGCTTTATCCAGGTCTTCCTTTGAAAATCACTTTCCAAATGACCGTTTTATGCTTTCCAGAAACTCTACATTATTTCTGAACAACGATATGTCATCCACATATACTTATCAGAAATTCTATAGTGCTCCCACTCACTTTATTGCAAATACAAGTTTCTCATAAACTTTGTATAAACATCAAAACTTTGATCACCTCATCAAAGCGTATATTCCAACTCCGAGGTGCTTGCTTCAGTCCATGGAAGGATCACCGAAGCTTGCACACCTTTTAGCATCTTTAGGCCTGACAAAACCTTCTGGTTGTATCACATACAACCTTTCCTCAAGTAAACCATTAAGGACACGATGTTTTGACATCCATCTGCCAGATTTCATAATTGAAAACACAACAACTGCTAACATAATTCCAAAAGACTTTTAGCATCGCTACGAGTGAGAAAGTCTCATCGTAGTCAACTCCTTGAACTTGTCACAAACATCTTTGCAACAAGTCGAGCTTTACAAATAGTGACATTCACCATCAGTGTCTGTCTTCATTTTAAAGATCCATTTGTACTCAACGACCTGCCGTCCAACGAGCAAGTCTACCAAAGTCTACACTTGGTTTTAATACATGGATCCTATCTCGGATTTCATGGCCTCCAACCATTTGTCGGAATCCGGGCCCATCATCGCTTCTCCATAGCTCGTAGGTTCATCGTTGTCCAACAACATGATCTCCAAGACAGAGTTGTCGTACCACTTAGGAGTAGTACACATCCTTGTCGACCTACTAAGTTCGATAGTAACTTGATCCTGAAGCTTCATGATCATCATCATTAACTTCCTCTTCAACTAACGTAGGCTTCACAGAAACATCTTTCTGCGCTGCGCTACTCTCTGGTTGAACAAAGGTTTAACAACCTCATCAAGTTCTATCTTCCTTCCACTCAATTCTTTCGAGAGAAAGTTTTTATCGAGAAAGGACCCGGTTCTAGCAACAAACACTTTGCACTCGGATCTGAGATAGAAGGCATACCCATCTATTCTGAGGGTATTCTATGAAGATACATTTGTCCGCTTTGGGTTCTAGCTTATTATGTGAAAACATTTTCCACACAAGCATCGCAGCCCCAAACATTAAGAAATGACAGCTTAGGTTTCTATCAAACCATAATTCACACGGTGTCATCTCAACGGATTTAGATGATGCCCTATTTAAAGTGAATGTAGTTGTCTCTAATGCATAACCCCAAAAATTATAGTAGTAAAACGATAAGAGACATCACAGTATGCACTATATCAATAGAGCATGACTATGATGTTCGGACACACCATCACACCATGGTGTTCCAGGTGGTGTTAGTTGTGAAACAAATTTCACGTTGTCTTAAGTTGTATGCCAAACTCGTAACTCAGATATTCACCTCCACGATCATATCGCAGTCATTTTTATCTTCTTGTCACGATGATCTTTAAACTTCACTCTGAATTTGCTTGAACCTTTCAAACGATTCAGACTTGTGTTTCATTAAGTAAATATACACTATATCTACTCAAATCATCAGTGAAGGTAAGAAAATAACGATATCCACTACACGCTACAAGACTCACTAGATTGCATACATCAACATGTATCATTTCCAATGAATCACTTGCCCGCTCCATCCAACGGGGTCCTTTAGTCATCTTGCCCAAGAGGCATGGTCCGCATGTCTCAACCGATTCGAAATCAATGAGTCCAAATATCCATCAGCATGGAGTTTCTACATGCGTTTTATACCAATATGACATTTAGCGGCAGTGCCACAAGTATGTGGTACTATCATTATTAACTTTGTATCTTTTGACATCAATGTTATGAACATGTGTACTACTACGATCAAGATTTCAACAAACCATTCTCACTGGGTGCATGACCATTGAAGGTATTATTCATGTAACCAGAATAACTATTATTCTCTGACTTAAATGAATAACCGTATTGCAACAAACATGATCTAATCATGTTCATGCTCAACGCAAAACACCAAATAACATTTATTTAGGTTCGTCACTAATCCTGAAGGTAGAGAGAGCGTGCGATGTTGATCACATCAACCTTGGAAATATTTCCAACACACATCGTCACCTCACCCTTAGCTAGTTTTCCGTTTATTCCGTAGCTTTTATTTCGAGTTACTAACATTTAGCAACCGAACCGGTATCCAATACCCAGGTGCTACTAGGAGTACTAGCAAGGTACACATCAATAACTCGTATATCAAATATACTTCTGTCGATGTTGCCAGCCTTCTTATCTACCAAGTATCTAGGGTTGTTCCGCTTCAGCGACCTCTCACCTCATAATAGAAGCACTTAGTCTCGGGTTTGAGTTCAACTTTGGGTTGCTTCACTGGAGCAGCAACTGACTTGCTATCCATGAAGTTTCCCTCCTTGCTCTTGCCCTTTCCGAAACTAGTGGTTTGATTAACCATCAACACTTGACGCTCCTTCTTGATTTCTACCTTCGCGGTGTCAAACATCGTGAACAGCTCAGGGATCAATACTTCTATCCCTGGTGTATTATAGTTCATCACTAAGTTCTAGTAGCTTTAGTGACTGTGACTTGGAGAACTATATCAATCACTATCTTATCTGGAAGATCAACTCCCACTTGATTCAAGCGATTGTAGTACCCAGACAATCTGAGTACATGCTCAACGATTGAGCTATTCTCCTTCATTTTACAAGCAAAGAATCTTGTTGGAGATCTCATATCTCGCAACAAAGGCACGAGCTTGAGATCACAATCTCTGCTCCTAGAACATCTCATATGTTCCGTGACGTTCAAAACGTTTTGGAGCCTCAATTCTAAGCCGTAATGCATGACGCACTAAACTATCAAGTAGTCATCGAAACGTGCCTGTTAGATGTTCACAACATCTATAGACGATGCTAGAGGGGGTGGCGCACCGAGCGGTGCATTAAGGACATAAGTCTTCTGTGCAGCAATGAGGACAATCCTCAGATCACGGACCCAGTCCGCAATTTTGCTACCAACATCTTTCAATTCTATTTCTCTAGGAACATATAAAAATATAAGGGAGCTACAGCGCGAGCTAGTAATCTACAACATAATTTGCAAAGACACTTTGACTATGTTCATGATAATGAGTTCAATTAATCATATTACTTAAGAACTCCCACTCAAATTGACATCCCTCCGATCATTCGAGTGATACATGATCCAAATTCACCAACTCAAGTCCGATCATCACGTGAGTTGAGGTGGCTGCAATGGTGAACATCATTATGTTGATCATATCTACTATATGACTCATGTTCGACCTTTTAGTCTCTCGTGTTCCGAGGCCATGTCTGTACATGCTAGGCTCGTCAAGTTTAACCCGAGTGTTCTGCGCGTGCAAATCTGGCTTGCACCCGTTGTATGTGAACGTAGAGTCTATCACACCCGATCATCACGTGGTGTCTCAACACGACGAACTTTCGCAACGGTGCACACTCGGGGAGAACACAATTCATCTTGAAATTCAAGTGAGGGATCACCTTATAATGCTACCGCCGTACTAAGCAAAACAAGGTGCATAAAAGGATTAAAATCTCATGCAATTCATAAGTGACATGATATGGCCATGAACTTGTGTTTAAGATCTCCATCTTCGAAACACCGGCATGATCTCCATCGTCACCGGCACAACACCATGATCTCCATCATCTTGATCTCCATCAATGTGTTGCCATTGGGGTTGTCACGCCCTGCATGCTTCTTCTACTATTGCTACCGTAGCGATAAAGTAAAGCATTACATAGCGCTTAATGATTGACACGCAGGTCATACAATAATTAAAGACAACCCTATGGCTCCTGCCGGTTGCCGTACTCATCGACATGCAAGTCGTGATAATCTATACATCACATGATCATCTCATACATCACATATATCTCATCATGTAATTGGCCATATCACATCACAACATACCCTGCAAAAACAAGTTAGACGTCCTCTAATTGTTGTTGCATATTTTACGTGGCTGCTACGGGTATCTAGCAAGAACAATTCTCACCTACGCATAAACCACAACGGTGATACATAGATTTCTTTTCAACCTTCTCAAGGACCGCCTTTGTCGGATCCGATCCAACTAAAGTGAGAGAAACTGTCACCCGCAAGCCATCTAAGCAACAAGTTGCATCGAGGGAACCGGTCTCTCGTAAGCGTACGAGTAATGTTGGTCCTGGCCGCTTCATCTCACAATCCCGCTGAACCAAAATCCGACCAAGGGATGAAGCAATCTAAGCATCAACGCCCACAAACCTTTTGTCTTCTACTCGACATCTCATCGAACCATCAACCTAGCTCATGATGCCACTGTTGGGGAACGTCGCATGGGAAACAAAAATTTTCCTACGCACACGCAAACCTATCCATGGTGATGAGCATCTACGAGAGGGAGAGTGGATCTACATACCCTTGTAGATCGCTAAGCGGGAAGCGTTAAGAAACACGGTTGGTGTAGTCGAACATCTTCGCGATCCAAATCGCCGAGCGTCCCGTGATCTCATCACGATCCGTCCCGCGATCCAATCACGATCCGTCCCGTGAACTCATCACGATCCGTCCCGCGATCTCATCACGATCTGTCTCACGATCTTGATCACGATCTATCCCGCGAACTCATCACGATCCGTTTCGCGATCTCATCACGAACCATCTCGCGATCTCGATCACGGTCCTTCCGATCTAGCGCCGAACGGACGGCACCTCTGCGTTCAGCACACGTGCAGCTTGATGACGATCTCCACCATCTCGATCCAGCGAGAGGAGGTGAAGAGGAGAGAGAGTTCACCGGCAGCGTGACGGCGCTCCGGTGATGGTGGTGGAGTGATTCCGGCAGGGCTTCGCCTAAGCGCTGTGGAAAACCGATCTAGAGGAGAAACTGTGCACCGGTGAAACTGGTAGAACGTGGCCGGAAATTCTGTCCAAAAACCACCCAATCCACTAGTATATATAGGAGGAGAGGAGAGGAGAGGCATACAAGGCCTTTGGGTCGGCCGAAATAGGAGGTGGGAGCAATCCTACTTCACCTCCAATCCTAGTTGGAGTAGGATTGCCTCCTATTGGCTGATTTTCCACTTTTTGCTTTAGGACTTTCTCTCCTGCGCCATGGGCCTTTGTGGCTGTTTTCCCAGCCCAATAAGGGCTGGTTATTATTATACCACAGCCCATGGACCTCTTGGGGTCGAAATACCCCTCCCGGAGGTCCTCCGGTACACTACCGGCACTCCCGGTACAATACCGATACTCCCGGTACACTACCGATGAGCCCGAAACTTTTCCGGAAACCAAACTGGGACTTCCTATATATGAATCTTTACCTCCGGACCATTCCGGAGCTCCTCGTGACGTCCGGGATCTCATCCGGGACTCTGAACAACCTTCGGTCACCACCATACATAACTCTACACTACCGAAACGTCACCGAACCTTAAGTGTGCAGACCCTGCGGGTTCGAGAACTATGTAGACATGACCGAGACACCTCTACGGTCAATAACCAATGGCGGGACCTGGATGTCCACATTGGTTCCTACATATTCTACGAAGATCTTTATCGGTCGAACCTCTATGTCAAGGATTCAGTTAATCCCGTATATCGTTCCCTTTGTTCTTCGGTATGTTACTTGCCCGAGATTCGATCGTCGGTATCTCCATACCTAGTTCAACCTCGTTACCGGCAAGTCTCTTTACTCGTTCCATAATACAAGATCCCGCAACTAACAATTAGTCACATTGCTTGCAAGGCTCATTGTGATGTTGTAATACCGAGTGGGCCCTGAGATACCTCTCCGTCACACGGAGTAACAAATCCCAGTCTCGATCCATGCCAACTCAACAGACACCATTGGAGATACCTGTAGAGCACCTTTATAGTCACCCAGTTACGTTGCGACGTTTGATACACACAAGGCACTCCTACGATATCCATGAGTTGCATGATCTCATGGTCATAGGAACATATACTTGACATGCAGAAAACAGTAGCAATAAACTGACATGATCATATGCTATGTTTGTAGTTTGGGTCTTATCCATCACATCATTCTCCTAATGATGTGATCCCGTTATCAAATGACATCTCATGTCCATGGCTAGGAAACCTTAACCATCCTTTGATCAACGAGCTAGTCCATTAGAGGCATACTAGGGACATGGTTTTGTCTATGTATCCACACATGCATTTAAGTCTCCGATCAATACAATTATAGCATGGATAATAAACGATTATCATGAACAAGGAAATATGATAATAACTAATTTATTATTGCCTCTAGGGCATATTTCCAACAACATCATCACTGTGGGATCAACTCCCTACAAGTTTAGTACGAATCGTGCATTAGTTACGTGTAATAAGAAGGCCAAGCTGCCAGGTAATTAAGAGGGATAGGTTACGAATTACCTTTTCCCTGAACCATGACGTGAAACTTCTTCCCGATGCACCCGCTTTCAGAAGAGCATCCAACTGCGCAGCATCGGGATCTGTTGGTTTCGGCCACACCTCATCCACGAATTGTCTAGAAGGAGAAAATACGTATTAGAACGAAACCGAGTTACTAGTTGCAAAGTAATTAAGTCGCCATTTTACCTAAGGAAACTGGGCACCTCCTCCTCCTCCTCCTCCCCGCTCTCTTTCTTCTGATCGTCCACCACTTCCCCCATGTTCATAAGCACATAGAGAATTATGCACTCCTTATCTTGGTTGGACAAGGTATGAGGTTTTGTGCCACCGGCCTTGCCACCGGGAAACTTGAAGAGGAGGAGCTTGGGGTCACGCTTGGGCTCGTCGACATTGTACCTGGTTATGCATATTGGGAACTTCATCGGCATAGTACGTTGTCGTGGCGTTTGCTATCTCCTGGAGGATAGTTGCCTCAGCTATGCATGCTTTAATCTTATTTTTTTTCCACATTTGAGCCGAATATACTTGAACTCTCTCTCAATAGAAAACTGCCAACGAAACTGCACCGGTCCACCCAAGAGTGCCTCGTTCACGAGATGCACAATGAGATGTAGCATTGGAGTAAAGAAGCCTAGCAGAAATATCTTCTCTAACTTGCATAGCAACTCTGGCACTAGATCATGCAGCTTCTCAATCATCAGGGGACATATCTGCTTAGCACAGACCATGCAGAAGAAATGTCTCAACTCCGCTAGCACTCGCCAGATATGCTCAGGGAGATAACCTCGAAGCATCACCGGCATCAACCGCTCAATCCATATATGATAGTCGTGACTCTTCATCCCAGTGACTTTTCCCTTCTCAATATTGACTCCCTTGCTTATATTCGAACAATAACCATCAGGAAACATCACGACGTTTTTCAGCCACGTGAATGACTCCATCTTTTGGTCCTTATCAAGCACAGACTATGAATGCGGCTTCAACCACCCTTTTCGTTTGCCTTGAGGAGGTTGCATGTGTTGTCTCGGCCTATCACATAGCTCCTTAACATGGATTCTAGCCTTGACATTATCTTTTGTCTTCTTAGTACTGTTCAGGATTGTGTTAAAGAGGGACTCCGCGACATTCTTTTAGGTGTGCATCACATCGATGTTATGGGGAAGTGCTAATTCGTGGTAATAGCCGAGCTTCGTTATGCCTACCTCGTGAGTCCAGTTGTGCTCCTTACCATATCCGTAAAATACCGGGACACCGGATTCAGTACGCACGAGAGCAGCTAGCTCGGCCTTAACAGCTGCACCATCGAACGTTGGTATCTGTCTTTCTTCAAGCACAACTATGCCCTTCTTGAAGTTCCTTATGTCATGTCTGAACAGATGATCTCTTTTCAGGAACGACTGATGCCTGTCAAAGGCGGAATATTTTTTACCCGCTTTTAGACAAAGGAACTCAAGTAGTTGCCTACACACTGGGCATGGCCACTTACCAGCTGTACAGTGGACGCAGAATAGGGCGTACCCAGGCATGTCGTGCATGGAATATTTGTACCAAACTTTCAAGAATAAGTTTGTCCTCGATGCATGGTCGTATGTCAACGTTGGGTGGTGCCAAGAGTGGTTCAGTTCATCCCCAAGCGGCTGCATGTAGACACTCAAATTCTTCCCCGGGTAGTCAGGCCCTGGAATGATGAGCGTCAAGAATATGGTATTCCTTTGCATTAGGGCTGGGGGAGGGATATTGAGTAGAATAACAAACACTGGCCAACAGCTGTACGAGGAACTCGACATGCCATATTGATTGAATCCTTCCAAAGATATGGCAATTCTGCAGTGCCCGGCCTCTGCCGCCAGATCGGGGTGGTCTTCATCGAACTTCTTCCATGCCCTGCCATCAGATGGATGTCCCATTGTTTCCCGTCCGTGCTCGTTAGGGTATCTCTTCCCGTCCTTGTGCCACGTCATCTGTTTGGCAGACTCCAAGGTCATGTAAAGCCGTTGGATTCTTTTTATGAATGGGAGATAACGAAGAATCGAAGTGGGGATCTTTGTCTGCACCTTTGGTTCAGCATCGGCTCCCTTGGACTCAAGATACCTAGAGGCCCCACACAAGCTACAATACTTGTCATCCGCAAACTGTTTCCAAAAAAGAAGGCAACCTTTTGGAAAACAATCTATCTTTGTGTAGTCCATGCTGAGCGCTCACGTGATTTTCTTGCATTCGTTTAAGGTTTTAGGCAAAAAATGCCCTTCGGGAAATGTCTTACCATGTTTTCCCAGATTGGCTTCAAAGCATGAACGGGTCATATTGAACTGGAGCTATGTGGCTAGTGCTTGAGATATGGTATCGAGCTAAGAAACATTTGCAACTAGGTACAGAGGCCTCTTAGACGATTCCATCATATCATAGAACGCCTTAGCGGATGGCTCGGGATCCTGTGGTTCAGGTGTTGGGAGACGTAGTAGTAAATCAAAAAATTTCCTACGTGTCACCAAGATCTATCTATGGAGAAACCAGCAAACGAGCAGGGAGAGATTGGATCTTCATACCTTTGAAGATCGCTAAGCGGAAGCGTTACAAGAACGCGGTTGGTGGAGTCGTACTCGCAGCGATTCAGATCGCGGAGGATTCCGATCTTAGCACCGAACAACGGTGCCTCCGCGTTCAACGCACGTATAGCGCGGTGACGTCTCCTACGCCTTGATCCAGCAAGGAGGAAGGAGAGGTTGGGGAAGGGCTCTAGCAGCAGCACGACGGCGTGGTGGTGGTGGAGTAACAAGGTATCCCGGCAGGGCTTCGCCAAGCGTTGCGGTGGAGGAAGAAGAGAGGTAGGGCTTTGCCGTGAGAGAGAGATTTCAGATCTATTCTCAAGAGGCAAAACCCTTGGGTATATATAGGAGGAGGGAGAGGGAGGGCTGGCTTGGCCCCTCCTCCAAGGAGGAGAGGTTCGGCCGAACTAGGGGAAGAGTCCACCTCCCACAAGGGAGGTGAACCTCCTCCTTTTAAACCTTTTCCAGCCCTATCTCTTATCCCTAGCCGCATGGGCCTTTATAGAAGGTCATGGCCAGCCCAATATGGGCTGGCACACCTCCTCTAAGGGCCCATGAAGTCCTATGATCATCAAACCCCTCCCGGGGGTCCTCCGGCACCCTCCCGGCACTCCCGGTACAATACCGATGAGCCTGAAAACTTTCTGGTGACCAAAACTGGACTTCCTATATATCAATCTTTACCTCCGGACCATTCTGGAGCTCCTCGTGACGTCCGGGATCTCATCCGGGACTCCTACCAACCTTCGGTAATCACGTATACCATTTCCCTATAACCCTAGCGTCATCGAACCTTAAGTGTGTAAACCCTACGGGTTCGGGAGACACGTAGACATGACCGAGACACTTCTCTGGCCAATAACCAAAAGCGGGATCTGGATACCCATGTTGGCTCCCACGTACTCCACGATGATCTCATCGGATGAACCACGATGTCAGGGATTCAATCAATCCCGTATTCAATTCCCTTTGTCTATCGGTATGATACTTGCCCGAGATTCGATCGTCGGTATCCCTATACCTTGTTCAATCTCGTTACCGGCAAGTCTCTTTACTCGTTCCATAATACATCATCCCGTGGCTAACTCCTTGGTCACATTGAGCTCATTATGATGATGTCTTACCAAGCGGGCCCAGAGATACCTCTCCGTCACACGGAGTGACAAATCCCAGTCTCGATTCGTGCCAACCCAACAGACACTTTCGGAGATACCCGTAGTGCACCTTTATAGCCACCCAGTTACGTTGTGACGTTTGGCACACCCAAAGCATTCCTACGGTATCCGGGACTTGCACAATCTCATGGTCTAAGGAAACGATACTTGACATTGAAAAGATTTAGCAGACGAACTACACGATCTTGTGCTATGCTTAGGATTGGGTCTTGTCCATCACATCATTCTCCTAATGATGTGACCCCATTATCAATGACATCCAATGTCCATGGTCATGAAACCGTGACCATCTATTGATCAACGAGCTAACCAACTAGAGGCTTACTAGGGACATGTTGTGGTCTATGTATTCACACATGTATTACGGTTTCCGTTTAACACAATTGTAGCATGAATAATAGACAATTATCATGAACTAGGAAATACAATAATAACCATTTTATTATTGCCTCTAGGGCATATTTCCAACAGTCTCCCACTTGCACTAGAGTCAATAATCTAGTTACATTGTGATGAATCGAACACCCATAGCATTCTGGTGTTGATCATGTTTTGCTCATGAGAGAGGTTTAGTCAATGGATCTGCGACATTCAGATCCGTATGCACTTTACAAATATCTATGTCTCCCTCCTGAATGTAATCACGGATGGAGTTGAAGCGGCGCTTGATGTGTCTTGTCTTCTTGTGAAACCTGGGCTCCTTCGCAAGGGCAATAGCTCCAGTGTTGTCACAGAGTAGAGTCATCTGGCCCGATGCATTCGGAATCACTCCTAGGTCGGTGATGAACTCCTTCATCCAGACTCCCTCCTTTGCTACTTCCGAAGCAGCTATGTACTCCGCTTCACATGTAGATGCCGCCACGACGCTTTGCTTGCTGCTGCTCCAGCTCACTGCCCCTCCATTCAAAATATACACGTATCCGGTTTGCGACTTGGAGTCGTCCAGAACTGTGTCGAAGCTAGCATCGACGTAACCCTTTACGACGAGCTCTTCGGCACCTCCATATACGAGAAACATGTCCTTTGTCCTTTTCAGGTACTTCAGGATATTCTTGACCACTGTCCAGTGTTCCGCTCCGGGATCACTTTGGTACCTCCCTACCAAACTTATGGCAGGGTTCACATCAGGTCTGGTACACAGCATGACATACATAATAGAGCCTATGGCTGAAGCATAGGGGATGACACTAATCTCTTCTCTATCCTTTGCCGTGGTCGGGCATTGAGTCGTACTCAATCTCACACCTTGCAACACAGGCAAGAACCCCTTCTTTGACTGATCCATATTGAAATTCTTCAATATCTTTTCAAGGTATGTGCTTTGTGAAAGACCAATGAGGCGTTTCGATCTATCTCTATAGATCTTAATACCTAATATGTAAGAAGCTTCTCCAAGGTCCTTCATTGAAAAACACTTATTCAAGTAGGCATTTATACTTTCAAGAGTTATATATTATTTCCCATTATCAGCATGTCATCCACATACAGTATAAGAAATGCTATAGAGCTCCCACTCACTTTCTTGTAAATACAGGGTTCTCCATAAACCTATACAAACCCAAACGCTTTAATCACCTCATTAAAGCGAATGTTCCAACTCCGAGATGCTTGCACCAGCCCATGGATGGAGCGCTGGAGCTTGCATACCTTGTTAGCATCTTTAGGATCGACAAAACCTTCCGGCTGCATCATATACAGTTCTTCCTTGAGGAGGCCATTGAGGAATGCCATTTTGACGTCCATTTGCCAGATCTCATAATCATAAAATGCGGCAACTGCTAATATGATTCGGACTGACTTTAGCATCTCTACGGGTGAGAAAGTCTCATCGTAGTCAACTCCTTGAACTTGTCGATAACCCTTAGCGACAAGCCGAGCCTTATAGGCGGTCACATTACCGTCCGCGTCAGTCTTCTTCTTAAAGATCCATTTATTTTCAATGGCTCGCTTATCATCAGGCAAGTCCACCAAAGTCCACACTTTGTTCTCATACATGGATCCTATCTCGGATTTCATGGCCTCAAGCCATTTGTTAGAATCCGGGCCCTCCATCGCTTCTTCATAGTTCGAAGGTTCACCGTTGTCCAACAACATGATCTCTAGGACAGGATTGTCGTACCACTCTGGTGCGAAACGTGTCCTAGTGGACCTTCGAATAGCAACTTGATCTGAAGCTTCATGATCATCATCATTAACTTCCTATCTAGCTGGTGTAGGCTCCACAGAAACAACTTCCCATGTAGCGCTACTCTCCGGTTCGAGTGGAGGTACAATTACCTCATCAAGTTCTATTTTCCTCCCACTTACTTCTTTCGAGAGGAACTCTTTCTCAAGAAAGGATCCATTCTTGGCAACAAAGAATTTTCCCTCGGATCGTAGGTAGAAGGTATACCCAATAGTCTCTTTGGGATATCCTATGAAGACGCACTTTTCTGCGTTGGGTTCGAGCTTCTCAGGTTGAAGTTTCTTCACATAAGCATCGCATCCCCAAACTTTTAGAAACGACATCTTAGTTTTCTTTCCAAACCATAATTCATACGGTGTCGTCTCAACGGATTTAGACGGTGCCCTATTTGAAGTGAATGCAGCAGTCTCTAATGCATATCCCCAAAATGATAGCAGTAAGTCGGTAAGAGACATCATAGATCGCACCATATCCAATAGAGTGCAATTACGACGTTCAGACACACCATTTCGCTGAGGTGTGCCGGGCGGCATGAGTTGTGAAACAATTCCACATTTCCTAATGTGCATGCCAAACTCGTGACTTAAATATTCTCCGCCACGATCAGATCGTAGGCATTTTATTTTCCTGTCACGTTGATTCTCGACCTGACTCTGAAATTCCTTGAACCTTTCAAAGGTTTTAGACTTGTGTTTCATTAAGTAGACATAACCATATCTTCTCAAGTCATCAGTGAGGGTGAGAACATAATGGTAGCCACCGTGAGCCTCGACGCTCATTGGACCGCATACATCGGTATGTATTATCTCCAACAAGTCAGTTGTTCGCTCCATTGTTCCGGAGAACGGAGTCTTGGTCATCTTGCCCATGAGGCATGGTTCACACGTGTCAAATGATTCGAAATCAAGTGACTCCAAAAGTCCATCAGCATGGAGCTTCTTCATGCGTTTGACACCAATATGGCCAAGGCGGGAGGGCCACATGTAAGTGGGACTATCGTTATTAACTTTACACTTTTTGGTACTCACACTAAGGACATGTGTAACATCACGTTCGAGATTCATCAAAAATAAACCATTGACCAGCGGGGCATGAGCATAAAACATTTCTCTCATATAAATAGAACAACCATTATTCTCAGATTTAAATGAGTAGCCATCTCGCATCAAGCGAGATCCAAATACAATGTTCATACTCAAAGATGGTACTAAATAACAATTATTAAGGTTTAAAACTAATCCCAAAGGTAGATGTAGAGGTAGCATGCCGATGGCGATCACATCGACCTTGGAACCATTCCCGACGCATATCGTCACCTCGTCCTTTGCCAACCTCCGCTTATTCCGCAGCTCCTTCTTGGAGTTACAAATGTGAGCAACTGCACCGGTATCAAATACCCAGGAGCTACTACGAGCGCTGGTTAGGTACACATCAATAACAAGTATATCACATATACCTTTAACGTTGCCGTCCTTCTTATCCGCTAAGTCCTTGGGGCAGTTCCGCTTCCAGTGACCGGTACCCTTGCAATAAAAGCACTCAGTCTCAGACTTGGGTCCATTTTCTTCTTCTTCCCAGCAACTTGCTTACCGGGCGCGGCAACAACTTTGCCGTCCTTCTTGAAGTTCTTCTTACCCTTGCCTTTCTTGAAACTAATGGTCTTATTTACCATCAACACTTGATGCTCCTTTTTGATGTTGACCTCCGCTGATTTCAGCATCGAGTAAAACTCAGGAATGGACTTCTCCATCCCCTGCATATTGTAGTTCATCACAAAGCTCTTGTAGCTAGGTGGAAGCGACTGGAGGATTCTGTCAATGACCGAGTCATCCGGGATATTAACTCCCAGCTGAGTCAAGCGGTTGTGAAGCCCAGACATCTTGAGGATGTGCTCACTGACAGAACTGTTCTCCTCCATCTTACAGCTAAAGAACTTGTCGGAGACTTCATATCTCTCGACCCGGGCATGAGCTTGAAAGACCAGTTTTAGCTCTTAGAACATCTCATATGCTCCGTGTTGCTCAAAACGCTTTTGGAGCCCCGGTTCTAAACTATAAAGCGTGACGCACTGAACAAGGGAGTAATTATCGCAGCGAGAATGCCAAGCGTTCGCAACGTCTTGTTCTGCTGGGAGAAGGGGTGGGTCACCTAGCGGTGCATCAAGGACATACAGTTTCTTGGAAGCTATGAGGATAATCCTCAAGCCACGGACCTAGTCCGCATAGTTGCTTCCATCATCTTTCAGCTTGGTTTTCTCTAGGAACGCGTTGAAATTGAGGTTGACATTTGTGTTGGCCATTGGATCTACAATATAGATGGTAAATGCAATTTTAGACTAAGTTCATGATAATTAAGTTCACATAACCAAATTATTCAATGAACTCCCACTTAGATAGACATCTCTCTAGTCATCCAAGTGACACATGATCCATGTCAACTAGCCCGTGTCCGATCATCACGTGAGATGGACTAGTCATCCATGGTGAACATCTTCATGTTGATCGTATCTTCTATACAACTCATGTTCGACCTTTCGGTCTTCCGTGTTCTGAGGCCATGTCTGTACATGCTAGGCTCGTCAAGTCAACCTAAGTGTTTTGCGTGTGTAAATCTAGCTTACACCCATTGTATGCGAACGTTAGAACCTATCACACCCGATCATCACGTGGTGCTTCTGAACAACGATCCTTAGCAACTGTGCATAGTTAGGGTGAACACTTCTCTTGAAATTTTATTGTGAGATCATCTTATTTACTACCGTCGTTCTAAGCAAATAAGATGTAAAGATGATAAACATCACATGCAATCAATATAGTGACATGATATGGCCAATATCATCTTGCTCCTATGATCTCCATCTTCGGGGCACCATGATCATCACTGTCACCGGCACGACACCATGATCACCATCATCATGATCTCCATCATTGTGTCTTCATGAAGTTGTCTCGCCAACTATTACTTCTACTACTATGGATAATGCTTAACAATAAAGTAAAGTAATTACATGGCGTTTATGATTGACACGCAGGTCATACAATAAAATAAGACAACTCATATGGCTCCTGCCGGTTGTCATAGTCGTCGACATGCAAGTCGTGAACCCTATTACAAGAACATGATCAATCTCATACATCACAATGAATCACATCACATCCTTTTGGCCATATCACATCATGAGGCATATGCTGCAAAAACAAGTTAGACGTCCTCTAATTTTTAGTTGCAAGTTTTTACGTGGCTGCTATAGGTTTCTAGCAAGAACGTTTCTTACCTACGCCAAAACCACAACGTGATATGCCAATTGCTATTTACCCTTCATAAGGACCCTTTTCATCGAATCCAATCCGACTAAGGTGGGAGAGACAGATACCCGCTAGCCACCTTATGCAACTAGTGCATGTCAGGCAGTGGAACCAGTCTCACGTAAGCGTACGTGTAAGGTTGGTCCGGGCTGCTTCATCCCACAATACGGTCGAATCAAGATAAGACTAGTAACAGCAAGCATATTAACAAGATCGACACCCACAACTGCTTTGTGTTCTACTCGTGCATAGATTCTACGCATAGACCTAGCTCATGATGCCACTGTTGGGAGACGTAGTAGTAAATCAAAAAAATTCCTACGTGTCACCAAGATCTATCTATGGAGAAACCAGCAAACGAGCAGGGAGAGATTGGATCTTCATACCTTTGAAGATCGCTAAGTGGAAGCGTTACAAGAACGTGGTTGGTGGAGTCGTACTCGTAGTGATTCAGATCACGGTGGATTCCGATCTTAGCACCGAACAACGGTGCCTCCACGTTTAACACACGTACAGCCCGGTGACGTATCCTACGCCTTGATCCAGCAAGGAGGAAGGAGAGGTTGCGGAAGGGCTCCAGCAGCAGCACGACGGCGTGGTGGTGGTGGAGTAACAAGGTATCCCGGCAGGGCTTCGCCAAGCGCTGCGGAGGAGGAAGAAGAGAGGTAGGGCTTTGCCGTGAGCGAGAGAGTTCAGATCTATTCTCAAGAGGCAAAACCCTTGGGTCTATATAGGAGGAGGGATAGGGAGGGCTGGCTTGGCCCCTCCTCCAAGGAGGAGAGGTTCGGCCGAACTAGGGGAAGAGTCCACCTCCCACAAGGAAGGTGGACCTCCTCCTTTTAAACCTTTTCCAGCCCTATCTCTTATCCCTAGCCGCATGGGCCTTTTTAGAAGGTCTTGGCCAGCCCAATATGGGCTGGCACACCTCCTCTAAGGGCCAGTGAAGTCCTATGGTCGTCACACCCCTCCCGGGGGTCCTCCGGCACCCTCCCAGCACTCCCGGTACAATACCGATGAGCCCGAAAACTTTCCGGTGACCCAAACTCGACTTCCTATATATCAATATTTACCTCCGAAACATTATGGAGCTCCTCGTGACGTCCGAGATCTCATCCGGGTCTCCGGAAAACCTTCGGTAATCACATATACCATTTTCCTATAACCCTAGCGTCATCGATTCTTAAGTGTGTAAACCCTACGGGTTCGGGAGACACGTAGACATGACCGAGACACTTCTCTGGCCAATAACCAATAGTGGGATCTGGATACCCATGTTGGCTCCCACGTACTCCATGATGATCTCATCGAATGAACCACGATGTCAGGGATTCAATCAATCCCGTATTCAATTCCCTTTGTCGATCGGTATGATACTTGCCCGAGATTCGATCGTCGGTATGCCTATACCTTGTTCAATCTCGTTACCGGCAAGTCTATTTACTCGTTCCCTATTACATCATCCCGTGGCTAACTCCTTAGTCACATTGAGCTCATTATGATGATGTCTTACCAAGTGGGCCCAGAGATACCTCTCCATCACACGGAGTGACAAATCCCAGTCTCGATTCGTGCCAACCCAACAGACACTTTCGGAGATACCCGTAGTGCACCTTTAGGGCCACCCAGTTACGTTGTGACGTTTGGCACACCCAAAGCATTCCTACGGTATTCGGGACTTGCACAATCTCATGGTCTAAGGAAACGATACTTGACATTGAAAAGCTTTAGTAGACGAACTACACGATCTTGTGCTATGCTGAGGATTGGGTCTTATCCATCACATCATTCTCCTAATGATGTGATCCTGTTATCAATGACATCCAATGTCCATGGTCATGAAACTGTGACCATCTATTCATCAACGAGCTAGCCAACTAGAGGCTTACTAGGGACATGTTGTGGTCTATGTATTCACACATGTATTACGGTTTCCGGTTAACACAATTGTAGCATGAATAATTGACAATTATCATGAACTAGGAAATATAATAATAACCATTTTATTATTGCCTCTAGGGCATATTTCCAACATCAGGCGGTTTCTCCAGTTCCGGTGGTCCTCTGGTTCAGCAGAAGGTGGAGACTCCGGCATGGCATCACGGAAATCCTCCAGCAAGTTTCGCTTGCCATCGTACACTATGCCATTGATCCGCTACCGCATCACACCTCTGTCACGTTCGTTCTTAGTAAAGTCGACCGTCGTGACGAAACCCGGCATATACCCAGAAGCCCAAAGGTGTTGTTTCATAATATCCTTTTTAGCGCGCTGACGGTTCCTACAACAGGCTCAAGGGCAACGGGGATCAAGTGTCTTTGGACCACGGGCTATCTCCTGCACTACTATTTCGGTCTTCCATGCCCACTCATCTGTTCTGTCAACAACACTAGTACAACCACTATACATCCACCCATTATCAGCCATCCTCTTCTGCTTTATTGAGAGCCAAACAACAAACATAGCATTTCATATCAAACAAGAGATTAAAATGCTTCATTTTTTACGCATGCATCAACCTACATGTCTAATAGGAAAGTGGGTCCTAACCAGCCATCGGATCCGTAGATTGGGTAAGTTCTCCCTGGCTCTACCCCGAACCGAGCAGAATTTTGGCAGCACCTCCCCGCTGCTCTCCCGATACACGTCTCGTCAAAAAGCCAAGAGAATGTTCATCCGGAGAACAAAGAGGAGGCACCGCCGAAATCCTGTCTTGGATCGAGGAAGAGATAGAGAGCACCATACCCAACTATGAATCCGCTGACTGCCCGATAAAAGCCGTAAGCATTATGGTTCAAAATATGTGAGACCACTAGTGCATATTTATCCGTGTAACGCTTACAGTCGGGATGACGCCTAGGTGACGCGACTTGACTTGTTTATCTAGACACGAAAATAGACCTAGGTACACGAGAGGGGTGAACGAATTCTCACCCTTGAAACGTGATCGATGACGGGGGGTGCGAGGCGACGGAGGTGGCTCCGAGACGACGGCGGCTTCGATATATTCTGTAATTAGATCGTGAACATGTGATCAAACCTAATTTTTATATTTTTGGTCCTATCTCTTTTGATCAACCATAATATTATTACAATTATAATTCATTTTGCTTAACATTTTTCTTTTTTGAAACCCCTAAAACGTATATTTGTATGATAAGATAAGATTTCTGAATATGAATTTGTAATTAAAATTATCTTAGTACAATATCATGTCACATCAAAATATGTATATTTCTATGGATTTCAAAACAAAAAATCTAAAAAATGGAGAAGAGAGTGGGGGAGCAACTTAATCCAAAACTAACCCCTAACCTAATCTTATCGTGATGAACATGGTTTTTGCAAAAAAAAAGAGGTCGAGTGCAGCTCACAGAGGAGGGGAGGAGGCCGGAGTGTGGCGTCGGGGGCGGAGGAGCTCGGGGAGGCGGGTCCGAGGCGAGGTAGCTCCCGGGGAGGCGACCTCAGGCATGGGCGGCCTCGAGCTCGGGGAGGCCGGGGAGCAAGCTCGGGGAGGCGGCCTCGGGCGTTGGCGGCCTTGACTCGGGGAGGCGGGGGAGCAAGCTCGGGGAGGCGGCGACGGGCGTGGGCGGCATGGGGCGGGGGCGGTTGCGGGAGGGGCGGCCGGCGGTGGGCATGGGCGGCTGCGGGAGGAGCGGCGGTGGGCGTGGGCGGTAGGGATGGCCTTCGGGAAGGGATCTCGGCCCCGGCGGTGGCGGGAGGGGTGGCCGGCGGCGGCTGAGTCTGGCCGGCGGGAAGGATGGCCGTCGGTGGCGAGGTCCTGCCGGCGGCGGCAGGGTTGGGGGCACGGGGGAGTGGGCGGGCACGGGGGAGTGGGGTGGGGTCGGGATTTGGATAATGGTCGGGGCGGTTGTGCCAGAATATAGGAGGCGCAGACCTACGCCGACGGCCAGGGCGTCGACGTAGGTCTATTTTTTTTAATCCGAGATACACCGAAGGCATAGCCGTCGGCTTAGGTCCATTTTCATTTTTTTGTTTTCTTTTATGTTTTCAAGCATATAAAATGTTTTTTACCTTTTTACCTTTTTACACCATTGTAATAGTTTCTCAAGCATATAGATTCTTTTTACACCATTCGCCAACTTTTTACACCGGCTGCGGGATTCTTCCTCCAGCGAAACCCTAGATCGGGGGGACCCGCATATCTACCCTTATAGCTTTCTCCGTACGAGGGTGGACCAATGGACTTATTTTCTCTATGTATGTTTGTTTAGCACATATGTAATGGAAAACCAAGGTTCGGCCGACTCCTAGAGACTTGGCCCTTGGGACAAGTCTCCTCCTCTCTTCCTCCTATATATACTAGTGGTTTTTAGGGTTTTGGCACTAGAATTTCAACCATGTGCTACCCATTCCTCCAGTGCATAGTTTCTCCTCTAGATTGGATTTCTACAGTGCTTAGGCGAAGCCCTGCCAAAACTGCTCCACCACCATCGCCGGAACGCCGTCATGATGCCGGAGAACTCTTCTTCCTCTCCGCTTTATCTTGCTAGATCAAGACGGCGGAGATCGTCATCAAGCTGTATGTGTGTTGAACGCGGAGGTGCCGTCCGTTCGGCGCTAGATCGGAAGGATCGTGATCAAGTTCGTGGGACGGTTCGTGATCAAGTTTGTGGGACGGATCGTGATTGGATCGCAGGACGGATCGTGATCGGATCACGGGACGCTCGGCGATTTGGATCGCGAATACGTTCGACTACACCAACCGCATTTCTAACGCTTTCCACTTAGCGATTTACAAGGGTACGTAGATCCACTCTCCCTCTCGTAGATGCTCATCACCATGGATAGATATGCATGTGCGTAGGAAATTTTTTGTTTCCCATGCAACGTTCCCCAATAGTGGCATCATGAGCTAGGTCTATGTGTAGATGAGATCTCGTGTAGAATACAAAGAGTTTGTGGGCGTTGATGCTTAGATTGCTTCCTCCCTTGGTCGTGTTTTGGTTCAGCGGTATTGTGAGATGAAGCGGCCCAGACCGACATTACTTGTACGCTTATGAGAGACCGGTTCCCTCGACCGCAACTTTATGCATAGATGGCTTGCGGATGCTAGTTTCTCTCACTTTAGTTGGATCGGATTCGACAAAGGCGGTCCTTGAGAAGGTTGAAAAGTAACTAGTGAATCACCATTGTGGTTTTTGCATAGATGAGAATTGTTCTTGCTAGATACCCGTAGCAGCCACGTAAAACATGCAACAACAATTAGAGGACGTCTAACTTGTTTTTGCAGGGTATGTTGTGATGTGATATGGCCAATTACATGATGTGATATATGTGATGTATGAGATGATCATGTGATGTATAGATTATCACGACTTGCATGTCGATGAGTACGGGAACCGGCAGGAGCCATAGGGTTTTCTTTAATTATTGTATTACCTGCGTGTCAATCATTAAGCGCTATGTACTTCTTTACTTTATCGCTAGGGTAGCAATAGTAGTAGAAGCATGTTGGGCGCGACAATCCCGATGGCGACACATTGATGGAGATCAAGATGATGGAGGTCATGGTGTCGTGCCTGTGGCGATGGAGATCATGCCGGTGCTTTCATGATGGAGATCAAAAGCACAAGTTCATGGCCATATCATGTCACTTATGATTTGCATGTGGTGTTAATCCTTTTATGCACCTTGTTTTTCTTAGGACGACGGTAGCATTATAAGGTGATCCCTCACTTAATTTCAAGATAAAGTGTGTTCTCCCCGAGTGTGCACCGTTGTGAAAGTTCATCGTGTCGAGACACCACGTGATGATCGGGTGTGATAGACTATACGTTCACATACAACGGGTGCAAGCCAGTGTTGCACATGCAGAACACTCGGGTTAAACTTGACGAGCCTAGCATGTACAGACATGGTCTCAGAACACAAGAGACCGAAAGGTCGAACATGAGTAATATAGTAGATATGATCAACATAATGATGTTCACCATTGAAGCCACCTCAACTCACGTGATGATCGGACTTGAGTTGATGAATTTGGATCATGTGTCACTCAGATGACCTGAGGGATGTCAATTTGAGTGGGAGATTTAGTAAATTTGATTAACTAAACTTATTATCTTGAACAATAGTCTAAGTAACCTTTCAATATTTATGTTGTAGATCAATGGCTCACACAGTAGCACCCCTGAATTTTAATCTGTTCCTAGAGAAAGCTAAGTTGAAAGATGATGGAAGTAACTTTGTTGACTGGGCCCGTAATCTGAGGATTATCCTCATGGCTTCCGAGAAATCATATGTCCTTGATGCACCGCTTGGTGGCCAACCACAAGACATGACCTCCGATGATGTTAAGAACGCTTGGGAGGCTCGTTCTAGAGATTACTCAATAGTTCAGTGTGCAATATTGTATGGCTTAGAATCAAGACTTCAAAGACGTTTTGAACGTCATGGAGCGTATGAGATGTTCAAGGAGTTGAAGTTTATCTTTCAGAAGAATGCCCGAATCGAGAGGTATGAGACCTCCGATAAGTTCTATGCTTACAAGATGGAGGAGAACGGGTCTATCAGTGAGCATATACTAAGAATATCTGGGTATTCAAACCGTCTAGATGAGTTGGGAATTACCCTTCTGCCAGAGGTGATCACTGATAGAGTTCTTCAATCACTGCCACCTAGTTACAAGAACTTTGTGATGAACTATAACATGCACGGGATGAACAAGTCAGTTGCGGAGCTGTTTGCGATGCTGAAAGTCACTGAGTCTGAAATCCAAAAAGAACATCAAGTGTTGATGGTCAATAAAACCACTAGTTTCAAGAAAAATGGCAAGGGCAAAGGCAAGAAGGGTAAAACCAAGAAGGATGGCAAAGTAGTTGCTACTCCTGTAAAGAAGCCTAAGCATGGACCTGAGCCAGAAACTGAGTGCTTTTATTGCAAGGGAACTGGTCATTCGAAGAGGAACTTCCCAAAGTACATGGCTGACAAGAAGGCGGCCAAAGACAAACAAGTTATATATGATATACATGTTATTGATGTGTACCTTACTAGCTCTCGTAGTAGTGCATGGGTATTTGATACCAATTCTGTTGCTCACATTTGCAACTCAAAGCAGGAACTACAGAATAAATGAAGGCTGGCAAAGGACGAAGTGACGATGGGCGTGGGAAATGGTTCCAAGGTTGATGTGATCGTCGTCGGCATGCTCTCTCTTCGATTACCATCGGGATTAGTGATGAACCTGAATAATTGTTATTTAGTGCCTGCGTTAAGCATGAACATTATATCTGGATCTTGTTTATTGCGAGACAGTTACTCATTTAAATTCGAGAATAAAGGTTGTTCTATTTATATGAGTAATATATTTTATGGTCATGCACCCAATGTGAGGGGTTTATTCATATTGAATCTTGATAGTGATGACACACATGTTCATAACATTGATGCCAAAAGATGTAGAGTTGATAATGATAGTACCACTTTCTTATGGCACTGCCATTTAGGTCATATTGGTGTAAAACATATGAGGAAGCTCCATACTGATGGACTTTTGGAGTCACTTGATTTTGAATCACTTGACACATGCGAACCATGCCTCATGGGCAAGATGACTAAAACGCCGTTCTCTGGAACAATGGAACGGGCGAGTGACTTATTGGAAATCATACATAATGATGTGTGCGGTCCAATGAATGTTACAGCGCGTGGTGGATATCATTATTTTCTCACCTTCACTGATGACTTAAGTAGATATGGGTATATTTACTTAATGAAACACAAATCTGAAACGTTTGAAAAGTTCAAGCAATTTCAGAGTGAAGTAGAGAATCATCGTCACAAGAAGATTAAATTTCTGCGATCTGATCGAGGTGGTGAATATCTAAGTTATGAGTTTGGCAGTCACTTAAGACAGTGTGGAATTGTTTCACAGTTGACACCGCCCGGAACACCATAGCATAATGGTGTGTCCGAACATCGTAATCGAACCTTATTAGATATGGTGCGTTCTATGATGTCTCTTGCTGATTTGCCACTATCATTTTGGGGTTATGCATTAGAGACAGCTGCATTTACTTTAAATAGGGCACCATCAAAATCCGTTGAGACGACGCCATATGAACTATAGTTTGGCAAGAGGCCAAAGTTGTCGTTTCTTAAAGTTTGGGGATGTGATGCTTATGTCAAAAAGCTTCAACCTGAAAAGCTGGAACCCAAAGCGGAGAAATGCGTCTTCATAGGACACCCGAAAGAGACAGTCGGATATACCTTCTATCTTAGATCCGAAGGCAAAGTGTTTGTCGCTAAGAAGGGGACATTTCTTGACAAAGAGTTTCTCTCGAAAGAATTGAGTGGGAGGAAAATTGAGCTTGATGAAGTTATTGAACCTTTACTTCAACAAGAAAGTAGCACGGTGCAGAAACATGTTTCTGTGGAACCTACGACGATAGAAGAGGAAGTTAATGATGATTATCATGAAGCTTCGGATCAAGCTACTATTGAACCTCGTAGGTCGACAAGGGCACGTACTACTCCTGAATGGTACGGCAACCCTGTCTTGGAGGTCATGTTGTTAGACAACAATGAACCTACGAGCTATGGAGGAGCAGTGATGGGCCCGGATTCCGAGAAATGGTTAGAGGCCATGAAATCCGAGATGGGATCCATGTATTAAAACAAAGTATGGACTTTGGAAGTATTACCTAAAGGGCGAAAGGCCGTTCAGAACAAATGGATCTTTAAGAAGAAGACAGACGCGGATGGTAATGTCACCGTCTATAAAGCTCAACTTGTGGAAAAGTGTTTTCACAAGTTCAAGGAGTCGACTACGATAAGACCTTCTCACCCGTAGCGATGCTTAAGTCTGTCACAATCATGTTGGCAATAGCTGGTTATTTCGACTATGAAATTTGGCAGATGGATGTCAAAACAACGTTCCTCAAAGGTTTCCTTGAGGAAGAGTTGTATATGATGCAACCAGAAGGTTTTGTCGATCCAGAGAATGCTGACAAAGTTTGCAAACTCCAGCGATCCATTTATGGACTGGTGCAAGCATCTCGGAGTTGGAATAAGCGTTTTGATGATGAGATCAAAGCATTTGAGTTTATACAAGTTTATGGAGAAGCTTGTATTTCCAAGAAAGTGAGTGGGAGGTCTATAGCGTTTCTAATATTATATGTGGATGACATATTGCTGATTGGAAACAATATAGAAATGCTGGAGAGCATGAAGGAATATTTGAACAAGAGTTTTTCAATGAAGGACCTAGGAGAAGCTGCTTTCATATTAGGCATTAAGATCTATAGAGATAGATCGAGACGCTTAATAGCACTTTCGCAGAGCACATACCTTGATAAAGTTTTGAAGAAGTTCAAAATGGATCAGTCCAAGAAGGGGTTCTTGCCTGTGTTACAAGGTGTGAAGTTGAGTAAGACTCAATGCCCAGTGACTGCAGAAGATAGAGAAAATATGAGTGTCATCCCCTATGCTTCGGCCATAGGCTCTATCATGTATGCAATGCTGTGCACAAGACCTGATGTTAGCCTTGCCATAAGTATGGCCGGAAGGTTTCAAAGTGATCCTGGAATGGAGCACTGGGCAGCGATCAAGAATATCCTGAAGTACCTGAAAAGGACTAAGGAAATGTTTCTCGTTTATGGAGGTGATGAAGAGCTCGTCGTAAAGGGTTACGTCGATGCAAGCTTTGACACTGATCTGGATGACTCTAAGTCGCAAACCGGATACGTATTTATTCTCAAACGGGGAGCGGTGCAGTTCCAAGCAAAGCGTGGTAGCCGATTCTACGTGCGAAGCGGAGTACATCGCAACCTCGGAGGCGGCGAAGGAAGGTGTCTGGATGAAGTAGTTCATGATAGATCTTGGAGTAGTGCCCAGTGCACTGAATCCAATGAACCTGTTCTGTGACAACACACGTGCCATTGCTCTGGCCAAGGGACCAAGGTTTCACAATAGGACCAGACACATAAAGCGACGCTTCAACTCCATCCGCGATTACATCGAGGAGAAGGACATGAATATTTGCAAAGTGCACACGGATCTGAATGTTGCAGACCCATTGACTAAACCTCTTCCAAGGGCTAAACAAGATCCACACGAGAACTGCATGGGTGTTCGATTCATTACAATGTAAATCACATAGTGATGTGAACTAGATTATTGACTCTAGTGCAAGTAGGAGACTGTTCGAAATATGCCCTAGAGGCAATAAATAAAGTGTTTATTATTATATTTCCTTGTTCATGATAATCGTTTGTTATCCATGCTATAATTGTATTGATTGGAAACACATTGCATGTGTGGGTAAATAGACAACCCTTTGTCCCTAGTTTGCCTCTAGTGAACTAGCTCGTTGATCAAAGATGGTCAAGGTTTCCTAGCCATTAACATGTGATGTCATTTGATAATGGGATCACATCATTACGAGAATAATATGATGAACAAGACCCAAACTACAAACGTAGCATATGATCGTGTCAGTTTATTGCTACTGTTTTCTGCATGTCAAGTAGTGTTCCTATGACCATGAGATCATGCAACTCACAAACATCAAAGGAGTGCCTTGTGTGTATCAAACATCGCAACGTAACTGGGTGACTATAAAGGTGCTCCACAGGTATCTCCGAGGGTGTTTGTTGAGTTGGCATGGATCAAGACTGGGATTTGTTACTCCATGTGACGAAGAGGTATCTCAGGGCCCACTCGGTAATGCAACATCACAATGAGCCTTGCAAGCAATGTGTCTAAGTGTTAGTCATGGTAACTTGTATTGCAGAATGAGTAAAGAGACTTGCCGGTAACGAGGTTGAACTAGGTATGGAGATACCGACGATCGAATCTCGGGCAAGTAACATACCGAAGAACAAAGGGAACATCATACGGGATTACCTGAATCCTTGACATAGAGGTTCGACCGATAAAGATCTTCGTAGAATATGTAGGAACCAATATGGGCATCCAGGTCCCGCTATTGGTTATTGACCATAGAGGTGTCTTGGTCATGTCTACATAGTTCTCGAACCCACAGGGTCTGCACACTTAAGGTTTGGTGACGTTTCGGTAGTATAGAGTTATGTATGGTGGTGACCGAAGGTTGTTCGGAGTCCCGGATGAGATCCTGGACATCATGAGGAGCTCCGGAATGGTCCGGGGTAAAGATTCATATATAGGAAGTCCTGTTTTGGTCACCGCAAAAGTTTTGGGCTCATCGGTAGTGTATCGGGAGTGTCGGTAGTGTACCGGGAGACCTCCGGGAGGGGTATTTCGACCCAAGAGGCTTCATGGGCTCTCGGAGAGTGAATACCAGCCCTTAGTGGGCTAGTGGAAACTATCACACAAGGCCCATGTGGATAGAGAAGAAAATCCAAAAAGAAAAAGAGGAAAAGGCAAAAATAGGGTGTATCCTAGTCCTACTAGGATTGGAGGTTCAGCCGACTCCTAGAGACTTGGCCCTTGGGCCAAGTCTCCTCCTCTCTTCCTCCTATATATACTGGTGGTTTTTAGGGTTTTGGCACTAGAATTTCAGCCACGTGCTACCCGTTCCTCCAGTGCATTGTTTCTCCTCTAGATTGGATTTCTACAGTGCTTAGGCGCAGCGCTGCCGGAATTTCTCCACCACCATCGCCGGAGCACCGTCACACTGCTGGAGAACTCTTCTTCCTCTCCGCTTTCTCTTGCTGGATCAAGACGGCGGAGATCGTCATCAAACTGTACGTGTGCTGAACGCGAAGGTGCCGTCCGTTCGGCGCTAGATTGGAAGGATCGTGATCAAGTTCGTTGGACGGATCGTGATTAGATCGCGGGACGAATCGTGATTCGATCGCGGTATGCTCGGCGATTTGGATCATGAAGACGTTCGACTACACCAACCTTGTTTTTTAACGCTTTCCGCTTAGCGATCTACAAGGGTACGTAGATCCACTCTCCCTCACGTAGATGCTCATCACCATGGATAGATCTACGTGTGCGTAGGAAAATTTTTGTTTCCCATGCAACGTTCTCCAACACCTAGGTACAATGTGTTATTATGTGCTACGATGTGTTAGAGTTGATGAGGAGGAGGAGGAGGAGAAGTTGTGATTATTTCCAGTGACCAACTTGTGATATGATGTCTCATTGAACAAAGTGATGATTAAATTGTGTCATATGTTCTGTCTATAAGTATAGTACGTAGCGTCGTGACCAAGCACAGAGACAAGAAAGATCACTTCTCTCTATTAGCTATCTAACAAAATATATGAAACCCCTAAATTAACCTTCCAAAACCCTCAAAACCACCCTCTTTAAAAAAACAGCCCCTCAGCTGCTGACGCGTGGACGCTCTTTGCTCTCGGTTGGTGTTACCAACCGGGACCAAAGGCCTTCCTGCCTGGGCTCGACGGAGCGGACACGTGGAGCCCCATCTGTCTCGGTTCATAAGTGAACCGGGACTAATGGTCATGGGATTTAGTCCCGGTACCGGAACCGGAACAAATGGCCCTTACGAACCGGGACAAGTGGGGGTTTTTCCACCAGTGAAGGTTGGAACCTTGTAACCTTTCGTAGGCCCCGGTATACCCGCAAACAGGTGTATTCCACCTACATGTCCATGACTCTGGAGAGTGTTATCGCATGAATGTGAAGATGGTCACACCAAGGAGCTAGTGTAGCGACCCGACTCAGAAACGAGTCAAGCCTCTGTGTGTTCTGTGCCATCCCTGGATCAGTATGCTGGCACACACAGTACATCAATGTATATACCAAAGTGCAATCACATGTAAACGTAAAACTGATATATACCTTAAAAATAGCAGCGGATACAGTCAACGGGAGTGGAGTCCCAATAACACCAACGGCAAGTTGAGTGCGGACCGTAACCCTGAATCGTACTCTTACCCGTCGTAGAAGAGAATCTGCAACATAATACGTTGCAGCCATATAGGTCAGTACATTGAATGTACTGGCAAGATCACCATAGTAGAACAGAAGAATAAAGACTATTCTATATGCAAAGGCTTTATGGCTCTGTGTCTAAGTTTTTGCGTAAAAGCTGATTTTATTTTCCTACAACAAAGGAATATCAGGAATTTCACTATAGAGTTACCTATCATGACATGGTTCCGCCAACCAATGTCTCAATGCCCATAAGTATCATAAGTTGCCCACAATTAGTTATCAGTCCAGTGTTGAGAGTTCAGAGATAGATCCAAGTCTAGAAGCTCAAATTGTCCGTAACCGGGGACACGGCTAATCGATTAGGTTTAAACTCTGCAGAGTGTTGTGTACTTTACCCACAAGATTCTTTCCCTCCTGGTAAGTCCTCGCACTGCCTGGTGTTTGAGAACAGGATGAAAGAAACATGGTCTTTCAGAGTGTTTCCCTGACTGTCCGACAGTGCCCATCCCAATCCTAACGTCGACTACATCTCGTAGCACTGCCCAGCAGAGTCACAACAAAGATCAACCAAGCCAGAGCCCATAATGACTTGTGGCTACACAGGTAAGCTTCCGGGCATGAAGTATTCATCCTTCTCTTTGAGTCTGGGTGAAGCTTTCCGCAAGATGTCATGGCGCTTCTCCATGCATCTCGGCCACTCACTGGTTTCTCCAGGGTGCCCAATCAACCATCCTTCACCCAGTAGTGTTTATTGAAAACTTGTCTTCTCGAGTCTTGAAGTCTTGAGGTCTTGAAGATGCAGGACTTGAAGATGTCTTCATGAAGTCGTCGTTTTGACGTGGAGTCCTTCTTCACACCACTCACGAACACTCATACCAGACCCCGTCTACTTTAGCATAGCATTGCACTAACTAGCGTTCCCGGGGTTTTAGTAACCAGTGGTGGGTTCCTACCTCATGCATTCTACTCAACTACAAGAATTTCAATAACACTACGGGAGGGATATGTTGAATGATGTCACTACATGCAATAAAAACATAGGTATGAAATAGATGGTCAAGGTGAACTTGCCTGTACTGTTGATGAAGAGAAAGATCGCTCTCAGAAATAACTTGATAGACTATTCGTCACTCTCCGATGAAATCTATAATCAAGCATTACATACATATAAGCAATCATACTATCAATCAATTCTAACAATCACAAGGTAACACAAGAAACAAAATCAACAAGGTTGATGAAAGAAATACTTAAGACAAAGTTGAAACACAAAACTCCAACAAATTCAAAAGTAACACAAAACCCAAAACAAAGTAAAATATAATAAAAGGATTTTAGTAAATATTTTGTTAGCAAAATGAGTTACTTTTGAAGAACAAGTAAAACTATGCAAACAATATTCTAAACAACATAAGTGTTTGCCTAATGAACTTAACTACAAGCACAACCATAAACTATGAGAAAACAAATTATGAAACAACTTAGTTAACATAAAGTAATTAAATAAAATCTTTATTATAAAACAGAATTAAGTCATCTAAAACTTTGTGAAAATAATTTCTATGAAAAACTAAATTGTTTTATAAAACATTACCTAATGAAGAAAAATATGGTTTCCTATAATAATAGAGTAAAACTAAGCTATTTTTGTTTAAAATATTTATTTCCAGAAAAGAATTAGTAAAAACTTTATTTTAAAACAGAATCTAATACTTAAAATTTTAGTTAAAACAATTGTTACTAACAAATTTGCTTTTAAAACAACTATACCTATTTGAAAGAGGGTATAGATCCCTACAACAAAATTTATAACTAAACAAATTAACTTTTGTTAACATCAAGTAAATTACTAAGGTTTGGAACAACAAAACTAAATGAAATCTGAAACTTAATATAAATCATATTCAGATTTTCAAAAATAAAACAAGGTAAATAAACTAATATGAAACTAAACAGATTCTGTTTGGTTTGAAAATACTATTTAAAATTATTATAAAAAATTTCAAACTCTACCAAATGATAGCTATGATCACTAGTGACAAGTAGGAAAAAGAATCAATCAAAAATTCATTTTAGAACTCAAGATATTCAGAAAACAAAATTTAAATCAAATCTGTTTAAATTCAAATTTAAATGTTCAAACATGGTCAAATTTGGTGTCTACAGAAACTATATAAAAATTTTAACCTAATGCAAAAAGAATCAATTAAAAACACTTAAAAACATAAAAGATATACTAAAAACAAAATCAGGACTATTCTGTTTTTATAACAAAACAGAAAATAAAAATCCTATAACTAACGGACAGGGGGTGACGTGGCATCTTCTGATTGGTCAAAGGGGTGCACGCGCGGTGTGTTACGGGAGGACGACCGATTGCTAGGGGAAAACGATTCGCGAAATGAAATTTCTAATCGTGGCCGTTCATCTCGATCCGACGGTTGAGGGGGTGGTGGAGCTCACCGTGGTGGTTGCCGGTTCCGGCGAGGGTTCCGGCAACGGCAGAGGCGTCGAGGTTGATGTGGGCGGCGCTCCGGTGGTCTTCGGCGTCGGGTAAAGGGTCCGGTCGACGCAGGCGAGTGTGGCGATGACGATGGTAGCGTCAGATGAGCTCGGGGACGACAGGAGCGAGCGGCACGAGCTCGTGGAAACTTCGGGATGGTGGTGGAGCTCCGGCGAGGGTGATGGTGAGGCGGGTCTGGGGTCTCTGGGCTCGGACAGGGGATGGGGTGGTGCGCACGGGCGAGAGGAACTTGATGGTACGCTCGGGAGAGGTCGGGGAGGTCGGAGACGGGCGCTAGGAGGGGAGAGGCGAGGCGGCGACCGAAAGCTCCGGCGAGCGATTCCGGCGAGGAGAGACGTCGGGGTTGGGGGCAACGAGGGGGAATGGTAAGAGGGGAGCGGAGGGTATTTATAGGAGCTCAGAGGGGTCGGGGGAGTAAGGAGGGAGGGGGTCCGCGGCGAGGGGGTCTGGCGACGGCGTCGGGCGCGTGGGAGGAGGAAGGCGACCGAGCGACGGTTTCGATCGGGCGCGTGGGGCCAGGGTGTCAGCGAGAGAGAGAGGGCGAGCGTAGTCAGCGGGCGACCGACCGGTAACGGTCTCGGCATTTAATGTCGTTGGGCCGGCCGGTTTTATTATAACCGTTACCGTTTCTATTTAATGTTTTTCCAGAGCGTTTCAAAAACCTTTAAAGCATTCGAATAAATTCCAAATATAGTCAAATTTTATATCAAAATTAACAGAATAATAAATGCCATTTAATGGACATTTCTATTCTGGCATTTGAATACATTAAAAAAACCATTTTTCAGAAAATGCCTTAATTGGCTTTATTTACTTTTGCAAATATTTTTCAAATAAATTTTTGGGTTTGATGATTCAAAAACTTCAAAAATTACCCCCTATCTTGGAGTGTCATGTTACTCCTCTCAATTTTTTGTCAGGGGTTTGAATACTTTGAAAAATTTGAATAGGGACCAAATATGAAATGATTCCAAAAGAAAATCCAGAGATTTTCACATTCACTATTCAAAGATTTATTTTAAACTTCCAACTCATATTTCATATAATTGGAAGAAGTCATTTTATCTTCTCTCATGAAAATCATTGAGTTGCTTAAAGTTTCTGAAATTGAAATATTTTTCAAATGAAATTCAAATCACTTTCAAATCCCTTTTCATTTCTTTAAATGGAAGAAGTCATGTCATCTTCACTCTAGGGTTTTGTGATGAAATGAATTTGAATTCTTGATGAGAAAAAATGCAAAGTGAAAGTTTGGGAAAGTCATTTCATTCCCTCTCATCAACTTTTTTAAAAAGTTTCAAATTTCACTCACTTTCAATCACTCAAACAATCATTCTAATAATTATTATAACATTCCAAAGTTTGGGATGTTACAAACCTAGCACACTTAAAATGAATCTCGTCCTCGAGATTCGGAGGAGCTAGAAAGAAAAGGTTAGGGTTTGGGGTCTTCTAACAAATCCATTGTCCTGGAAGGTGTGGGGTCTTCCAACAAAACTCCATTGACCTGGAAATGTGGGTCTACCACACTTGAAATGAGAGTTACTGGTCCTTCAAAATCTTGACAGTCCTATGGTGCATCTGTCTGTTCACATTCTTCACAGCATCTTCCTTGGTGATGATCTTCGGTTATATCAAAATCTTGTGTCCTCACAACAAGGTGTACTTCCTCAAATACTGGGTCTTCTTAGCTGACAAGTCTCGTGATCATTCTAAATAACTTATCAAAGATCTCATGGTGGTCTACCATTAGTGGTTATCCTGCAGTGAAATGGGTCTTGGCTTTATTCCTCACCGTAAAATTTCCTACGTGTGCCAGCAACTGTCAATGTACTAGGGGTTTCATCCTACCATTCTAAGGCTTAAACAAAAAGCTTCAAAGAACGTCGTCTCTTTACTATGGGTAAGTCACTCAGATTTACCATTCCGAATAGCAAGAGAATGATAAGAGTAAGTCGTCATGGTGGCCAAGCCATGCCGCACTAAAATCATTACCTTGTATAAGGTTTAGTAATCTCGTATTCTAACACTTGGGCTTCCTCACTAGCGTTGTAGAAAATTTCTCTTGTCAACGAACAAAGTTCGGATAAATCCATTGATTCTGCAAGCTAAGCAAAAACATCTATCGTTTCTTCACAACTCTCAGGTTATCGTATGCTCCTAAGAAAACGTTTGCGGATCAGTCGTAGCTTCTTCCAAGTTTCTTCCTTCACAAAGGTGGGGCTTGATCCTTATCAATCTTGAGGTCAGTGACTTGTGGATTCACTTGAATTCTTGAACAACTTCATCTCACCCGTGGGGTGACTATCGATCCATATTCTAGCATTACCTTCAGTTCACTACACCATACCCTTGAGGTAACAAATCTCAGACTTTTTCTTGTCTAGATTCCACTCTGCAGAATCCATTTTCCTTTCCATTGGTTTGTTTAACCTTGGGTGTGGTTTTCACCATAATCATTCCGTTTCTTAGCATTCCAGCTTCGAAAACTCTTTGTCTCAAAGGTTATTATCCGGATAGTTTGCGGTGATTCCACATTCTCTTCATCCATATTCACTGATCCAAATTCCTTAACCGGGAGGTACCTGTGGTCACTACCACACTTAAAATGAAATGCACTCAGGTCTGTTTTGACCAAAATTTTCTCTCGTATCCTCGAAAATTGGTCGGAGACTATTGCTCTTAGAATGGCAACTCATATAATTTAACATAGGAGAGTCATGACATCATAAATTCCATTCATCTCATGACTTTTATTACAAACACTAAGACTTCCGTTACATAACTTCAATCTCTTCTTAAAATTCCAAAATACTTTATTACAAGTGTTGCCATCCACATACTTTGGTATGGGTCAGTTTCACTCCCAACTTTATTCCTTTATCCCCTCTTGGAGATATTTTAGTACCACTGGAACTTTGCGATGTGCTCCTTGAAATCCTCCATCTTTTCCTTGATTAGGGTGGACATGAGCTTCATCTCCATCATCTCCGTATGCACCTCTTGCAGGTATTCCTGAGTATGACGGAGTCTTGCTTCAAGTATTTCTCCAATATGGCGTATGGCTTCCATGGCAGCTTCACGAACAGCGTCAAAGAAAAAAGCTTGTGGTACACTAGATATGTAAAAGTATCGTCCAATAGTCTTTGGGCAAACTCCCTTTGCACGGTGAAGGTGTACCTCCACATACCAAAGTTTCACTCCATTATCCATGAATGGGTAGCCATTGTAGACTGCATCTCCTTCAAGATGGATGTGCTTCATCATATCCTTTAGGATCCTTGGGTAGTCATGATCACTAATCAGGGTCATGATTGTTTCCGGGCCTTTGAGGAAAGACTCATAAAGGGTGGTCATCTACGTGTGTCAGAAAAGGTACTCAGAATTGACATATGTCTCGACTTGGGTAAACATCCATGTTATTCAAAATCAAACTTCAATTTCACTTTCCAACATCTTTAGAGAGTATTGTCATCCTTAAAACAAATGGATTATCCATTACATAACCTCAAAGGATAAGAGTGCTACCTATTACATTTATTACTTCCGAACTCAAACTACTCATGCTTAGCATTCTTCTCTGGGAAGGTATAGGAGTAGTGTCATGTGTTCTTGCAACGAAAACAGATGATTTCTGACAAATCTCGGGGCTTCTTGATGTTGGTGCTTGCTCCTTGGGTTCTTGATTTCTTTCTTGGGCACTTATCGGCATAGTGGCACATATCCTTACACTTGTAACATCTAATATGACTCAGGTCCTTCTGTTCAGGGGTTCGTCTCTTCCTAAGGTTGTTTGTTCCGATCAAAGCTTCAATTTCCTGTGGATCAAACTCCACTTCTTCTATCGGGAAGTTTCCCAGATACTCTTTTCTTTCCTTCGTACAGTCCTATGAGAAATGTCCTTCTTCTCCACATGAATAGCAGACATTTGAGTAAAATCTGGTTAATCCTTCTCCATCAGGGTCTTCAACATCTTCCTTCATCACAAGTTCTCCTAACTTTTCTCTGAAGGATTCCTTCATGGCTTTCTTCTGTTGTTTGATGACTTCTTGTACCTTGGGGTATATTTGGCATTGAGCAGGGTAGTGGTTGGTTCCTTCACACAAGAAACATGTCACCTGCCCAGTTGGGCATTCCTCAGCAGGGTGATTTTCTTCACAATAAGGACATCCTTCCTTGTGTTCTTCTTGGGTGTGTCCTATTTCTCCACAGATTTTACATGCTCGGGTCTTCTTCATCGGGATAACACAATGCTTCTGAATGAGACGGGATCTTAACAGAGTCTTCTTGAGTTCTTCCCAATTCTTTGCTCCATTAAATCCTTGTATGGCATGATGCATTTTCCACCAAGTTGCGGCACTTTGGGTAAAGTGCTGGAGAGCATATTGAACCTCATACTTCTGTGCTATCGAGTTGCTCCTGAAGTGATTCTCCATGTTGTGTATCCATACTTCTGCCTCTAGCTGGGTCATTGGTCCAGAAAGTACAAGTCCAGCTTCATATGCCATCTATTGGGTTCAAGGTTTTGGGATGAGATGGTAGAGAGAAAGGAGGGGATACACATAATACAAACAATGGTTTTAAAAATAGATTTTTGTTGTGGCTGTCGAAAATAAAACTTACACACAAATGACAGCGCACAATTCCTCGTATCTAACGTAAGTATACAACAGGGCTTTGGTCTTCTAGGGCATAATGTCTTGGAAATTCTTCATGGTCTTCAATTTTCTTCGGGTCTTCACAGTCTTCAACACGTGTAGCTTCAACTCTTCTAATGCATGGTGAAATCTTCTTTACTTTGAAAGGACCATCAGTTGTTTCTATATCTTGTCCTTCTTGGAGTGGCTTCAGTTGATCCTTCGTGTGGTCAAAAGGGAAGGGGTATTTTCTAACTCTTGATAAAACTCAGAAGGGATGAGAAGTAGAAGGTCTTTTGAAAACAAAGTTTTCGAGAAATCATTTCCTAAGGGCTTTCCAGTTTCTAGGGTCACGTCCTACAGTCAACATGTGCTCTGATACCATTTCTGTAGCGACCCGACTCAAAAACGATTCAAGCCTCTGTGTGTTCTGTGCCATCCCTGGATCAGTATGCTGGCACACACAGTACATCAATGTATATACCAAAGTGCAATCACATGTAAACGTAAAACTGATATATACCTTAAAAATAGCAGCGGATACAGTCAACGGGAGTGGAGTCCCAATAACACCAACGGCAAGTTGAGTGCGGACCGTAACCCTGAATCGTACTCTTACCCGTCGTAGAAGAGAATCTGCAACATAATACGTTGCAGCCATATAGGTCAGTACATTGAATGTACTGGCAAGATCACCATAGTAGAACAGAAGAATAAAGACTATTCTATATGCAAAGGCTTTATGGCTCTGTGTCTAAGTTTTTGCGTAAAAGCTGATTTTATTTTCCTACAACAAAGGAATATCAGGAATTTCACTATAGAGTTACCTATCATGACATGGTTCCGCCAACCAATGTCTCAATGCCCATAAGTATCATAAGTTGCCCACAATTAGTTATCAGTCCAGTGTTGAGAGTTCAGAGATAGATCCAAGTCTAGAAGCTCAAATTGTCCGTAACCGGGGACACGGCTAATCGATTAGGTTTAAACTCTACAGAGTGTTGTGTACTTTACCCACAAGATTCTTTCCCTCCTGGTAAGTCCTCGCACTGCCTGGTGTTTGAGAACAGGATGAAAGAAACATGGTCTTTCAGAGTGTTTCCCTGACTGTCCGACAGTGCCCATCCCAATCCTAACGTCGACTACATCTCGTAGCACTGCCCAGCAGAGTCACAACAAAGATCAACCAAGCCAGAGCCCATAATGACTTGTGGCTACACAGGTAAGCTTCCGGGCATGAAGTATTCATCCTTCTCTTTGAGTCTGGGTGAAGCTTTCCGCAAGATGTCATGGCGCTTCTCCATGCATCCCGGCCACTCACTGGTTTCTCCAGGGTGCCCAATCAACCATCCTTCACCCAGTAGTGTTTATTGAAAACTTGTCTTCTCGAGTCTTGAAGTCTTGAGGTCTTGAAGATGCAGGACTTGAAGATGTCTTCATGAAGTCGTCGTTTTGACGTGGAGTCCTTCTTCACACCACTCACGAACACTCATACCAGACCCCGTCTACTTTAGCATAGCATTGCACTAACTAGCGTTCCCGGGGTTTTAGTAACCAGTGGTGGGTTCCTACCTCATGCATTCTACTCAACTACAAGAATTTCAATAACACTACGGGAGGGATATGTTGAATGATGTCACTACATGCAATAAAAACATAGGTATGAAATAGATGGTCAAGGTGAACTTGCCTGTACTGTTGATGAAGAGAAAGATCACTCTCAGAAATAACTTGATAGACTATTCGTCACTCTCCGATGAAATCTATAATCAAGCATTACATACATATAAGCAATCATACTAGCAATCAATTCTAACAATCACAAGGTAACACAAGAAACAAAATCAACAAGGTTGATGAAAGAAATACTTAAGACAAAGTTGAAACACAAAACTCCAACGAATTCAAAAGTAACACAAAACCCAAAACAAAGTAAAATATAATAAAAGGATTTTAGTAAATATTTTGTTAGCAAAATGAGTTACTTTTGAAGAACAAGTAAAACTATGCAAACAATATTCTAAACAACATAAGTGTTTGCCTAATGAACTTAACTACAAGCACAACCATAAACTATGAGAAAACAAATTATGAAACAAATTAGTTAACAGAAAGTAATTAAATAAAATCTTCATTATAAAACAGAATTAAGTCATCTAAAACTTTGTGAAAATAATTTCTATGAAAAACTAAATTGTTTTATAAAACATTACCTAATGAAGAAAAATATGGTTTCCTATAATAATAGAGTAAAACTAAACTATTTTTATTTAAAACATATATTTCCAGAAAAGAATTAGTAAAAACTTTATTTTAAAACAGAATCTAATACTTAAAATTTTAGTTAAAAGAATTGTTACTAACAAATTTGCTTTTAAAACAACTATACCTATTTGAAAGAGGGTATAGATCCCTACAACAAAATTTATAACTAAACAAATTAACTTTTGTTAACATCAAGTAAATTACTAAGGTTTGGAACAACAAAACTAAATGAAATCTGAAACTTAATATAAATCATATTCAGATTTTCAAAAATAAAACAAGGTAAATAAACTAATATGAAACTAAACAGATTCTGTTTGGTTTGAAAATACTATTTAAAATTATTATAAAAAAATTCAAACTCTACCAAATGATAGCTATGATCACTAGTGACAAGTAGGAAAAAGAATCAATCAAAAATTCATTATAGAACTCAAGATATTCAGAAAACAAAATTTAAATCAAATCTGTTTAAATTCAAATTTATATGTTCAAACATGGTCAAATTTGGTATCTACAGAAACTATATAAAAATTGTGACCTAATGAAAAAATAATCAATTAAAAACACTTAAAAACATAAAAGATATACTAAAAACAAAATCAGGACTATTCTGTTTTTATAACAAAACAGAAAATAAAAATCCTATAACTAACGGACAGGGGGTGACGTGGCATCTTCTGATTGGTCAAAGGGGTGCGCGCGCGGTGTGTTACAGGCGGACGACCGATTGCTAGGGGAAAACGATTCGCGAAATGAAATTTCTAATCGTGGCCGTTCATCTGGATCCGACGGTTGAGGGGGTGGTGGAGCTCACCGTGGTGGTTGCCGGTTCCGGCGAGGGTTCCGGCAATGGCAGAGGCGTCGAGGTTGATGTGGGGGGCGCTCCGGTGGTCTTCGGCGTCGGGAAAAAGGGTCCGGTCGACGGAGGTGAGCGTGGCGATGACGATGGTAGCGTCAGATGAGCTCGGGGACGACAGGAGCGAGCGGCACGAGCTCGTGGAAACTTCGGGATGGTGGTGGAGCTCCGGCGAGGGTGACGGTGAGGCGGGTCTGGGGTCTCTGGGCTCGGACAGGGGATGGGGTGGTGCGCACAGGCGAGAGGAACTCGATGGTGCGCTCGGGAGAGGTCGGGGAGGTCGGAGACGGGCGCTAGGAGGGGAGAGGCGCGGCGGCGACCGAAAGCTCCGGCGAGCGATTCCGGCGAGGAGAGACGTCGGGGTTGGGGGCAACGAGGGGGAATGGTAAGAGGGGAGCGGAGGGTATTTATAGGAGCTCAGAGGGGTCGGGGGAGTAAGGAGGGAGGGGGTCCGCGGCGAGGGGGTCCGGCGACGGCGTCGGGCGCGTGGGAGGAGGAAGGCGACCGAGCGACGGTTTCGATCGGGCGCGTGGGGCCAGGGTGTCAGCGAGAGAGAGAGGGCGAGCGTAGTCAGCGGGCGACCGACCGGTAACGGTCTCGGCATTTAATGTCGTTGGGCCGGCCGGTTTTATTATAACCGTTACCGTTTCTATTTAATGTTTTTCTAGAGCGTTTCAAAAACCTTTAAAGCATTCGAATAAATTCCAAATATAGTCAAATTTTATATCAGAATTAACAGAATAATAAATTCCATTTAATGGACATTTCTATTCTGGCATTTGAATAAATTAAAAAAAAACATTTTTCAGAAAATGCCTTAATTGGCTTTATTTACTTTTGCAAATATTTTTCAAATAACTTTTTGGGTTTGATGATTCAAAAACTACAAAAATTACCCCCTATCTTGGAGTGTCATGTTACTCCTCTCAATTTTTTGTCAGGGGTTTGAATACTTTGAAAATTTTGAATAGGGACCAAATATGAAATGATTCCAGAAGAAAATCCAGAGATTTTCACATTCACTATTCAAAGATTTATTTTAAACTTCCAACTCATATTTCATATAATTTGAAGAAGTCATTTTATCTTCTCTCATGAAAATCATTGAGTTGCTTAAAGTTTCTGAAATTGAAATATTTTTCAAATGAAATTCAAATCACTTTCAAATCCCTTTTCATTTCTTTAAATGGAAGAAGTCATGTCATCTTCACTCTAGGGTTTTGTGATGAAATGAATTTGAATTCTTGATGAGAAAAAATGCAAAGTGAAAGTTTGGGAAAGTCATTTCATTCCCTCTCATCAACTTTTTTAAAAAGTTTCAAATTTCACTCACTTTCAATCACTCAAACAATCATTCTAATAATTATTATAACATTCCAAAGTTTGGGATGTTACAGCTAGACATTGCATCTATATATGGATGTTACACCACACTTGGACACATACCCTAGAACCACATCCAGGTTCATGCGGGACTACGGCTCTCCGGCGGTCTTTCTTCACCGAAACCCTAGTCCGGGCGCGGGGGGGGGGGGTCTACTCTTAGAGCTTTCACCGTAGGAGGTTCAACTTGGAGCATTCATATTATTAATATAGTAATAGTAGGATAATATATTTTAATTTACTACCATACATATTATAATTTAGTAATATATTATTTTATGTATTAGTAGGCACACAAAATAGTCGTACGTATATCGAGGGTTGAAATGAAATGAAATGATATAGATTACAATCCCATTTTCCAATATATTATTTTATGTATTAGTAATATAAAATAATGTATAAGATTTTATGTATTAGTGGAGGAAACTAAAAATAAAACAAAAAAAGGACCTACGCCGACGGCCAAAAGTCGGGGCCGTCGGCGTAGGCTCTAGCTCGGCTGACGCCGTCACGGCGTGTCGACCAGCTGGGCCACTTGTTAGGTTTACGCCGACGGCTGCCGTTATGCCGCGGTGGCCCTTGGCCTAAGGTAGGCCTACCTCGACGGCCTTTTTACACCGACGGCGGCCCTCGGGCTGGGCTGCCGAGTTGCGCACCTACGCTGACGGCCTCGACATGTGGCCCTTGGCGTAGAGTCCGGCCGTAGGCATCAATGGCCAGTCCCGTAGTGATTACATAGCCAGTACTCGATACGTTGGAGGAAGTCGTGCCACTAAGGCCATGTCCTTGAACATGTGACATATGAACATCAGAATTAGGTGTAGAACTCGATGGTGCCAGGTTGGAGGAAAGACCGGCCTGCTCTGAGGTATCCATCTTGTCGTCCTTCTCCTTCCCAATGTTATCATCATTCGCATCATCTTCCTTACGTTTCCATATAAATGGAGTAAAATCTAGATCCGGAACACACCCCGCTGGTTCTCTCCTGAAAGTGAATGCAAATCCCTTGAGTTTTACCAGCACATCTATGGAAAGAAAAGTCCCAACATCATCATTCTCCTTCGATAGAATCTGAGTATTCTTCATGGCTACTAGAATGCGAATCACTCCACGTCGTCTCGAGCTGACGAGATCAACGTCAATGGTTTTCCCCATTAGAGAGCCTACCTCCCACAAGCCCAAAAAATGACGAATAGTGTGCGGAACATGGAGCCAAAGTTGTTTGAGTTCTAGCTTGTGAGGGGTCTCTTGAGACTTCCATGCAGAAATTGTGAGGGTTCTCTCCGAAGGTGTCTGTTGAGTTGGCATGGATCAAGACTGCGATTTGTTACTCCGTTTGACGGAGAGGTATCTCAGGGCCCACTCGGTAATACGACATCACAATTAGCCTTGCAAGAAATGTGTCTAAGTCTTAGTCACGGGATCTTGTATTATGGAACGAGAAAAGAGACTTGCCGGTAACGAGGTTGGACTAGGTATGGAGATACCGGCGATCGAATCTCGGGCAAGTAACATACCGAAGAACAAAGGGAACATCATACAGGATTAACTGAATCCTTGAGATAGAGGTTCGACCGATAAAGATCTCCGTAGAATATGTAGGAACCAATATGAGCATCCAGGTCCCGCTATTGGTTATTGACCGTAGAGGTGTCTCGATCATGTCTACATAGTTCTCAAACCCGCAGGGTCTGCACACTTAAGGTTTGGTGACGTTTCGGTAGTATAGAGTTATGTACGGTGGTGACCGAAGGTTGTTCGGAGTCCCAGATGAGATCCCGGATGTCACGAGGAGCTCCATAATGGTCCGGAGGTAAAGATTGATATATAGGAAGTCCTATTTTGGTCGCCGGAAAAGTTTCGGGCTCATCGGTAGTGTACCGGGAGTGCCTGTAGTGTACCGGGGGACCATCGGGGGGGGGGGGGTATTTCGACCCAAGAGGCTACGTGGGATGTGGAAGAGCGAATACCATCCCTTAGTAGGCTGGAGGAAGGCTCACACAAGGCCCATGCGTCTGGGAGAGAAAATCCCAAAGAGAAAAAGTGGAAAAAGGCAAAAATAGGATAAATCCTAGTCCTACTAGGATTGGAGGTGGATTCCACCTCTCCTACTTGGTTCGGCCGACCCAAGAGCTGGCTCTTTGAGAGCCAACCCTCCTCCTCTCTTCCTCTTATATATACCAGAGGTTTTAGGGTTTTTTGCACTTGATTTTCAGCTACGTGCTACCCGTTCCTCTAGTGCATAATTTCTCCACTAGATAGGATTTCTGCAGTGCTTAGGCGAAGGCCTGCTAGAATAGCTCTACCACCATTGCCGGAGCACCGTCACGCTGCCGGAGAAATCATCTAACTCTCTGCTCCCTCTTGCCGGATCAAGAAGGCGGAGATCGTCATCAAGTTGTACGTGTGCTGAACGCGGAGGTGTCGTCCGTTCGGCGCTAGATCGGAAGGACCGTGATGAAGATCGTGAGACGGATCGTGATGAGATCGTGGGGCGGATAGTGATGAGTTTGCGGGAAGGATCGTTATCAAGATCGCGGGATGGATCGTGATGAGTTCGCGGGATGGATCGTGATTGGATCGCGGGAATGATCGTGATGTGATCGCGGGACACTCGGCGATTTGGATCATGAAGAAGTTCGACTACACCAACCGTGTTTCTTAACTCTTCCCGCTTAGCGATCTACAAGGGTATGTAGATCCACTCTCCCTCTCATAGATGCTCATCACCATGGATAGATCTTGCGTGATAAATGTTTTCACCTAATAAGCTCGAACCCATAGCGGACAAATGCATCTTCATAGAATACCCTAAGAACAATTGGGTATACCTTCTATATCAGATCCAAGTGCAAAGTGTTTGTTGCTAAAAACGGGTCGTTTCTCGAGAAAGAGTTTCTCTTGAAGGAATTGAGTGGGAGGAAGATAGAACTTGATGAGGTTGTTGAACCATTGTTCAACAATATAATAGTGCAGCGCAGGAAGATGTTTCTGTGAAGCCTACGTTAGTTGAAGAGGAAGTTAATGATGATGATCATGAAGTTTCGGATCAAGTTACTATCAAACCTCGTAGGTCGACAAGGATGTGTACTGCTCTTGAGTGGTACGACAACCCTGTCTTGGAGATCATGTTGTTGGACAATGATGAATCTACGAGCTATGGAGAAGCGATGCTGGGCCCGGATTCCGACAAATGGTTAGAGGCCATGAACTCTGAGAAAGGATCCATGTATGAAAACCAAGTATAGACTTTGGTATACTTGCTCGTTGGACGGCAGGTCGTCGAGTACAAATGGACCTTTAAGATGAAGACAGACGCTGATGGTAAATGTCAGCATTTATAAAGCTCGACTTGTCGCAAAGAAGTTTCCGGCAAGTTCAAGGAGTTGACTATGATGAGACTTTCTCACTCGTAGTGGTGCTAAAGTCTGTTGGAGTTATGTTAGCAGTTGCTGCATTTTTCAATTATGAAATCTGCCAGATGGATGTCAAAACATGGTTTCCTCAACGGTTTACTTGAGGAAAGGTTGTATGTGATACAACCAGAAGGTTTTGTCTGTCCTAAGGATGCTAAAAGGTGAGCAAGCTTCAGTGATCCTTCTATGGGCTGAAGCAAGCATCTCGGAGTTGTAATATACGCTTTGATGAGGTTATCAAAGTTTTTGAGTCTATACAAAGTTTACGAGAAACTTGTATTTGCAATAAAGTGAGTGGGAGCACTATAGAGTTTTCGATAAGTATATGTGGATGACATATTGTTGATCGGAAATAATGTAGAATTTCTGGAAGGCATAAACGGTTGTTTGAAAAGTGTTTTTCAAATTAAGACCTGGATAAAGCTACCTAATTGTTGAGCATCAAGATCTATAGAGATAGATCAAGATGCTTGATGAGACATTCAATGAGTACATACCTTGACAAGATTTTGAAAGAGTTCAAAATGGATCAGTCGGAGAAAGATTTCTCACCTAATTTGTAAGGTGTGAAGTTGAGTGAGACACAAAGCTCGACAATGGCAGAAAAAAGAGAAAGGACGAATGTCGTCCCCTATGCCTTAGCCATAGGCTTTGTATAGTATGCCATGCTGTGTACCGCACCTGTGTGTGCCTTGCCATGAGTTCATCAAGGGTTAAAAGAGTGATCCAGGAGTGGATCACTAGACAGCGGTCAAGATTATCCTTAGTAACTAAAAGACTAAGGAGATGTTTCTCGATTATGTAGGTGATAAAGAGTTCGTCGTAAAGAGTTACGTCGATGCAAGCTTTAACACCAATCCGGATGACTCGTAGTAGCAACCTAGATACGTATAGTGGAGCAGCCATTTGGAATAGTACCAAGTGGAGTGTGGTAATAGTGTTTACGGTTTGACATAGAGATTTGCAAAGTACACACGGATCTGAAGGTCGTAGACCCATTGACTATAAGACCTCTCTCACATGCAAAGCATGATCAAGCCCCAGAACTCATTGGGTGTTAGATTCATAACAATGCGAATCACATAGTGATTTGAACTAGATTATTGACTCTAGTGCAAGTGGGAGACTGTTGGAAATATGCCCTAGAGGCAAAAATAAATTAGTTATTATCATATTTCCTTGTTCATGACAATCGTTTATTATCCATGCTATAATTGTGTTGATCGGAAACTCGGATGCATGTGTGGATACATAGAGAAAACCATGTCCCTAATATGCCTCTAATAGACTAGCTCATTGATCAAAAGATGGTTAAGGTTTCCTAGCCATGGACATAAGATGTCATTTGATAACGGGATCACATCATTAGGAGAATGATGTGATGGACAAGACCCAAACTACAAACGTAGCATATCATCGTGTCAGTTTATTGCTACTGTTTTCTGCATGTCAAGTATATGTTCCTATGACAATGAGATCATGCAACTCACGGACATCGGAGGAGTGCCTTGTGTGTATGAAATGTCGCAACGTAACTGGGTGACTATAAAGGTGCTCTATAGGTATCTCCGACGGTGTCTGTTGAGTTGGCATGGATCAAGACTGGGATTTGTTACTCCGTGTGACGGAGAGGTATCTGAGGGCCCACTCGGTAATAAAACATCACAATAAGCCTTGCAAGAAATGTGCCTAAGTGTTAGTCACGGGATCTTGTATTACGGAACGAGAAAAGAGCCTTGCCAATAACGAGGTTGAACTAGGTATGGAGATACCGACGATCAAATCTCGGGCAAGTAACGTACCGAAGAACAAAGGGAACATCATACGGGATTAACTAAATCCTTGACATAGAGGTTCGACCGATAAAGATATTCGTAGAATATGTAGGAACCAATATGGGCATCCAGGTCTCGCTATTGGTTATTGAACGTAGAGGTGTCTCGATCATATCTACATAGTTCTCAAACCCGCAGGGTCTGCACACTTAAGGTTTGGTGACGTTTCGGTAGTATAGAGTTATGTATGGTGGCGACTGAAGGTTGTTCGGAGTCCCGGATGAGATCCCGGGTGTCACGAGGAGCTCCGGAATGGTCCGGAGGTAAAGATTGATATATAGGAAGTCCTATTTTGGTCGCGGGAAAAGTTTTGGGCTCATCGGTAGTGTACCGGGAGTGTCGGTAGTGTACCGGGAGACCATCGGGAGGGGTATTTCGACCCAAGAGGCTACATGGGCTGTGGATGAGTGAATACCAGCCCATAGTGGGCTGGTGGAGGTCCCACACAAGGCCCATGCGGCTGGGAGAGAAAAGCCCAAAGAGAAAACGTGGGAAAAAGGCAAAAATAGGATGAATCCTAGTCCTACTAGGATTGGAGGTGGATTCCACCTCTCCTACTTGGTTCGGCCGACCCAAGAGCTGGCTCTTTGAGAGCCAAGCCTCCTCCTCTATTCCTCTTTTATATACTAGAGGTTTTAGGGTTTTTTGCACCTGATTTTCAGCCACGTGCTACCCGTTCCTCTAGTGCATAGTTTCTCCTCTAGATAGGATTTCTGTAGTGGTTAGGCGAAGCCCTGCCCGAATAGCTCCACCACTATCGCCGGAGCGCCGTCACGCTGCCGGAGAACTCTTCTACCTCTCCGCTCCCTCTTGCTGGATCAAGAAGGTGGAGATCGTCATCCAGCTATACGTGTGCTGAACGCGGAGGTGTCGTCCGTTCGGCGCTAGATCGGAATGACCATGATCAAGATAGCGAGACGGATCGTGATGAGATCGTGGGACGGATCATGATGAGTTCGCGGGACAGATCGTGATCAAGATCCCGGGACAGATCATGATGAGTTCGCGGGACGGATCGTGATTGGATCGCGGGATGGATCGTGATGAGATTGCGGGACGCTCGGCGATTTGGATCGCGAAGACGTTTGACTACACCAACCGCGTTTCTTAACGCTTCTTGCTTAGCGATCTACAAGGGTATGTAGATCCACTCTCCCTCTCGTAGATGCTCATCACCATGGATAGATCTTGCGTGTGCATAGGAAATTTTTTGTTTTCCATGCAACATTCCCCAAAACCGTCCTTGTCCCCGTCGCCTCCCCGAGCCGCCGTCCTCGTCGCCGGCCCCATCGCCTACCCGAGCCGCCGTCCCCATCGCCTCCCCGTCGCCGGCCCTGTCCTCGTCGCCTCCCCATCATCACCGTCCTCGCCTCCCCGTCGTTGCCATCCTTGTCGCCTCCCCATCGACGCTGTCCCCGTCGCCTCCCCATCGCCACCGTCCCCGTCGTCGCCGTCCTCGTCCTCATCGCCTCACCGTCACCGCCGCCCTCGTCCCCGTCGCCGCCCTCCTCGTCGCCTCCCCGTCACTGCCGTCCCCGTCGCCCCCCCCCCCCCCAAGTGAGCCCCCTGCTCTCCGTGTATATGTGTGTATATATGTTCATCTATATATATATATCATGTATATGTGTGTATATATATGTTCATGTATATGTGTGTATATATATATGTGTGTATGTGTTCATGTATATGTTTTTTTCATGTATATGTATATATGTTCATGTATATGTGTGTATATATTCATGTAAAAAAGTCTTCGTTGTTTTTCATATGTACGAAAATATAGAGTGAAAACAAAAACAACTATCGAGGCCACCCTCCCGATAACTTCGACATTAGGGGGGACGTCGGTCATGCATGAGTGAGAGAGGCGGTCTGCTCGCCCGACCAACTATCGAGGCCACCCAAACCCTAGAATAAAGAGCGTCGTTGTCGATCTACCCCCTCCCCGATAACTTCGACATGAGAGGGGACGTTGGACATGCATGAGAGATAGGCGGTCCACTGACCCGACCAACTATCGAGGCCACCCAAACCCTAGAAGAAATAGCGTCGTTGTTGATCTACCCCGTCCCTACCCGATAAACTCTCAAGGCCACCCCGGCCAAACCCTAGAAGTGTTGTCAAGGCCACCTCAAACCCTAGAAGAGTTGCTGGACATTCATGATAGAGGCGGTCCGGACGTCGGACATTCATTTTTGTATATTAATTGCCATGTTGTAATATTTGCAGAAACTATGGATCCAAGAGACGAAGAACAAGAACGGTTGTTGGGGGACATAATCCACGGCGGATGTGATATCTTGTCGTATCTCAACAACACCGATGGTCTGGAAGGAGAGGATTATGACGGCTCCGATGATCGAAAAATGGAGGAGGAAGGACATGATCATGATGGCTCCGGTGAACGAATGCCGGAGGAAGAAGGAGACCATGATGACGGCTTCGGTGGCCGATCGGAGGAGGGAGACGTTGCAAAGTCCGGCGAGGTATATATATTAATTAAGCATGTGCTAACTAGCTAATTGATTCATTAATTGTTTTGTTTGTACATATATTAATTAACTCTTCTTTCTTCTATATTATAGCCCTCCGGAGCAAGCCAAACTTTGGTATCGAGACGAGGCCCGAAGAAGAGGTTGCGCAAGGATGAAAAGTTCACGATCACAACACTCGTGGACGATGGCCTAGCAATTGAACCAAAGCGGACCAAGGACGCATTTTCTGCTCAGTGCGGAGCTATTGTTAGGGACAACATCCCGATCAGCATCAAGCAATGGAATAAGCCTAAGGACGGCGCCCCTGAAGGTGATTATGTCTCCGATAGACAGAAAGAAGATCTTTGGACCGCGCTGAAGGCAAATTTCACCCTACCACCAGAGGAGGATCCGAATAAGCCAGCTATAGAGCCACGGGTCAAGGCGTGTGCTCTTAATAAGATGGCAGATCTATTCAGGAGGTGGAAGAATGAGTTGAAGTCAAAGTTTGTCGACAAAGGGAAGACTCTAGAATTCATCGGCCGATATGCGAAGATAGTAGATTATTGGTCCGCATTTGTGGCCTACAAGGCATCGGAGAAGAATAAGAAAATGTCAGAGACAAACAAGAACAATGCTACAAAGAAGCAGTATCACCATCACACGGGGTCAGGTGGCTACCTCAAAGCCCGGCCGTTGTGGGACAAAGCTGAGAATGACCTGCTTGCTAAAGGGGTCCAACCACAGACATATAAGTGGCTAGACCGTTCAATGACTTGGTTCTTTGGGGTTGGGTGAACTTTGGACCCTGAAACAGGGAAGTGCTGTTGGATGGACGAGCAACTTGCAATACCCATGAAAAAGCTTCAGAAGTATATCGCCGCAGCGCGGGAAGGGATGTTCATTCCCGACAGAGAGAAGGACGAGATGACTGAGGCCCTAGCGAATGCTGAGTACCCTGGATGAACACGAGGTACACCAGGCTCCATTTCGTGGAAGGTTGGGTTTCCCGACGCAGGCGGTTACAGAAGCCGACAGAGAAAGAGGAAAGCGGAGCTGAGCGAAATTCAGAAGCTCAATGCAAGACTACAAAATCTAGAGGAAGCTAAGAGCCAGCGAGCTGTCGGCCAACCATCTCAGCGGCACGAAGCTACCCCAGAAGCTACTACCCCGCCATCTCAGCGGAGAAGCAGTGTTGCTTCCACGGAGCCCGTTCAGCCCGATTTCACGTCTCATAGCTACCCCGTGGATACTATCACGGAGGCTTAACATTACGAGCTTATGACGAAATGACGGAACCTCACTTTCAAGGCGGCTGTCGGCTCTGTTGCACCTCCTCAACCCAACGGAACTTTTCACTACCGTCTGATTCCACATGGCTATGATGTTGTGATGGTGGATGAAGTAATGCTGAACTTTGAGGAGCTCGATCTTGACCACTGTACAGGTGAAGGAGAGATTAAGCTGTTTCGTGCCCTGAGGAGTACATGTCTATGGCAGAAGGAGTACATCAAGCTTCCAAAGTGGACGCCTCCGCCTCCTCGTTCTCCTCAGGAGAATCAGGGCACTCCGCCTCCTCCTCCGGCGAGTGATCATCAGGGCACTCCGCCTCCTCCTCCTCCTCCGGCGAGTGATCAGGGCTCTCCGGCTCCTCCTCCTCCTCCTTCTCTGGCTTGTCCGGCGCGTGGGGGCACTCCGCCTCCTCCTTTGCCTACTCCGGCATGTCAGAGAAGTACGCCTCCTCCTCAGCCTCATCGGAAACGGCGGAAGACAGACACTGCCGCTCTGGCTCCTCCGGCGCCTAGTAAGCAACGACGGAAGGGAGCCGCCGCCGCTCTGGCGGCTAGCAGTACAAGCATAGGCAGCAGGGGATACGGTCCATCTCTCAAGCCTCTAGAAAAGTTACCATATGAGAGGACCGAGTCTGAAAACAAGGAGATAAGTCAGGCCGAAGTGAGGGAACATTTTGCAAAGAAAACTCCAGCTCCGAAGGAGAAGATAAATCCGGTGAAAGCGATACGCACTGTCGATGCCCTGAAGCGACCACCATCGCCTCCGCTGGATTCCAACTATGCTCGCACTGTTAAAAAGACATATCAAGAGGCGCTGCGGTCGGGAAGTACTTCCAGTGATGCAAAGTTAGCAGAACAAAGAATTGGGAAAAAAATTCCACAGCTCGGCGAACAGGCGAACCAATTGTGCCCCCTGCTCAAGGTTTCTAGCGATATCGTTGCTAATCATCCAGGGATGGTCCCCGGTACCAAACCTAGTGATTACATGAGCGATGATGTACTATTTCGAATTCAGCCGTTGGAGGTAGACGAATTCAAATACCAGTACGGGAAACCTCTCGTCAGACCTGATCATCCTCCTCTAACAATGATGATGCGAAGATTCCATGAATGGTACATGCAACACTGCCGCGAGTCTGGGGCCCAATCTTTGGTACTGCAAGTTAAAGAGGAGCACGACCTCTTTGGAACTGAAATGTTGAATGTTAAATTTGAGAAGATATTCCGGTTATACAATATGAAGGACATCGACAAAACAATCGTGTTTTGCTACTGTCTGTAAGTACTACTTCTGTAATTAAGTCTCTCTATGTATATAGCTCAGCTCTTTCATTGCATGTATATATAATTACCATCACTACTATATTATGCAGATTGAAGATCATCGAATGCAAAAAAGCACAAATGTATGACATTGGGTTCATTAATCCAGATATCATACATGGGCATAATTTTAACGTTTATCCCAAAGATATCGAGGAAAACTTGCTACAATCGTTGCTTAAAAATCAAAACAAAGGGACAATACTCTTTCCATACAACTTCGAGTGAGTGTTACTATCTTCTGCATATTCGGTTTCATTTATATTACTCAAGGTTTATAGTAATGTAATTGATGAGTTATGCATGCGTACGCAGTTTCCACTTTATTCTGTTAGAGATTCACGTTGAGTGGGGACTAGTAACCGTCTTAGACTCGAAACGAAAAGATCCCAGCAATATGCGAACATGACTAAAATTCTCCAGAAGTAAGTTCAATCGATCATTATCGCATCCTATCGGCAACTTTCTGCATTTCTTGATATCAAGTAATTATTTTCTTTGTCTGGCAGGGTTTGGAAATAGTTCACAACAATTGTTCCGTCACTGTCGGGGGAGCTGCAATTTACACACCCAAAAATAAGTACTACTAGCTAGTTCCGCACATCTCCCATTGATTCTAGTTTCATCAATACCATTTATCATGCTTCATTATCAGTTTGATTGAACTCTATTTCTCGTAAAGTGCTTGTGGTAGGCAGACGGGACTAATTTATGTGGATACTACGTTTGCGAGTTCATCTATGACGCGGCGACCCTAAGCGGGGCTACTCTAAAAAGCAATTTGAAGTGCATAAGTAATAATATTCACACTTTTATTTTATTACCATATATATGTATTGACCCCCTTCTTCAAATTAGATGTGGAAGATGCGGGATGAACTCCTACCACATGATCGCATACGAGCAATTCAAGAAGAATTGGCGGGATTCTTTCTTGACCACGTCTTAAATAAAACCGGAGCATACCATGTGGAATTGGACTTTAGATGTTAGGGATTGTAAGAGATCTTATATTGTATGTATGTAGCTAGTAGCGTCGGTTAAATATACGAAAACTTATTATACGACCAATCTCTCGGAGAAAGAGAGGTCGATCACTTCTATCTCTATATGTTCATGACGATCTTCTGTACTTAATGGTTCCTTCATTTGCTTACTATAGCTAGTGTGTCGAGTTCTCTCTATAGTAGGTAGCGTCGACCAAGCACGGAGAAAGAGAGGATACTTTTCTCTATCAATTAGCTAGCTATAACAATATAAAACCCTAAATTAACTGTCCAAAACCACCTTAACCCCCCTCCCTTTCAAAAAAAACAAGCAACCGCCAGATGCTGACGCGTGGATGCCTTTTGGTCCCGGTTGGTGTTATAAACCGGGATTAAAGGTCCTCCTGCCTGGGCTCCCCACAGAGGCCACGTGGAGCCCCTTGTGTCCCGGTTCGTAAAACGATCGGGACTAAAGGTTTTGGTTTTTAGTCCCGACCATTTAGTTCCGGTTTTAGAACTGAAACAAAAGGACCTTACGAACCCGGGACAAATGGGACCTTTTCTACTAGTGCTTGGCGTTGAAACGAAGCATTCGCTGGCTGTAATTCAGATGGAATGTAAGCTCCACCAGCCGGTGTACCGTACGAGGGAATCTGCTCTCCCCCTTCTGCAACCCGGATTGGCACATGATACTGCAACGCCTGGCCTTGTGCGTACTGCTGGCCTTGTATGGCGGAGTTGGTGCCCGTTGTTGCTGTGGATGGGTGGCGGTGCCAGCCGGAGCAAGAGGCCGAAAGGCGCCAGAAGCTGACCCCGCGACTGGCGGACCACGAGGGTGCATGTAGCCCACCCGCGGTCGAGGAACCCAAACCCCGCGGAGGAGGTGGGACGCCCGCCATCGGGCGCGGACGACGCGCCGCAGCCGACGCGTAGGAGTGGCCGAATCCGGCACTAGGAAGAGCTAGCCGGAGCGATCGAAGACGAACTCGGCGGCAGATGGAACGGCTCGATGGCTACCGGGGTCGTGGAAGAGGGCGGCGGCTCGATGTAGGCGGACGAAGGCGAAGTAGATGGCTTAGGCGCAGTAATGATCGTGGAAGAGGGGCTAGAGATCGTGGCTGACTCGCATGGGAAGCCCAGCCAGAGGGCTCTCATCCGGCGGCGCAGAAAGGCCCATGTGAACTCGCAGCCCGACACCTGCCCAGTATGCGACACAGCCCCCATCGACTCCAGCCCAGCAACGACTGCAGGATTTTGAACCTCCTCTGATCCATCGCATCTCCGTAACGCCCGGCGATCTCGTCCCCGTTCGCGACGCAATTTCTGGAGCCGACGATTCCCGACGACCAACTACGGTTGTGTGCCTGGCCACGGCCAGAAACTGGCCTAGCACGGGCGGCGGCGTGACCCGGCGCGGAGGCAGGGGTCCCCTCCACTTGCCCATGCGAGGAGCTCGAGCCACACGCAGACCCGTTGGCGACGATGATGTGCTCCGGCGAGGCATCCCGGCCGCCTCCGATGCAGCCAGAGACACTAAACTTGGCCGGCAGAACCTCCCGTCCACCGTGGGATTCTCTTTTGAGCCCTGCAAGAATAAGCTTCCATACCTGCGCAACCAGATGGTGTGTCCATCGATGGCGACCGCCTCTCCCAGAAACGCGACGCCGGCGTTGGAAATCCGGCATCCACCCAGAAATCTTGCACAAGCTCGGCCTTCGCCTTCGTTCTCCTACCCATCACCGTAGTCCAGTCCGATGTATCCTCTCCCTCGCTCAACACATCCAAGGCCATCTTCACGCCCACGAACGGCGAGCTTTCCTGGTCGGAAGAGCTATAGTCCTCACCCAGGCACGAGAACCGAGACCCGTGTGAGCACTCCGCCGGGGAGGACGACGCTGGTGGAGACTCAGGGGGCCGGAACGCCAGCGTCAGCCGCCGGCCACGAGACGCCTCACGGGTCGCCATTCCCCCACCAGACTGTGATTACCCCTCATCGTATCATATTAAAGAGGAATAGCTGAATTATATATACAATTTTTTGAGCGTTCATAGAGGTTGCTAACAAGACCGGCGAGAGAAAGCAAAGATGAATTGGAAGGGAAATTACGACACCAGCCATATTTTATACCTAATTGAAGTAGATATGTGATGTATCTTGACTGTTTCTATTGAGTGTACAGTACACCTTCACAAAATCATGCTTGACATCTACGGGCAGTTTTTAGCTAGCCTTCCCAATCCCACTAGAACTCAAATTTTGTTGTGTCTGGTGGTTGCACCAGATAAAAAAGCAAACACACATTAATAACATCGCTGCAACATTTCTTTTCCCGCAGTCAGTAAAGAAAGTGCAAAAATGATGTTGCGTTTCAAAAAATGCAAATAAGCAATTGTGCACAACAAGCCCCTACCACTCGTAGAAAATCAAGCTCACATACACCATATGCACTAAGCTCGTAACTAATCACGGTACACTAAAGCATAATTCAAATCTTCTGTTGTGGATTGAAGCATGTCGTCCCAGCTGTGGACAAAATGACCTCTTCTGTTGTGGATTTATTTTGAAGTCTCATCTAGATATATGGTGGTGACTTTTGAGTTTTGACGAGGGATATATGAATATATAGATTACCTATATCTTTGTGCTTTATTTCATTAATCAATACGGAGGCTTACACATTATTTAAAGCGCTGCTAAGACCAAGCACGCAGCACCTAGCACATTTATAGTGGGGATACGAGTGGGCACAAGCAGAACACAGCTACGCTGTGTATGGAGCTAGTAAGCTGCCCTGAACATTGAGCTAGCCGATGACGGGGGTCTTCACAACGATGCCAGCTTGGTTGGAGAGGATGACGACACGTGAGGGGTTGTGGCCCGGCGGCCACTGCCCGCCTGAACCGCCGATAATGAATGAGACGTCGGGCCGATCACCGCTGATCCATACCACCGCATTCTGCACCGGCCACCCCACCACCTCCGGCCAGGATGTCTTGCCGGCTTCGTCACCACCCCCACCAGCACCTTCGGGCTCGACTCTGCCCATCGTCCCGCCCGACCGTTGAGTTTATATATTGCTGGTGATTAGTTCCTAGTTGTGAGCAGTGCATGGTATTGAAGCAGTGTTAGCTAGGATGGTATTTATAGGTGACTAAGGGGTCGTGGTAAGTGAAGCATGACAACAAATGTACGTGCATCCTGCGCACCCTCGTTGGTAAGCATGACAATACGCATGACCAAGGCTTGCATGACAACATGTGAAATATAATAGTCATGTGCTGCCCGAGTCCTACAATACAATAGGCATTCATCGTGTGTGCCGTCCTCCAATACAAAAAGCATCATTGTTAAGTCAAGTGGAGGTCTGCTAATGTTCAACACTGCAACATATCCTAAGTTTTTGTCGACCTCCTCATTGTATAGGTGTCTCCTGCTATTCACGTCAAAAAAATTGTATAGGTGCCGAACGTGCTAAGAGTGCAATCAATGTAATTCAAAAAAAGAAAACCATGCAGTGCAAATTGCGATTTTTATTTTGCAAAACCAACTTTTGTACAAATGATGTCAAGGTTGTGGTGGTTCCGTGCAATTAACTCTTTCATAGATGGTACTCCGTGCATCTACGTCGGAGTATGAAATGGTACCTGTTGATCTGAATGGTTAAATCAAAAGATATGGTGATTCGTATTTGTTTCAAGATTATGTAAAAGATATCTAATACTTATGCACGGTCAGACATGTTGATTATTTAATTAATGCTCTAGTTAAATAATCCAAAAGTTTGAACTGATGAACATAGACGGATAATATATTTCAATACTCTTCCTCACATTTAGGCTATTTTTAGACGTATGATCGATGTAGGCCAAAAAATCAACTTTTAATATTATGTTGGTAGGGTCTCGAACTTAAGACCTCTTGGCTATGATACATAGTTGATGAAAATTTCCTGCACCCCTAGAGAATCTTCGTGATTTCCCAATACGATTGAGTCTGGGTGTTCCGATGTTCCAGCCAATTTGTTCACACTGGAGCTGGGTTGTGGAGGTTGCCCTTCCACTGGATGTATACTACCCATCAGGTGTTTGTCAACATTGAGTTGACCTGCATTTATTGACTTCGAGGATTTTGTCCTCGATTTCCTTTGCTGCTTGCTAGAAGCTAGCTCCAGGTCAGAGGCCATACTGGACCCCTGTTTTTTAGGAACAAGGAGTTGAGAGGTTTTTATTGATACCTTCACTCTTTCTGGCGCGTTTCTGGCCGGATTTAAGGGTTTTATAACACCTTTCAGATGAGTAAATGAATCTGCCAGATTAATTGCAAGATATTGCAAATTAATGATCTTCCGAACTTGAAGTTCGGTCTCATGGGTACGTGGATCAGAGGATGAAATGGCATGAGCATTCCAATCCATTTCTAGGCATTCTTTTTGGTACTTGAAATCTCCCCCTAATGCCGGAAAATGGTCCTCATTAAATATGCAATCAGCGTGACGGGCTGTGAACAGATCCCAATTAGGGGTTCCAGGTACTTGATAATCGACGGCGGTTTGTTCTCCACAAAGATCCACAACTTTCTATGTGGGCCCATAGATCTCCGCTATGGTGGTGAGATCGGGATGTATGTAGCACATCCGAACTTACCTAGATGGGAAATGCTTGGAGGATTTCCACGTACCAATTCCAGAGGGAAAGAACTATGATATGCAGTTGGTGTTGAGGAACATTTCATGGGAAACAAAAAAATTCCTATGCACACGCAAGATTTATCCATGGTGATGAGCATCTACGAGAGGGAGAGTGGATCTACATATCCTTGTAGATCGCTAAGCGGGAAGCGTTAAGAAACGCGGTTGGTGTAGTCGAACGTCTTCGCGATCTAAATCGCCGAGCGTCCCGTGATCTCATCACGATCCGTCCCGCGATCCAATCACGATCCGTCCCGCGAACTCATCACGATCTGTTCCGCGATCTCATCACGAACCGTCTCGCGATCTCGATCACGGTCCTTCCGATCTAGCGCCGAACGGACGGCACCTCCGCGTTCAGCGCACGTGCAGCTTGATGACGATCTCCACCGTCTTGATCCAGCAAGAGGAGGTGGAGAGGAGAGAGAGTTCACCGGCAGCGTGACGGCGCTCCGGTGATGGTGGTGGAGTGATTCCGGCAGGGCTTCGCCTAAGCGCTGCGGAAAACCGATCTAGAGGAGAAACTGTGCACCGGTGAAACGAGTAGCACGTGGCCGGAAATTCTGTCCAAAAACCACCCAATCCACTAGTATATATAGGAGGAGAGGATAGGAGAGGCAGCCAAGGCCTTTGGGTCGGCCGAAATAGGAGGTGGGAGCAATCCTACTTCACCTCCAATCCTAGTTGGAGTAGGATTGCCTCCTGTTGGCTGATTTTCCACTTTTTGCTTTAGGACTTTCCCTCCTGCGCCATGGGCCTTTGTGGTTGTTTTCCCAGCCCACTAAGGGCTGGTTATTATTCTCCCACAGCCCATGGACCTCTTGGGGTCGAAATACCCCTCCCGGAGGACCCCCGGTACACTCCCGGCACTCCCGGTACACTACCGATACTCCCGGTACACTACCGATGAGCCCGAAACTTTTCCAGCGACCAAACTGGGACATCCTATATATGAATCTTTACCTCCGGACCATTCCGGATCTCCTCATGACATCCGGGATCTCATCCGGGACTCCGAACAACCTTCGGTCACCACCATACATAACTCTACACTACCGAAACGTCACCGAACCTTAAGTGTGCAGACCCTGCGGGTTCGAGAACTATGTAGACATGACCGAGACACCTCTACGGTCAATAACCAATGGCGGGACCTGGACGTCCACATTGGTTCCTACATATTCTACAAAGATCTTTATCGGTCGAACCTCTATGTCAAGGATTCAGTTAATCCCGTATAACGTTCCCTTTGTTCTTCGGTATGTTACTTGCCCGAGATTCGATCGTCGGTATCTCCATACCTAGTTCAACCTCGTTACTGGCAAGTCTCTTTACTCGTTCCGTAATACAAGATCCCGTGACTAACACTTAGCCACATTGCTTGCAAGGCTTGTTGTGATGTTGTATTACCGAGTGGGCCCTGAGATACCTCTCCGTCACACGGAGTAACAAATCCCAGTCTCGATCCATGCCAACTCAACAGACACCATCGGAGATACCTGTAGAGCACCTTTATAGTCACCCAGTTACGTTGCGACGTTTGATACACACAAGGCACTCCTCCCTCATGGTCATAGGAACATATACTTGACATGCAGAAAACAGTAGCAATAAACTGACACGATCATATGCTATGTTTGTAGTTTGGGTCTTATCCATCACATCATTCTCCTAATGATGTGATCCCGTTATCAAATGACATCTCATGTCCATGGCTAGGAAACCTTAACCATCTTTTGATCAACGAGCTAGTCTACTAGAGGCATACTAGGGACATGGTGTTGTCTATGTATCCACACATGTATCTGAGTTTCCGATCAATACAATTATAGCATGGATAATAAACGATTATCATGAACAAGGAAATATGATAATAACTAATTTATTATTGCCTCTAGGGCATATTTCCAACAGTCTCCCACTTGCACTAGAGTCAATAATCTAGTTCACATCACCATGTGATTCGCATTGTTATGAATCTAACACCCAATGAGTTCTGGGGCTCGATCATGCTTTGCATGTGAGAGAGGTCTTATAGTCAACGGGTCTGCGATATTCAGATCCGTGTGTACTTTGCAAATCTCTATGTCAAACCGTAAACACTGCTACCACACTCCACTTGGTACTATTTCCAAATGGCTGCTCCACTATACGTATCCAGATTGCTACTACGAGTCATCCGGATTAGTGTTAAAGCTTGTATCGACGTAACTCCTTACGATGAATTCTTTATCACCTCCATAATCGAGAAACATTTCCTTAGTCCTCTGGTTACTAAGGATAATTCCGACCGCTGTCCAGTGATCCACTCCTGGACCACTCTTGTACCCCTTGACAGACTCATGGCAAGGCACACATAGGTGCGGTACACAGCATGGCATAATATAGAGCCTACGGCTAAGGCATAGGGGACGACGTTCGTCCTTTCTCTTTGTTGTGCCGTTGTGGAGCTTTGAGTCTCACTCAACTTCACACCTTACAAATCAGACGAGAACTATTTCTCTGGCTGATCCATTTTGAACTCTTTCAAAATCTTGTCAAGGTATGCACTCATTGAAAGTCTCATCAAGCATCTTGATGTATCTCTATAGATTTTGATGCTCAACAATTAGGTAGCTTTATCCAGGTCTTCCTTTGAAAAACACTATCCAAATGACCGTTTTATGCTTTCCAGAAACTCTACATTATTTCTGATCAACAATATGTCATCCACATATACTTATCAGAAATTCTATAGTGCTCCCACTCACTTTATTGCAAATACAAGTTTCTCGTAAACTTTGTATAAACATCAAAAACTTTGATCACCTCATCAAAGTGTATATTCCAACTCCGAGATGCTTGCTTCAGTCCATGGAAGGATCACCGAAGCTTGCACACCTTTTAGCATCCTTAGGACTGACAAAACCTTCTGGTTGTATCACATACAACCTTTCCTCAAGTAAACCGTTAAGGAAATGATGTTTTGACATCCATCTGTCAGATTTCATAATTGAAAACGCAGCAACTGCTAACATAATTCCAATAGACTTTAGCATCGCTACGAGTGAGAAAGTCTCATCGTAGTCAACTCCTTGAACTTGTCACAAACATCTTTGCAACAAGTCGAGCTTTACAAATAGTGACATTCACCATCAGTGTCTGTCTTCATTTTAAAGATCCATTTGTACTCAACGACCTGCCGTCCAACGAGCAAGTCTACCAAAGTCTATACTTGGTTTTTCATACATGGATCCTATCTCGGATTTCATGGCCTCCAACCATTTGTTGGAATCCGGGCCCATCATCGCTTCTCCATAGCTCGTAGGTTCATCGTTGTCCAACAACATGACCTCGAAGACAGGGTTGTCGTACCGCTTAGGAGCAGTACACATTCTTGTCGACCCACGAAGTTCGATAGTAACTTGATCCTGAAGCTTCATGATCATCATCATTAACTTCCTCTTCAACTAACGTAGGCTTCACAGAAACATCTTTCTGCGCTGCGCTACTCTCTGGTTGAACAATGGTTTAACAACCTCATCAAGTTCTATCTTCCTCCCACTCAATTCTTTCGAGAGAAACCTTTCCTCGAGAAAGGATCCGTTTTAGTAACAAACACTTTGCACTTGGATCTGAGATAGAAGGTTCACCCAACTGATCTTAGGGTATTCTATGAAGATGCATTTGTCCGCCTTGGGTTCGACCTCATTACGTGAAAACATTTTTCACACAAGTGCCGCAGCCCCAAGTATTAAGAAATGACAGCTTAGGTTTCTATCAAACCATAATTCATATGGTGTCATCTCAACGGATTTAGATGGTGCCCTATTTAAAGTGAATGTTGTTGTCTCTAATGCATAACCCCAAAATTATAGTAGTAAAACGACAAGAGACATCATAGCACGCACCATGTCCAATAGAGCATAACTATGATGTTCGGACACACCATCACACTATGGTGTTCCAGGTGGCGTTTAGTTGTGAAACAAACTTCACATTGTCTTAAGTTGTATGCCAAACTCGTAACTCAGATATTCACCTCCACGATCATATCGTGGTCATTTTTATCTTCTTGTCACGATGATCTTTAAAATTCACTCTGAATTTGCTTGAACCTTTCAAACGATTCAGATTTGTGTTTCATTAAGTAAATATACACTATATCTACTCAAATCATCAGTGAAGGTAACAAAATAACGATATCCACTGCACGCTACAAGACTCACTAGATTGCATACATCAACATGTATCATTTCCAATGAATCACTTGCCCGCTCCATCCAACGGGGTCCTTTAGTCATCTTGCCCAAGAGGCATGGTTCGCATGTCTCAACCGATTCGAAATCGAATGAGTCCAAATATCCATCAGCATGGAGTTTCTACATGCGCTTTATACCAATATGACATTTAGCGGCAGTGCCACAAGTATGTGGTACTATCATTATTAACTTTGTATCTTTTGACATCAATGTTATGAACATGTGTACTACTACGATCAAGATTTCAACAAATCATTCTCACTGGGTGCATGACCATTGAAGGTATTATTCATGTAAACAGAATAACCATTATTCTCTAACTTAAATGAATAATCGTATTGCAATAAACATGATCTAATCATGTTCAAGCTCAACGCAAAACACCAAATAACATTTATTTAGGTTCGTCACTAATCCTGAAGGTAGAGAGAGCGTGCGATGTTGATCACATCAACCTTGGAAACACTTCCAACACATATCGTCACCTCACCCTTAGCTAGTTCTTCGTTTATTCCGTAGCTTTTATTTCGAGTTACTAACATTTAGCAACCGAAGCGGTATCCAATACCCAGGTGCTACTAAGAGTACTAGCAAGGTACACATCAATAACTCGTATATCAAATATACTTCTGTCGATGTTGCCAGCCTTCTTATCTACCAAGTATCTAGGGTTGTTCCGCTTCAGCAACCTCTCACCTCATAATAGAAGCACTTAGTCTCGGGTTTGAGTTCAACTTTGGGTTGCTTCACTGGAGCAGCAACTGACTTGCTATCCATGAAGTTTCCCTCCTTGCTCTTGCCCTTTGTGAAACTAGTGGTTTGATTAACCATCAACACTTGACGCTCCTTCTTGATTTCTACCTTCGCGGTGTCAAACGTCGCGAACAGCTCAGGGATCAATACTTCTATCCCTGGTGTATTATAGTTCATCACTAAGTTCTAGTAGCTTTAGTGACAGTGACTTGGAGAACTATATCAATCACTATCTTATCTGGAAGATCAACTCCCACTTGATTCAAGCGATTGTAGTACCCAAACAATCTGAGTACATGCTCAACGATTGAGCTATTCTCCTTCATCTTACAGGCAAAGAATCTCATTGGAGATCCTATATCTCGCAACTCGGGCACGAGCCGGAGATCACAATCTCAGCTCTTAGAACATCTCATATGTTCCGTGACGTTCAAAACGTTTCGGAGCCTCAATTCTAAGCCGTAATGCATGACGCACTAAACTATCAAGTAGTCATCGAAACGTGCCTGTCAGATGTTCACAACATCTATAGACGACGCTAGAGAGGGTGGCGCACCGAGCGGTGCATTAAGGACATAAGCCTTCTATGCAGCAATGAGGACAATCCTCAGATCACGGACCCAGTCCGCAATATTGCTACCAACATCTTTCAACTCTATTTCTCTAGGAACATATAGAAATTTAAGGGAGCTACAGTGCGAGCTAGTAATCTACAACATAATTTGCAAAGACACTTTGACTATGTTCATGATAATGAGTTCAATTAATCATATTACTTAAGAACTCCCACTCAAATTGACATCCCTCCGATCATTCGAGTGATGCATGATCCAAATTCACCAACTCAAGTCCGATCATCACGTGAGTTGAGGTGGCTGCAATGGTGAACATCATTATGTTGATCATATCTACTATATGACTCATGTTCGACCTTTCAGTCTCTCGTGTTCCGAGGCCATGTCTGTACATGCTAGGCTCCTCAAGTTTAACCCGAGTGTTCTGCGCGTGCAAATCTGGCTTGCACCCGTTGTATGTGAACGTAGAGTCTATCACACCCGATCATCATGTGGTGTCTCAACACGACGAACTTTCGCAACGGTGCATACTCGGGGAGAACACAATTTATCTTGAAATTAAGTGAGGGATCACCTTATAATGCTACCGTCGTCCTAAGCAAAACAAGGTGCATAAAAAGGATTAACATCACATGCAAATCATAAGTGACATGATATGGCCATGAACTTGTGCTTTTGATGTCCATCTAGAAAGCACCGGCATGATCTCCATTGTCAGCGGCATGACACCATGATCTCCATCATCTTGATCTCCATCAACGTGTCGCCATCGGGGTTGTCACGCCCTGCATGCTTCTACTACTATTGTTACCGTTTAGCGATAAAGTAAAGCATTACATAGCGCTTAATGATTGACACGCAGGTCATGCAATAATTAAAGACAACCCTATGGCTCCTGCCGGTTGCCGTATTCATCGACATGCAAGTTGTGATAATCTATACATCACATGATCATCTCATACATCAGATATATCACATCATGTAATTGGCCATATCATATCACAACATACCCTGCAAAAACAAGTTAGACGTCCTCTAATTGTTGTTGCATGTTTTACGTGGCTGCTACGGGTATCTAGCAAGAACAATTCTCACCTGCGCATAAACCACAACGGTGATACACTAGTTTGCTTTTCAACCTTCTCAAGGACCGCCTTTGTCGAATCCGATCCAACTAAAGTGAGAGAAACTGTCACCCGCAAGCCATCTAGGCAACAAGTTGCGTTGAGGGAACCGGTCTCTCGTAAGCGTACGAGTAATGTTGGTCCGGGCCGCTTCATCTCACAATCCCGCTGAACCAAAATACGACCAAGGGAGGAAGCAATCTAAGCATTAACGCCCACAAACCTTTTGTGTTCTACTCGAGATCTCATCGAACCATCAACCTAGCTCATGATGCCACTGTTGGGGAACGTCGCATGGGAAACAAATTTTTCCTACGCACACGCAAACCTATCCATGGTGATGAGCATCTACGAGAGGGAGAATGGATCTACATACCCTTGTAGATCGCTAAGCGGGAAGCGTTAAGAAATGCGGTTGGTGTAGTCGAACATCTTCGCGATCCAAATCGCCGAGCGTCCCGCGATCTCATCACGATCCGTCCCGTGATCCCATCACGATCCGTCCCGCGATCTCATCACGATCCGTCTCACGATCTTGACCACAATCTGTCCCGCGAACTCATCACGATCCGTTCCGCGATCTCATCACGAACCGTCTCGCGATCTCGATCACGGTCCTTCCGATCTAGCGCCGAACGGACGGCACCTCCGCGTTCAGCACACGTGCAGCTTGATGACGATCTCCACCGTCTTGATCCAGCAAGAGGAGGTGGAGAGGAGAGAGAGTTCACCGGCAGCGTGACGGCGCTCCGGTGATGGTGGTGGAGTGATTCCGGCAGGGCTTCGCCTAAGCGCTGCGGAAAACCGATCCAGAGGAGAAACTGTGCACCGGTGAAACGGGTAGCACGTGGCCGGAAATTTTGTCCAAAAACCACCCAATCCACTAGTATATATAGGAGGAGAGGAGAGGAGAGGCAGCCAAGGCCTTTGGGTCGGCCGAAATAGGAGGTGGGAGCAATCCTACTTCACCTCCAATCCTAGTTGGAGTAGGATTGCCTCCTATTGGCTGATTTTCCACTTTTTGCTTCAGGACTTTCTCTCCTGCGCCATGGGCCTTTGTGGCTGTTTTCCCAGCCCACTAAGGGCTGGTTATTATTCTCCCACAGCCCATGGACCTCTTGGGGTCGAAATACCCCTCCCGGAAGACCCCCGGTACACTCCCGGTACACTACCGATACTCCCGGTACACTACCGATGAGCCCGAAACTTTTCCGGCGACCAAACTGGGACATCCTATATATGAATCTTTACCTCCGGACCATTCCGGATCTCCTCGTGACGTCCGGGATCTCATCCGGGACTCCGAACAACCTTCGGTTACCACCATACATAACTCTACACTACCGAAACGTCACCGAACCTTAAGTGTGCAGACCCTGCGGGTTCGAGAACTATGTAGACATGACTGAGACACCTCTACGGTCAATAACCAATGGCGGGACCTGGACGTCCACATTGGTTCCTACATATTCTACAAAGATCTTTATCGGTCGAACCTCTATGTCAAGGATTCATTTAATCCCGTATAACGTTCCCTTTGTTCTTCGGTATGTTACTTGCCCGAAATTCGATCGTCGGTATCTCCATACCTAGTTCAACCTCGTTACTCGCAAGTCTCTTTACTCGTTCCGTAATACAAGATCCCGTGACTAACACTTAGCCACATTGCTTGCAAGGCTTGTTGTGATGTTGTATTACCGAGTGGGCCCTGAGATACCTCTCCGTCACACGGAGTAACAAATCCCAGTCTCGATCCATGCCAACTCAACAGACACCATCGGAGATACCTGTAGAGCACCTTTATAGTCACCCAGTTACGTTGCGACGTTTGATACACACAAGGCACTCCTCCCTCATGGTCATAGGAACATATACTTGACATGCAGAAAACAGTAGCAATAAACTGACACGATCATATGCTATGTTTGTAGTTTGGGTCTTATCCATCACATCATTCTCCTAATGATGTGATCCCGTTATCAAACGACATCTCATGTCCATGGCTAGGAAACCTTAACCATCTTTTGATCAACGAGCTAGTCTACTAGAGGCATACTAGGGACATGGTGTTGTCTACGTATCCACACATGTATCTGAGTTTCCGATCAATACAATTATAGCATGGATAATAAACGATTATCATGAACAAGAAAATATGATAATAACTAATTTATTATTGCCTCTAGGGCATATTTCCAACATATTCCTCCTATAAATACTCATATTTGAGATCTGGATGAATATGGTGCCTTATGATGAATAAAGCAACATAGTTCTGCGCTTCTCTCAGCGGCGTGGCTCCAGCTGTGAGAGGAGTCTCCGGGGGCTGTATTACACGCGCTATCCCACGGGACGCAAGACTGATCTTGATGTCCATAGCCCATGTAGGGTAGTTGTGGCCATTGAGGGCAAGCTCCTCAAACTCTTTTGATAGTCATCTTTGCCTACATGGGAACCAGAGATAATTAATTTACGGTGGTAACTTAAAAACCATCATGCTTGTGTAATAAGAGTGTAAAAATTTGATACGTAAACTTGAAAAATTCTCAACCTCAATTGTGTGAACATAATACGTTGAAGATCAATTAGATCTCACAGTAATAGGCTGGATGGCCATTACCTTGTGTATGCTACAATTCAGATATAAGGAATACACGTTGAAGGTAATCGCTTGTCGAGATTGACAAAGCGTAGACCTCACAGTAAGAGAGAATAGTCTGCAAATGTGCAGTAGATGACAACTCGTTACCTTGTGATTCCAAATAAGCTGAGGGAGAAATATTCAAAAATTTGCAAATTCGATATGCGAGAGAAGATGATCCCAATCGCAAAAACATGTTCAATAAAAATGAGATGTGATAAACACATGGAACATGTCATTCTTCCCGAATGAAATTCGGTACATTATTTATATTATCAAGCCATTGCATAATATAAACACACCTGATTACATAAATCCTAACTAGAATAAATCTAGAATGAGGACTAGAATGTAAGTAGTCAAACGAGATATAGTCTAACATTGCACTAATACAATAATTAGTACTAAAGTTAACTAGAAACAGAAAAAATGAAACAAGTTCGCTCGGGCTCGGCTCATAGCCGAGCAGAAGGAGGCAGCGCGGTGGCTGGGCCTGGATCACCTTTAGCCATCCCGTCTCAGCCCCCACCGCATAACATCGAGCGAGGGGAGTGGGGTGAAGTCGGATAAGCTCACCACCCATGATCGGAGCTCCCCGTGATCCTCCCTCTGCCTCGCGGGATGGCCGGGGAAAACCCGGCCGCCAGCGGTTAGGGTGAGAGTCGCCGCCTCCCCTTGCCACTCCGATGATCACCGGTGCACCACGAAGGACCCCTCCTCGTCAGAAGAAGAGGCGATGACGACGGGATCCTGGCGAGCGGCATCGAGGCCAAGGCCGAGGCCGAGGCTTGCGGGGGCCCACGAGCTGGCGCGACGGTTGGGGCGGCGGTCGATGGCAGCGACGGGCCGCTCGAAGAGGCGGCTGAATCTCCGCTCGGCGTGGCTGCTAGAGCCCACAGCCGTTCCCATCTGTGGCGAGGCGAGTCCTTTTCTAGATTCGATCCCGACCCCGAAGCCGATGACGTCGGAGGCGCCAGTCAACGTGGAGCGAAGGCGAGCGCCTCTTCCGCTGTCACCTTAGTGCGCATCGGCACCGGTAAGTAGCCGGGCAGGCGGCAACAAGGGACGGCGTCCTCGTCAGCAGGCATCGACATGCGTGGAGGCAGCTAGTGTGCCGGCAGAGGAGGGGGTGCAGGTGGGTCCGCGTGCAACATCGACGATTACAGGGATTATATATATCTCCTCAAGAGACCCGACGATCCAAGATGAGGAGTCAGTTCCAGAGAGACGCGACGGTTGCGGGAGACACCGGTGCATGTGCGAGTGTAACCGTACGCCCGTTGGCAAGGGGAGATTCCACTTAATTACATCTGTTGTAATTAACCTCTTTATTCTTTGGCTCACGCAACGGATATGGTCAATTAAGGTGTTTGCTCCAGTGTTGCTTGAGTTTAGCGAGTTTTGACTAGGATTTAAAGCTTTTGGCGTTTAAATGAATATTTAAATTGAGAGACAATAAAAGGACTTCGCCAAATATTTAAATTTTATTTTATTTAGAGTCTAAACATTTTGGGAATTATTTAGAACACTAACTTTATTTCCAGGGATATTTATAATGCCCAACATAAAGTTTATAAATTTATTACAAGAATTAAATTTTATATCTTGGCTGGAAATATATTCCCCAAATTACAAATATTGTGTTGGATATTCTGTAGTTTAGTATAATTTATGTTGATATCTCTACCTAATAATAAACCGATGATAACTTCTGGTCGTACTTCGTTAGTTATTTTGCAAAAAAGCCCCTATAATTGTGTGTATTCAACCTGCAATCCTTCATTAGTCAGCCACGCAAAAGGAAAAAACGGGTCGTTTTGGAAAAAAAATACCTGTACGCATCGCCTCCTCGCCTCGAACCTGGCCTCTACCCAGGCCCAGCCAAATCCCCCTAGCCGTCGCCACACCACTCGCCGCCGCGGCAGACCTCAACCCGTCCGCCACCGTGACCGCAACTCTGCCCGCTCGCCGCCCCTGCCGTGGCGCCGCAGTTTCGGGATCAGGTCAACACGGCAACGCCTCGAGCGATTGGGGACGACGCATCTGCTCGATGCAGAACGGCGACAGCGGGATGCAGGCATCCAACGGACGCGGGAGAAGTAGGGATCCGACGCGGCGGCGCGAAGTCCTTGCTGGTGGAGGCGGGCCTCCATGGCTGGCATGGAGAGCTCCAAGGTCATGGCAGGTCTTGATTTTTCTGGTAGCCGCTCCTACTCTCCAGGCTACTCCTCTTCGGCGTCCACCACAGGCCAGTGAACGGCGATGACGAGGCCTCTACCTCGATTGCAACAAGTCGTGGTCGTCTTCATGCTGCCGCCCCCTCGCGTCTCGCTCAAGGAAGATGACTACGAGCGTGGGGAGGACGTTGGTCGCAGGGCCTCCAAAGGCACCGGAGGAGAAGCTTGTGGAGGTGGCAGAAATCTCACAATCGCATCCCCCGTCTCCCTCCCGTCCAAATCAGGCGACAAAGACCCGTGGCTGCTCTCTGCTTACCTATCCTTAATTCTGAATTATGATGTCAATGGTGACCACAGTCTGATTTCATTGCTGAAACGCACAAGGATATAGTGGAGCGTGTCTGCCATGAACAGGGTGCACGAGAGTCAGGGTGGACACGGTCCGGGCAGGTCCGGTCCCGGTCCGAGCCAACGTTTGGACGGGCCGGCGGCGGACCGGACCGGACCGGATCGAGCAGGCGAGCGGTCCTGTTTTCAGGGACCGGACCGGCGCCGACGAAGCCCGAGCCGGACCGAATGGACCGGCCAACAACTGTCTTCATCGATGTATCCCGGTGCAGCGGCGAGGTTTGTTACGTGCGCGAGTGATGTGACGAAGTGGAGGACGTGTACGAGTGTGGCGACTAACAACTGCAACTCCAGCGAAACTAACAAACTGAATTTTCTAAACCTGACGAAACTGAACCAATGTAGCTCTCTTTTTCTGAACCTGACGAAACCGAACCTAATCTCTAGTGCATGATCGACAGCGGCGAAAGAGGACTCCGGCGAGCTTCTGGACATGGTGGGGACAACTGCATGGTCGAGTACGGCGAGGGTTAACACATGGGAGCAACCAGCGTCGTTGTGGGCTTCTTCGTCGGGGTCTGCAGCTGTTTAGCTCCTATTTAGTTGCAATTTAGGTCCAAGTTAGCTGCAACAACAGCAGTTCCTACAGTTTAAGTCCTAGCAGCTCCTGTTTGCAAAATGTGCTAGCTAGCTGCTTAACCAAGCATACACTTGTACATTCGGTATTCCTTTGCTGTATTTTTGCAACGAAGCTCCTGGTCAATGTAGAGTGCTGCCACATTGCAGTATAAATTAACTGATAAGTAGACATGACAACAAGTTGCTTCAGAGAAAAACTGCAGTAGTGGTCACTATCAGTCACTTTGCTGTACCGTAGACAGACGAGCGGACCGGTCAACGACCACCGGCGGCGTCGCGGCGAGGTGTGGGACGTGCACGATTTCGGTGGCGAGGTGGGTGACATGTGGGCGCTGTGTGCGCTGGGCGGCGCGGCTGTTATTCATGAACCGTGACCTTAGCCAGCAACGCTCATGCCATGCACGCACGGGACGTGCCCGATCTAAACGGCATGCACGCACGGCGTGGAAGGTGCGGCTGGGCGGAAGGGGCGCGGCAGTGCCGGAGGGGGCGCAGCGTCGCGGATCTCACCGGCGCAACAGCAACCGAGCCGGTCCACTTCGGTCCAACCGAGCCGGACCGAACCAGACCGGACCGGACCGATCGATTTTCGGTCCCCTTTTCACGGACCGGACCGGACAGTTTTTTTGTTGGTCCGGGCTTTTTCGGTCCGGTCCACTTCGGTCCACGAGCCGGTCCAAAGACAACTTACCAAGGTACCAAAGTAATTTTGTCTTCTAGGGCGGTCTCAGCGTGTCTCTGTAATCTTGTAATCCCTGCATTTATATCTAAACCTTTACTTCTCATCTTTAGTTTTAGTTCTTAGTATTGTTGATGGTCTTCGTTTACTTTAATTGTGCCTGCAGTTTACTTCCTTTTACTCAGTGAGTCTGGTTCCTAATTGTTCTGTCAATTTGTTCATTCTGTTATGGTTGAAAAATCCAAGAAGATTAGTGCTCCTACATGCACTTGTTCTGAACCTTACGTGCTGCCGTTTTACTTTTCAGTTTCGTCAGAGTTATGTTTTGGTTGGCTCATAGCTTGCAAGATCTTCATCTTCCCCAGTAAAAAAAAAGATCTTCATCTTCCTATGCTACCTTTATTTCCTTGTTTTCATTCTACTCTTTGCTTCCTTCGGTTTGTGTGGTCCACATAGAAGGCCACCATTCAGAAAGGTAAGCATTGGAGGCATGTCTGGTTTCATGTAGCTTAGTTTCAAGGAAAAGTGGATAAAGCTATAGCAAAGACCAGTTAAACAGAGCAATGAAAATTACATGGATTTAAAATTTAGATCATTGTGGAGCTCAATCAAAAGGTGAGGTTGATGATTCCAACCCTTTAGATTCGTTCAAATCATAGGTTTATTGATCCTACTAATTAGATTTCTAATTTTGGCACGAAGTTCTCCCTCAAATTTAGCTATCGTACTGGTCCTTGCCAAATCCTTATATATTGTATACACGAACTAGAGATATGTAGCTGAACACAGAGTTGGATCCTCTTATTGTTCATTGTTGATCAAATGTCATACCCTATAAATTCCATTGTTACTATTCAAGTACCCTATTAATTCATTGTTACTTGCAGGAAGCGACACATTAAAACTTGTGGGATTATGGCTCTTTCCTTATGAAGCTAAGTTTCTCCGGTTGATCCATTTGTATACTTGTAATATCTTAACTCGGTGACTATGTTAATTTTTCATTGCTTTTCAGAGTATTCCGGGAAGTACGACCTCAAATCTCCCAGGTTCATCAGCTTAGGCATCGTGCTGCTAATTCTTACTCCTTTTGAAATTACCATCTTTAAACATTATAGATTCCAATCTCTTGCGTATTTACATCAAAGACCGTTCAAATGCTTAAGATGTACTAAAATCCGTGCCCCCTCCTTCTTACGTCAGATGTGTTGTTTCCTTGTCATTAGTGAGCTCTAGAAACGATAAATCACGTGTGGACATGATGCTACGCGAGGATGTAATCATGCCCGTTAGCTACCATGCGATTCGTGCAGTTTTAATACACAGAGCGCGTATACTAACTTCTTTTCACCGTATCCACATAGTATAGTTTTCTCATTATTGCTCTGAATGCATTGAGTTTTTGTCAGTCTGAACAACTACATGCGGATTTGAGCGGGTTAGAACCCATTTAGGTGAGAGGATGAGATGGGCAGGCAGGAATGCATATTGTTGTAACGAAGTGAATGCATTAACTTTGCGTTGTTTGACGAACTGGATGTATGGATGTCATGCTTCCTCCTACTCCTCTGCATGTGGTTCCAAGCCACCTGTATTTATGGTTGCTAGTGATCCCACCATAATGATGTTGATTATGGCTCATTATCACAACGCATCCGTGTAGATGTATCACGTTCTAGTTAATTAGCTAGTATTATTTGCATCCTTATCAAGTACTAGTATCTTTAGTTGTAAATAATGAAGACCACAACCCAGATGCTTCTAAATGTAATAGTTGAGCTTTGCAACGTTGCACTCCAGGTCCATCATTGGCACTTGCTTGCCTTGGTCACAAATGGTAATAATTCGGATATTATGGTAAACCTTCATCTTCACATACAATCAGTATCAAGGAAATGACTTGCAGGCTATCAATTCACCAAGCATAAATTAATACTGCCAGTGTATTGAAAATGCATGCACTCTCCTTAATGGTTGACATAGACTGTGGTGTAATTATTATAAAGCCATAAACATCTCAGATGGGCTTTATAGTATTAGATTAGCATAAAAATTAGCAAATGAATTGGATCGCTTAAGCACTTCTAATTCAACATTGATGCACACGACGGTAATATACAACACTTATATGTAAATCACTTGTTTTAGGAGATGTTGAACTAGATGTAATACACCTTATGCATAGCAAGCAAGAACCTAGTAGCCAGAACTGAAGCAACAACGTTCACCATCTGAAGAACTGTATTACGTGCACTAGGGTGATGAAGGATCCATAGTGCATGCTGGGTGAGTAACTTTTACTTGCTAGGAGCAGGCACCATTTAATACAATCCAGGTCACGAACGTTAATTACACTGACAAGTAGCCTGCAGCCCTACACCGTGACCATAAACACACCCTTCTGTTTCCACCAAATTCAATAATGGCTGGCCAACGCCTAGTGTATTAATGTTGTGTATTCACTCAGTTTCCTAAGTATTCTCATGGTATCCAGTTAAGCACTATATTAAGAGTGAATCGCATGGCAGCAATCGTCGGTCAAGATAACATCCTCGCACAAGGTACATAATTTTTCCACTTAGTTAGCACTCAATCTTTCACACTCGAGAGCCGGGTTCGATCCCTAGGACTACCCACCCTTTTCTCTCCTCACCGCACGAGCTCATGTGCCGGCCCATGTGCGTCGCGTGCCGCCCTATTTTTTCCATTTAAATTTTTCTTTTTCTATTCTGAGTTCTTTTTTATTTTTCCTTACTTAAAATATTTTGGGATTTTGAAACATTCCAAATTTCAAAAAGTCACGAGTTTCTTTTGCAAAATCATATTATGTTTGTGAATTAAAAAATGTTTGTGATTTTCAAAAATTCATTATTTCGAAAAAATTCCCGTGAAATTAAAATGTTCGTGATTTTAAAAATTGTCATGTATTCTAATAATATTGGGGAATTTGAAAAAAATATATAGATGAAATTTGAAAAATATCATCCCAAATGATTTAGAAAAATGGTCGGGAATACAATAATGTTCATGATTTTGAAAAGAAAATGACTATGTATTCAAAACATATCCGTGAATTTGAAAAAATGTCCACAAAATTTTAGAAGATGTTCACAAAAATTAAAACATATATCATGAATTTCAAAATTAGTTCGCCAATTTTATCTAAAGCTCATCGATTGAAAAAATGTTTGTTGAGTCAAAAATAGTTCATGAATTGAAAAAAAATCATGCATTTCAAAAAATTTCTCAACATAACAAACGTTTGTAGTAGGCCTTCATGAAGTGTTTTATGTCTAGGATTTGATTAGATTTTGGAAAGTGTGTAAATGTATACGCATTGGTAGTAGGCCGTGCTTGATGCTTTGTGTTTAGAGTTTTTAACATTTCCTTGCACGGCACGGTGACAAGTGGAGCGTGTAGTGGGAAGCTCATATCCTTGGAGTTTACTCATCGAATGCATTGTGATCATGTGAACATCACGACCATCATGGGTGGGAAGAAAGATAAACGACAACATGGTGGGCCATCATGTTAAAGTAGAGGATCCTCATATATCAGGGTACTGAGCCATACTTATTTGGCTAGGATGTGTATTTTTATTTCCCGTTACAACGCACGGACATGTTTACTAGTTTTTAATAAAATCCTAAGTCAAATAAGAAACTAAAATATGGAAATAGAATCTTATTCTAACCTAACACTACTAGGGAAAACCTTATAAACAAGAGCCTACTAGTAGCGCTGGAAAAATAAAACTGCTGCTGCTAATTACTAGTAGTGCTGGTTTATACCCATCGCTACTACTAAGTTGATAGTAGTAGCGCTTGTTTATAAACCAGCACTACTAATAAGTGTTCTTCACTGTGTCCCCGGGACAGGCCATAGTAGTAGCGTGGGGTATAAAACCCGCGCTACTGCTAAGTTGATAGCAGTAGCGGTGGTTGAGAACCAGCGCTACTACTACGGGGCACCTTATCCACACGCTCGCGTCCTCACTTTCCCCCTCCACTCACTCCGCCGCGCGACATCGCCTTCGTCGCCGCCGTTGCCCACCGTCGCCTCCCAAGGTCCCTCCCTCCGTCCTCCTCCCCTTCCTCCTCCCTCCTCCCTCCGACGGCTCCCTCCTCCTCCCCCTTCTCCTCCCTCCTCCCTCCGGCGGCCCCCTCCTCCTCCCTCCTCCTCCCCCTCCTCCTCCCTCCTCCCTCCGGCGGCCCCCTTCTCCTCCTCCCTTCGGTGGCCCCCTCCTCCTCCCACCTCCTCCTCCCTCCGGTGGCCCCTCCTCCTCCCGCCCCATCCTCCTCCCTCCTCCTCCCCCTCCCTCCTCCTACTCTCTCCTCCTCCCCCTCCTCCTCCCACCTCATCCTCCTACTACTTTCTACAATACAAAGTTTTTTAGTAATAAAAATTTTAGTTAAAGAAATTAGTAACATAATTTTTTAGTAAATGTAGGTTTTTGAATACAATAGATTTCGTTCAATGTCGGTATCAAATAAAATATGAGAATGCCCATGTCGATGATTAGAACTAGGGTTTATGAGGATATATAGATAGATGGATGGATGGACAGATGTTAGGGCTAGAACTATGGTATTTTTAGTAAATATATAGACGATGTAGATGTTTTTAGTAAGTGTTTAATAGAATTAGTTAGAAAATTAATAGAACTAGTTAGACAAGTTTATTTTTAGTAAGTACTAGTTTATTTTATTTATAGTAAGTGCTTAGTTGAACTAGTTGAATTAATAAACTAGTTTATTTTTAGTAGGAAAATTTAGGTATATGAGATTTGATGATCTAATTGAAATTTTGTTTTTATTTATAGTAAGTCCTATAATAATGTTTTTTTTATATTTTGTTTTTGCAGAAATCAAGGAGCCCCTGCATCATTCCTGCTGTCGTCCCCGTCACCAACCACCTCTGACCTCGAGGTGAGACCAGCCAAATCCCCATGTCGATGACGATGTAGATGTTTTGATAGTTGTAGTAGAGTAGTAGCTACATGAGTAGCCGTGACAATTTTCATAGAATATGTGATATGTATTATTCTGTAGTACTAGTGCTTTCCCAAGTCGCCTATGCTTGCAGGGAACACCTCACAGTGGCCTATGTTTTGCCGCAGTGTTGATTCATTTCCATTCCGATAAATTTCAGGTGCTCGATATGTTCTATTTTAGCAAAGTTCATGCCGGATTTTTTCATAAATTTTAGCATGACCGTGCTAGAATATGTAGGAAATATCGAGTGACCTAGATTTGCTAGAAAGAGAATTAAAACGACATTTTGAGTTGACTATAAGTCTGTCGGGGCTCCATACATGACAGTCAAAAAATCGGTGAGGGATAGTCTCCACTTTGAGAGAAGAAGAATACCGACTGTTGTCGTGGGGGTCGCTTCTCCTTCTTCTCCTTGTGCTAGACCTTTGTTATGCACTAGGGGAAGAAGGAGTCGCGACCATCATCGACGGTCGAAAAATCAATGAGGGAATGTCCACCATATATTTAAGTTTAGAAGTTTATTAATTTTGTGATGAATAATAATGATATATTTAGTTTTTTAGTACATATATTTAAGTTTAGAAGTTTATTAATTTTGTTTTCATAATTAAGCATTTTTTCTCGACGTCGACGATGCCTCGCCCACATCCTCGTCGTCGAATCGGCGGAGGAGGCCTGCTTGATTATAGGGGCCATGTCCGGGACTGGGCTCCGTCGGGCTGGTACAGCGAGGTCCTACCTTCCGGGGCGTGCAACTTGGTGAGCACGCAGCCCGTCGTCGACCCGGAGGTTGTTTGGTGGCGGTCGCGTGGGCCGCTGTCGGTGCAGAGGGAGCCGGCCCCCATGAAGGTTATACGTCGCCGTGTTAGGGAGGAGGACGAGCACGTCAGACGCTATATGGCTGCATTGGACACCAGGTTCTCCAATACCTGGCAGATTCTTCAGGGATCTCACCCGAGCTATGATCCTGTGATGGTTCTTTCTCTTTGGGTGTCCACCACCCGTGACCCAGGAACCGTTAGCGACTTAAATTATTCGATAGTATTCGATCTGAATTAGTGATCTTATATGATAATATTCGAGATGTATTAGTTAATATTTGATGATGTATTAGTGATATTATATTTGAGGTCATTATAAATGTATTTGTGATTTGCAAGTCATTCCGGCAAAACAATCTCTAATTTTTTCTATGAATGGGTTGACTTTAGGTTTGTTTCGGCTCCTTGAGTGTCTTTCACTGAGGGAGAGTGTCTACCATATATAAATATGAGAGAGAGGAAGAATCCCTACTTATGTCGTGGGGGTCGCTTCTCCTTCGTTCCCTTGTGCTAGACATTTTGGTGTAATGCACTCGGGAACGAATGGAGGAGCGACCATCACCGACTGTCGCAATATCAGAAGAGTGCCCACCATATACGTGAGATGAGAGTTTATGAAGGAAAGATTCGACAGACCTAAAGTCAACCTGTTGCATATTGAGTAATTTAATAGTGATATGTGTGTTGATCAGTTTTCTCCTAGTTTCCTTCGATCGGTTTTAAATGTTTCAACTATGAACATAGGAAATGTCTAACGACGAAAGTGAATTCGGTATGTGCAAATACTACGAAGACGAGCACGACCTCTGTGACAAGACTTTCCTAGTTGATGCTAGGCGCTTCAGCATCATGCTGGATGAGAACTTCGAAGTGGATACAGTAAGTCATAATGACAAGCCTTTTTTCGTGATTAAGCATGACTTCTGCCTCTTTTGCTTCAACTTATAATTAATTTTAATTTTTTACTGTTCTACTAGCGTATCCCCTGCCATGCAAGAATTGCTGTCTTGGATAAGATTGGTTTCAATACTAAAAAAGAAATGGAGGTAAAGATAGTTCACTTGAGGACTGATACGTCCATTTTGCATCATGCTTTTATATTGATATTTATCGCATCTTGAGTTGTTATAACACATTATGGTACAATACTCATCCCTTTTCTCTCTTATTTTACAAGGTTTACACAAAGAGGGAGAATGTCGGCAGCTGGAATTCTGGGCTGGAAAAGGAGGAAGCTTGAGATGGCTATTCTGCACAACTCCAAAAGTCATGAAAATCAACGAGGAATTATTTTGGAATATATAAAAAATACTGGGCCGAAGAAGTACTAGAGGGGAGCTACCAGGAGGTCACGAGCCTGCCAGGCGCTGGCCACCCCCTGGCCGCGCCTGGGGGGCTCGTGGGCCCCCTGATGCCCCTCTGCCCCCCATCTTCTCCTATATGGAGGGTTTCGTTCGAGAAAAAATCATAACAGAGCTTTCGGGAGGAGACGCCGCCGCCATGAGGTGGAACTTGAGCAGAACCAATCTAGAGCTCCGACAGGGCTGTTCTGCTGGGGAAACTTCTCTCCCGGAGAGGGAAATCGTTGCCATCGTCATCACCAACACTCCTCTCATTGGAGAGGACTCATCTCCATCAACATCTTCATCAACACCATCTCATCTCCAAACCCTAGTTCATCTCTTGTACTCAATCTCCGTCTCGCAACTCCGATTGGTACTTGTAAGGTTGCTAGTAGTGTTAATTGCTTATTGTAGTTGACGCTAGTTGGTTTATTTGGTGGAAGATCATATGTTCAGATCCTTAAAGATATTCAATACCTCTATGATCATGAACATAACCATGCTTTGTGAGTAGTTACTTTTGTTCCAGAGGACATGGGATAAGTCTTGCTAATAGTACTCATGTGAATTTGCTAGTTGTTCGATATTTTGTTGTGTTGTATGTTGTCTCTCCTCTAGTGGTGTTATGTGAATGTCGACTACATGACACATCACCATTATTTGGGCCTAGAGGAAGGCATTGGGATGTAATAAGTAGATGATGGGTTGCTAGAGTGACAGAAGCTTAAACCCTAGTTTATGCGTTTCGTCGTAAGGGGCTGATTTGGATCCACTAGTTTAATGCTATGGTTAGACTTTGTCTTAATTCTTCTTTCGTAGTTTCGGATGCTTGCGAGAGGGGTTAGTCATAAGTGGGATGTTTGTCCAGGTAAGGGCAGCACCCAAGCACCGGTCCACCCACATATCAAACTATCAAAGTAGCGAACGCGAATCATATGAACATGATGAAAACTAGCTTGACAGCAATTCCCATGTGTCCTCGGGAGCGCTTTACTTCATATAAGAGTTCATTCAGGCTTGTCCCTTGCTACAAAAGGGATTGGGCCATATTGCTGCACCTTTGTTACTATTGTTACTTGCTACCCATTACAAATTATCTTATCATACAACTATCTGTTACCGACTATTTCAGTGCTTGCAGAGAATACCTTACGGAAAACCTCTTATCATTTCCTTCTGCTCCTCCTTGGGTTCGACACTCTTACTTATCGAAAGGACTACGATAGATCCCCTATACTTGTGGGTCATCAAGACTCTTTTCTGGCGCCATTGCCGGGGAGTGAAGCGCCTTTGGTAAGTGGAATTTGGTAAGGAAACATTTATATCGTGTGCTGAAATTTATTGTCACTTGTCACTATGGAAACTAATCCTTTGAAGAGCTTGTTCGGGGTATCTTCACCTCGACCAGAAACACAAAGATTTGCTCCTCAACCTACTGCACCTACTAAAAATATTTATTATGAGATTCCTTCGGGTATGCTAGAGAAACTGTTGCCTAATCCTTTTACAGGAGATGGAACATCACATCCCGACATGCATCTAATCTATGTAGATGAAGTTTGTGGTTTATTTAAGCTTGCAGGTTTGCCCAAGGATGAGGTCAAGAAGAAGGTATTTCCCTTATTTTTGAGGGATAAAGCATTGACATGGTATAGGCTATGTGATGATACTAGATCGTGGAACTACAAACGATTGAAATTGGAATTTCATCAAAAGTTTTATCCTATGAATTTGATACATCGTGATCGGAATTATATCTATAATTTTGGCCTTGTGATAGAGAAAGTATCTCTCAAGCTTGGGGTAGGCTTAAGTCAATGTTATATTCATGCCCCAACCATGAGCTCCCTAGAGAGATTATTATTATGAACTTTTATGCTCGGCTTTCTCATGACAATCGCACCATGCTCGACACTTCTTGTACCGGTTCTTTCATGAAGAGAGATATTGACTTCAGATGGGATTTATTGGAAAGAATTAAATGAAATTCTGAAGATTGGGAGTTTGATGAAGGTAATGAGTCAGGTATGAATCTTAAGTTTGATTGCGTTCAATCTTTCGTAGAAACAAATACCTTTCGTGATTTTAGCGCTAAACATGGACTTGACTCTAAGATAGTATCTTCTTTATGTGAATCATTTGTTGTTCATGTTAATCTATCTAAGGAGAAGTGGTTTAAATATCCTCCTCCTATAGAAGTTAATGTAGCTAAACCTCTTCCAGTTTAAGAGAAAGTAATTGTTTATAATGATTCTATTGTTCCTACTGCTTACATTGAGAAACCACCTTTCCCTGTTAGAATAAAGGATCATGCTAAAGCTTCAACTATGATACGTAAGGGTTACATTAGAACACCTACACCCCCTGAGCAAATTAAAGTTGAACCTAGTATTTCTATTATTAAAGATCTCTTGACCGACAATGTTGAAGGGCATGTTATCCAATTCTATGAAGCTTCTGCTAGAATTGCTAAACCTCATACTAGTGATAATCATAAACCTGTGGTTGGCATGCCTTTTGTTCTGTTAAGATAGGAGATCATTGTTATCATGGTTTATGTGACGTGGGTGCTAGTGTTAGTGCAATACCTCAATATTTATATAATGAAATTAAAGATGAAATTGCACCTATCGAGATGGAATATATTGATGTTACTATTAAACTTGCTAATAGAGATACTATCTGCCCTGTGGGAATTGTCAGAGATGTTGAAGTCTTGTGTGGTATAACTAAGTATCCTACTAATTTTCTCGTTCTTGCTACCACACAAGATAGCTTTTGTCCCATCATATTTGGTAGACCTTTTCTCAATACTGTTAATGCTCAAATTGATTGTGAGAAACAAACTGTTACTGTTGGCTTTGAAGGAGTGTCGCATGAATTTAACTTTTCTAAGTTTAGTAGACAACTTCATGAAAAATAATTGTCTAGTAAGGATGAAATTATTGCTCTTACTTCTATTGTTGTGCCTCCTACTGATCCTTTAGAGCAATACTTGCTTGAACATGAAAATGATATGCATATGGATGAGAGGAATGAGATAGATAGAGTTATCTTTGAACAAATTCCTATCCTTAATAATAATTTGCTTGTTGAATTACTTGGAGATCCACCTCCACAAAAGGGTGATCCTGTGTTTGAGCTTAAACCATTATCTGATACTCTTAAATATGCTTATCTTGATGAAAAAGGGATATATCCTGTTATTATTAGTGTTAACCTTTCAGGGCATGAAGAAAAGAAATTATTGAAAACTCTAAGGAAGCACCGTGCTGCTATTGGATATACTCTTGATGATCTTAAAGGCACTAGTCCCATTCTATGCTAGCATAAAATTAAAACTGATCCTGATTCCAAACCAGTTGCCGACCCTCAACGAAGACTGAATCCTAAGATGAAAGAGGTGGTAAGAAAAGAAGTACTAAATCTCCTGGAAGCATGTATTATTTATCCCGTGGCTTATAGTGATTGGGTAAGTCCAGTGCATTGTGTCCCTAAGAAGGGAGGTATTACCTTTGTTCCTAATGATAAAGATGAATTGATCCCACAAAGAATTGTTACTGGCTATAGGATGGTAATTGATTTTAGGAAATTAAATAAAGCTACTAAAAAAGATCATTACCCTTTACCTTTAATTGATCAAATGCTAGAAAGATTGTCTAAACGTACACACTTTTGCTTTCTAGATGGTTATTCTGGTTTCTCCCAAATACCTATTTCACAATCTGATCAAGAGATAACCACTTTTACTTGCCCTTTCGGTACCTTTGCTTATAGACGTATGCCTTTTAGTTTATGTAATGCACCTGCTACCTTTCAAAGATGTATGATGGCTATATTCTCTGATTTTTGTGAAAAGGTTGTTGAAGTTTTCATGGATGATTTCTCTGTTTACGGATCTTCTTTTGATTATTGCTTGAGCAACCTTAATCGAGTTTTGCAGAGATGTGAAGATACTAACCTTGTCTTGAATTGGGAGAAGTGCCACTTTATGGTTAATGAAGGCATTGTCTTGGGACATAAAATTTCTGAAAGAGGTATTGAAGTTGATAAGGCTAAAGTTGATGCCATTGAGAAAATGCCATGCCCTACAAACGTTAAAGGTATAAGAAGCTTCCTTGGTCATGCTGGTTTCTATAGAAGGTTCATTAAAGACTTCTCTAAGGTTTCTAGGCCTCTCACTAATCTCTTACAAAAAGATATTCCATTTGTTTTTGATGATGATTGTGATGAAGCATTTGAAATACTCAAGAAGGCCTTGATAACTGCACCTATTGTTCAACCACCTGATTGGAACCTACCTTTTGAAATTATGTGTGATGCTAGCGATTATGCTGTTGGTGCTGTCCTAGGACAAAGAGTTGATAAGAAATTAAATGTTATTCATTATGCTAGTAAAACTCTAGACAGTGCCCAAAGAAATTATGCTACTACTGAAAAAGAATTATTAGCAGTTGTGTTTGCATGTGATAAGTTCAGACCTTATATTGTTGATTCTAAAGTTACTATTCACACTGATCATGCTGCTATTTATTATCTCATGGAAAAGAGAGATGCTAAACCTAGACTTATTAGATGGGTCCTCCTGCTACAAGAATTTGATTTGCATATCGTTGATAGGAAGGGTGCTGAGAACCCCGTAGCAGATAACTTTTCTAGGTTAGAGAATGATCTTGATGACCCACAACCTATTGATGATAGCTTTCCTGAGAATGATTGAATGTTATCAATGCTTCACGTAGTACACCATGGTATGCTGATTATGCTAATTATATTGTTGCTAAATATATACCACCTAATTTCACGTACCAACAAAAGAAAAAGTTCTTTTATGATTTGAGACATTACTTTTGGTATGATCCTCACCTGTATAAAGAAGGAGTAGATGGTGTTATTAGACGTTGTGTACCTGAGCATGAACAGGGATAGATCCTACAGAAGTGTCACTCCCAGGCTTACGGAGGACACCATGCTGGAGATAGAACTGCACACAAGGTATTGCAATCCGGTTTTTATTGGCCTACTCTCTTTAAGGATGCTCGTAAGTTTTTCTTGTCTTGCAATCAATGTCAAAGAATAGGTAATATTAGTAAACGTCAGGAAATGCCTATGAATTATTCACTTGTTATTGAACCATTTGATGTTTGGGGTTTTGATTATATGGGACCTTTTCCAAAGTCCAATGGGTATACTCATATTTTAGTTGTTGTTGATTACGTTACTAAGTGGGTAGAAGCTATTCCAACTAGTAGTGTTGATCATAACACCTCTATTAAGATGCTTAAAGAAGTTATTTTCCCTAGATTTGGAGTCCCTAGATATTTAATGACTGATGGTGGTTCACATTTTATTCATGGCGCTTTCCGTAAAATGCTTGCTAAGTATGATGTCAACCATAGAATTGCATCTCCTTATCATCCTCAGTCTAGTGGTCAAGTAGAGTTAAGTAATAGAGAAATTAAACTAATTTTGCAAAAGACTGTTAATAGGTTTAGAAAGAATTGGTCTAAGAAACTTGACGATGCACTGTGGGCTTATAGAACTGCTTATAAGAATCCCATGGGCATGTCTCCTTATAAAATGGTTTACGATAAAGCATGTCATTTACCTCTTGAGCTAGGTCATAAGGCTTATTGGCCAATCAAAGAGCTCAACTTTGATTTCAAACTTGCTGGTCAGAAGAGGTTATTTGATATTAGCTCACTCGATGAATGGAGAACTCAGGCATATGAAAATGTCAAGTTGTTTAAAGAGAAAGTTAAGAGGTGGCATGATAAAAGAATACAAAAACGTGATTTCAATGTAGGTGATTATGTCTTGCTATACAATTCTCATTTAAGATTTTTTGCAGGCAAACTTCTCTCTAAATGGGAAGGTCCTTACATTGTTGAGGAAGTTTATCGTTCCAGTGCCATCAAAATCAACAACGCGGAAGGCACTTTTCCGAGAGTTGTGAATGGGCAAAGAATCAAGCATTATATCTCAAGTACTCCGATAAATGTAGAAAGCAATATAATTAATACCATAACCCCGGAGGAGTACATAAGGGATGTTTACCAGCCTGTTTCAGACTCTGAAAACGAAGAGGTATGTGATGCGGTAAGCAAACTGACCCCAAATCTTTTCCCATAGCAATTTTTCTCAATTTTGGAATATTTAAAAAATTACAAAAATTTAAGGTAGTCCGGAAAGCGCACCAGGAGGCCATGAGACTGCCAGGCACGGGCCGCCCTCCTGGCCGTGCCTGGGGGGCTTGTGAGCTCGTCGTGCGCCTCCCGGATTCGGTTTCCTTGTGGTACACTCCTTATTGTCGGTAAACAATTATTATATAACTTCCCGAAAGGTCTGACCCTCATATCACACAAATATCCTCTGTTTTCGTTTCGAGCTGTTTTCTGTCAGGATTCCGAAGGTCAAGCATCATGTCGTCTTCCGCCTCCAATCAAGTGCACGATGATGCTTGGTTGATGCAGGTGGAGTCTCAAGGATCAGAAGTCGGTGAGATAAGCATGGAGGAAGATGTTGGGGATTCCTCTGAGGTGCACTCTCCGGCTCCGAGGTGGGGCACTTTGGCTGGCATCTCCACTATTCCAAATCCTCATCAGGCCATGGACACTATCAATGATCGCGAAGGCCAGCAAGCACGAGAAGGGCTCCTTCCTAGGAGACCTCTACACAGGTTACATCGAAACAACTTTCACAATTTGATTCATAACTATGGAGTTGAAAATACACTCTGTACACACATACCCTCCAATTGGGATATATCCCGTCCAAGTGAAAGTAATGCAGGAGAAAGCTCATGGGGGCCGACCAACAAACACCTTCTGGAAGAAATCCAGAAGAACACCATTATGATTCAGCGCGTGGCTAGCTTGAACAAGACGACCGGTATTTCGACTCCACCACCATCACCTTCGAAGGAAGACAACTAAAGACGTGAGTTGCCCCGGTATCGTATCACCATCACATCTTTTGCATTTACCTTTATATTAGTTCGATCCTTTTGGTAATATCTTTATCTAGTAGAATAAAGTTTTTAGTATGATCTAGGCTTGAGTTTTGCTTTGTGTTACCCCTAATGTAATCGAGTTCGTGAGTTATATAATAAAGAGTGTTTTAGTTAAGGGCTTTGCTTCTTGCCATGATCTAAAGAAAACAATAATAAGAGAATAAAAGCAGGAAAGATCATGTGACGATCTTATGGGAAGTGATGACTTCACATATCAAAAGAATGTTGACTGAAACTTGTTGTGGGTATACAAAAATAGACCTTGGTCATTGTTGCAATTAATAGGAAGTAATAAAGAAAGAGAGGTTCACATATAAATATATCATCTTTGACACCATCTATGATTGTGAACACTCATTAAACCATTACATGCTAAGAGGTAGATGTTGGACAAGGAAGACAATATAATGAATTATGTTTGCCTGGTTCCGAACTATGTTATATGATTATGGATACTTTAGCATGTGATGCTTGCTTCCACCTCACATTAGCCAAAACTTCCGCACTAAGTAGAGATACTACTTGTGCATCCATAAAACCCACAACCCAGTTTTGCCATGAGAGTCCACCATACCTGCCTATGGATTGAATAAGATCCTTCAAGTAAGTTTTCATCGGTGCAAGCAATAAAAATTGCTCCCTAAATATGTATGATCTATTAGTGTGTGGAAAATAAGCTTTATACGAACCTGTGATGAGGAAGACATAAAAGCGATAGACTGCATAATAAAGTTCTTTATCACATGAGGCAATATAAAGTGACGTTCCTTCACATTAAGAGATCACACATCCAAACCTTAAAAGCGCATGACAACCTCTGCTTCCCTCTGCGAAGGGCCTATCTTGTACCTTTACTTTTTATCTTTAAAAGAGTCATGATGATCTTAACCAATTCCTTATTTTGCCATCATCTTGACAAGCGTCATGTGCTAGGGAAATATCTATATTCATATATCAACTTGTAAGTAAGTAATCATGAATTATTATTGTTGACATTACCCTTGAGGTAAATAGTTGGGAGGCGAAACTGTAAGCCCCTATCTTTCTCTGTGTCCAACTGAAACTTTGATCTCGTGAGTACCGCGTGAGTTTTAGCAATTGTAGAATACTAAAAGATGATTGAGTATGTGGATTTGCTTTACAAGCTCTTATTTGACTCTTTCCGATGACATGATAAATTGCAATTGCTTCAATGACTAAAGACTATTGGTTGTTAATTCTCAATAAGGTTCTTGATGCATGCTTTACATTGTGAATGAATTGTCACTTTAGCATAAGGGATTACATGACAATATTGCTGTTCTAAATATGATCATGATGCCTGCATGTCTGTATTTTATTTTATCGACATCTCTATCTCTAAACATGTGGGCATATTTATCGATCTCGGTTTCCGCTTGAGGACAAGCGAGGTCTAAGCTTGGGGGAGTTGATACGTCCATTTTGCATCATGCTTTTATATTGATATTTATCGCATCTTGAGTTGTTATAACACATTATGGTACAATACTCATGCCTTTTCTCTCTTATTTTACAAGGTTTACACAAAGAGGGAGAATGCCCGCAGCTGGAATTCTGGGTTGGAAAAGGAGCAAGTTTGAGATGGCTATTTTGCACAACTCCAAAAGTCGTGAAAATTAACGAGGAGTTATTTTGGAATATATAAAAAATACTGGGCCAGAGAAGTACCAGAGGGGAGCTACCAGGAGGTCACGAGCTTGCCACGCGTGGGCCACCCCCCTGGCCGCGCCTAGGGGGCTCGTGGGCCCCCTGATGCCCCTCTGGCCCCCATCTTCTCCTATATGGAGGGTTTCGTCCGAGAAAAAATCATAACAGAGCTTTCGGGAGGAGACGCCGCTGCCACGAGGCGGAACTTGAGCAGAACCAATCTAGAGCTCCGGCAGGGCTGTTCTGCCAGGGAACTTCTCTCCCGGAGAGGGAAATCGTCGCCATCGTCATCACCAACACTCCTCTCATCGGAGAGGACTCATCTCCATCAACATATTCATCAGCACCATCTCATCTCCAAACCCTAGTTCATCTCTTGTGCTCAATCTCCGTCTCGCAACTCCGATTGGTACTTGTAAGGTTGCTAGTAGTGTTAGTTGCTTATTGTAGTTGATGCTAGTTGGATTATTTGGTGGAAGATCATATGTTTAGATCCTTAATGATATTCAATACCTCTCTGATCATGACATAACCATGCTTTGTGAGTAGTTACTTTTTTTCCTGAGGAGATGGGATAAGTCTTGCTAATAGTAGTCATGTGAATTTGGTATTCGTTCGATATTTTGATGTGTTGTATGTTGTCTCTGCTCTAGTGGTGTTATGTGAACGTCGACTACATGACACTTCACCATTATTTGGGCCTAGAGGAAGGCATTGGGATGTAATAAGTAGATGATGGGTTGCTAGAGTGACAGAAGCTTAAACCCTAGTTCATGCGTTGCGTCGTAAGGGGCTGATTTGGATCGACTAGTTTAATGCTATGGTTAGACTTTGTCTTAATTCTTCTTTCGTAGTTACGGATGCTTGCGAGAGGGGTTAATCATAAGTGGGATGTTTGTCCAAGTAAGGGCAGCACTCAAGCACCGGTCCACCCACATATCAAACTATCAAAGTAGCGAACGTGAATCATATGAACATCTTGAAAACTAGCTTGACAACAATTCCCATGTGTCCTCGAGAGCGCTTTACTTTATATAAGAGTTCGTTCAGGCTTGTCCCTTGCTACAAAAGTGATTGGGCCATATTGTTGCACCTTTGTTACTATTGTTACTTGCTACCCGTTACAAATTATCTTATCATACAACTATCTGTTATCAACTATTTCAGTGCTTGCAGAGAATACCTTACTGAAAACCGCTTATCATTTCCTTCTGCTCCTCGTTGGGTTCGACACTCTTACTTATCGAAAGGACTACGATAGATCCCCTATACTTGTGGGTCATCAAGGACCGAGCATGGTTTTACTTTTGCGGTAAAATTGTTCCATGCAGACACCTATTGCTATTTTGAATGGAAAAATTGGCAAGCACTATGCAAGGCTTATGCATTTGAGCCTAATATGGTTATCACCTTTGATATTCGTCCGGAAGATGAAATAGAAGGTAATATCGACATCTGGGTCGATGTGCAGACGCCTCCAGTTCAACCATTATGTGAGTTTCTCAACCATATTTATTAAGTAATTTATATTGATTATTTAAAAATAGTTGACAACTTATTTGCATTTACAACTTATTTTCATTCTTCAAAAAATGTACGGAAGATGGTAGACAGAACCTACAATACAATGATGAAGCAGAATTAACTTATAAGGAGAAAGATCATCTTACCACATTTCTTAGTCATCTTGAGAATTACAATAGCTATTATTAAACTCCTGCACATTATGGTCAATACGTGCCACTAGTGCACGCGGTGAACTACGGTAACATCCATGGAGATTGCATGGTAAGATTTTAATTGTACTATTACGACATCCGTGCATCTTTTGCATAAATTCTTCTAAAACTAAACTACATTGCTAAGTACAAAGTTATTACTATGTTTTTCAACAGAAAATTCCCGAGGATTGTGTGCCTCATCTGATGTTTCCGAGAGGCCACGTTGTTGTTACGAGCTTAGGGCCACCACGGCCAGGTCACCCTACGCATCACTCCTGTCCATACCGGATTTCTAAAACCGATGGAGTCATGACAATCAAAGATTGGAAAAAATGTATGCTCAATCGTAGAGAGCTACTTGGAAGCAACATTGTGCGTAGGCCAAGACTGGGAGACAGGATGATCTCCGTTCTCCATAATGAAGAGTCAGAGCCTATTTTGTTTTATGATATTGTACTTAAGAGAGGGTAGAGTAGGTCCTACGAGAGAGGACTAGGTCCTACGTACAATGTGTTATTATGTGCTCCAATGTGTTAGAGTTGATGATGATGAGGAGGAGGAGTTGTAATTATGACTAGTGACCAACTTGTCATATGATGTCTGATGGACGAAAATAATGATGACGAGGAGTTCTTATATGACAATGATGTATTATGATGATCTGATGAAACTACTGTATAGATACTGTATAAATACATCACAAATACGTAGAGGGGGTATGAATCTGTGAAACAGTAATACTAGCAGCAGCGCTGGAAGCAATCTAGCAGCAGCGCTAGATTATCAGCAGCGCTTGCCTCTTTGCAGCGCTACAGATAGTTAGCAGTAGCGCTGGTAAGTGTAGCGCTACTGCTAACCAGACTTAGCAGTAGCGCTGCACCAACCAGCGCTACTGCTACACTTTAGCTGTAGTGCCTTAGCAGTAGCGCTGGACCCAGCGTTACTAGTAAGGGTATTTCCAACGCTACTACTAGGCTTTTTCCTAATAGTGTAACCTTAAAGCCCAGCACACGCGAGTTGCCCATACCTATTCATTGCCTACAAACACAACTTAGCATTAGCTGAAGCCCCACTATGGCCCAAATCACGACGGCCCTCACTATTGGGAAAAGGCTTAAAGACGAACCCTAATTAGTGATGGGCGGGACATGTCACCCGCCACAACTACTTTGAAAGGTTTGCGGTGGTGGGTAATAAGATGGACCCGCCACAACTATCTCAACGACAGTGGCGGGTGTTTCCCTCCGCCCGCCGCACATAGTATATTCCATATGTTATTTTTGCATACCTCATCTGTGGCAGGCGTGCCTCTCCGCACGCCACAGGTATGTTACCTAGCTATGGCGGGTGGCCTCCATACACCCGCCACTAGTTGGCTCTCCCGGTGCGCACTATGGCACAATACAACTATGGCGGTTAAATATGTTCATCCGCCATAGCTAAACATCCTTCCACTTCCGCCCTCCTCAAATTACAAGCCATAGATCTGCCCTAGGCCCAAACCTTTCTAACGGAACAGACCGTCACCGATTTTCATGACCTGGAAGCAACGTGGAACTAACATGATATCCACGTGGATCTGACGTGGCAACCAACATGGCCCTTGTAAAACCAGCCCAATTTGGGTTTTTCCCCAATAATTTTGATCCTATCCAACCCATTGGCTGTTTATTTTGGTCCAACCATTAGTTAACCTGTTTTTTAGTCCAACCTGTTAGCCCCTTTATTAGTCCAAACTGTTTTCTCGATGCAGCCCAATTTATAACAAGATAAACAATTTATATTCATTCACACAATAGAATTTGTATACATGACAATACAAACTTCCAACAATCTGGTCTAATTTCATAAAATAAATCTTAAAATACGAAAATATCACAAGCATATCTAGAAAGCGCTATAAGAATTTTTAAAACAAATTCGAGTAACATGACTTTCATGAAAAATGCACCACTGGCTGATTTTAATTTCCAACACCACACCACCGCTTCCGGGTTGCTATCAGGACCCAAGTAATTCCAGCTTAAAACCTTCAATCTTTAGTAACACAAAATCTGTGTAGAATCCAAAACACATACAAAAATTATAATAAGTAATAACAGTCAGCTCCCAAATGAATATTGAGAGTAATAATATTAGTGTATTTTCCAAGCAAGCATGCGAAAACACATAAAAAAGCAGATTGGTTATGAGCTAAATGTTTTATTCTATAAATATGATATTTTATCGTCGAAACATAAAAAGGTCAACATCATTTTAAAATAAAGGATGAACAAATCATTTCAGATTCATCAAGTACAACAAAAAGTCAAGTTTATATGCACGTGACAGGGCTTGGGGTATCTAAATGGATGATGCCATACAATCTAATGTAGTTCACAGTTAACAAAAATCTAAACATAGTAATACATGAGGCATACTTTCTTCATACACTAAAGCTAATTTCTTTCAATAAACTTGATTTTTTGCATGTAAAATAAAAAAACTAGAAGGCAAGACCATTGTAGGGAATTAAATGATACATGTAGTGATCTCATTATGCTAACAGAATTATTTACAAAGAACATGAGAGAACTTCAGTTAAGAACTTTAGAACAAAGATGAACCTAATGGTTCAGATTTAGTCTAATGCTTCCAGACAAAACTCTCATCTAGGTTAAGCACACCTAGGAATTGTAAAAAGCAGTAACATATGTTGGAAGAAAGAAAAGCAGACATTCTCCCATTTAGTGATTACCCTTCATGGCATACAAGTTCATAATTATCTACGCCCACACTTCAATATGAGATGGGATACAAGGCACATAACTATATATGTACCTCAAAGTTCAAAAATCATAAAGGGTTGCCAATGTTCAATTGACCTGAATTAGCATAAAGAATTGAGACAAAGCAGATTTATCATAGTAGATATATGAAATCTTATTATTTTAGCATGCTTTTCTTCCTAATTCAACTACATATTTTTCATAGTTAATCTAGCTTTATGTGATGACAATAAATTATTAAACCTATTTTCTCTATACTTTGAGGCTGAAAAGTCTTGTTTGAAATTTTATGTTGTAGCATTGGCACTTGAAATTTTATACATACCACTTCCTGATTATTGTCTTCACAATAAAATAAATCTGAGGAAAAGTACAAAAAAGGGGGTACATGACAAGGAACCAACAAAACTAGTATCGTGTTAAAAATGTGAACATTATTTAGTTATATGCAGAAAAAATATTAATATTATTTTCTAAATGAATGAGTTGCTTCCTATAAAGAGCCCTCACATGAAAACGTATAGAGTAAATAATTGAAGAGAATAAACATAGATCTCATTTTTGCTTTAGTTCTGGCTGTTACATAACATTTTAGTTTATCTTCACCCCATTGATTAACTATTCTTCCAATATGCTTTCACTAATGACATGGTGTGACTTAACACCGAACATAGATACTGTGCTAGTAATAACATTGAAATTTTGAGACTGAACAAATACACTATGTAGCAAACCGTACGCTCCTAAATCTGAAGCAAAAGTAATATACCATATATTAGTAATCTTAAAGGAAAATACACAAACCTCACTTCGAACGCCCCTCGAGATCGCAATTCTGTGTACACGCATTTCCTTAAAGACAGTAGTTCAAAATCCTTCACCTCCTCTATAATAAGTAAGAAAAGTCGGCATTAGTTAAACAATTAGCTTGCAAACCCAAAGAAGAAGAGAAAACAGAAGGATTATTGATACAACTATATTAAGAACTCAGGTAAATTTAAGTTGAATAAGATACCAAGGTAGTAATGAAGATCGTTTCAAGGCTTTCACTATGTATTGTTACCTACTTGATCAAAATAGAAGAAATCAGATAAAGATTAGCAAGCTAGAGAAACAACGAGTACATGAGGCTTGCACGTATATGTAAACAATGAGCCTGGGTGAGGCGAGCGGGCTTTTGGCCCGGCCCGCGGCCCGCTGTGGACCGGACCGAGCGGTCCTGGCCCGACAAAAAACAGGGCGGTCCGGGCCCAGTAAACCAGACCGAAAAAAGTTCGGTCCGGTCCGGTCTTTAACCGGGCCAAACGAGCGGACTGAGGCCCAGCAACTCAATCTGTTCGTGCTCGCTAACAAAACAGACACTCCTCAAAAAAAACAAAAAAAACAGACAGAGCCTCGCTCGATTCCTCTCCTCCTAGCTCGATTCGTCCTCTTCCTCGCTCCCCTAACCCTAAGGCGACGGCACCGGCGGCCAGTCCGCTTCACCGACGGCGAGATCTCCTCCGAGATACGTAACCTGCTTCTGCTTGCTTAGTTCATCTCCCCCGCTGCCTGCCCGTCGTCAGTCGTCACGCCGCCTCGCGCGGCACCTGGAGGAGGGGATCCAACGCACCTCACCCGTCAATAGTCACACGTGCCCGAAGCTGCAGGGCTTGAAGATGTCCTGCATGACGCCGGACTCCTCCGCCTCGGAGAAGGGCAGCCGACGCCGGCCTCCTCCTCCGCGTCGGAGAAGGGCAGCCGACGCCAGCCTCCTCCTCCACGCTGCATTGCTGGTCTTGAACCGCTGCTGCTTGCTGACTGCTCGCGCGCCGTGCCTAGGCTAGCTGTTGCTAGCACCGCTGCTACTTGCTGTTGCTGGTTGCTACTTGTTGTTGCTGATCTAGAACCGTTGTGTTTGCCGCTGTTTAGGACTCGTTTCTGAAATTTCTAGTCCACAACTACAAAGGTTCAGAGATGTGATGTTTCCACTACTACAACCGTTGTACTTGCTGTTTCTGCTTTATTTGCTCTATTATATCAACAGATGCCTAAACAGCAGCCAACTAGGACCTAAATTGCCACTAAATAGGAGCTAAACAGCTGCTGGAAGGAGTTGTGGAATCGGTCCACGCGGTCCAAAAAAGCTTAGACCGAGCAGGCTGCCTTTCGAGCTGGTCCTGAAAAAACAGCCCGCTGGACAGCTCGGTCCGGTCCGGACCACCGGCGGCCGGTCCGAACGCCGGACTGCACCGGGACCGGACCGGACCATGTCCAGGCTGAGCCGCCGTATCTCGAGGGAGCAATCTGAATGGGGAGGAACATGTTGTGTGGTAGAGGGGGAGGGTCCGGCGTGGGGGAGATGGGGAGGCGCCCGACGCGGGATAGACGAGGAGGCGCCCAACGAACGTGGGACTTAAAAGGGCGGCTGATGGTTCATACGGGAGGATGTGCGAGAAGGGAAGGGGAACTAGGGTTAAAAGGGCAGTCTCGAATATTTTGACTTCCCACGCTAGGGACTTAAAGTTTTCTTTCTCGCGCGCGTGGTCTCTTAGTTTTGTTCCATGTTTTCCCATATAGGTGGATTACACTGATTAACAGGTGGTCCACACACATGACAGATCAACAAGAGTCGTCTACGAATATGAACAGAAGAAAAAGCTAGGCCTGACTAGGCCCAGGTGGTATCCATGACGGTTTCCGTGACGATACCTGATTGTCCATCATAATATGGCTACCATTTTGGATCCCGTTTGCATTTTCGTGATGGATTACGAAAATGTCACCCGAAATCCGTCATGCATTACCAGATTTCTTGTAGTGGCGAAAACAGATCCATTCTTCATTATCTATCGCCCTCACGCCCCAACCCCGTGCCTCGCGCTGCCGCGCCTCTCCTTCGCCACCTTGGCCCCTTTCACGGCCTCCTCTCATCGTCGTGGCCTGACCCAAGCTTAGTTGGGACCCTCCTGCGCACCTCAACCATCTCGACCACTGGGGACGGCTTCCACACCATACGCTGCATCGACCGCCAAATCCGTCGTCCGCAATGTAGGATCCATCGTCCATAACGCCGGATCCGCCGTCCACACCGTCAGATTCGCTGTCCAAGATAACTAGGTATATTTCATTGTCCACTCTAGATGCACCCTAAGTTTAGAGCACTTAATATGTCCATTGTTAAGCATAGGCAATTGTACGTGTAATTTTCAGATTCACCTGCCATATGTTGTAGGAATTCGATTTGTGTCAAGTTTTTTAATTGGAAATCATATGCTACTACGGCCCCTTTCGGATCTCCTTCCGCTTCCAGCTTCCGGAGAAACCGGCGAGAAGCCTCTAGTGCAATTTGCGGGAGCAGCTCGAGTCCAGCTCCGGAAAAACAAGAAGGAGGAGTTGCAGGAAATTACACCTGATTGCCCTCCCAAAATGACGCTCGAACCGTTTTCTCTCGCGAACGAGCTCTCTGACCGACGCTCGAATCGTTTTGTCCGCTGAGGAGCTGCTCGTCCAGCCGAACGCTCGCCCAGCTCCCTGTGAGAAGCTGGCCACTTCGAGAAGAAGGATCACTTCCGAACGGGCCCTACATCCATCCGGGTTTAAAGGTCCGGCTAGCCAAGAAGGGTCGTCCGCTTCAAAAGTCCTTCGCAGTCTTGGTACTGCCGTGCATAGTATGTTGCTCTTTCACTAGTCGCATGCAAAGCAAAGATAGAAAGCGCTAGGCCCTAGCTGCATGCATACTCAAGTGCCTGTCTTCGTCATTGGTTGCATCCAGGAGAGAGAAGATTATAATTGCTCTGTAGCCATCAATTTTTTCAGGAGCTGCACCGTGCCTTGGTATTGGGGAATTGACTCAGGGGACTTTTAATCCAGGATGGAGGTAATAAGTGCAAATGTTTTGGCAAGAAGTTGATTAAATTCTTTTTCATCAAATTTCTCGCACTAAATTTGTCCATTGTTAAGCATAGTAAATTTTATGTGTAATTTTCACATTTTCAGATTCAATGCCAGATGTTTTAGGTATATGATTTGTGCCAACTTTTTAATAGGAAATCATATGCTAACTGCAAATGTTTTGACGAGAAGTTGATTAAATTCTTTTTCGCCAAATTGCTCGCACTTAATATGTCCGTTGTTAAGCAAATGTCATGACAAAGTTTGCACATGTATGAATTTAATGATATGCATTCTATCTGACTACATTTATAAGGAGCCATGGCTCCTAGACATTCTCGTGAACAGGACTTAGAGTGGCGGAGGAAGTTGGTGACGCGAGAAAAAAAGAGTGACGATGCAATGTTCGCATGAAGAGATTGTATGCGGGAGCTGAAAGAGACGGAGAATATGGCACGGAAGACTGAGAGTAGTTACTGGGAGCACGAAGTCAATATGAGCAAGAGTTATCCAAAACACAATTAAAAGTTTCGGCAGACGTTATCTTCTTGGAGACCAACGCTGCAGAGCACGCTCGGATGCCACCTCAGAGTAGTCCCCATTTGGTTATTTAATGAGCGCTGCAACAAAATGACATCTTCGTGCCCGGCTCAGAGACCCCGACGGAGATGTGTTGTCGAGATACTGCCGCCAAGAATGCCTCCATCACCATCAGATTCTGCTCATTAATAGTATTGTAGTAAGATTAAGCTCTAACTTGAGATTTTGTTTTATCATTATTGGTCTCGATCTAGTAGTTTGGACTGGACTTGTAAGGTTTATGAAATCTAGTCATCTGTTTAAACTCATGTTATCATAAACAATTTACTATATATAGGACGACCGTTTGGGACACCTAGGTGCCTCGGCACCTTGCCTATCCATCGTTGGATCATGTTTGGTCGCTGATTTGGAAATCAATGTAAATGTCTCAATTACTAGGTAATTTGGCAGGCTTTAATTATTTGACCATCTCATGCATGCATGTCACGTGATAAAAGACATGTCATTATATATACCATAGTGAATAAAAATTAATATCTATTGTATCCTTATAAAGCATTTATTGACTCGTAGAATAAATTACAAGGTATGCACATATCCGTATATGTACGTAACCTTATTAGTAGGCATATGCATACGTGTGCCTGTATATAATTTTGTTAGTAGGTATATACATTTCCATGTATGTACATAATTCTTTTACTAGCTACAAATTAGAATAAAACATTGGATATATATACCCGTGTATGAACATTATTTTGCTAGTAGGTATATCATATCCATGTATGTACATAATTCCGTTCGTAGGTATACATATATATCTGCGTATGTATTTTTTTACTAGCTACAATCTAAAATAAATTATTGAAAATATATACCTACATATGTACATAATTTCATTACTAAGTATTATATAGCACGGGTATGTCTCTACAATTTGGAGTTGATGTCTGGTTTTAAACAATAATTTTTTTGTGATCGATACCTAAATAAAATAATCAATGTATGTGTATACATGTATTCATCTATGCGTAGAAGGTTCATCATCCGACAAGTTACATTTTGCGTACATGCATGTATACCTTGCTCTGAAAAAAAGATGCATGTAAACATGTATATCTCTTTCCTTTTATTTTCTTATTCTCTCTCTATGAATTAATGTACTCCCTCCTTTCCGGTTTATAAAACTTATCTCAAACTTTTAGTTTTTTCGATTTATAGGGCTCATCTGCATCTCATTTTAAGATTTCAATGCGCATTAAATCTTTACATGCAACAATTAAAAAGGAAATCACAAATGCATGTAATACTCCTACTCATCTAATGGCCAGGCATGCATGTGTTGCAATTAATGCATGCTTTTAATTTGAATAGTTTTGTAAAGTACGAGATACATTTTTTTACTTATCATATACCTTGGTTGACGAGATTTCAGATTTGATTCCTATAAACCGAAAAGGAGAAAGTATGTTTTAATTATTTCCAAATCAATAAATGCCAATGGATTGACATGCAAACTATTAAATGCTAGGTACCCAGGCACCTAGGTGTGCGCACGCGTGTGTATATCTGCGTGCGCGCGTGTGTGTGCGTGTGTATGTGTGTGTATATATAGGACTATTTGTCATCCCCTCAATTTTAATATCAATGCATCATAATTTTACCTTTCGTAGTTTTTGTCTCATTTCGTACGTAAAAAGATACCGTAAGAAAATTTATAATCACCATAAAAAATATTTTATGTCAGGTAAAATTACAAACATACAAAAACAGTGGAAAATATACAACAAATTCATTTTTTTTGATCTTGTGACCTATATTTTTGTTTTCTTATGTCAAATTTTACGTCGTGATTGAATATAAATGTATCTTTTTGTATTCCAAACATAATTTATTTATAAATTGATCCTAAGATTATTTCGGGTGAAGAATAACTTATTCTGCACCACGGATGATAAACAAAGTTTCTATATATATATACATAAAAAACATCCAATATGCACACAGCCTCTGCAACAACAAGATACATAAAAAACATTCAGGATGCACACAACAAAAAAAAAAGATAAAAAAGTAAGGAACAAAAATAGACCCTTCCACCGTGATCAAGCACCCAGATTAGCAGCACTGTAACCACCACCAAATACAACACCTGGACTAGAAAAAGAAGGTTCTTCAAAAGCAACGTCTCCAAAAATAAAACAATGAACAAGCGTTGTCGTTGCCTGATCAAAGATCATAGGTTTTCACCATGAAGAAAGACCGTGTTCCCAAAATAATGCCTTCAACAAGGTCACAGCCAGGCACAACCAATAAAGGCCACACCTTAGGTTTTCACCCTGGAAATCACGACTCGGTACTCAAAAAAGCACCACCAACAAGAAAGTTCTCCAATGCTCCCCCCACTTGCGGAGGCTGTTACTACAAGTCACATACCACTAGGCGCAAAGGAAGTCGTGCCCGGTCTGGACGGGAACATATCCCGCAAGCCAAGTCAGAACAACTGCCTGTGAAGTCTTCATCGCATCCAAGACCACGCTTTCGCCATTTGCACGTCATCCAATCATGCCATTACATTCTTCGCATGTGTTGAAACCTTGACAATCTTGATGCAGACATGTCCCAAGGTGTAAAGAAAAACAAAGCTTCGCGATACCCCGGTGAAGCTGATTATGCTGATGTTGTGGGTGTACACGACCGACCCCTATCCAATCAAAGTGTCCAAAGAGTGCCACATATGCCAATCCTTATTTTTTTGAAGGAGAAGTCCATAACTCGTCAATGGCTAAATCAAAGAAGACCGCTTTCACGATCGAGCCCGTCGCATGACTCGTGCGTAGTAGCCTAGCGTGCCCACCACACCGAATCCATGGCCCCGCTCGCCGTAAAGAGTAGATGCCAGATCCGCTGCTGATGGAAGGCCACGACCAGTGTCTCCGCGGCCTTCCAAGCCGAGGCAGACGAAGCCACCAAAGCCCGAAGCCGCCCTCACGACCAGAGGATCAACTGCCCCTTGGGAAGGCACCGCAGGCAGCGACCAACCCCGCCGGAATAGGTGATCGACCGCAACAACACCATCTTTCGGCCGTGAGCACCACCGCCCTCCCACCACACTAGATCACGAGCGCAAGCGCGAAGGAGCGTTGCGCCACCGCCGCCACACGAGCCCCCGCTCGCCGTCGAGCCGCTCCGGTGCGCCAGGGCCTCGCCGCCTCCGGATCCGCGCGGGACTTTGTCTAGCAGAGGCCATGGGGCGGCAGCGAGGGGATGGAGAATTGGGGGCGTCCTCTCATGGGCTAGATGTGCCGCCGCCCGAGTTGCCCTGGGGGACGACGCCGGGGCTGCTGAAAAAACGGACCGGGGGGGGGGGGAGGGGTGTGCCCGGATATCCTCCATGGTCATCTATATTAATGATACATTGATTTCAATATTAGTAATGAGAACCCATTGTTCATCATCACTTCCTCCATTTCATCATTCCACGCTAAGACTAGTCACAATGAGAGTAACATAGGTAGTAACATAGATGTCACTTAAACAAAAAATATGATGTGGCAGCTAATTAATGAGAAGAGAGAGAAATTGAGTAACTTAGCATGTTACTACCTCTATGAGTAACATAGCACATACCAAGGCAAAATGAGTCTATAAGCTAATAAATGAAAGGCTCTATGTTACTAGCCACTATGAAGGTAGTAACTTAGACTAGTAACATATGCATGTTACTATTCTATGTTACTCCCCATTGTGACTAGTCTAAAGGTGAGCATGGACCAAACTTCAGAGGCATGACAATGATAGACAAATTAAAGCCTGAGAGGCAGCTAAGACAGAGGGTTAGATAGCAGGGTTACGTTGAGCTGTCGAGATTTTCATCGGTGCCGGGGCAGGGTGCTCGAGAGATGAATTTAATTATCCAACCGACATGGCACACGATGGCTTCTGCAGTGTATTTTGTGGCTAGATGTTGATAAAAAAAGTGGTCCCTTCACAACTTCAACATTTCCTTACAGCTTGCTTCTAGTTTGATGGCTCCGAATTTCAGTGACTGAGTGAGGTTATGTGATTTTGTGTTGCTTTCCAGGCAAAGGGTCGAAGCATTCTTTTCAAATTCAACCAATTCTTTTTGTGAAAATATTATGATCTTTTTAATTCTTACGTAAAACTAAAATGGCTAGGTGAAATATTTTGATCAAAAGGTAAATATTTGGTGGCATACATTACTGAAATTCAATGAATTTCTTCGAAGTCTCGGCAAAAGTGGAAAGCTGCTCCCAAGGCTGTTGCCATTATTAGAGTATAGGTCAGTTACGGATACTATGGCCGACATGTTTTCCATTGTAATATCTCTCTCTTAGTCTTGGAGTCCAAGTCTTGTAACCTATATAAACAACCCTTTAAGGCCTCAATCAATAGAATTATTATTCTCCAATTATCATGGTATTAGACGCCTAGGTTTTCCACACCTGGCATGGCACCGCCACCCCGACCGACTCGGCCCCTCTTCTCCATGGCCGAGTTCCGGTCCGCCGGTGCCCCTACTTCTTCTTCCCCCTCCTCAACTACCAAACCAACCCCTCCTCAAATCCCAATGATCTCCCTAGCCGACACCATTGCCGACGTCTCCCCCTTCATCCCGATCTCGTTTGATCTTGGCGCCCACAACTACTACCATTGGCACCACCTCTTTACCATCCACCTCGGCCGCTTCGGCCTCCGCCACCACATAGATCCATCTTACCCTCCACAACACGCCGATCCTCGCTGGGTGAAAGATAATCTCGCCATCATCCTGTGGATTCACACACGCATCTCCATGGAGCTCTTCAATCTGGTCTCCTCCGATGACGACGTCACCGCCGAGCTTTGGGCTTCTCTCCAGCAGCTGTTCCAGGACAACTCTGACGCGCGCATCAACGCCCTCAACACCGAGCTTCGTACGACAGTCCAAGGAGATGCCTCGGTTACCGCTTTCTGCCAGCGGATCAAGGCTATCGGCGACGTACCACATCAACGATCGCGCCCTCATCAACGCCCTCCTCGTCGGCCTCGACGAGCAATTTGAGAAGCAGCAGTCCTTCATCCCCATGCTCAAGCCCTACCCCACTTTCAAGGAGGTTTGCTCCCTCCTCTAGCAAGAAGAGAAGAATCAAGCTCGCAAGGCGCAACGGCCACCGCAGGTGTTTTACGCTGCCGCTCCTGCCGCGGCCGTGCCTCCCGTGCCGGGGCTGCCGCGCCACTTTGCCGCACCCTCCCCTCCTACTGCGGCGGCAGCAGCTCATCCACTGTCCCCAGGCTGGCGCCCGAGCCCAAACTACAGGGGCAAGAATCCGATCTACCGCCCCCCTGCATCTTGCTCCGCCGACGCTGCACAAGCTCCGCCATGGGCCGCTCCATCGCCATCGGCTCCCTTGACATGGCAGCCTCAGCACGATCCCTCGACCGGCCTTGTTCAAGCTTGCCAGATGCCCTGGTCGGCCCCTTCGCCGTACGGCGCCCCACCTGCTTACACGGGCACGTGGAGCCCTGGTCTCCGCCCGGTCACCGGCTCTACTGGCCTCCTTGGGCCCAAGCTGCCGGCGCACGTCTACACCTCCACTCCTACGCCACCTGTTGTAGAACGTTGCATGGGAAACAAAAAATTTCCTACGCTTGACCAAGATCAATCTAGGGGATGAGTATCTACGAGAGGGGATAGTGGATCTGTATACCTTGGTAGATCGCTAAGCGGGAAGCGTTAAGAAATGCAGTTGATGTAGTCGAACGTCTTTGCGATCCAAATCGCTGAGCGTCCCGTGATCCAATCACGATCCGTCCCGATCTAGCACCGAACGGACGACGCCTCCGCGTTCAGCACACGTACGACTCGATCACGATCTCCGCCTTCTTGATCCAGTAGTGCGACGGCGTTGCGGCGATGGTGGTGGAGCTATTCTAGCAGGGCTTCGCCTAAGCACCACTGAAACCGATTTTGAGGAGAAACTACGATCTAGAGGAGAGGGTAGCACGTGGCTGAAATTCTATATCAAAAACCGTCAAAACTAGTAGTATATATAGGAGGAGGGGTGGGAGGAGGCTTGGCTCCCAAGGGAGCCAACCCTAGTTCGGATGAAGTTGGAGGGAGGAGTCCTCCTTCCCCACTCCTAGTAGGATTAGGACTCCTTCCTTATTTCCCACTTTTGCATTTTTTTCACCTTTTTCCACCTTGGGCTTTCTTCCCAGTGGCATGGGCCCTATGTGGGACTTAGACCAGCCCACTAAGGGCTGGTATTCATCCTCCCACAGCCCATGTAGCCTCTTGGGTCAATATACCCCTCCCGACGGTCCTCCGGTACCCTCCCGGCACTCCCGGTACACTACCGATGAGCCCGAAACTTTTCCGGTGACCAAAATAGGACTTCCTATATATCAATCTTTACCTCCGAACCATTCCGGAGCTCCTCGTGACGTCCGGATCTCATCCGGGACTCCATACAACCTTAGGTCATCACCATACATAACTCTATACTACCGAAATGTCACCAAACCTTAAGTGTGCAGACCCTGCAGGTTCGAGAACTATGTAGACATGACCGAGACACCTCTAAGTGTGCAAACCTTAAGTGTGCTGACCCTGCGGTTCCTTTATACAAGATCCTGTGACTAACATTTACTCACATTGCTTGCAAGGCTTATTGTGATGTTGTATTACCGAGTGGGCCCTGAGATACCTCTCCGTCACACGGAGTAGGAAATCCCAGTATTGATCTATGCTAACCCAGCAGACACCGTCAGAGATACATGTAGAGTACCTTTATAGTCACCCAGTTACATTGCGACGTTTGATACACACAAATCACTCGTCCGGTGTCAGTGAGTTGCATGATCTCATGGTCATAGGAACATATACTTGACATGCAGAAAACTGTAGCAATAAACTGACACGATCATATGTTACATCTATAGTCTGGGTCTTGTCCATCACATCATTCTCCTAATGATGTGATCCCGTTATCAAATGACATCTCATGTCCATGGCTAGGAAACCTTAACCATCTTTGATCAACGAGCTAGTCTATTAGATGCATACTAGGGACATCGTGTTGTCTATGTATCCACACATGTATCTGAGTTTTCGATCAATACAATTCTAGCATGGATAATAAACGATTATCATGAACAAGGAAATATGGTAATAACCAATTTATTATTGCCTCTAGGGTATATTTCCAATAGTCTCCCACTTGCACTAGAGTCAATAATCTAGTTCACATCACCATGTGATTCACATTGTTATGATTCTAACACCCAATGAGTTCTGGGGTCGATCATGCTTTGCATGTGAGAGAGGTCTTTTAGTCAACGGGTCTGTGACATTCAGATTCGTGTGTACTTTGCAAATCTCTATGTCATACTGTAAACACTGCTACGACACTGCACTTGGAACTATTCCAAATGTCTGCTCCACTATACGTATCCGGATTGCTACTAAGAGTTATTCGGATTTGTGTCAAAGCTTGCATCGACGTAACTCTTTACGATGAACTCTTTATCACCTCCATAATTAAGAAACATTTCCTTAGTCTTTTAGTTACTAAGGATAATCTTGACCGCTGTCCAGTGATCCACTCTTGGATCACTCTTGTACCCCTTGACAGACTCATGGCAAGGCACACACAGGTGCGGTACATAGCATGGCATACTATACAAAGCCTATGGATAAAGCATAGGGGACGACGTTCGTCCTTTCTCTTTCTTCTGCCGTGGTCGAGCTCTGAGTCTCACTCAACTTCACACGTTACAAATCAGGCAAGAACTCTTTCTTTGACTGATCCATTTTGAACTCTTTCAAAATCTTGTCAAGGTATGTACTCATTGAAAATCTTATCAGACGTCTTGATCTATCTCTATAGATCTCGATGCCCAACAATTAAGCAGCTTTATTGAGGTCTTCCTTTGAAAAACTCTTTTCAAACAACCCTTTTATGCTTTCCATAAATTCTACATCATTTCTGATCAACAATATGTCATCCACATATGCTTTATCAGAAATTCTATAGTGCTCCCACTTACTTTATTGTAAATACAAGTTTCTCATAAACTTTGTATAGACTCAAAAACTTTGATCACCTCATCAAAGTGTATATTCCAACTCCGTGATGCTTGCTCCAGTCCATAGAAGGATCACTGGAGCTTGCACACCTTTTAGCATCCTTAGGACTGACAAAACCTTCTGGTTGTATCACATACAACCTTTCCTCACGGAAACCATTAAGGAAACGATGTTTTGACATCCATCTGCCAGATTTCATAATTGAAAAATGCAGCAACGGCTAACATAATTCCAACAGACTTTAGCATCGCTACGAGCAAGAAAGTCTCAATGCAGTCAACTGCTTGAACTTGTCGGAAAGTTCTTTGCGACAAGTCGAGCTTTACAAATGGTGACATTCACCATCAACATCTGTCTTCATCTTAAAGGTCCATTTGTACTCAACGACCTGCCTTCCAACGAGCAAGTCTACCAAAGTCTATAATTGGTTTTCATACATGGATCCTTTCTCGGATTTCATGGCCCCTAACCATTTTTCAGAATCCGGGCCCATCATCGCTTCTCCATAGTTCGTAGGTTCATTGTTGTCCAACAACATGACCTCTAAGACAGGGTTGCCATACAACTCAGGAGTAGTACGCGTCCTTGTCAACCTATGAGGTTCGATAGTAACTTGATCCGAAGCTACATGATCATTATCATTTAACTTCCTCTTCAACTGATTTAGGCTCCACAGAAACATCTTTCTACACTGCACTACTCTCTGGTTGAAACCAAGGTTCTACAACCTCATCTAGTTCTATCTTCCTCCCACTCAATTCTTTCGAGAGAAACACTTTCTTGAGAAAGGACCCATTTTAGCAACAAACACTTTACGTTTGGATCTGAGATAGAAGGTTTACCCAACTGTTCTTAGGATATTCTATGAAGATGCATTTGTCCCCTTTGGGTTCGAGCTCATTAGGTGAAACCCTTTTTCACATAAGCGTCGCAGCCCCAAACATTTAAGAAATGACAGCTTAGGTTTCTATCAAACCATAATTCATACGATGTCATCTCAACGGATTTAGATGCTGCCCTATTTAAAGTGAATGTAGTCGTCTCTAATGCATAACCCCAAAATGACAGTGGCAAAACGATAAGAGACATCATAGTACACACCATATCCAATAGAGCACGACTATGATGTTCAGACACACCATCACACTATGGTGTTCCAGGTGGCGTGAGTTGTGAAACAAATTTTCACATTGTCTTAAGTTATATACCAAATTCGTAACTCAGATATTCACCTCCAAGTTCATATCGTAGACATTATATCTTCTCGTCACGATGATCTCAAACTTTTGATTCTGCTTGAACTTTTCAAACGCTTCAGACTTGTGTTTCATTAAGTAAATATACACTATACCTACTCAAAGCATCAGTGAAGGTAAGAAAATAACGATATCCACCGCACGCTACAACACTCATTGGACCGTATACATCAACATGTATTATTTCCAATAAGTCACTTGCCCCTTCCAGCAAGCGGAAAATGGGGTTTCAGTCATCTTGCCCAAGAAGCATGGTCCGCATGTCTCAATTGATTCAAAATCGAATGATTCCAAAGATCCATCGGTATGGAGTTTCTTCATGCGCTTTGCACCAATATGAGATTTAGCGGCAGTGCCACAAGTATGTGGTACTATCATTATTAACTTTGTATCTTTTGGCATCTATGTTATGAACATGTGCACTACTACGATCAAGATTCAACAAACCATTCATTGGGTACATGAGCATTGAAGGTATTATTCATGTAAACAGAATAACCATTACTGACTTAAATGAATAACCTTATTGAAATAAAGCAGATCTAATCATGTTCATACTCAATGCAAACACCAAATAACATTTATTTAGGTTTATCACTAATCCCAAAGGTAGAGAGAGCGTGCGATGTTGATCACATCAACCTTGAAAACATTTCCAACACACATCGTCACCTCACTCTTAGCTAATCTCCGTTTATTCCGTAGCTTTTATTTCGAGTTACTAACATTTAGCAACTGAACCAGTATTCAATACCCAGGTGCTACTAGGAATACTAGAAAGGTACACATTAATAACACGTATATCAAATATACTTCTGTCGACTTTGCCAGCCTTCTTATCTACCAAGTATCTAGGGTTGTTCTGCTTCAGCGTCCGTTCTCCTCATAATAGAAGCACTTAGTATCTGGTTTGGGTTCAACTTTGGGTTGCTTCACTGGAGCAACAACTGACTTCCTATCCATGAAGTTTCCCTCCTTGCCCTTGCCCTTCTTGAAACTAGTTGTTTTACTAACCATCAACACTTGATGCTCCTTCTTGATTTCTACCTTTGCGGTGTAAAACATCACGAACAACTCAGGGATCATCATTTCCATCCCTGGCATTTTATAGTTCATCACGAAGCTCTAGTAGCTTAGTGGCAGTGACTTGGAAAACTATATCAATCACTTCCCTATCCGGAAGATCAACTCCCACTCGATTCAAGCGATAGTAGCACCCAGACAATCTGAGCACATGCTCAATGATTGAGCTATTCTCCTTCATCTTGCAGGCAAAGAATCTTGTTGGAGATCTCATATCTCACAACACGGGCACAAGCCTGAGATCCCAATTTCATCTTTTAGAACATCTCATATGTTCCGTGACGTTCAAAACATTTTGGAGCCTCAGTTCTAAGACGTAATGCATTACACACTGAACTATCAAGTAGTGATCGGAACATGCCTATCAGATGTTCACAACACCTACAGACGACGCTAGAGGGGGTGGCGCACCGAGCGGTGCATTAAGGACATAAGCCTTCTGTGCAGCAATGAGGACAACCTTCAGATCACGGATCCAGTCCGCAATATTGCTACCATCATCTTTCAACTCTATTTCTCTAGGAACATATAAAAATTCAAGGGAGATACAACGTGAACTAGTAATCTACAACATAATGTGCAAAGACACTACTGACTATGTTCATGATAATGAGTTCAATTAATCATATTACTTAAGAACTCACACTCAAATTGACATCCCTCCGGTCATTCGAGTGATAGACGATCCAAATTCACCAACTCAAGTCCAATCATCATGTGAGTTGAGGTGGTTTCAATGGTGAACATCATCATGTTGATCATATCTACTATATGACTCATGTTCGACCTTTCGGTTTCTTGTGTTCCGAGGCCATGTCTGTACATGCTAGGCTCATCAAGTTTAACCCGAGTGTTCTGCATGTGCAACACTGGCTTCCACCCATTGTATGTGAACATAGAGTCTATCACACCCGATCATCACGTGGTGTCTCGACACGACGAACTTTCGCAACGGTGCACACTCGGGGAGAACACAATTTATCTTGAAATTTAAGTGAGGGATCACCTGATAATGCTATTGTCGTCCTAAGCAAAACAAGGTGCATAAAAGGATTAACATCAGATGCAAATCAGAAGTGACATGATATGGCCATGAACTTGTGCTTTTGATATCCATCTTGAAAGCACCGACATGATCTCCATCGTCACCGGAATAACACCATGATGTCCATCATCATGATCTCCATCATTGTGTCGCCATCGGGGTTGTCGCGCGCACCATGCTCATACTACTATAGCTACCATTTAGTGATAAAGTAAAGCATTACATATCGCTTAATGATTGACACGCAGGTCATACAATAATTAAAGACAACCCTATGGCTCATGCCGGTTGCCGTACTCATCAACATTCAAGTCGTGATATTCTATACAACACATGATCATCTCATACATCACATATATCTCATGATGTAATTGGCCATATCACATCACAACATACCCTGCAAAAACAAGTTAGACGTCCTCTAATTGTTGTTGCAAGTTTTAAGTGGCTGCTATGGGTATCTAGCAAGAATAATTCTCACCTATGCAAAACCACAACCGTGATACATAAGTTGCTTCTCAACCTTCTTAAGGACTGCCTTTGTTGAATCCGATCCAACTAAAGTAGGACAAACAGACACCCGCCAGCCATCTTTGTGCAATGAAGTTACACGTCAGTCGATGGAACCGGTCTCTCGTAAGCATACTAGTAAGGTTGGTCCGGGCCGCTTCATCCTACAGTACCGCTGAACCAAAACACGACCAAGGGAGGAAGCAATCTATGTTGGAAATATGCCCTAGAGGGAATAATAAATTGGTTATTATCATATTTCCTTGTTCATAATAATCGTTTATTATCTATGCTATAATTGTGTTGATCGGAAACTCAAATACATGTGTGGATACATAGACAACATCATGTCCCTAGTATGTCTCTAATAGACTAGCTCGTTGATCAAAGATGGCTATGGTTTCCTAGTCATGGACATGAGATGTCATTTGGTAATGGGATCACATCATTAGAAGAATGATGTGATGGACAAGACCCAAACTACAAACGTAGCATATGATCGTGTCAGTTTATTGCTACTGTTTTCTGCATGTCAAGTATATGTTCCTATGACCATGAGATCATGCAACTCACTGACACCGGAGGATTACCTTGTGCATATCAAACGTCGCAACGTAACTGGGTTACTATAAAGGTGCTCTACAGGTGTCTCTGAGGGTGTCTGTTGGGTTGGCATGGATCAAGAATGGGATTTGTTACTCCGTGTGACGGAGAGGTATCTCAGGGCCCACTCCGTAATACAACATCACAACAAACCTTGCAAGCAATGTGACTAAGCGTTAGTCACGGGATCTTGTATTACGGATCGAGTAAAGAGATTTGCCGGTAACCAGGTTGAACTAGGTATGGAGATACGAACGATCGAATCTCGAGCAAGTAATATACCGAAGAACAAAGGGATCATCATACGGGATTAACTGAATCCTTGACATAGAGGTTCGACCGATAAAGATCTTCGTAGAATATGTAGGAACCAACATGGGCATCTAGGTCCCGCTATTGGTTATTGACCGTAGAGCTTTCTCGGTCATGTCTACATAGTTCTCGAACCCGCAGGGTCTGCACACTTAAGGTTCGGTGACGTTTTGGTAGTATAGAGTTATGTATGGTGGTGACCAAAGGTTGTTAGGAGTCTCGGATGAGATCCTAGACTTCATGATGATCTCCAGAATGGTCTGGAGGTAAAGATTGATATATATGAAGTCCTGTTTTTGTCACCGGAAAAGTTTCGGGCTCATCAGTAGTGTACCGGGAGTGCAGGTAGTATACCGGGGGACCATCAGGAGGGGTGTCACGCCCCGAGGGGACTCATGAGCTGTGGGAGGAGAAAAACCAGCCCCTGGTGGGCTGGCCGAAGCCTGCACAAAATCCCATGAGGTTTGAGAAGGAAAAAATCCAAAGGTGGAGAGGTGGAAAGAGTTTCCAAGTGGAAAGGAGGAATCCTACTCCTAATAGGATTGGAGTAGGACTCCTCCACCTCCAATTTCAGCAAGATATTGAGGGTTTGAGGCTGCCTCCTCCCCTCCCTCCCTCCTATATATACTACCGAATTTAGAGGGAAGAGCTAACCCTAATTGTCACGTGCTGCCCTCTTCTTCCTCTAGATCGTTTTCTCCTCTAAATCGGTTTTCAGCGGTGCTTAGGCGAAGCCCTGTTGGAATTCCTCCACCACCATCACCACAATGCCATCACGCTGACAGAGAACTCATCTACCTCGCCGCTCCCTCTTGCTGCATAAAGAAGGCGGAGATCGTCATCAAGTTGTACGTGTGCTGGACGCGGAGGTGCCGTTCGTTCGGCGCTAGATTGGAAGGACCGTGATCAAGATCGCTAGACGGATCACGATGAGACCGTGAGACGGATCATGATGAGTTCGCGGGACAGATTGTGATTGGATCGCAGGACGGATCGTGATGAGATCGCGGGACGCTCAGCGATTTGGATCGAGAAGACGTTCGACTACACCAACCGCGTTTCTTAATGCTTCCCGCTTAGCGATCTACAAGGGTATGCAGATCCACTCTCCCTCTCATAGATGCTCATCACCATGGATAGATCTTGCATCTGCGTAGGTAATTTTTTGTTTCCCATGCAACTTTCCCCAAAAATCTAAGCATCAACGCCCACAAACTACTCGAGATCTCATCTACACATAGACCTATCTCATGATGCCACTTTGTAGAACGTTGCATGGGAAACAAAAAATTTCCTACGCTTCACCAAGATCAATCTAGGAGATGAGCATCTACGAGAGGGGAGAGTGGATCAACATACCCTTGTAGATGGCTAAGCGGGAAGCGTTAAGAAACGCAGTTGATGTAGTCGAACGTCTTCACGATCCAAATCGCAGAGCGTCTCGCGATGCAATCACGGTCCGTCCCGATCTAGCACCGAACGGACGGCACCTCCGCGTTCAGCACACGTACGGCTCGATGACAATCTCCGCCTTCTTGATCCAGCAAGAGGGAGCGGAGAAGTAGAAGAGTTCTTTGGCAGCACGACGGCGTTGTGGCGATGGTGGTGGAGCTATTCCAGCAGGGCTTTGCTGAAGCACCGCTGAAACCGATCTACAGGAGAAACTACGATCTAGAGGAGAGGGTAGCACGTGGCTGAAATTCTATATCAAAAATCCTCAAAACCTCTAGTATATATAGGAGGAGGGGAGGGAGAAGGCTTGGCTCCCAAGGGAGCCAACCCTAGTTCGGCTGAAGTGGGAGGAAGATGTCCTCCTCCTTCACTCCTAGTAGGATTAGGACTCCTTCCTTATTTCCCACTTTTGCCTTTTTCCGCCTTTTTCCACCTTGGGCTTTGTTCCCAGACGGATGGGCCCTATGTGGGACTTAGACCAGCACACTAAGGGCTGGTATTCATAGTCCCATAGACCATGTATCCTCTTGGGTCGAAATACCCCTCGCGATGGTCCCCCGGTACCCTCCCAGCACTCCCGGTACACTACCGATGAGCCCAAAACTTTTCCGATGACCAAAACATGACTTCCTATATATCAATCTTTACCTCTGGACCATTCCGGAGCTCCTGGTGACATCTGAGATATCATCCAGGACTCCGAACAACCTTCGGTCACCACCATACATAACTCTATACTACCGAAACGTCACCAAACCTTAAGTGTGCAGACCCTGCGGGCTCAAGAACTATGTAGACATGACCAAGACACGTCTACTCTCAATAACCAATAGCGGGACCTGGATGCCCATATTGATTCCTACATATTCTACGAAGATATTTATCGGTCGAACCTTTATGTGAAGGATTCAGTTAATCCCGTATGATGCTCCCTTTGTTCTTCGGTATGTTACTTTCCTGAGATTCGATCGTTGTTATCTTCATACCTAGTTCAACCTCGTTACCGGCAAGTCTCTTTACTCATTCCGTAATACAAGAACCCGTGACTAACACTTACTCACATTGCTTGCGAGGCTTATTGTGATGTTGTATTACCAAGTGGGCCCTGAGATACCTCTCCGTCACACGGAGTAACAAATCCCAGTATTGATCCTTGCTAACCCAGGAGACACCCTCGGAGATACCTATAGAGTACCTTTATAGTCACCCAGTTATGTTGCGATGTTTGATACACACAAAGCACTCCTCAGGTGTTAGTGAGTTGCATGATCTCATGTTCATAGGAACATATACTTTACATCACTACAGGAATCAGGCACTTTGCCATCAGCCATCCCAAACGACAAAGGCATGCATGCCGAACGGCAAAGGCTTTGCCATCAGCCAACAGATGGCCAATCGTCCGGCTGAATAAGCCACGGTAAAGGGCGCTTTGCCGTCTACTGGCAGACGGCAAAGACCTTTGCATCTTTGCCGTCTGCCAGCGGACGGCAAAGGGCATGGACGGCACACGTGGCAACTTAGATCCGTTAAGGGCTTAACGATGTGCTTTGCCGTTCGCTGGCAGACGGCAAAGACCTTTGTTCTTTGCCGTCTGCTAGCAGACGGAAAAGACCTTAAAGAACCCACCTAGGCCAGCCTAGTGCTACCCCAGGTTGCACATGTAGCAGCCACGTGGTAGCTTTGCCGTCTGCTAGCTGACAGAAAATACCTTTGTCGTCTGCCAGCAGACGGCAAAGTGGCTATATAGCCCCTGTTTTTTCTGTTTTTTCTTAAAATCATTCATTTTGACAGAATTTCATATATATATCCAACATATCAACAATACAAGTTTCCGACAAGCATACCAACAATAAGTTTCAACAAGCATACCAACAATAAGTTCCAACAATATATCCAACATACATGTGTCCAACAACATATCCAACATACAATGGTTTCCAACAACATATCCATACATACATATCCAAAACAAGTTTCCAACAAGTTTCCATAAACAAAAAGGAAGCACAAGTAGAAGAGTACACTCCATCAATGCAACCTTACCCATCTATAGCAAATCCGCAAATTACGAAAGATGAAAGTTAGAAGAAGAAGAAGACTATCTAGAAGAAAAATAAGAAAAAGAAGAAGAAAAAGAAGAAGAAGAAGAATTTATCTTCTCTTTCTTTTTCTCCTCTCCTCTCCTCTTTTCCAAGGTAGTAATGCCATTTTCTACCTAACTAAGCATATCAAGTCATTTTGGAGGAAAAAAATGCAAGTATAGGTCATTTTATAGCTATCCTAGGTAGAATATATCATTTTAGAGGTATGTAAGGTTATTATGTCATTTTTGAGGAAAATAAACTAAGCATAGGTTATTTTGGAGCTAAAGCAAGGTTATTATGCCATTTTTTTACCTAAGTGAGCTAATTATGTCATAAATGAACTAGCGAAGCTAATTATAGATCATTTTTGAGCTATCCTAGGTAGTTATGCCATTTTGTACCTAAGTGAGCTAATTATGTCATAAATGAACTAGCTAAGCTAGCTATAGATCATTATTGAGCTATCCTAGGTAGTTATGCCATTTTCTAGCTAACTAAGCATATCAAGTCAGTTTGGAGGAAAAAAAATGCTAAGTATAGGTCATTTTATAGCTATCCTAGGTAGAATATATCATTTTGGAGCTAAGTAAGGTTATTATGTCATTTTTGAGGAAAATAAGCTAAGTATATGTCATTTTGGATCTAATTAGGTCATTTCTTAAGCTATCTACGCAATTGTTAAGAAAAACACTTGGGAAAACTTACCATCATCACGGATGTGAAGGACCGGTCGGGTTTGTGCCAGAGTGAGACGTAGAAGGACCGATCGGGGTTGCGGCAGACGCAGAAGAATCAGTCGATGCTTGTCGGGAGGCATGCTGCACCAAAGATCATTTGTAAGCAAAGTCTCCTTAGCATGATGCAACTCAAATGTGAATACTAGTAACTAATGACCATTCAAATGAAACTCACCTTGGGTGCTATTGCAATATGGGGCATCGACGGAGGGTTCTGACCATTGTTGTGGCACACGGTCTGCACATTTTGTTTTCACGTGTCATTCATATTGGTTAGTGATGAAACGAACATTACGTGGATGATTTGGCTAATATCCCGGAGAAACTTACCATGAGGAGCTCGTATAGTGCCCGGTGAGACGCGTCGTTCAAGTTCCTGTCCTCCTCCAAGAGCCTAGCCGTCCTCTCCTCCATGTCCCTCTCCCTCTGTGCCACCTGCCTGTTTGCCTCCGCCAGAAGCTCCTGGGCCCTAGCCTCAATGGAGAGCTCCATTGGCCGTGGACTTGGCCTTATTTCAGGATCAGAGCTCGTCTTGCACTTCTTGATCTCAGGGAGAGTTTTAGGACAACGTATCAGTCCATTCCCAATGGCTATCGAGACATGGGGCCTCCCGCCACCAGATATCATCACGAGCTCTGGATCAAAACGACTCTGGCTCGGGTTGAAGTCCTCCCCTTTCCTCGGCTTCCCCTCATCTCTGTACCCCACGAGCTTGTTGTGGGAGGTGATGTTGCTGAAGCTCTATGGATGATCGAGGTCATGCTTAGAGAATGCCTTGGCCTTCTTGTACGAGGCAATATGGGCCATGGCATAGAGGTCGAACATAGGTGCCACCTCCTTCTTGTTTTCTCGTGCCTTAAAGAGAGGAACAAACTATTATTTAAGGGCTCAAGCTAGCATGAAGAATGAAATTGCATGAATCATGAAGTAAACCACATACCCAGTGATCCCCATACTCAAACAGGTTAGAGCTCCCTTGATGGTGTGGCACACGTCTCATTTGGGCACGCTTATCCTTGCCCTTGTTGTTTTTGGCTAGCCATTCGGGAGAGCAACACTCATCCACCAATGCCTCCCAACAGCCCATCCTATCCGCACACCATCTCAGGGGCACCTAAGTTAGACAAGAGAAATTTCAGCGCTACGCCTACGAATCAAATCAAAGAAACTAAGTACAAGGCCTTAACAATAGATAATTACCTTAATTAACTTCTCCTTACTCAGATAATTTTTGCGGCACTTCTTCTTGGCCCTCTTAATGTTAGTCGAGGCGTAGTAGTCTCGAATAGCCTACACCCAAGCCTCGTGTCGTAAGTTCTGAAGTAGGCGCTTGCACTCGGCTTTGAGAACAACAGCCGCTTTCACCTCGTGTTCCTCAAGATACCTGTAGAAGGTTTGCAATCAAACAAGACAAAACTTATTAGTACAATCACTAGGTGATGTTGTTTTTTAATTCTGTAAATGAGAAATTACCCAAAAGCGACGGATGACAATGTCAGCCACCGTCTCGCACAAGACACCGCCGACCATCTCCTCCGGCGGGGCCGGGGCAGCCATGTACAACTCCCAGGTCAGTGCTACCTGTGGAGCCTCATCCTCACCGGGTAATGGACCTTCCCCGGGAAGTGCTGCCGGAGAAGCACACCAAGGACTTGGTTGGGCCTACAGACACCACGCTCATGTTTCCAACCCCTGTAGTATGACAATGCCAACACATTAGATAATAATTTGAAGAAACATGAAGGCAAAAGGTTAAAAAAGAGTAAATGCACTTACTTCTCCACATTAGGCGCAATCAACCACCTCTGCTCGCGGGCCGTCAGCACGGGCGGGAGCTTTGTACAACCACGCTGGTAGACCTCCTTGCCCTCCTCAACTCGCTCGCCCTCACTATAGGTGTCCTCAGACAAGTTGTCTTCGCCACCATCAGCATGGCCACTAGCCTCCGTAGTCACGTGGGACGAAGACTCTAGGACCCGCGTCTCCTGGGACGAAGACTCTGGGACCGGAATCTCCTGGGACGAAGGCTCGGTGACCCGAGGCTCATCGACCCGAGGCTCATCGACCCGAGGCTCGTGGACCAGAGTCCGAGATGGGTCCAAGTCAGACGGGTCCACTCGAGACAGAGTACTCCTGTGGTCGGGAGAATCAGCTGGGGGTGGCAGCAAGGAAGGCGCAACAACCTTCCTACCTATAGCACCTCTCTTCGTCTTCCCGCAACCTCTCCCGGTCGAAGAAGAAGTGTCCGCCGGTGTCTGCATGCAGTGTACCAGCGCTCTCCGGAGTTGCTAGGGTGGAATAATAGCACCCCTCCTAGCACGCGCCTTGGAAAGAGGGTCAGAGCCCTCTCAACCCGACCCCACCATCTGTCAACACCTACAATGACAAAGAGTGAACGAAATGAGTTGTGAAACAATTTTTCACATTGTCTTAAGTTGTATACCAAAATCGTAACTCAGATATTCACCTCCACGATCATATGGTAGACATTATATCTTCTCGTGACGATGATCTCAAACTTCTAGTTGTGCTTGAACTTTTCAAACCCTTCAGACTTGTGTTTCATTAAGTAAATATACACTAAATCTACTCAAATCATAAGTTAAGGTAAGAAAATAATGGTATCCACCGCACGCTACAACACTCATTGGACCGTATACATGAACATGTATTATTTCCAATAAGTCACTTGCCCCTTCCAGCAAGCGGAAAATGGGGTTTTAGTCATCTTGCCCAAGAAGCATGGTCCGCATGTCTCAACCGATTCAAAATCGAATGATTCCAAAGATCCATTGGCATTGAGTTTCTTCATGCGCTTTATACCAACATGACATTTAGAAGCAGTGCCACAAGTATGTGGTACTATCATTATTAACTTTGTATCTTTTGGCATCTGTGTTATGAACATGTGCACTACTACGATCAAGATTCAACAAACCATTCATTGGGTGCATGGCCATTGAAGGTATTATTCATGTAAATAGAATAACCATTATTTTCTGACTTAAATGAATAACCGTATTACAATAAAAAAGATCTAATCATGTTCATACTCAACGCAAACACCAAATAACATTTATTTAGGTTCATCACTAATCCCAAAGCTAGAGAGAGCATGCGATGTTGATCATATCAACCTTGGAAACATTTCCAACACACATCGTCACCTCACTCTTAGCTAGTCTCCGTTTATTCCATAGCTTTTATTTCGATTTACTAACATTTGGCAACCGAACCGGTATCCAATACCTAGGTGCTACTAGGAATAGTACTAAGGTACACATTAATACAACGTATATCAAATATACATCTGTCTACTTTGTCAGCCTTCTTATCTACCAAGTATCTAGGGTGGTTCTGCTTCAGCGACCGTTCTCCTCATAATAGAAGCACTTAGCCTCGGGTTTGGGTTAAACTTTTGGTTGCTTCACTGGAGCAGCAACTGACTTGCCATCCATGAATTTTCCCTCCTTGCCCTTGCCCTTCTTGAAACTAGTTGTTTTACTAACCATCAACACTTGATGCTCCTTCTTGATTTCTACCTTCATAGTGTAAAACATCACGAACAGCTCAGGGATCATCATTTCCATCCCTGGCATTTTATAGTTCATCACGAAGCTCTAGTAGCTTAGTGGCAGTGACTTGGAAAACTATATAAATCACTTTCTTATCTAGAAGATCAACTCCCACTCGATTCAAGTGATTATAGCACCCAGACAATCTGAGCACATCCTCAACGATTGAGCTATTCTCCCTCATCTTGCAGGCAAAGAATCTTGTTGGATAGCTCATATCTCACAACACGGGCATGAGCCTGAGATCCCAATTTTAGCTTTTAGAACATCTCATATGTTCCGTGACATTCAAAACATTTTGGATGCTTAGTTCTAAGGCATAATGCCTGACGCATTGATCTATTAAGTAGTCATCAGAACGTTCCTGTCAGATGTTCACAACATCTACGGACGACACTAGAGGGGGTGGCGCACCGAGCAGTGCATTAAGGACATAAGCCTTCTGTGCAGCAATGAGGACAATCTTCAGATCATGAACCCAGTCTGCAATATTGCTACCATCATCTTTCAACTCTATTTCTCTAGGAACATATAAAAGTTCAAGGGAGATACAACATGAACTAGTAATCTACAACATAATGTGGAAAGAAAATACTGACTATGTTCATGATAATGAGTTCAATTAATCATATTACTTAAGAACTCCCACTCAAATTGACATCCCTCCGGTAATTCGAGTGATACATGATCCAAATTCACCAACTCAAGTCCGATCATCATGTGAGTTGAGGTGGTTTCAATGGTGACCATCATCATGTTGATCATATCTACTATATGACTCATGTTCGACCTTTCGGTTTCTTGTGTTCCGAGGCCATGTATGAACATGCTAGGCTCATCATGTTTAACCCGAGTGTTCTGCATGTGCAACACTGGCTTCCACCCGTTGTATGTGAACGTGGAGTCTATCACATCCGATCATCACGTGGTGTCTCGACAGGAAGAACTTTCGAAATGGTGCACACTCGGGGAGACCACAATTTATCTTGAAATTTAAGTGAGGGATCACCTTATAATGCTATTGTCGTCCTAAGCAAAACAAGGTGCATAAAAGGATTAACATCACATGCAAATCAGAAGTGACATGATATGGCCATGAACTTGTGCTTTTGATCTCCATCTTGAATGCACCGACATGATCTCCATCGTCACCGGCATAATACCATGATCTCCATCATTGTTTCGCCATTGGGCTTGTCGCGCCCACCATGCTCATACTACTATAGCTATTGTTTAGCGATAAAGTAAATCATTACATATCGCTTAATGATTGACACGCATGTCATACAATAATTAAAGACAACCCTATGGCTCCTGCCGGTTGCCGTATTCATCAACATGTATATCGTGATATTCTATACAACACATGATCATCTCATACATCACATATATCTCATCATGTAATTGGACATATCACATCACAGCATAACCTGCAAAAACAAGTTAGACGTCCTCTAATTGTTGTTGCAAGTTTTACGTGGCTGCTATGGGTATCTAGCAAGAACAATTATCACCTATGCAAAACCACAACGGTGATACATAAGTTGCTTTTCAACCTTCTTATGGACGGCCTTTGTTTAATCCGATCCAACTAAAGTAGGACAAACAGACACCCGCCAGCCATCTTTGTGCACTGAAGTTACACGTCAGTCGATGGAACCGGTCTCTCATAAGCGTACGAGTAAGGTTTGTCCGGGACGCTTCATCCCACAATACCGCTCAACAAAAACATGACCAAGGGAGGAAGCAATCTAAGCATCAACGCCCACCAACTCCTTTGTGTTTTACTCGAGATCTCATCTACACATAGACCTAGCTTCCATAAACCAAAAGGAAGCACAAGTAGAAGAGTACACTCCATCAATGCAAGCTTCTTCATCTATAGCAAATCTGCAAATTAGGAAAGATGAAACTTAGAATAATAAGAAGACTAGCTAGAAGAAAAACAAGAAAAAGAAGAATAAGAATTTATCTTCTCTTTCTTTTCTCATCTCCTCCCCTGTTCTGCAAGGTATTAATGCCATTTTATACCTAACTAAGCATATCAAGTCATTTTGGAGGAAAATGCTAAATATAGGTCATTTTATAGCTATCCTAGGTAGAATATATCATTTTGGAGGTAAGTAAGGTTATTATCTCATTTTTGAGGAAAATAAACTAAGTATATGTCATTTCGGAGCTAAACCAAGGTTATTATTGTTGGAAATATGCCCTAGAGGCAATAATAAATTGGTTATTATCATATTTCCTTGTTCATGATAATCGTTTATTATCCATGCTATAATTGTATTGACCGGAAACTTAGATGCATGTGTGGATACATAGACAAAACCATGTCCCTAGTATGCCTCTAATAGACTAGCTCGTTGATCAAAGGATGGTTAAGGTTTCCTAGCCATGGACATGAGATGTCATTTGATAATGGGATCACATCATTAGGAGAATGATGTGGTGGACAAGACCCAAACTACAAACGTAGCATATGATCGTGTCAGTTTATTGCTACTGTTTTCTGCATGTCAAGTATGTGTTCCTATGAGCATGAGATCATGAAACTCACGGACATCGGAGGAGTGCCTTGTGTGTATCAAACATCGCAACGTAACTGTGTGACTATAAAGGTGCTCTACAGGTATCTCCGAGGGTGTGTGTTGAGTTGGCACGGATCGATACTGGTTTTTTTACTCCGTGTGAGGGAGAGGTATCTCAGGGCCCACTCGATAATAGAACATCACAATGACCCTTGCAAGCAATGGGACTAATTGTTAGTTGCGAGATCTTGTATTACGGACCGAGTAAAGAGACTTGCCGGTAACGAGGTGGAACTAGGTATGGAGATACCGATGATCGAATCTCGGGCAAGTAACATACCGAAGAACAAAGGGAACATCGTACGGGATTAACTGAATCCTTGACATAGAGGTTTGACCGATAAAGATCTTCGTAGAATATGTAGGAACCAATGTGGACATCTAGGTCCCTCCATTGGTTATTGACCGTAGAGGTGTCTCGGTCATGTCTACATAGTTCTCGAACCAGCAGGGTCTGCACACTTAAGGTTTGATGATGTTTCGATAGTGTAGAGTTATGAATGGTGGTGACCGAAGTTTGTTCGGAGTGCCGGATGAGGTCCCGGATGTCACAAGGAGCTCCGGAATGGTCCGGAGGTTAAGATTCATATATAGGAAGTCCCAGTTTGGTCGCCGGAAAAGTTTCGGGCTCATCGGTAGTGTACCGGGAGTGCCGGTAGTGTACCAGGAGACCTCCGGGAGGGGTATTTCGATCCAAGAGGATTCATGGGCTGTGGGAAATTAATAACCATCCCTTAGTGGTCTGGTGGAACAACCACAATAGGCCCATGTGGCTGGAAGAAAGAAACCCAAAGGAAAAAGGTGGAAAAAAAGGCAAAAAGGAAGAGTCCTAGTCCTACTAGGAGTGGAGGAGGAGAGTCCACCTCCACCTCCTAGTTCTGCGGACTCCTATAGGAGTTTTTTCGTTGCGCCAGCCTCTCCTCATCTCCTCTTATATATACCGGTGGATTTTAGGGTTTTTCTCTAGATTTTACGGCCATGTGCTACCCGTTTCACCGGTGCTCCTCTAGATCGGATTTCTGCAGCGCTTAGGCGAAGCCCTGCCGGAATTGCTCCACCACCATCACCGGAGCACCGTCACGCTGCCGGTGAACTCTCTCTCCTCTCCACCTCCTCTTGCTGGATCAAGATGGTGGAGATCGTCATCAAGCTGCACGTGTGCTGAACGCAGAGGTGTCGTCCATTCGGCGCTAGATCGGAAGGACCGTGATCAAGATTGCGAGACGGTTCGTGATGAGATCGCGGAACAGATTGTGATGAGTTCGCAGGAAAATCGTGATCAAGATCATGAGACGGATCGTGATGAGATCACGGGACGGATCGTGATGAGTTCACGGGACGGATCGTGATCGCATCGCGGGACGCTCGGCGATTTTGATCGCAAAGATGTTTGACTACACCAACCGCGTTTCTTAACGCTTCCCACTTAGCAATCTACAAGGGTACATAGATCAACTCTCCCTCTCGTAGATGCTCATCACCATGGATAGATCTATATGCGCGTAGGAAATTTTTTGTTTCCCATGCGACGTTCCCTAGCTGTGGCATCATGAGCTAGGTCTACGTGTCGATGAGATCTCGAGTAGAACACAAAAGGTTTGTGGGTGTTGATGCTTAGATTGATTCCTCCCTTGGTTGGATTTTGATTTAGCGGTATTGTGATATGAATCGGCCCGGACCAACATTACTCGTACGCTTACGAGAGACCGGTTCCCTCAACCTTAACTTGTTGCATAGATGGCTTGCGGGTGACAGTTTCTCTCACTTTAGTTGGATCGGATCCGACAAAGGCGGTCCTTGAGAAGGTTGAAAAGGAACTAGTGTATCACCGTTGTGGTTTTTGCGTAGATGAGAATTGTTCTTGTTAGATACCTATAGCAGCCATGTAAAACATGCAACAACAATTAGAGGATGTCTAACTTGTTTTTGTAGGGTATGTTGTGATATGATATGGCCAATTACATGATGTGATATATGTGATGTATGAGATGATCATGTGATGTATAGATTATCACGACTTGCATGTCGTTGAATATGGCAACCGGCAAGAGCCATAGGGTTGTCTTTAATTATTGTATGACCTGCGTGTCAATCATTAAGCGCTATGTAATGCTTTACTTTATCGCTAAACGGTAACAATAGTAGTAGAAGCATGCAGGGCGTGACAACCCCGATGGCGACACATTGATGGAGATCAAGATGATGGAGATCATGGTGTCGTGCCTGTGACGATGGAGATCATGCCGGTGCTTTCTAGATGGAGATCAAAAGCACAAGTTCATGGCCATATCATGTCACTTATGATTTGCATGTGATGTTAATCCTTTTATGCACGTTGTTTTGCTTAGGACGACAGTAGGATTATAAGGTGATCCCTCACTTAATTTCAAGATAAATTGTGTTCTCCCCGAGTGTGCACCGTTGTGAAAGTTCGTCGTGTTGAGACACCACGTGATGATCGAGTGTGATAGACTCTACATTCACATACAACGGGTGCAAGCCAGTGTTGCACATGCAGAACACTCGAGTTAAACTTGACGAGCCTAGCATGTACAGATATGGCCTTGCAACAAAAGAGACCGAAAGGTCGAACATGAGTCATATAGTAGATATGATCAACATGATGATGTTAACCATTGCAGCTACTTCAACTCACGTGATGATCGGACTTGAGTTGGTGAATATGGATCATGTATCACTCGAATGACCGGAGGGATGTAAATTTGAGTGGGAGTTCGTAGGTAATATGATTAATTGAACTCATTATCATGAACATAGTCAAAGTGTCTTTGCAAATTATGTTGTAGATTACTAGCTCACGCTGTAGCTCCCTTGTATTTTTATATGTTTCTAGAGAAATAGAATTGAAAGATGATGGTAGCAATATTGCGGAATGGGTCCATGGCCTGAGGATTGTCCTCGTTGCTGTACAGAAGGCTTGTGTCCTTAATGCACCGCACGGTGCGCCACCCCCTCTAGCGTCGTCTGTAGATGTTGTGAACATCTGACAGACACGTTCCGATGACTACTTGATAATTTAGTGCGTCATGCATTACGGCTTAGAATTGAGGCTCCGAAACATTTTGAACATCACGGAACATATGAGATGTTCTAAGAGCTGAGATTGTGATCTCAAGCTCGTGACTGTGTTGCGAGATATGAGATCTCCAACAAGATTCTTTGCCTACAAGATGAAAGAGAATAACTCAATCATTGAGCATGTGTTCAGATTGTCTGGGTGCTACAATCGCTTGAATTGAGTGGGAGTTGATCTTCCAGATAAGATAGTGATTGATATAGTTCTCCAAGTCACTGTCACTAAGCTACTAGAACTTGGTGATGAACTATAAAACGCCAGGGATAGAAATATTGATCCCTGATCTATTCTTGATGTTTGACACCGCGAAGGTAGAAATCAAGAAGGATCATCAAGTGTTGATGGTTAGTGAAACCACTAGTTTTGAGAAGGGCAAGAGCAAGGAGGGAAACTTCATGGATAGCAAGTCAGTTGCTGCTCCAGTGAAGCAACCCAAAGTTGAACTCAAACCCGAGACTAAGTGCTTCTGTTATGAGGTGAGCGGTCGCTGAAGCGGAACAACCCTAGATACTTGGTAGATAAGAAGGATGGCAACATCGACAGAAGAATATTTGATATACGAGTTATTGATGTGTACCTTGCTAGTACTCCTAGTAGCACCTGGGTATTGGATACCGGTTCGGTTGCTAAATGTTAGTAACTCGAAATAAAAGCTACGGAATAAAACGGAGAACTAGCTAAGGGTGTGGTGACGATATGTGTTCGAAATGTTTCCAAGGTTGATGTGATCAACATCGCACGCTCTCTCTACCTTCAGGTTTAGTGACGAACCAAAATAAATGTTATTTGGTGTTTTACATTGAGCATGAACATAATTAGATCATGTTTATTGCAATACGGTTATTCATTTAAGTTAGAGAATAATGGTTATTCTGTTTACATGAATAATACCTTCAATGGTCATTCACCCAGTGAGAATGGTTTGTTGAAATCTTGATCGTAGTAATACACATGTTCATAACATTGATGTCAAAAGATACAAAGTTAATAATGATAGTACCACATACTTGTGGCACTGCCGCTAAATGGCATATTGGTATAAAGCGCATGAAGAAACTCCATGCTGATGGATCTTTGGACTCATTCGATTTCGAATCGGTTGAGACATGCGAACCATGCCTCTTGGGCAAGATGACTTAAATAACCCGTTGGATGGAGCGGGCAAGTGATTCATTGGAAATGATACATGTTGATGTATGCAATCCAGTGAGTCTTGTAGCGTGCAGTGGATATCGTTATTTTCTTACCTTCACTAATGATTTAAGTAGATATAGTGTATATTTACTTAATGAAACTCAAGCCTGAATCATTTGAAAGGTTCAAGCAAATTCAGAGTGAAGTTTAAGATCATCGTGACAAGAAGATAAAAATGACTGCGATATGATCGTGGAGGTGAATATATTAGTTACGAGTTTGGCATACAACTTAAGACAATGTGAAATTTGTTTTCACAACTAACGCCACCAGGAACACCATAGTGTGATGGTGTGTCCGAACATCATAGTCATGCTCCATTGGATAAGGTGCGTGCTATGATGTCTGTTATCGTTTTAGTACTATAATTTTGGGGTTATGCGTTAGAGACAACTACATTCACTTTAAATAGGGCACCATCTAAATCTGTTGAGATGACACTGTGTGAATTATGGTTTGATAGAAACCTAAGCTGTCATTTCTTAATGTTTGGGGCTGCGACACTTGTGTGGAAAATGTTTTCACTTATTGAGGTCGAACCCAAGGCGGACAAATGCATCTTCATAGAATACCCTAAGAACAGTTGGGTGAACCTTCTATCTCAGGTCCAAGTGCAAAGTGTTTGTTGCTAAAACGGATCCTTTCTCGAAGAAAAGTTTCTCTCGAAAGAATTGAGTGGGAGGAAGATAGAACTTGATGAGGTTGTTAAACCTTTGTTCAACCAGAGAGTAGCGCAGCACAGAAAGATGTTTCTGTGAAGCCTACGTTAGTTGAAGAGGAATTTAATGATGATGATTATGAAGCTTCAGGATCAAGTTACTATCGAACTTCGTAGGTCGACAAGGATGTGTACTACTCCTAAGCGGTATGACAACCCTGTCTTGGAGGTCATGTTGGTGGACAACGATGAACCTACGAGCTATGGAGAAGAGATGATTGGCCCGGATTCCGACAAATGGATGGAGGCCATGAAATCCGAGAAAGGATCCATGTATGAAAACCAAGTATAGACTGTGGTAGACTTGCTCGTTGGACGACAGGTCGTTGAGTACAAATGGATCTTTAAAATGAAGACAGACGCTGATGGTAAATGTCACCATTTATAAAGCTCGACGTGTTGCAAAGAAGTTTACGACAAGTTCAAGGAGTTGACTACAATGAGACTTTGTCACTCATAGCGATGCTAAAGTCTGTTGGAATTATGTTAGCAGTTGCTGCATTTTTCAATTATGAAATCTGGCTGATGGATGTCAAAACATCATTTCTTTAACGGTTTAATTGAGGAAAGGTTGTATGTGATACAACCAGAAAGTTTTGTCAGTCCTAACGATGCTAAAAGGTGAGCAAGCTTCAGTGATCTTTCTATGGAATGAAGTGAGCATCTCGGAGTTGGAATATACACTTTGATGATGTGATCAAAGTTTTGTAGTTTATACAAAGTTTACGAGAAACTTGTATTCATAATAAAGTGAGTGGGAGCACTATAGAATTTCTGATAAGTATATGTGGACGACATATTGTTGATCGGAAATAATGTAAAATTTCTGGAAAGCATAAACGGTTGTTTGGAAAGTGATTTTCAAAGGAAGACCTGGATAAAGCTACCTAATTGTTGAGCATCGAGATCTATAGAGATGGATCAATATGCTTGATGAGACTTTCAATAAGTACATACCTTGACAAGATTTTGAAAGAGTTCAAAATGGATCAGTCAGAGAAAGAGTTCTTGCCTGATTTGTAAGGTGTGAAGTTGAGTGAGACTCAAAGCTCGACCACGGCAGAAGAAAGAGAAAGGACGAACGTCGTCCCCTATGCTTTAGCCATAGGCTCTATATTATGCCATGCTGTGTACCGCACCTGTGTGTGCCTTGCCATGAGTCTGTCAAGGGGTACAAGAGTGGTCCAGGAGTGGATCACTTGACAGCGGTCAAAATTATCCTTAGTAACTAGAGGACTAAGGAAATGTTTCTCGATTATGGAGGTGATAAAGGTTTCGTCGTAAAGATTTATGTCGATACAAGCTTTAACACCAATCCGGATGACTAGTGGTAGCAATCTGGATACATATAGTGGAGCAGCCATTTGGAAATAGTACCAAGTGGTGTGTGGTAGCAGTGTTTACGGTTTGACATAGAGATTTGCAAAGTACACACGGATCTGAATATCGCAGACCCGTTGACTATAAGACCTCACTCACACGCAAAGCATGATCGAACACTAGAACTCATTGGGTGTTAGATTCATAACAATGCGAATCACATGGTGATGTGAACTAGATTATTGACTCTAGTGCAAGTGGGAGACTGTTGGAAATATGCCCTAGAGGCAATAATAAATTGGTTATTATCATATTTCCTTCTTCATGATAATCGTTTATTATCCATGCTATAATTGTATTGATCGGAAACTTAGATGCATGTGTGGATACATAGACAAAACCATGTCCCTAGTATGCCTCTAATAGACTAGCTCGTTGATCAAAGGATGGTTAAGGTTTCCTAGCCATGGACATGAGATGTCATTTGATAACGGGATCACATCATTAGGAGAATGATGTGATGGACAAGACCCAAACTACAAATTTAGCATATGATCGTGTCAGTTTATTGCTACTGTTTTCTGCATGTCAAGTATGTGTTCCTATGACCATGAGATCATGCAACTCACGGACATCGGAGGAATGCCTTGTGTGTATCAAACGTCGCAACATAACTGGGTGACGATAAAGGTGCTCTACAGTTATCTCCGAGGGTGTCTGTTGAGCTGGCATGGATCGAGACTGGGATTTGTTACTCCGTGTGACGGAGAGGTATCTCGGGGCCCACTCGGTAATACAACATCACAATGAGCCTTGCAAGAAATGTGAATAATTGTTAGTTGTGGGATCTTGTATTAAGGAACGATTAAAGAGACTTGCCGGTAACGAGGTTGAACTAGGTATGGAGATACCGACGATCGAATCTCGGGCAAGTAACATACCGAAGAACAAAGAGAACATCATACGGGATTAACTGAATCCTTGACATAGAGGTTCCAACGATAAACATCTTCGTAAAATATGTAGGAACCAATGTGGACATCTAGGTCCCGCCATTGGTTATTGACCGTAGAGGTGTCTCGGTCATGTCTACATAGTTCTCAAACCCGCAGGGTATGCACACTTAAGGTTTGGTGACGTTTCGGTAGTGTAGAGTTATGAATGGTGGTAACCGAAGTTTGTTCAGAATCCTGGATGAGATCCTAGACGTCACGAGGAGCTTCGGAATGGTCCGGAGGTAAAGATTCATATATAGGAAGGCCCAGTTTGGTCGCCGGAAAAGTTTCGGGCTCATCGGTAGTGTAGCGGGAGTGCCGGTAGTGTACCGAGAGACCTCCGGGAGAGGTATTTCGACCCAAGAGGCTTCATGGGCTGTGGGAAAGTAATAACCAGCCCTTAGTGGGCTGGTGGAACAACCATAATAGGCCCATGTGGCTGGAAGAAGGAAACCCAAAGGAAAAAGGTGGAAAAAAGGCAAAAATGAAGAGTCCTAGTCCTACTAGGAGTGGAGGAGGAGAGTCCACCTCCACCTCCTAGTTCGGCCGACTCCTATAGGAGTTTTTTCCTTGAGCCAGCCTCTCCTCATGTCCTCTTATATATACCGATGGATTTTAGGGTTTTGCACTAGATTTTACGTCCACGTGCTACCTGTTTCACCGGTGCTCCTCTAGATCGGATTTCTGCAGCGCTTAGGCGAAGCCCTGCCGGAATTGCTCCACCACCATCACCGGAGCGCCGTCACGCTGCCGGTGAACTCTCTCTCCTCTCCACCTCCTCTTGCTGGATCAAGACGGTGGAGATCGTCATCAAGCTGCACGTGTGCTGAACGCGGAGGTGCCGTCCATTCGGCGCTAGATCGGAAGGACCGTGATCAAGATTGCGAGATGGTTCGTCATGAGATCGCGGAACGGATCATGATGAGTTCGCGGGACAGATCGTGATCAAGATCGTGAGACGGATCATGATGAGATCGCGGGACGGATCATGATGAGTTCACGGGACGGATCGTGATTGGATCGCGGGACGCTCGGCGATTTGGATCGCGAAGATGTTCGACTACACCAACCGCGTTTCTTAACGCTTCCCACTTAGCAATCTACAAGGGTACATAGATCAACTCTCCCTCTCGTAGATGCTCATCACCATGGATATATCTGCGTGCGTGTAGGAAATTTTTTGTTTCCCATGCGACGTTTCCCAACAATTATGCCATTTTTTACCTTAGTGAGCCAATTATGTCATAAATGAACTAGCGAAGCTAATTATAGATCATTATTGAGCTATCCTAGGTAGTTATGCCATTTTGTACATAAGTGAGCTAATTATGCCATAAATGAACTAGCTAAGCTATCTATAGATCATTATTGAGCTATCCTAGGTAGTTATGCCATTTTCTAGCTAACTAAGCATATCAAGTCATTTTGGAGGAAAAAAAATGCTAAGTATAGGTCATTTTATAGCTATCATAGGTAGAATATATCATTTTGGAGCTAAGTAAGGTTATTATATCATTTTTGAGGAAAATAAGCTAAGTATAGGTCATTTTGGATCTAATTAGGTCATTTCTTAAGCTATCTATGCATTTGTTAAGCAAAACACTTGGGAAAACTTTCCGTCATCACGGAGGTGAAGGACCGATCGGGTTTGCGCCAGGGTGAGACGTAGAAGGACCGGTCGGGGTTGCGGCGGACGCAGAAGGATCGGTCGATGCTTGTCGGGAGGTATGCTACACCAAAGATCATTTGCAAGCAATGTCTCCTTAGCATGATGCAACTCAAATGTGAATACTTGTAACTAATGACCAATCAAATGAAACTCACCGTGGGTGCTATAGCAATATGGGGCATCGACGGAGGAGTCTGGCCATTGTTTTGGCACATGGTCTGCACATTTTTTTTCACGAGTCATTCATATTAGTTAGTGATGAAACGAACATTACGTGCATGATTTGGCAAATATGCAGGAGAAACTTACCACGACGAGCTCATATAGGGCCCGATGAGACGCGTCGTTCCAGTTCCTCTCCTCCTCCAAGAGCCTAGCCGTCCTCTCCTCCAATACCCTCTCGCTCTGCGCCGCCTGCCTGTTTGCCTCCGCCAGAAGCTCCTGGGCCCTAGCCTCAATGGAGAGGTCCATTAGCTGTGGACGAGGCCTTATCTTAGGATCAGGGCTCGTCTGGTGCTTCTTGATCTCCGGGAGAGTTCTAGGAAAACGTATCAGTCCATCCCCAATGGCTATCGAGCCATGGGTCCTCCCACCACCAGATACCATCACGAGCTCTGGATCAAAAGGACTCTGGCTCGGGTTGAAGTCCTCCCCTTTCCTCGCCTTCCCCTCATCTGTATACCTCATGAGCTTGTTGTGGGAGGAGATGTTGCCGAAGCTCTTTGGATGATGGAGGTCATGCTTAGAGAATGCCTTGGCCTTCTTGTACAAGGCGGTATGGGCCATGGCATAGAGGTCGAACAGAGGTGGCAACTCCTTCTTGTTTTCTCGTGCCTAAAAGAGAGGAACAAAATATTCGTTAAGGGCTCAAGCTAGCATGAATAATGAAATTTCATGAATCATGAAGCAAACCACATACCCAGTGATCCCCATACTCAAACAGGTTGGAGCTCCCTTGATGGTGTGGCACACCTCTCATTTGGGCATGCTTATCCTTGGCCTTGTGGTGTTCGGCTAGCCATTTGGGAGAGCACCACTCATCCACCAATGCCTCCCAACAGTCCATCCTATCCGCACACCATCTCGGGGGCACCTAAGTTAGACAAGAGAAATTTCAGCGCTACACCTACGAATCAAATCAAAGAAACTAAGTACAAGGCCTTAACAATAGATAATTACCTTCATTAACATCTCCTTACTCAGATAATTTTTGCGGCACTTCCTCTTGGCCCTCTTAATGTTAGTCGAGGCATAGTAGTCTCAAATAGCCTACACCCGGGCCTCGTGCTATAGGTTTTGAAGTAGGCGCTTGCACTCGGCTTTGAGAACAACAGCCGCTTTCACCTCGTGTTCCTCAAGACACATGTAGAAGGTCTACAATCAAACAATACAACACTTATTAGAACAATCACTAGGTGTTGTTGATTTTTAATTCTATAAAGGAGAAATTACCCAAAAGCGACAGACCACAATGCCAGCCACCGTCTCGTAGAAGACACCGTCGACCATCTCCTCCGGCGGGGCCGGGGCAGCCATGTACAGCTCCCAGGTCAGTGCTACTTGTGGAGCCTCACCTTCACCGGGCAACTGGACCTTCCCCGGGGAGTGGTGCCGGAGAAGCACACCAAGGACTTGGTTGGGCCTGCGGACACCACGCTCGTGTTTCCAACCCATGCAGTATGACAAGGACAACACATTAGATATTAATTTGAAGAAACATGAAGGCAAAAGGTTAAAAAAGAGTAAATGCACTTACTTCTCCACATTAGGCGCAATCAACCACCTCTGCTCACGGGTCGTCGGCATGGGCGGGAGCTTTGTACAACCATGCTGGTAGACCTTCTTACCCTCCTCAACCAGCTGGCCCTCGCTATAGGTGTCCTCAGACAAGTTGTCCTCGCCACCATTAGCATGGCAACTAGCCTTCGGAGTCACATGTGACGAAGACTCTAGGACCCGAGTCTCCTGGGACGAAGACTCTCGGACCGGAGTCTCCTGGGACGAAGGCTCGGTGACCCGAGGCTCGTCGACCCGAGGCTCGTGGACCGGAGTCCGAGACGGGTCCAAGTCAGACGGGTCCACCTGATACAGAGCACTCCTGTGGTCGGGAGAATTAGCTGGGGGTGGCGGCAAGGAAGGCGCAACAGCCTTGATACATATAGAACCTCTCTTCGTCTTCCAGCGGCCTCTCCCGGTCGAAGAAGAAGCGCCTGCCGGTGTCTGCATGAAGTGTACCAGCGCTCTCCGGAGTTTCTGGGGTGGAATAATAGAACCCCTCCCAGCACGCGCCGAGTAAGGAGGCTCAGAGCCCTCTCGACCCGAGCCCACCATCTGTCAACACCTCCAATGACAAAGAGTGAACGAAACTAGTTCAACATAAAAAATTGAATACCTAATAAGATGAACTAATTAATAATATATATGTACATAATAATAATTGAATACCTCTCATTACTAGTATTAATCTTCATCATCTCTATATGCTTCGGGATCAATAAATGCATAATCATCATCACTATCAGTAATGACGTGTTCATCATCATCATCAATAAATGCATCAACATGTGGAAGGCCTCTATGTAATCGGTCAAGCATTGTCATGTCATCCGCAGTAGTAACCTCTTCTTCTTCTGTCTCTTCTTGTTCCGGCTCAGGGGTGAAGTCAGGTTCACTGTCGCTGTCGACCTCAATGTTCTGGGGTGAAGTAGAGTGGTTCTTGAAACGTTTCTTGGAAACACGTGTTTCTTGGAAGAATTCTCCTTCATATGTATCTGGGTTAATGTGAGGTTCATAATCATCTTCATTGAGGGGAGGTGGTCTATAATGTGATGGCACATCATAAACGACATCCCAACCTTTCAAATTTGGATCCCGTTTGACAGGCCCACGGTAGATAGAATACTTGGGTCGCCTGGTGAGCCGTAATATAGACATCGGGAACATCTAAATGGGTGCTTTTTTTGATTTTGACTAGCCCTTTATGTTCATGAGTCCTTCTAGTCTCCTTCGGCTGGAACCAATAACATTTGAGGACTACGACGTTTGGTGGGTTTTCACCAAAGAATGTAAGTTCATAAATTGCTTCAACTCTTCCATAATACTCGATCCCTCCTTCGCCGACAACGGAGACACAACAATTTGTAGACTTTCGGTCAGTCATAGATAGCTCTTTGCCAAAAGTACGAAAGTGATACCCGTTGATGTTGTATTTGTCAATGAACGGACCTTATAATCAAAACCATTAGCGACTTGTCTCAATTCGGAGTCCATAGACTCTGCATTAGCCTACAAGTTTAATACGAAAGTATTGTTGGATTAGCCGAAAACTAGGCGAAGAAATGAAATCATCTAATTAATGGAAATTACCGTTTGCTTGAACCAAGATATGAAACCGGGATAGCCGCCTCCATGCTTTGCCAGAAGCTCATACTCTTCGATGGAATCCTTTTGGATCACCGCTCCATGTGAGAATTTGGCGACGTATCGACTGTATCACATATCTGGGGATAAGAGCATTTCAAAGGAATTAGAAGTTGCGAAACAATGTACCGAGAACTTACTCGATGTACGGCCACACTTTTGTTAGCTTGTTGAAGATATGCAATGAAATTGTCCGCCATTCTTCGACATCCAACGCTATTGATTTCGAAGCACCGGCTGTTGCGAGCTTCCCTTATTTGAATAGGCTGAGGTTGGATCGACCTTTTTCATGGTCGCCATCATTGTACCGAGGCTTCAGATTATGCAAATGACGATTCTTGGCTTTGTAGTGTGCTGTCCCGAAGTTTGCCGCCTCCTCAATAATGAATGCCTCGGCCATCGATGCTTCAACTCTATGTTTATTTTTACATTTTTCCCGAAGCGTCTTCTGCATCCTCTCAGTTGCGAAGCACCAACGATTTTTCACGGGCCCCCCAATCTTGCCTCGGTCGAGAGATGCGAAATCAAATGCTGCATTGGATTAAAGAAGCCCAATGGAAAGATCTTTTCTAACTCGCAGATCAACTCCGGCGCCAACTCTTCCAGTTCGTCTTGCATGTCAGGCGATAGTTCTTTCGCACAAAAAGAACGGAAGAAATAGCTCAGCTCTGTAAGAACTAGCCAGTCATCCTCAGGGATAAAGCCACGCAACATCACCGGCGTTACCCGCTCAAGCCATATGTGCCAATCATGACTCTTGAGACCAAATATTTTCAATTTCTCAAGACTCGCTCCCCTCTTTAGATTCGCTGCATACCCATTGGGGAACATCAACTGCATTTTCACCCACAAGATCATTTCCCTCATAACTGGCCTTCCAAGATTGAACCATGCATTTGGCTTCCTCCAGTTCTTCTTTCCTTTCGGTTGTCGAATGTGTTGTAACGGTCTATCACATAGAGCCTCCTGGTTGACTCTAGCCTTAGGATTATCCTTCGACTTCCCCTCTATGCCGAAGAATGTACCAAAAAGGGCCTCCGCGATATCTTTTCAGTGTGCATCACGTCGATGTTGTGTGGGCATAGGAGGTCTTTAAAGTAAGGCAGATCCCACAAACATATCTTGTGAGTCAAGGCGTGTTCCGTATTATACCCTTTGAAATACCCTGGACGATCTGGATCCGGCTTGAGAACGTTTATCTGATCCAGGATCTGTTGGCCTGTCAACGCAGGTGGTGCAGTGTTTTTGACAACTCTACCTTTGATGAAATTCTTCTTGTCTTTTCTAAACTTATGGTCAGGATCCAGGAACTGTCTATGCATGTCAAAGCAAGAAAACTTGCGACTCGCCTCCAGCCAACGAAACTGAAGAGTTGTGATACGTCTCCAACGTATCTATAATATTTTATTGTTCCATGCTATTATATTATCAACTTGGGATGTTTATATGCATTTATATACTACTTTATATCATTTCTGGGACTAACTTATTAACTCAATGCCCAGTGTCAGTTTCTGTTTTCCGTGTTTTTCACCTTTTTCAGATAGGAATATCAAATGGAGTCCAAACGGAATAAAACTTTCGCCGTGATTTTTTGTGGAAAATATCAAATATACCACAAGAAAAAGATACTGGAGAGGAGTCCCAAGGAAGCCACGAGCCTGGGAGCCGCGGCCTCCCCCCTAGGCATGCCTAGGGGGCTCGTGACTCCCTCGTGGGTCCTCCTGACTTGTTCTTGACGCCACCTGGTCTTATAAATATGGAAACCTCCAGAACTAAACCTAGATCAAAAGTTCCGCCGCCACAAGCCTCTGTAGCCACCAAAAACAAATCGGGAGCCCGTGCCGGCACCCTACCGGAGGGAGATTCGGACATGGAGGGCTTCTTCATCAACACCATTGCCTCTCCGATGATGCGTGAGTAGTTTACCATAGACCTTCGGGTCCATAGCTAGTAGCTAGATGGCTTCTTCTCTCTCTTTGATCTTCAATACAAAGTTCTCCATGATCTTCATGGTGATCTATCCGATGTACCTTTCTTTTGCGGTGTGTTTGTTGAGATCCGATGAATTGTGGATTTATGATCAGATTATTTATGAATATTATTTGAGTCTCCTCTGATTTCTTATATGCATGATTTCATATCCTTGTAAGTCTCTTCGAGTTATGGGTTTCGTTTGGCCAACTTGATCTATAATTCTTGCAATGGGAGAAGTGCTTGGTTTGCGTTCATACCGTGCGGTATCCTCACGTAGTGACAGAACGGGTAGCGAGGCACGAATCGTGTTGTTGCCATCAAGGGTAAAAAGATGGGGTTTATATAATATTGCATGAATTTATCCCTCTACATCATGTCATCTTGCTTAAGGCGTTACTCTGTTTGTTATGAACTTAATACAACAGATGCATGCTGGATAGCGGTCGATGTGTGGAGTAATAGTAGTAGATGCAAAAAGTATCAGTCTACTTGTCTCGGACGTGATGCCTATATGTATGATCATTACCTTAGATATCGTCCTGACTTTGTGTGATTCTATCAATTGCTCGAAAGTAATTTGTTCACCCACCGTAATACTTGCTATCATGAGAGAAGCCTCTAGTGAACACTATGGCCCCCGGGTCTATTTTACACATTATATATATTCAGATCTACATACAAAAATACCAAAAATACCTTGCTGCACTTTTATTTATTTATTTATATTTACCTATTATCACTATTAGATCTCACCTTGCAAGTAATCGTAAAGGGATTGACAACCCCTTTATCGCGTTGGGTGCAAGTTTGTTTGTGTTTGTGCAGGTGCCTTGGTGCCTCATATTGATACTCCAACTGGATTGATACCTTGGTTCTCAAACTGAGGGAAATACTTATCTCTACTTTGCTACATCACCCTTTTCTCTTCAAGGAAAAAACGAACGCAAGCTCAAGAAGTAGAAGGAAGAATTTCTGGCGCCGTTGCGAGGGAGTATTCAAGTGAAGCATACCTACCAAGTACCTATCGCAAACTCATCTCTTGCATTTACATTATTTGCCATTTGCCTCTCGTTTTCCTCTCCCCCACTTCTAAAAACAAAATTTACAAAAATACTTGCCTTTCTTTATTTACCTTTTTTGTTCGCTCTTTTCTTTTGCTTGCTTTCTGTTTCCTCGTGTGCTTGTCTGCTTGCTAAGTCACCATGTCTGAAAACACTAAATTGTGTGACTTCTCTAATACTAATAACAATGATTTTATTAGTACTCCTATTGCTCCCACACTAGTGCGGATTCATATGAAATTAATGCTGCCTTGTTGAATCTTGTTATGAAAGAGCAATTTTCCGGCCTTCCGAGTGAAGATGTTGCATCCCATCTTAATACCTTTATTGAGTTATGCGATATGCAAAATAAGAGAGATGTGGATAATGATATAATTAAATTGAATCTATTTACGTTCTCATTACGAGATCAACCAAGAACTTGGTTTTCATCTTTACCGAACAATAATATTGATTCATGGAACAAGTGTAAAGATGCCCTTATTTCCAAGTATTTTCCACCTGCTAAGATTATCTCTCTCCGTAATGATATCATGAATTTTAAGCAACTAGATCATGAACATGTTGCACAATCTTGGGAGAGAATGAAATTGATGATTAGAAATTTTCCCGCTCATGGCCAAGTCTTTGGATGATTATACAAATTTTCTATGCTAGCTTGAATTTTGCTTCTAGAAATATCTTGGATTCCGCATCTGGTGGAACTTTTATGGAAATCACACTAGGAGAAGCTACAAAACTCTTAGATAATATCATGACAAATTATTCTCAATGGCACACTGAAAGGTCACCTACTAGTAAAAAAGTGCATGCTATAGAAGAAATTAACTCTTTGAGTGCTAAGATGGATGAGTTAATAGAGTTGTTTGTTAGTAGAAGTGCTCCTGTAGATCCTAATGATATGCCTTTATCCTCCTTGATTGAGAATAGCAATGAAAATTTGGATGTTAATTTTGTTGGTAGGAATAATTTTGGTAACAACAATGCTTATAGAGGTAACTTTAATCCTAGGCCTTTTCCTAGTAATCCCTCTAATAATTTTGGCAATTCCTACAACAATGCTCATGGAAATTATAATAAAATACCCTCTGATCTTGAGAGTAATATTAAGGAGTTTATTAATTCACAAAAGATTTTCAATGCTTCCATAGAAGAAAAACTGCTTAAAATTGATGACTTGGCTAGGACTGTTGATAGAATGTCTCTTCATATTGATGCTTTGAAATTGAGATATGTTCCTCCCAAGGATAATATGGATGAAACTTTCAAAGATATGCATGTTTCTATGAATGAGAGTAAATAAAGAACCACACAAATCCGTGCTAGACATGAATGGCTCAAAAAGGCGTGTTCTCGTGACGATAATCACGAAGATCTTAAAATGCTTGGTGTGACTCCTATTGAATCCTTGTTTTCTAATGTCAATCTCAATGATGATGGGGCTGGATGTGAATCCACTTTGGTTGAGAAACGCCCCAATGATTCGGAGTCCATTTATCTTAATACAAAAAATACTAAAAGTGGAGTAGAGGATATCAAAACTTTGAATAGTGATGAAAGTCTTACTTTGGGTTTCAAAGAATTTAATTCTGATAGTTGCTATTTGATTGAATGTATTTCCTTGATGCAATCCATGCTAAACTCTCCACATGCTTATAGCCAAAATAAGGCTGTTACCAAACATATCATTGATGCTATGATGAAATCTCTTGAAGAGAAACTTGAGTTGGAAATATCTATTCCTACAAAAATTCATGATGAGTGGGAACCTACTAAAAAAATCAAGATTAGAAATTATGAATGCCATGCTTTGTGTGATTTAGGTGCTAGTGTTTCCACAATTCCAAAATCTTTATGTGAAGTTCTAGGTTTCAATGAGATTGATGAGTGCTCTCTTAATTTGCATCTTGCAGATTCTACTTTTAAGAAACCTACGGTAAGGATTAATGATGGTCTTATTATTTCAAATAGGAACTATGTGCCCGTAGATTTCATTGTGCTTATTATTAATTGCAATCCGACATGTCCCATTATTCTTGGTAGACCTTTCCTTAGGACTGTTGGTGTTGTTATTGATACGAAGGAAGGGAATATTAAATTTCAATTTCCATTAAATAAGGGAATGAAACACTTTACTAGAAATAAAATAAAATTGCCTTATGAATCCATTATGAGAGCTACTTATGGTTTGAGCACTAAAGATGACAATACTTGATTCTATTGCCTTACGCCTAGCTAAGGGCGTTAAACGATAGCGCTTGTTGGGAGGCAACCCAATGAATAAATTTATTTTTTCTTTTTTACTTTATGTTTTTTTGAGTCCACACCACCATGATTCTTTTATGATTGTGTTTTTTATGTTTTAATTAGTGTTTGTGCTAGGTAGAACCTTTATGATTAGTTTTGGTGATAGTTGTTTAATCACGCTGAAAAAAGACAGAAACTTTGCGCTCACGAAATTATTTTTCATTCCTATCCAGACAGATCTTTTGAGTTTATTCTTTTTCCTGCTGATTGATATCCAAATTTCCCTAATTTTAATAACTCTTTCAGAATTTTTGGGTTAGCAGAGGTATACGAAATATACAGATTGCTACAGACTGTTCTGTTTTTGACAGATTCTATTTTTGTTGTGTTGATTGCTTGTTTTGATGAAACTATGGTTAGTATCGAGGGGGGGGGGGTTGGGGAACGTCGCATGGGAAACAAAAAATTTCCTACGCACACGCAAGATCTATCCATGGTGATGAGCATCTACAAGAGCGAAAGTGGATCTACATACCCTTGTAGATCGCTAAGCGGGAAGCGTTAAGAAACACGGTTGGTGTGGTCGAACGTCTTCGCGATCCAAATCACCGAGCATCCCGTGATCTCATCACGATCCGTCCCGCGATCCAATCATGATCCGTCCCACAAACTCATCACGATCCGTCCCGCGATCTCATCACGATCCGTTCCGTGATCTCATCATGATCCGTCTCACGATCTTGATCATGATCCGTCCCGCGAACTCGTCACGATCCGTCCCGCGATCTCATCATGATCCATCTCGCGATCTTGATCACGGTCCTTCCGATCTAGCGCCGAACGGACGTCACCTCCCCATTCAGCACACGTACAGCTTGATGACGATCTCCGCCTTCTTGATCCAGCAAGAGGGAGCGGAGAGGTAGAACAGTTCTCCGGCAGCGTGACGGCGCTCCGGTGATGGTGGTGGAGCTATTCCGGCAGGGCTTCGCCTAAGCACTTTCGAAATCTGATCTAGAGGAGAAACTATGCACTAGAGGAAAGGGTAGCACGTGGCTGAAAATCAGGTGCAAAAAACCCTAAAACCTCTAGTATATATAAGCGGAAGAGAGGAGGAGGCTTAGCTCTCAAAGATCCAGCTCTTGGGTCGGCCAAACCAAGTAGGAGAGGTGGAATCCACCTCCAATCCTACTAGGACTAGGATTCATATTATTTTTGCCTTTTCCCACCTTTTTCTCTTTGGGCTTTTCTTCCCAGCCTCATGGGCCTTGTGTGGGACTTCCACCAGCGCACAAAGGGCTGGTATTCACTCTCCCACATCCCATGTAGCCTCTTGGGTCGAAATACCCCTCCCGATGGTCTTGCCGTCCATGAAGTTTCCCTCCTTGCCCGTTGCCCTTCTTGAAACTAGTGGTTTTACTAACCATCAACACTTGATGCTCCTTCTTCATTTCTACCTTCGCGGTGTCAAACATCGCGAACAGCTGAGGGATCATTATTTATATCCCTTGCATCTTATAGTTCATCACCAAGTTCTAGTAGCTTAGTGACAGTGACTTGGAGATCTATATCAATCACTATCTTATCTGGAAGATCAACTCCCACTTGATTCAAGCAATTGTAGCACCCAGTCAATCTGAGCACGTGCTCAACGATTGAGCTATTCTCTTTCATCTTGCAGGCAAAGAATCTTGTTGGAGATCTCATATCTCGCAACACGGGCACGAGCCTGAGATCCTAATTTTAGCTCTTAGAAACATCTCATATGTTCTGTGACGTTCAAAACATTTTGGAGCCTCAATTCTAAGCGGTAATGCATGACGCACTAAACTATGAAGTAGTCATCAGAACGTGCCTGTCAGATGTTCACAACATCTATAGACGAAGCTAGAGGTGTTGGCGCACCGAGCTGTGCACTAAGGACATAAGCCTTTTGTGCAGCAATGAGGATAATCCTCAGATCACGGACCTAGTCCGCAATATTGCTACCATCATCTTTCAACTCTGTTTCTCTAGGAACATATAAAAAATTCAAGGGAGCTACAGCGCGAGCTAGTAATCTACAACATAATTTGCAAAGACACTACTCACTATGTTCATGATAATGAGTTCAATTAATCATACTACTGAAGAACTCCCACTCAAAATGACATCCCTTCGGTCCGGTCATTCGAGTGATACATGATCCAAATTCACCAACTCAAGTCCGATCATCACGTGAGTTGAGGTGGCTGCAATGGTGAACATCATCATGTTGATTATATCTACTATATGACTCATGTTCGACCTTTCGGTCTCTTGTGTTCCGAGGCCATGTCTGTACATGCTAGTCTCGTCCAGTTTAACCCGAGTGTTCTGCATGTGCAACACTAGCTTGCACCCGTTGTATGTGAACGTAGAGTCTATCACACCCGATCATCATGTGGTGTCTCAACACGACGAACTTTCACAACGGTGCACACTCGGGGAGAACACAATTCATCTTGAAATTAAGTGAGGGATCACCTTATAGTGCTACCGTCATCGTAAGCAAAAAAAGGTGCATAAAAGGATTAACATCACATGCAAATCATAAGTGACATGATATGGCCATGAACTTGTGCTTTTGACCTCCATCTAGAGAGAACCGACATGATCTCCATCGTCACCGGCACGACACCATGATCTCCATCATCTTGATCTCCATCAACGTGTCGCCATCGGGGTTGTCGCGCCCAACATGCTTCTACTACTATTGCTACCATAGTGATTAAGTAAAGCATTACATACCGCTTAATGATTGACATGCAGGTCATAGAATAATTTAAAGACAACCCTATGGCTCCTGCCGGTTTCCGTACTCATCGACATGCAAGTCATAATAATCTATACATCACATGATCATCTCATACATCACATATATCACATCATGTAATTGGCCATATCACATCACAGCATAACCGGCAAAAACAAGTTAGACGTCCTCTAATTGTTGTTGCATGTTTTACGTGGCTGCTACGGGTATCTAGCAAGAACGATTCTCATCTACACAAAAACCACAACGGTGATAAACTATTTTCTTTTCAACCTTCTCCAGGACCGCCTTTGTCGAATCCGATCCAACTAAATTGAGGGAAACTCGCACCCGCATGCCATCTATGCAACAATTTGCGGTCGAGGGAACTGGTCTCTCGTAAGCGTACGAGTAATGTTGGTGCGGGCCGCTTCATCTCACAATACCTCTGAACCAAAACACGACCAAGGTAGGAAGCAATCTAAGCATCAACGCCCACAAACTCTTTGTGTTCTACTCGAGATCTCGTCTACACATAGACCTAGCTCAAGATGCCACTTTTGGGGAACGTCGCATGGGAAACAAAAAATTTCCTACGCACATGCAAGATCTATCCATGGTGATGAGCGTCTACGAGAGGGAGAGTGGATTTACATACCCTTGTAGATTGCTAAGCGGGAAGCGTTAAGAAACGAGGTTGGTGTAGTCGAACGTCTTCATGATCCAAATCGCCGAGCGTCCCGCGATCTCATCACGATCCATCCCGCGAACTCATCACGATCCGTCTCGCAATCTCATAAGGATCCATTCCGCGATCTCATCACGATCCGTCTCATGATCTTGATCACGATCCGTTCCGCGAACTCGTCATGATCTTTCCCGCGATCTTATCATGATCCGTCTCGCGATCTTGATCACGGTCCTTCCGATCTACCTCCGAACGGACGGCACCTCCGCGTTCAGCACACGTACAGCTTGATGATGATCTCCGCCTTCTTGATCCAGCAAGAGGGAGTAGAGAGGTAGAAGAGTTCTACGTCATCTCGACGGCGCTCCGGCGATGGTGGTGGAGCTATTCCGGCAGGGCTTAGCCTAAGCACTACAGAAATCCAATCTAGAGGAGAAACTATGCACTAGAGGAACGGGTAGCACGTGGCTTAAAATCAGGTGCAAAAAACCCTAAAACCTCTAGTATATATAAGAGGAAGAGAGGAGGAGGCCTGGCTCTCGAATATCCAGCTCTTGGGTCGGCCAAACCAAGTAGGAGAGGTGGAATCCACCTCCAATCCTAGTAGGACTAGGATTCATCCTATTTTTGCCTTTTTCCACCTTTTTCTCTTTGGGCTTTTCTTCCCAGCCTCATGGGCCTTCTGTGGGACTTCCACCAGCCCACAAAAGGCTGGTATTCACTATCCCACAGCGCATGTAGCCTCTTGGGTCGAAATACCCCTCCCGATGGTCTCCCGGTACACTACCGGCACTCCCGGTACACTACCGGTGAGCCCGAAACTTTTCCGGCGACCACAATAGGACTTCCTATATATGAATCTTTACCTCTGGACCATTCCGGAGCTCCTCGTGAAGTCCGGGATTTCATCCGGGACTACGAAAAACCTTCGGTCACCACCATACATAACTCTATACTACTAAAAACGTCACCAAACCTTAAGTGTGCAGACCCTACGGATTCGAGAACTATGTAGACATGACCGAGACACCTCTACGGTCAATAACAAATAGCGGGACCTGGATGGCCATATTGGTTCCTACATATTCTATGAAGATCTTTATCGGTGGAACCTCTATGTCAAGGATTCAGTTAATCCCGTATAATGTTCCCTTTGTTCTTCGGTATGTTACATGCCCGAGATTCGATCGTCGATATCTCCATACCTATTTTAATCTCGTTACCGGCAAGTCTCTTTACTCGTTCCGTAATACAAGATCCCGTGACTAACACTTAGACACATTTCTTGCAAGGCTTTATTGTCATGTTGTATTACCGAGTGGGCCCTGAGATACCTCTCCGTCACACGGAGTAACAAATCCCAGTCTTGATCCATGCCAACCCAACAGACACCCTCGGAGATACCTGCAGAGTACCTTTATAGTCACTCAGTTACGTTGCGACGTTTGATACACACAAGGCACTCCTCCGGTGTCCGTGAGTTGCATGATCTCATGGTCATAGGAACATATACTTGACATGCAGAAAATAGTAGCAATAAACCGACACTATCATATGCTATGTTTGTAGTTTGGGTCTTGTCCATCACATCATTCTCCTAATGATGTGATCCCGTTATCAAATGACATCTCATGTCCATGGCTAGGAAACCTTAACCATCTTTTGATCAACGAGCTAGTCTACTAGAGGCATACTAGGGACATGGTGTTATCTATGTATCCACACATGTATCTGAGTTTCCGATCAACACAATTATAGCATGGATAATAAATGATTATCATGAACAAGGAAATATGATAATAACTAATTTATTATTGCCTCTAGGGCATATTTCGAACAGGGGTACGATCCATGGAAAAGTGAGAATACAGTAATATAACATCAATCTAAATGGAAATTAAGTTTACTACAGTACCTAAAATGCTGGTGGTTTGTTTTCTTATGCTAATGCTATCACGAGTTTCTGTTCAAGTTTTGTGTTGTGAAATTTTCAAGTTTTGGGTGATGTTCTTGTGGACAATGGAATAAAGAGTGGAAAGAGCCTAAGCTTGGGGATGCCCAAGTCATCCCAAGCCAAATTCAAGGACACCAAAAAGCTTAAGCTTGGGGATGCCCCGGGAAGGCATCCCCTCTTTCGTCTTCAATCCATCGGTAACGTTACTTGGAGCTATATTTTTATTCACCACATGATATGTGTTTTGCTTGGAGCGTCGTGTATTATAGGAGTCTTTGCTTTTTGTTTTATCACAATCATCCTTACTGCACACCTTTTGAGAGGGACATGCACTCATCGTGAATTTGTTAGAATACTCAATGAGATTCACTTATATCTTTTGAGTTAGGCGATTTTGCTCACATGTGCTTCACTTATATCTATTGAGCTTGGTAATTTTGCTCCCATGAGCTTCACTTATATCTTTTGAGCTTGGTAATTTTGCTCACATGTGCTTCACTTAAATATTTTGAGCTGGATAATTTTGCTCTAGTGATTCAATTAAATCTTTGTAGAGCACGGCGGTGTCATATTTTGTAGAAATAAAAACTTGGTAATTGGCGTGTGTTATGAAATTAGTCCTAAATATGATAGGCATCCAAAGAGGATATAATAAAAACTTTCATATTCAAGTGCATTGATTAGTAAGAGAAGTTTGATTCCTCACGATTAGTTTTGAGATATGGAGGTGATAATATTAGAGTTATGATAGTAGGGTGTTGTGAATCTAGAAATACTTGTGTTGAGGTTAGTGATTCCTATAGCATGCATGTATGGTGAACCGCTATGTTAGGAAGTCGGAGCATAATTGATTTATTGATTGTCATCCTTTGTGTGGCGGTCGGGGATCACGCGATGGTTAACTCCTACCAACCCTTCCCCTAGGAGTATGCGTTTAGCACTTTGTTTTGATTACTAATAAAACTTTCGCAATAAGTATATGAGTTCTTGATGACTAATGTGAGTCCATGGTATAGATGCACTCTCACCCTTCCACCATTGCTAGCCTCTCTAGTGCCGCGCAACTTTCACCGGTGCATTACACCCACCATATACCTTCCTCAAAACAGCCATGATACCTAACTATTATGGCATTTTCATAGCCATTCCGACATATATTGCCATGCAACTTCCACCGTTCCATCTCATGACATGTGCCATCACTTTCATTCATATAGAGTCATTATTTTTCTAAGTATCGAGTTGTAAGTAAATAAAAGACTGATGATCATCATTATTAGAGCATTGTCCCATGTGAGGAAATAAATAAAGAGGCCAAAGATGCCCACCAAAAAAAAGGAGAGAAAAAAAAAAAAAAAGAGGCCAAAGAGCCGAAACAAAAAAAATGAGAGAAAAAGAGAGAAGGGACAATGCTACTATCTTTTTCCACACTTGTGCTTCAAAATAGCACCATGTTCTTCATGATAGAGAGTCTCTTGTTTTGTCACTTTCATATGCTAGTGGGAATTTTCATTATATAACTTGGCTTGTATATTCCAATGATGCGCTTCCTCAAATTGCCCTAGGTCTTCGTGAGCAAGCAAGTTGGGTGCACACCCACTAGTTTTTATTTTTGAGCTTTCATACACTTATAGCTCTAGTGCATCGGTTCCATGGCAATCCCTACTCATTCACATTGATATCTATTGATGGGCATCTCCATAGCCCATTGATACGCCGAGTCGATGTGACCATCTCATCCTTTTTTGCGTCACAACCTCCACCACACTATATCCCACCTATAGTGCTATATCCTTGGCTCAAGCTCTTGTATTGAGTGAGAGTTGAAATTTTTTGAGAAACTAAGAGTGAAAAAACAATTACTTGGCCAATACCTGGGTTGTGCATGATTTAAATTCATTGTGTGGGGATGATGGAGCATAGCCGGACTATATGATTTTGTAGGGATAACTTTCTTTGGCCTTGTTATTTCAAAAGTTCATGATTACTTTGCTATTATACTTGAAGTATTATTGTTTTCATGTCAATATTAAACTATTGTTTTGAATCTTATGGATTTGAACATTCATGCCACAATAAAGAAGTTACAAAGAACAAATATGTTAGGTAGCATTCCACATCAAAAATTTGGTCTTTATCACTTCCCTACTCGAGGACGAGCAGGAGTTAAGCTTGGGGATGCTTGATACGTCTCCAACGTATCTATAATTTTTTATTGTTCCATGCTATTATATTATCAACTTGGGATGTTTATATGCATTTATATGCTACGCTATATCATTTTTGGGACTAACTTATTAACTCAGTGCCTAGTGCCAGTTTCTGTTTTTTCTGTGTTTTTGACCTTTTTCAGATAGGAATATCAAATGGAGTCCAAACGGTATAAAACTTTCTCCGTGATTTTTCATGGAAAATATCAAAAATACCAGAAAAAAATATACCGGAGAGGAGTCCCGAGGAAGCCACGAGCCTGGGAGGCACGGCCTCCCCCTTGGGCGCGCCTAGGGGGCTCATGACTCCCTCGTTGGTCCTCCTGACTTGTTCTTGACGCCACCTGGTCTTATAAATACATAAAGCTCTAGAACTAAACCTAGATCAAAAGTTCCGCCGCTGCAAGCCTCTATAGCCACCAAAAACCAATCGGGAGCCCGTTCCGGCACCCTGCCGAAGGGAGATTCGGAGACGGAGGGCTTCTTCATCAACACCATTGCCTCTCCGATGATGCGTGTGTAGTTCACCACAGACCTTCGGGTCCATAGCTAGTAGCTAGATGGCTTCCTCTCTCTCTCTCTTTGATCTTCAATACAAAGTTCTCCATGATTTTCTTGGTGATCTATCCGATGTAACTTTCTTTTGCGGTGTGTTTGTTGAGATCCGATGAATTGTGGATTTATGATCAGATTATCTATGAATATTATTTGAGTCTCCTCTGATTTCTTATATGCATGATTTCATATCCTTGTAAGTCTCTTCGAGTTATGGGTTTCGTTTGGCCAACTTGATCTATAATTCTTGCAAAGGAGAAGTTCTTGGTTTTGGGTTCATACCGTGCGGTGTCTTCACCTAGTGACAGAAGGGGTAGTGAGGCACGCATCATGTTGTTCCCATCAAGGGTAAAAAGATGGGGTTTATATCATATTGCATGAATTTATCCCTCTACATAATGTCACCTTGCTTAAGGCGTGACACTGTTTGTTATGAACTTAATACACTAGATGCATGCTGGATAGCGGTCGATGTGTGGAGTAATAGTAGTAGATGTAGAAAGTATCGGTCTACTTGTCTCGGACGTGATGCCTATATGTATGATCATTGCCTTAGATATCGTCATGACTTTGCACAATTCTATCAATTTCTCGACAGTAATTTGTTCACCCACCGCAATACTTGCTATCATGAGAGAAGCCTCTAGTGAACACTATGGCCCCCGGGTCTATTTTATACATTATATATTCATATCTACATACAAAAATAGAAAAAATACCTTGCTGCACTTTTATTTATTTATTTATATTTACCTATTATCACTATCAGATCTCACCTTGCAAGTAATCGTAAAGGGATTGACAACCGCTTTATCGCGTTGGGTGCAAGTTTGTTTGTGTTTGTGTAGGTGCCTTGGTGCCTCATCTTGATACTCGTACTAGATTGATACCTTGGTTCTCAAACTGAGGGAAATACTTATCTCTACTTTACTACATCACCCTTTCCTCTTCAAGGAGTAGCAAGCTCAAGAAGTAGCAAGCTGCCTTGCATGTGGGGCACGAAAACCTTCCATGCACACACCAGCCAACGAATAGCGCATCCGCCGGCAAGTCATGCATCGAGTAGATGTACCACACATGCATTTTGAAGTTCTTTTTTGTAGCGGCATCATATGTCTTGATCCCATTATCCCAGGCTTCTTGCAATTCATCCTTAAGCGGTTGCATGTACACATTCATATTCTTCCCCGGATATTTGGGCTCTAGAATTATCAACGTCAGGAAAATGTTATTTCTTTTCATAATCTCTCTGGGGGGAGATTGAGTGGAATGACAAATACAGGCCAACAACTGCATTGTGCTGATGTCATACCATACACATTGAACCCATCCGTGCTAATGGTAACTCGAGGATGCCCTGGATCGGCCACTTTATACTTATGTAATGCATCGAAGTGCTTCCACGCAAAAGCGTCTGAAGTGTGTCCCAACATCGGATTCCCATCTGCATCTAGTTCTGTTCTTTTTCCCAATTTATGCCACGTCATCTATCTGGCTATCTCTTTGACCATGAAAAGACATTGAAGTCTTGGTATGATTGGAAGATACCGAAGAACATTAATGGGGATTTTGGTCTAACTCTTCTCACCCATACCGTTGTCTACCAGAACATACCTGGAAGCATTGCAAATGGGGAAATAGTTCAAGCCCGCATACTCAAGCCTAAATAAGGCACATCCATTCTCACAGGAATCTATCTTCTCATAGGGCATCTTAAGCGCACGTTGGATTTTGTCCGACTAGTACAGGTTTGGTGGAAATGCATGGCCTTTGGGTAGAAAGCGTCCAAATATCATTATCATCGCATCATAGCATTCTCTGCCCAGGTTGAACTGAGCCTTCAGAGCCATTACTTGCGCGATGGCATCCAACTGACAAAGCTCAGTGTGCTCGTGGAGAGGACGTTTTGAAGACTCCAACATTTCATAAAAGGCCTTTGTAGATTCCTCCATCTCATCGTCCAAATCCTGAGCATCATCAAAGTCTTGCACCATGTCTTCGATCCCGGTACCATGCTCGTCGGTGCGATGATGAACCACCTCAGCTCTGGCACGTTGGGCAGACTCACCTTGAAATGTCCAGACCGTATAATTATGAGTAAAACCCCACTTCTGCAGGTGCTTGATCATTTCAAACTCTGACTTCTTCTTAAAGTTGTCGCAATCGACACAAGGGCACCAGGTTGTTTTCTATCCATTTGCAAATGCGACTCTCACAAACTCCTTGGTTTTTGTTATCCATTCATGGGTCATGTATTTCTGACTAGTGTGACCGGTGTACATCCACCCACGATCACTCATCTTGCCTAGCTACTGGACACACAAAAAATATACATAATTCAGCAAACCATATTTATCAGTTAATAGAGTTTGTCAGTTTTATTACGTCCATGCAACCTAGACGGTAGTAGGTAAAGATAGGTCCTAATCCCACCCGAGTATGTGTAGATTGGGTTCGTTTTCCCATGCTCCGCTCCGGATCCGACGCACAATTTTGGCAGCACCTCCCCGTTGTTCTCCTGATACACGTCTCGGGAAAAAGCAGAGAGGATGTGTACCCGGAGAACAATAGGGAGGCACTGACGAAATTCTGCATCGGATTCGGAGCAGAGCATATGGGAAAACGAACCCAATCTACACATACTCGGGCTGTCGTGGATAACGTTCGACAATTCGAAAGAAACACGGTTATAAATATGCTAATGAATGCGTATTTATAGATGTAACCCTTTCGAACGGGAGATGCATAGTGGTCACGAATACTGATGATTGAAGACACCTATAGCTAGCAAGTTTCATCGGCACAAAGACCGGAAAAGAGCAAAAAAATTTAAGGTTGCTGGGGAAGAAGATGTCATTTGTGCTCACCATCGAACATAGCAGGGGATCTCGTCAAATGCACGGGGAGGTCGTCGAACAACTGCACATTGAAATTCACCTGATCAACACAAAATATGACGTTTTTGTAACAAAACAGGAAAATCTATGACCTAGCTCACAATTTACAAAACTATGACCTTCTCGGCCTCACGAAGGCTGAAGAGCACCTTTTTGGTCAACAGGAGGCAGAATAGGTGACGCGGGTCGGGGGTCAGTGGCATCAGGGGTCAGTGGCATCAGGGTCAGTGGTGTCGGCGGTCGGGGGTCGGGGGTGTCGGGAGTCAGGGCTCGATGGCGTTGGTGTCAGTGGTCCGGGGTCGATGGTGTCGGTGGTCGGGGGGCGATGGCGTTAGTGGTCGGGGTCCGGGGCGTCGGGGGTTGGGGTCGGTGGCTTCGGGGGTTGAGGATCGGTGGCGTCGGAGGTTGGCGGTTAGTGGCGTCGGGGGTTGGGGGCTCCTCTATTCTTCTTCTTCTTCCTCCTCTTCTTGTTCCTCTTCTTCCTCTTCTTCTTCTTACTCTTCTTCTTCGTCCTCTTCTTTCTCTTCTTCTTCTCCCTCCTCATTTTCGAATTATTCTTATTTTCTTCTTATTTTTCAGAACTAAACCTAAAACTAATTAAAACTAAACTAAACTAAACGTAAACCTAAAACTAAAACAAAATAAATCTAAACTAAGCATAAACCTAAAACTAAAAAAACAGAAAAAATAAGAGGAGGAGGAGGAGCTCACCGCGGGGTAGGGGGTCGGGGTGCCGGTGGAGGAGGGGGCGGTGCAGGAGGGGGGATCCCCGCCGTAGGGGAGGGGTTGGCGCCGCGGCCTTCCTCACGACGGTGTAGGGAGATGTATTAATAAATCAAAAAAATTCCTATGTGTCACCAAGATCTATCTATGGAGAAACCAGAAACAAGTGGGGAGAGATTGCATCTTCATACCTTTGAAGATCTCTAAGCGGAAATGTTACAAGAACGCGGTTGGTGGAGTCGTACTCGTAAAGATTCAGATCACGGTGGACTCCGATCTTAGCGCCGAACAACGGCGCCTCCGTGTTCAACACACATGTAGCCCGATAACGTCTCCTATGCCTTGGTCCAGCAAGGATGAAGGAGAGGTTGAGGGAGAGCTTCGGCAGCATGACGGGGTGGTACGGTGGAGCTACGTGGACTCCGGCAGGGCTTCGCCAAGCACTAGGGAGAACGAGGAAGAGGAAGGGTAGGGCTGCGCCGAGAGATAGAAGTCATGTCTCAAATCAGCCCAAAAGCTTGGGTATATATAGGAGGAGGAAGAGGGAGGGATGCCTTGGCCCTCCTCCAAGGAGGAGAGCTTCGGCCAAACCTAGGGAGGAGTCCACCTCCCACAAGGGAGGTGGATCTCTTCCTTTTGAATCCTTTTCAGCCTTATCTCTTATCCCTAGCCTCATGGGCCTTTCTGGAAGGACTTGGCCATCCCAATAAGGCTGGTCCACCTTTTCTAACAGCCCACGAAGTCCTTGGGTCGTCACACCCCTCCCGGGGGTCCTCCGGCACCCTCCCGGCACTCCCGGTACACTACCGATGAGCCCAAAAACTTTCCGGTGACCAAAACAAGACTTCCTATATATCAATATTTACCTCCGGACCATTCCGGAGCTCCTCCTGATGTCCGGGATCTCATCCGGGACTCCGAACAACCTTTGGTAGCCACGTACAACATTTCCCTATAACCGTAGCGTCATCGAACCTTAAGTGTGTAGACCCTACGGGTTCGGGAGACATGTAGACAGGACCGAGACACTTCTCCGGTCAATAACAAACAGCGGGATCTGGATACCCATGTTTGCTCCCACATGCTCCACAATGATCTCATCAGATGAACCACGATGTGGGGATTCAATCAATCTCGTATTCAATTCCCTTTGTCTATCGGTATGATACTTGCCCGAGATTCGATCGTCGGTATCCCTATACCTTGTTCAATCTCGTTACCGGCAAGTCTCTCTTACTCGTTCCATAATACATCATCCCGTGTCTAACTCCTTAGTCACATTGAGCTCATTATTATGATGTCTTACCGAGTGGGCCCAGAGATACCTCTCCGTCACACAGAGTCTCGATTCGTGCCAACCCAACAGACACTTTCGGAGATACCCGTAGTGCACCTTTATAGCCACCCAGTTACGTTGTGACATTTGGCACACCCAAAGAATTCCTACGGTATCCAAGAGTTGCGCAATCTCATGGTCTAAGGAAACAATACTTGACATTGGAAAAGCTTTAGTAGACGAACTACACGATCTTGTGCTATACTTAGGATTGGGTCTTGTTCATCACATCATTCTCCTAATGATGTGATCCCGTTATCAACGATATCCAATTTCCATGGTCATGAAACCGTGACCATCTATTGATCAAAGAGCTAGTCAACTAGAGGCTCACTAGGGACATGTTGTGGTCTATGTATTCACACATGCATTACAGTTTTCGGTTAACACAATTATAGCATGAACAATAGACAATTATCATGAACAAGGAAATACAATAATAACCATTTTATTATTGCCTCTATGGCATATTTCCAACAGTCTCCCACTTGAACTAGAGTCAATAATCTATTTACATTATGATGAATCGAACACCCATAGCATTCTGGTGTTGATCATGTTTTGCTCGTGAGAGAGGTTTAGTCAACAGATCTGTGACATTCAGATCCGTATGCACTTTACAAATATCTTTATCTCCCTCCTGAATGTAATCACGGATGGAGTTGAAGCGGCGCTTGATGTGTCTTGTTTTCTTAGGAAACCTGGGCTCCTTCGCAAGGGCAATAGCTCCAGTGTTGTCACAGAATAGAGTCATCGGGCCCGACGCATTGGGAATCACTCCTAGGTCGGTGATGAACTCCTTCATCCAGACTCCTTCCTGTGCTGCTTCCGAAGCAGCTATGTACTCCGCTTGACATGTAGATGCCGCAATGACGCTTTTCTTGCTGCTGCACCAGCTGTTTGCCCCTCCGTTCAAAATATACACGTATCCGGTTTGCGACTTGGAGCCGTCCGGACTGTGTCGAAGCTAGCATCGACGTAACCCTTTACGACGAGCTCTTCGTCACCTCCATATACGAGAAACATGTCCTTTGTCCTTTGTCCTTTTTAGGTACTTCAGGATATTCTTGACCGTTGTCCAGTATTCTGCTCCGGGATCACTTTGGTACCTCCCTACCAAACTTATGGCAAGGTTCACATCAGGTCTGGTACACAGCATGGCATACATAATAGAGCCTATGGCTGAAGCATAGGGGATGACACTCATCGCTTCTCTATCTTTTCTTGTGGTCGGGCATTGAGTCGTACTCAATCTCACACCCTATAACACAGGCAAGAACCCTTTCTTGGATTGATCCATATTGAACTTCTTCAATATCTTTTCAAGGTATGTGCTTTGTGAAAGACCTATGAGACGTCTCGACCTATCTCTGTAGATCTTAATACCTAATATGTAAGCAGCTTATCCAAGGTCCTTCATTGAAGAACACTTATTCAAGTAGGCCTTTATACTTTCCAAGAGTTCTATATCATTTCCCATTATCAGTATGTCATCCACATATAATACGAGAAATGCTACAAAGCTTCCACTCAATTTCTTGTAAATACAGGGTTCTCCATAAACCTATACAAACCCAAACGCTTTAATCACCTTATTAAAGCGAATGTTCCAACTCCGAGATGCTTGCACCAGCCCATAGATGGAGCGCTGGAGCTTGCATACTTTGTTAGCATCTTTAGGATCGATAAAAACTTCCGGCTACATCGTATACAGTTCTTCCTTGAGGAAGCAATTAAGGAATGCTGTTTTGACGTCCATTTGCCATATCTCATAATCATAAAATGCGGCAATTACTAACATGATTCGAATAGACTTCACCATCGCTACGGGTGAGAACGTCTCATGGTAGTCAACTCCTTGAACTTGTCGATAACCCTTAGCGACAAGCCGAGCCTTATAGATGGTTACATTACCATCCGCGTTAGTCTTCTTCTTAAAGATCCATTTATTTTCAATGGCTCTCTTATCATCAAGCTAGTCCACAAAAGTCCATACTTTGTTCTCATACATGGATCCTATCTCGGATTTCATGGCTTCAAGCCATTTGTTGGAATCTGGGCCGGCCATCGCTTCTGCATAGTTCGAAGGTTCACCGTTGTCCAACAACATGATCTCCAGGACAGGGTTGCCATACCACTCTGGTGTGGAACGTGTCCTAGTGGACCTTCGACGTTCAATAGTAACTTGATCTAAAGTTTGATGATCATCACCATTAACTTCCTCTCCAGTCGGTGTAGGCTCTAGAGAAACAACTTCCTATGCTGCGCTACTCTCTGGTTCGAGTGGAGGTACAGTTACCTCATCAAGTTCTATTTTCCTCCCACTTACTTCTTTCGAGAGAAACTCTTTCTCGAGAAAGGATCCATTCTTGGCAACAAAGACTTTGACTTCGGATCTGAGGTAGAAGGTATACCCAATAGTCTCTTTGGGATATCCTATGAAGACGCACTTTTCTGCTTTGGGTTCGAGCTTCTCAAGTTGAAGTTTCTTCACATAAGCATCGCACCCCCAACCGTTTAGAAATGACAGCTTAGGTTTCTTTCCAATCCATAATTCATACGGTGTCATCTCAACGGATTTTGACGGTGCCCTTTTTAAAGTGAATGCGGCGGTCTCTAATGCATATCCCCAAAATGATAGTGGTAAGTCGGTAAGAGACATCATAGATCGCACCATATCCAATAGAGTGCGATTACGATGTTCAGACACACCATTTCGCTGAGGTGTGCCAGGTGGCGTGAGTTTTGAAACGATTCCACATTTCCTTAGGTGCGTGCCAAGCTCATGACTTAAATATTCTCCGTCACGATTAGATCATAGGCACTTTATTCTCCTATCACGTTGATTCTCTACCTCACTCTGAAATTCCTTGAACCTTTCAAAGGTTTAAGACCTGTGTTTCATTAAGTAGACATACCCATATCTTCTCAAGTCATCAGTGAGGGTGAGAACATAACGGTAGCCACCGTGAGCCTCGACGCTCATTGGACCGCATACATCGGTATGTATTATCTCCAACAAGTCAGTTGCTCGCTCCATTGTTCCGGAGAACGGAGTCTTGGTCATCTTGCCCATGAGGCATGGTTCGCACGTGTCAAAAGATTCTAAATCAAGAGACTCCAAAAGTCCATCAGCATGGAGCTTCTTCATGCGCTTGACACCAATATGACCAAGGCATCAATGCCACATGTAAGTGGGACTATCGTTATCAACCTTACACTTTTTGGCACTCACACTATGGAAATGTATAACATCATGTTCGAGATTCATCAAAAATAAACCATTGACCAGCGGGGCATGACCATAAAACATTTATCTCATATAAATAGAAGAACCATTATTCTCATATTTAAATGAGTAGCCATCTCGCATCAAGCAAGATCTAGATACAATGTTCATGCTCAAAGCTGGTACTAAATAACAATTATTGAGGTTTAACACTAATCCCGAAGGTAGATGTAGAGGTATCGTGCCGACGGTGATCACATCGACCTTGGAACCATTCCCAACGTGCATCGTCACCTCGTCCTTTGCCAGCCTCCGCTTATTCCGCAGCTCCTGCTTGGAGTTACAAATGTGTGCAACTGCACCGGTATCAAATACCCAGGAGCTACTACGAGCGCTGGTTAGGTACACATCAATAACAAGTATATCACATATACCTTTAACGTTGCCGGCCTTCTTATCCGCTAAGTACTTGGGGCAGTTCCGCTTCCAGTGACCGGTACCCTTGCAATAAAAGCACTCAGTCTCAGGCTTGGGTCCATTCTTGTTCTTCCTCCCGGCAACTTGCTTACCGAGCGCGGTAACAACTTTTTCGTCCTTCTTGAAGTTCTTTTTACCCTTGCCTTTCTTGAAACTAGTGGTCTTATTCACCATCAACACTTGATGCTCCTTTTTGATCTCGACCTCCGCTGATTTCAGCATCGAGTACAACTCAGGAATGGACTTCTCCATACCCTGCATGTTGTAGTTCATCACAAAGCTCTTGTAGCTAGGTGGAAGCGCCTGGAGGATTCTGTCAATGACCGAGTCATCTGGGAGATTAACTCCCAGCTGAGTTAAGCGGTTGTGCAACCCAGACATCTTGAGTATGTGCTCACTAACAGAACTATTCTCCTCCATCTTACAGTTGAAGAACTTGTCGGAGACGTCATATCTGTCGACCGGGCATGAGCTTGGAAAACCAGTTTCAGCTCTTGGAACATCTCATATGCTCCGTGTTGCTCAAAACGCTTTTGGAGCCCCGGTTCTAAACTGTAAAGCATGCCGCACTGAACAAGGGAGTAATCATCGCAGTTCGACTGCCAAGCGTTCGTAACGTCTTCGTCCGCAGGGAAAATGGGTGGGTTACCTAGCGGTGTATCAAGGACATACAATCTCTTGGAAGCTATGAGGATGATCCTCAAGCTACAGACCCAATCCGCATAGTTGCTTCCATCATCTTTCAGCTTGGTTTTCTCTAGGAACGCGTTGAAGTTGAGGGTGACATTCGCGTTGGCCATTGGATCTACAATATAGATTGTAAAGACAATTTTTAGACTAAGTTCATGATAATTAAGTTCACATAATAAAATTATTTAATGAACTCCCACTCAGATAGACATCTCTCTAGTCATCCAAGTGACACATGATCCATGTCAACTAGCCCGTGTCCGATCATCACGTGAGACGAACTAGTCATCCATGGTGAACATCTCCATGTTGATCGTATCTTCTATATGACTCATGTTCGACCTTTCAGTCTTCCGTGTTCCGAGGTCATGTTTGTACATGCTAGGCTCGTCAAGTTAACCTAAGTGTTTCGCGTGTGTAAATCTGGCTTACACCCGTTGTATGCGAACGTTAGAACCTATCACACCTGATCATCATGTGGTGCTTCGAAACAACGATCCTTAGCAACGATGCACTGTTAGGGTGAACACAACTCTTGAAATTTTATTGAGAGATCATCTTATTTACTACCGTCGTTCTAAATAAGATGTAAACATGATAAACATCACATGCAATCAATATAGTGACATGATATGGCCAATATCATCTTGCTCCTTTGATCTCCATCTTCAGGGCACCATGATCCTCACTATCACCGGCACGACACCATGATGTCCATCATCATGATCTCCATCATTGTGTCTTCATGAAGTTGTCTCGCCAACTATTACTTCTACTACTATGTCTAACGTTTAGCAATAACGTAAAGTAATTACATGGCGTTTATGATTGACACACACGTTATGCAATAAAATAAGACAGCTCCTATGGCTCCTGCCGGTTGTCAAACTCATCGACGTGCAAGTCGTGAATCCTATTACAACAACATGATCAATCTCATACATCACAATGCATCACATCACATCCTTTTGGCCATATCACATCACAAGGCATATGCTGCAAAAACAAGTTAGACGTCCTCTAATTTGTAGTTGCAAGTTTTTACGTGGCTGCTATATGTTTCTAGCAAGCACGTTTCTTACCTACGCCAAAACCACAATATGATATGCCAATTGCTATTTACCCTTCAGAAGGACCCTTTTCATCGAATCCAATCCGACTAAGGTGGGAGAGACAAACACCCGCTAGCCACCTTATGCAACAAGTGCATTTCAGGCGGTGGAACTGGTCTCACGTAAGCGTACGTGTAAAGTTGGTCCGGGCCACTTCATCCCACAATACAGCCGAATCAAGATAATACTAATAGTGGTAAGAAAATTAACAAGATCGACGCCCACCACAAGTTTGTGTTCTACTCGTGCATAGATTGTACGCATAGACCTAGCTCATGATACCAGTGTAGGGAGACGTAGTAATAAATAAATAAAATTCCTACGTGTCACCAAGATCTATCTATGGAGAACCTAGCAACGAGTGGGGAGATATTGCATCTTCATACCTTTGAAGATCACTAAGCGGAAGCATTATAAGAACGCGGTTGGTGGAGTCCTACTCGTAGCGATACAGATCGCGGTGGACTCCGATCTTAGCACCGAACAACGGCGCCTCCGCATTCAACACACATGCATACCGATGACGTCTCCCATGCCTTGATCCAGCAAGGAGGAAGGAGAGGTTCAGGGAGAGCTCCGGCAGCATGACGGCGTGGTGACGGTGGAGCTACGTGGACTCCGGCAAGGCTTCGCCAAGCGCTACGGAGAACGAGGAAGAGGAAGGGTAGGGCTACGCTGAGAGAGAGAAGTCATGTCTCAAATCAGCCCAAAACCTTGGGTATATATAGGAGGAGGGAGAGGGAAGGCTGTCTTGGCCCCTCCTCCAAGGAGGAGAGGTTCGGTCGAACCTAGGGAGGAGTCCACCTCCCACAAGGGAGGTGGATCTCTTCCTTTTGAATCCTTTTCAGCCTTATCTCTTATCCCTAGCCTCATGGGCCTTTCCGGAAGGACTTGGACAGCCCAATAAGGGCTGGTCCACCTCCTCTAACAGCCCACGAAGTCTTTTGGTCGTCACACCCCTCCCGGGGGTCCTCCATCACCCTCCCGGCACTCCCGGTACACTACCGATGAGCACAAAAACTTTCCGATGACCAAACCTGGACTTCCGATATATCAATATTTACCTCCGGACCATTCCGGAGCTCCTCGTGATGTCCAGGATCTCATCCGGGACTCCGAACAACCTTCGGTAGCCACGTACAACATTTCCCTATAACCGTAGCGTCATGGAACCTTAAGTGTGTAGACAATACGGGTTCGGGAGACACGTAGACATGGCCGAGACACCTCTCCGGTCAATAACCAACAGCGGGATATGGATACCCATGTTGGCTCCCACATGCTCCACGATGATCTCATCGGATGAACCACGATGTCGGGGATTCAATAAATCACGTATTCAATTCCCTTTGCCTATCGATATGATACTTGCCCGAGATTCGATTGTCGGTATCCCTATACCTTGTTCAATCTCTTACCAGCAAGTCTCTTTTACTCATTCCGTAATACATCATCCCGTGGCTAACTCCTTAGTCACATTGAGCTCATTATTATGATGTCTTACCGAGTGGGTCCAGAGATTCCTCTCCGTCACACTGAGTGACAAATCCTAGTCTTGGTTCGTGCCAACCCAACAGACACTTTCAGAGATACCCGTAGTGCACCTTTATAGCCACCCAGTTACGTTGTGACGTTTGGCACACCCAAAGTATTCCTACGGTATCCGGGAGTAGCACAATCTCGTGGTCTAAGGAAACAATACTTGACATTGGAAAAGCTTTAGCAGACGAACTACACGATCTTGTGCTATGCTTAGGATTGGGTCTTGTCCATCACATCATTCTCCTAATGATGTGATCCCGTTATCAACGATATCCAATGTCCATTGGCATGAAACCGTGACCATCTATTGATCAACGAGCTAGTCAACTAGAGGCTCACTAGGGACATGTTGTGGTCTATGTATTCACAGATGCATTACAGTTTTCGGTTAACACAATTATAGCATGAAAAATAGACAATTATCATGAACAAGGAAATACAATAATCACCATTTTATTATTGCCTCTAGGGCATATTTCCAACAGGCGGTGCTCGGGTGGCCGCCGCAGGGGAGGGGCATCGTGGCCGATGCGGCAGGGCGACAGGGCGATGTTGTTGGGGCGGCGGGGGCACGGGGTGGTGGGCGTCCTAGGCGGAGCGGCCGGGTAGCAGGGGGGCGACGCGGGGCAAGGCGGGGCGGCGGCGCGGCGCGGCGCGGCAGGGTGAGGCGGCCAGGCAACGGCGCGGCGGGACGGGGCAGGCGGGGCGGCGGTGGCTCGGGCACGGGGGTGAGAGAGGGGAAATAGAGAGGGAGAGAGAGAAAGAGAGAGGGGAGAGAGATATTTAGGTCACCTCTTTGTCGTCTGCTAGCAGACGGCAAAGCTTCTTTGTCGTCTGCTAGCAGACGGCAAAGCTTCTTTGTCGTCTGCTAGCAGATGGCAAACAAAGTGGTCGTTAGCAGTATGCTAGCTAGGCTCTTTGTCGTCTGCTAGCAGACGGCAAAGCTTCTATGTCGTCCGCTAGCAGACGGCAAAGAGCTGGCTGACGGCAAACATGATCTTTGTCGTCAGCAGCATCTTTGCCATTAGCTTTCCACAAGCTGATGGCAAAGACCTTCTTTGTCGTCAGCTAGGAGACGGCAAAGAGCTGGCTGGCGGCAAAGATGCTGATTCCAGTAGTGCATGCAGAAAACTGTAGCAATAAATTGACACGAGCATATGCTACGTTTAAAGTTTGGGTCTTGTCCATCACATCATTCTCCTAATGATGTGATCCTGTTATCAAATGACATCTCATGTCCATGGCTAGGAAACCTTAACCATCTTTGATTAACGAGCTAGTCTATTAGAGGCATACTAGGGACATGGTGTTGTCTATGTATCCACACATGTATCTGAGTTTTCGATCAATACAATTCTAGCATGGATAATAAACGATTATCATGAAGAAGGAAATATGATAATAACCAATTTATTATTGCCTCTAGGGTATATTTCCAACACCACCTCCAAGCGCGCCAGGACTACCGCCACCCAACCACACATTGTCGGCCCCGACAACATACTACCAGTAGCCGACCCTTCCCTACGCTTCCATGCATGCTCCTAGCCCCTCTGCTCCTCCATAGCAATCAGCCTGAGATCAAGCCGCCTTCATCAGCTCCATGAACAAATTTACTCTCAATAATGAAGGTACGGATTGGATTTTCGATTTTGGTGCATCCTTGCATATGCCTTCAAATATGAATTTGTTGTCAGCTTGTTTCCCTTCTGTTTTCTGTACGATCACCATTGGTGATGGTTCCACCATACCTGTTTCCCGCACCGGTCATTCTTACATCTCTTCCTCTTATGCCAATTTTTTTCTCGGCAATATTCTTAATGTCCCTTCCCTCATCAAAAATCTTATTTTTGTTCGCCAATTTTGCATTGAAAATAAAGTTATTATGGCTTTTGACCCTTTTGGTTTGTCTATGAAGGATCTGACAACGGGGGAGGTCCTCGCTCGGTACAATAGCACGGGTGATTTTTATCCGCTTCATGGCGCACCTACATCCACTCTCCGAGCCATGCTTGCATCAGTTGATTTGTGGCATCGTCGTCTAGGACACCCTAATAAAACCATCTTGTCATCTTTGCTTCAAGAATTTTGTATTCCTAGTTCAACTGTTCCTCATAATCCCTCTCTTTGTAATGCCTGTCAATGCGGAAAACAGGTTAGATTACCTTTTGAAACCTCTACTACCCTTAGCACTTTTCCATATGATTTAATTCACTTTGATTTATGGACCTGTCCCGTCACTAGTGTTTCTGGTTACAAATATTATCTTGTGATTTTGGATGTCTATTCTCATATATTTGGACCTTTCCTATTCGTGCTAAATCTGAAGTACATGCCATCTTTCTCAATTTTCGACAATATGTTCTCACACACTTTGGCTTGCCAATTAGATTTATTCAATGTGATAATAGTCGAGAATTTGACCACACTCAAAACTGCACCTTCTTTCTCTCTCAAGGCATTCTTCTTTGTTTTTCATGTCCTTATACCTCCCCTCAAAATGGTAAAGTTGAACGCTCTCTTCGCTCCATTAATGATATTCTTCGCACCTTGCTATTACAAGCTTCTCTTCCCTCTCGTTTTTGGGTCGAAGCCCTTCGCACTGCCACACTACTTCTAAATATTCGACCAACTAAGACATGTCCTCTTTATTCGCCTTTTCAATCTTTTTTTATCTCCCACCCCGATTATTCTTTTTTGCGTGTTTTTGGCTGTCTTTGTTTTGCGAAACCCGCCTCTACCGCCTCCAACAAACTTGAACCACGTTCACTACCTTGCATTCATCTTGGTCTTTCTGACGATCACAAAGGATATTGCTGTTTCGATCCATCTTCTGGTCGCGTGCTTGTCTATCTCCATGTCACATTCGATGAAAACACGTTTTCTTGTTCTGTCACTAACACCGCATCAATCCCTACCACCACCACCTCTCCTGTGGCCTCTTTCTCTCCCGCGGCGAGGACGGCAAGCCTAAGGTAGCCGGCAGGCCTGGCAAACCCCGGTAAGTCCGACAAGCCTGGCAAGCCCGGGAGGCCCAGCAAGCCCAACCCCGGCAAGTCCGGCCCTAGCAAGCCCGGTCCCACCAAGTATGGCAAAGCCCGACAAGCCCGGTCCCACCCACCACTACCACCCAATGTCGTACCCATTCCACCACCCACTAGTGATCACGTCATGTGTACCCGCGACAAACGCGGATTCCTTCTACCCACACAATGCCTCAACCTCATAGCCACCCCAACCCTCTCTCCTATTCCCACTTCTTAAAAACAAGCTCTTCTTGATCCTCTTTGGCTCTCAGCTATGCACGATGAGTTTAATGCTCTTTAGCAAAATAATACATGGACTCTTGTTCCCAAACCTCCCGGTGTTAATGTTGTTTTTGGAAAATTGGTTTTTCGTCATAAATTTCATTCTGATGGCACTCTTGCTCGTTACAAAGCCAGATGGTTGTGTCATGGTTTCTCTCAGCAACATGGCCTTGATTTTGATGAAACTTTCTCTTCCGTTTTTAAACCAAGTACTATTTGTGTTGTTCCTAGTCTTGCTATTTCCTCCTCTTGGCCCATTCATCAGCTAGACGTTAAAACTGTGTTTCTTCACGGTACTCTTGATGAAACAGTTTATTGTCAGCAACCATCTGGTTTTCGGAATCCCTCTTCTCCCAATTCTGTTTGCCTTCTTAACAAATTTCTTTATGGTCTTTAACAAGCTCCTCGTGCATGATTTCAACGTTTTGCTGCCTTTATTCAAAGAGTAGGCTTCATTCCCTCCAAATCTAATTCTTCATTATATATTTTTCGCTCCTGTTCACACAGTGCCTATCTCTTGCTTTATGTTGATGATATAGTTCTCACGACTACCTCTCACTCTTTTCTCCAACATATAATCTCTTCTCTTGTTCCTCTTCATCATTTTCTTGGCGTTACTGTTTCTCGCACACAGTCTACCTTTTCTCTCTCTCAACAATCCTATCTTTTAGACTTGGTTTCTCGTTCTGGTATGTCTGATTTTCAAACCTCACGCACACCGGCTGACATTGGTGCCAAATTGTCGGCTGGTGGTGATCCTATTTATGACCTCACTTTGTATGGTAGCATCACCGGTGCTCTTCAATATGCCACTCTTACTAGGCCCGACATTTCATACTCCGTTCAGCAAGCCTATCTTTTTATGCATGATCCTCGTGCTCCTCATCTTGTTCACGTCCACCGCATTCTTCGCTATTTAAAAGGAACTCTAGATCATGGTCTTCAAATTAATTCTTCTTCTCCAACAAGCTTGACAGTTTATTCTGATGCAGACTGGGCGGGTTGTCCAGATACTCGACGGTCCACATCCGGATTTTGTGTTTATTTGGGTGATAATCTTGTTTCCTGGTGTTCTAAAAGGCAAGCAACAATTTTCAAGTCTTCTGCTGAGGCTGAGTATAGGTCGGTTGCTCATGCTATAACTGAAGCGGTGTGGCTATGTCGACTTCTCGTGGAACTTCATCTCCCACTTGATCGTGCAACCATCGTTTATTGTGATAACATCTCTGCAGTACACATGGCTTCCAATTCAGTTCAGCATCGTCGCACCAAGCACATTGAGATTGACATACACTTCGTTCAAGAAAAGGTGGCTCTTGGCGAGGTGCGTGTTCTTCATGTACCTATCAGTGCTCAATTTGCTGACATTTTCACCAAAGGACTTCCGACTGCGTCTTTCACCGACATATGCTCCAGTCTCAACATTGTTACTCCTTATGCTGAGACTGCGGAGGGATATTAGAGTATAGGTCGGTTACAGATACTATGGCCGGCAGGTTTTTGGATGGTAATCTATCTCTCTTAGGCTTTGAGTCATGGTTTTGTAATCTATATAAACAGCGTTTTGAGGCCTCAATCAATACAGTTATTATTCTCCAATTATCAGCCATCCTGGCCTCTTAGTACCCTGGTAGGAATACTCATGTTCTACATAGCAGTGCCTACAGAAATTACTGAAATTCCCACCGAAAAAAATAATTTTTTTTACTGAAATTCAGTGAATTTCATCAATATGTTTGTCAAAGTAAAAGCCTACCCCCAACGCTTCTGCCTAGTGGGAAGAGGGGGCAGCATGATGGAATACTCTCATGTTGTAGCAGCCTATAAAACGACAGCTGCACATAATCCGACCATGATTCTCCCTCAAAAACATTGGTGATAATAGGAAGACACGCGCAAGATTAGCACCAATTGTATGCTTCGCACAAGATCAACACCAGCATGCAGTTATAAAAAGAACACACCAGCGTGCACGTACGTACGTTGTGTACGTCAGACAGGCAGCTCAGCCGGCTGGTGGGGTGCGCCGGCGACGAGGACGGCAGCGCGGCACAGGTGCTGGTGCAGCCACCGGTCGACGCAGCCCGCGTGGAACAGGTGCCCGCACGCCGGCAGCCGACGGACCTTCTCCCCGACGCGGGGCGGCGCTAAGCAAATGGCGCACTCGTCCACCACGGCGGCACCCTCGAACTCAAACGGCGCCGGGAGCTTGGCCGAGATCGTGGCCGCGTCAATCCCGCCGGCAGGACGACCTGGCAGCGTGCACATGACTAGGACCGCAAGGAAGTAGCTGACGGAGAAGGCTGTGCTGACGAGATTGGCCATGGTCCCGTCCTCAAATAACGGGCAAACGATCCATAGAGTAATTGAGAGAGCGAAGAGGGAGATGCACAGCCATCGGCGGCCGGACCCGGACCCGGACGGCGCCTCCGTCGAGTTGGTGGCGCTAGCGCCGTCCATGGGGCTAGCTAGGGCCTAAAGGCGATCGAGTACACGCTACGCACGTGAAGCAGCAGATCGATTATGATCGGACTCGGAGAGTATATATATATATATATATATATATATTAATTATATAGATCACGTTGGTTGCTGTTTTTTTAAGCTCGTTGGTTGCTGTTAATATCTGGACGGAAGATTCCAATGCAAGTAATTAACGTGGCAAGCTTTTTTCTATCTTTATCTAATATTAAAAGAAGGATGGTTTCTTCACTTTTTGTTTTTTGGTCCGTTGCTAGCTGCGTTGGGCCGTCCGTATTTAATAAGGAAAAGAAAAAAAACTGAGCAGAAAAAATAAAAGGCATTGGTGGGATTCGATCCCTACAATACTACTTAGATAATCACGGCAGATCTATTCATTATTTTGATCGGTGCTTGAATCTTTCAAATGAAGTGCACTAAGTGGTTGTACTGGCTATGTGGTTTGTTTTCCTCTAATGTGTATTTCAATCATTGAATATGTTTAGCTATAATAGTTGCGGTATGAGGAAGACATGCATGAAAAAAGATTGATTAAATACATGTTACATGTTGTTTTTCTCACTAATTTTCTTTTTTCTGTATTTACATCCTTCATTTCTATAAGAGAATTAATCGGATGTTTCACTTGATTTTATGTGTTATTATTGGGTTGGCCATATTATATTTTATGTAGTTTTTCTTATAAAGAATACTTTTATATATTTCCTTCATTCCACCGCGGCTCTGAATATTTGGATCTACTAAATAATATGTGTTTCAATTCTTGGAAAATATCAGAAAAATATGTGTAAAATATGTGTCTTAATTCCAAACATTATTTTTCGGTTAACTGGTAATCAATCTTTTGCTAGCTTTAAGAATAAATATACTATATTTTTTAGTTTAACTATAGGCGACACGATTTGCCTTGTTCATTCTAACAAAAAAAATTAGGTAGATATTTATTGATTTAGATGTATTATGTTCTTTAACACGGAGGCTGGGTATGGGGATAACCTTTTCCATTGCGACACACCGTAAGGTCTATCGAAAGCAGCATGCTAGAGTGTGATGACCAAGCTCATTGTCTTGAGATTGTCATGTTCGTCGTGAGATGTACATTGTGACCATAGTGGCTAAAATAATGATAACATGGATGGGTCACTTGGAGCATGCGAGGAATTATTTCTTCCACTACAATGCATGGGTATATGTGCTATCTCTAGCTAATAATAAAGCTCAAACTGTTTCTGGTCGTCCGTCATCCAAATTACCCTCGAAGTTGGTAAGAATTAACCACCAATGCTACTCGTGAATCATAAAAAACATTTCACACAGGGTGTCCTTGTCTGGTCCGGCCCATGCAGTAGGGACATCGTATTCTGCGCTCTGCGCTTTGGGAGAAGGCGCCGCGTGCCTGTTTGGGCCAGCCTATGTCCCAGTGGCCTGTTTTTATATTTTTTTTCTTTTCTTTTTATGGTATGTTTTTATTTATTTACTTTAAATAATTTAGGTATTTAAAAAGTTAAGAACATTTAAAAAATGAAAAATTGATATTTTTTAATAAATCATAAAATCTTTGTGTATTCAAAAGAAGTTCACGATTTTGTAAAATATATAGTTGCTTATTTGAAAAATGGTTTAAACGTTGAAAACAAATGCACGGGAAAAAATAAAATTATCATAATTTTTTAATAGTTCGTGCATTAAAAAATGTTAATGAAATTGAATATAATTTGGAAAATTCAAAAAAAAATGAATGGAAAAATATCATAAACATTCAAAAAATGTTTGTGACTTAAAAAATAGTTTATACGTTCAAAAAATGACCATGCATATCAAAAATGATTGTTAAACTGGAAAAATGTTTGCCAAATCCAAAAAATGTTTGTGAATTTAAAAAATTGTTCCGTCAACTCTGAAAAAAATCTTCCTCGATTCTAGAAATGTTCAATGATCTAGAAAATTGTCAAATTTTTCTTAATTTTTTTAAATATGTATAGTATTAAACGTCGATGAATTCAAAATATATGCTTGATTTTAGAAATTGGTCATGAATTCGTAAGTGTTCACTAATTTGAAAAATGTTCATGCTATCATATATGTGCACGAGTTTAGAAAAATGATCATGAGCAAAATTTCTTCATGGCCATAGGAGAGTATGATTTTTTTCTCCCGTTGCAACGCACGGGCCCTTTTGCTAGTAATTTTCTAATACAAAGATGCGCATGACCTTGCACTGCATATTATTTCCCTCGTGCATCAAATTTTGTGTGTATACAACAAATTCTCACGGGATGCCGCAAATTTACGAGGAAAAACAATTATCAGTTTTATGCAGCATGTTAGCCAACATTTAAGGCACAGCAAAAACACTTGCAACTTGAGAACCCTGAGTCATCATTGCATGTCGCCTGAGTATTTACAGTGAAACACACATGATTTTGTAGCATGTGAAAAAAAGCATTTCTAGCATGGAAAATCCGTATATTACTAACCTTCATTTCCGATGTAGCCCATTGCCCTACTCAGAGCTCGGTGTCATACCCTCAAGTGCCAGGGCAACGAAGCTAGATTCCTCAAAGAAAACGACCGAAATCCACGTGAAAAAAACAATGTTTCCAAAAAAAAATGAAACCCCCACCGACACCCATGTCACCGCTCGCTACGAGCCATATATAGCATTTGGGCTGCTTCAACGCATTGGACGAGCCTTGGACCTAAAATGTGGGAGAGTATGTGTATGCTAGTTCACCCAAATCACTAAATTTCACAAGATCCAACATCCCATGGCCCATGGTAGGCCCCCATTCAAGGCGAGCCCTAGAAGGGCCGAGGAATGGTGACTGCAATAGGGTTACACATTTGAGTAGCTATCTTTTGGCAACCTGATTTTTTTTATTTTTATTTTTTTGCGGTTGGCAACCTGAGATGATCATCCACATACCTTAATTTTTCCAATGAGGCATCGATCAAATGTTTTACCTATTTTTGCTGAATGCTGAAAGTACACAAGAGCAAAGTAGCAATCATAACATTTTTTTCTGCGAGAGAAGTATGTATACTCTGAACGAGCAGCACATCTATCCCAAGTCATTAAATAATAATTCGTACAAAGAAATCAGGCACAAGGGGTACATGCACAACATTAGTATACGAGGCCGACAACGGGATTATTCATTATGATGTTGGTAGCATCAGACAAGAGGATGACACACCATAGGGTCAGGGTTTCTTGGCTGCCTGATGGGTTCCCTCCACCATTAACGAAATAGCCATGCAGGTTTTTAAATGTATTAACGTCATTAAGAAAATTCATGCATTCGACAACATCACGTAACCTAGAAAATTTTCAATTATTTTATTAAATGTGGTAAAAAAATTGAAAGTTTTCATGACTCTAAAATTATAGCATACAGTGTCATAATAAGCCATGAACAATATGAACCTGTTCATGTATCTTACTGAATTATTTCATATTTTTTACGAATAGAAATGAAAATGGAAAAATAAAATTAAAATTAAAAAGGCAATATCACACAAAAGAAAATATATATAATAAAATATAAGTAAGGGAAAAAAGTGTAAAAGAATCAAAACACCATTCTTAATAAAAACGAACAAAATCCCCAAAAATCTCGTTCCCACCCAAAAAAAGGGCCCTTGAAACCACAGCTACTCGCTGGCCGAAGTCCGTCCGCCCCTAGGCAAGCACCCACTATCATCGGTCTCTTTGAGCATGTATAGTACTTCCTCCGTCCGGAAATACTTGTTGGAGGAATTGATCTATCTAGACGTATTTTCGTTCTATATACATTCATTTTTATCTATTTCTTGGACAAGTATTTTCGGACGGAGCGAGTATTTGTTAACAACTGGGGAGGACCCATGGGCAGGGCTCCTGGCTTAGCTCTAAAATGTAAGAGAACAAATGTGTACTGGTTGGTCCAAATTACTCAAATGTCTAATACCCCAAGGTAGCCCCGTGAATTTGTGAACTCTGGATATGGCTAGGATAAACTATGGTGTCATATCTCTGATCCCCAAGGTAGTTGGGGCGACGAATATTAGGCAATTACGTCCCATCACGGTGATTAATTTGTTGGAGCGAATCTTTGCGAAGGTTCTCGCGACCCGGTTATCCCCTGTGGCGGAAAGGATTGCCCACCCCCTTCAGACCGCGTTCCTGAAGGGTCGGGGGATCCATAACGGGATTTTGGCCCTTCATGAGATTGTCAACGAGGTGGCTTCGAGGGGGCTTAAGGGCGTCTTCCTTAAATTGGACTTCCAGAAGGCATATGACCGTCTAGATTGGTCCTTTTTTGAGGTAATGCAGCGAGGAGGATTTGATGAACGGTGGTTCTCCTAGATCATGCAAATGGTTAGATCTGGAAACACGTCGATCAACATCAATGATGAGGTTGGTCCCTTCTTCCAGGCCTCCAGGGGTGTGAAGCAGGGGGATCTTGTCTCCCCCTTGATTTTCAACCTTGCAGTTGATGCCCTTGCGGGCATCCTAGATAAGGCTAAGCTGACCGGACACCTTAAGGTTATGGTTAGTCATCTCTTCCCGGGTGGGGGTGTCACCCACTTGCAGTAAGCTGATGACACCATGATTATGGTGGAAGGTTCGGATTCGAACATTGTTAATCTTAAGTTCCTCCTGCTTTGCTTTGAGGAAATGTCTAGACTTAAGATTAACTTTGACAAGAGCAAGGTTGTGGTCCTTGGCTACTCGGAGCTTGAGTAGCAGAGGATTGCGGATCACCTCAATTGTAGGTTGGCTTCCTTTCCCATATTTTACATGGGGATGCCCCTGGCTGAGTCCAGGATTTTGGTGAGTGGGTATGATCCTCTTGTGGGAGGAGTAGCGTTCCGTGCGGAGCCTTGGTGCGGTAGGTTCACATCTAAAAGAAGCAAAACTATTCTCATTTTCTCTAACCTTGCTAGCCTCCCCATGTATATGATGGGGATGTACATCTTGGTGGAAGGTGTGCATAGCTCCTTTGACAAGGAGATGGCTAGGTTCTTTTGGCAGGCGGAGGATGGTCGGCCTGAGTACCATATGGTGAAATGGGCTGACATCTTCTTGCCTAAGGACCAGGGTGGGTTAGGCATCCCAGCATCCCTCCGCATGAACGTTGACCTCATGCTTCACTAGGTTTGGCGAATCACGCGGGGTGACGGTGGATGTGGCTACGGCTGATTGAGTCCAAGTACTTGGAGGGCCAGTCCCTCTTGGCTTGCTCTCACTCGGCTGGATCCCAGTTCTGGAAGTCTATCCAGGCCATCAAGGAAGAGATTAGGATGGGTTGGCCATGGGTTTGGGACCCAGTTTTGGTTGGACCCCTGGCTTGATGGGGAGCTACTCCGTATTCGGTTTCCAAGGCTCTTTGCGATCTGTGACGACCCGACTGTTCTTGTCTCTGCGGCTGCGTTGGATGAGGGATGGAATATTGCGTTCCGCCGCTCATTCGGACCAGAAGAGGTGCAGGAATTGGGCAAACTTGAGGGAAGTAGTCCCTCGTCCTTTGTCCCAGGATCCTGACACTGTCTCTTGGAGTCTCTCTCCTTCGGGAGAATTCTCAGTTAGTTCAGCTTATCAGGCGTTGTGTCAGCACCCGGTTCTCTAGTGGTTATCCCCCGCTACAAGAAATATGTCAACTTGTGACCTTCTGTCAGTGACCCTGGAAGAATTGGTCATAAATTTATGACCATTTTAGACCAATTGGTCAAAAGCTGTTCGGGGGCCTCCGAACGCTGAACCATGACGACCATTTTGGTTAGAAAGGTTGTAATTTCATTAGAGGAAATGGTCGTAAAGCGGGCAACACTATCCACTGCCTCACGCCTAGATGATAATGACCAATATAAAATGGTCGCTACACTTGAGTTTGAATGCATTAGGATGATTAGGCAGCCACCTCAGTAACCTCGCTTATGTGTCACTGTCTAGGTGTCATTTTTGCTTAAATGTTAATATTCAACAAACAAACGGGGCAAACACTGACAGGCGGGACCTATTTGACAGGCAGGGCCGAGCGCTTAATTCGCCCAAAAAAGATGCGCGTGCTGGGACTCGAACCCATGACCTCGCGCTGGCTTGGCTCGCTCGCTACCACTGGGCTAGAGAGGGACTATTGCTAATATATGGGAATTCATTTATACATTACATAAAACCAAGGATCTCTCATATCAGTGACAAGTGGGACCTTCAGACTAGGTGGCATCGAACAAAGCAATACTTAGCGTTTTTCTAGGTCTTCCGACCAGGTGGCGGCGGGCGGAAGCAAGCAGCAGGGGCCGGCAGACGAGGGCGGGGCCAGTGGGTGGCGGGCGGCGAGCGAAGGCAACCGGCAGGGGCAGTGGACGAGGGCGGGGTCGATGGCCGAAGCGACCAGCAGGGGCCGCCCGCCTTGCCCACGACCTCGCCGCGGGTGACCTTGACCATGACCTCGGGATGGAGGCGAGGTAGGGGCATGAGCATGGAGGCGAAGCGACTAGCAGGGGCGGAGGCGGGAGCGGTGACCGCTGGTGGTGGTGCAGGGGGACTCGACCACGACAGGAACAACGACCTTGCCGCTCGCCTTGCCCATGACAGGAACGACGACCTCGCCCACGCATGGGAGACTCGCCGCTGCCGAGCATGGGGAACTCGCCGCTACCGAGCATGGGGGACGCGCTGCTGCCGAGCATGGGGGACTCGCCGCCGCCACAAGAAGACCTCGCCCACGTATGCACCCCTCTCCTCCTCCCTCTCCTCTCCCCCTCTCCGCTCTGTTTATGTCATTAATTTGATGTAGATTTGTTAGGAGAATATTCACACACACACACACACTGATTTGATGTAGGTTTGTTGTAAGCTTGGAAATATCTCTTGGAAATGGCATTGATGGATTTGGTAGAAATTGTGAAGAGAATTTTTGTTGACCAAATTGTTAGGAGAATTGTTGTTGATGAAATTGTTAAGAATTCTTTTGGAATTCAGTCAATTATTAGCGGTGAATTGTCAGCAATCAATAGTACAGAGCTCTCTGTTCTATTTTGTCCATGAGTAAATTGCTGTTGGTCTTTCCCTAAAACAGGATCCTTCTAAATTCCTGATTTATTTTTTCCATGAGTAAATAATGAATGCTGAGTAAATAGGATCATGATCCATTTTACTGATTCATGCCATGAGTAAATAATGAATGTTGATTTATTTTGTCCACCAAGTTGGTCTTTCGCAGAAACTTCCCGGGGTTGATGTAGATTTGATGTAAACTTGGAAAATATGAAGGGAGTCATTTTACTTTGTGGAAACACATGTTGTCATTGTTCGTGGCTTAATCACAATAGTTCTTTGTAAACCATCTCTATTTTTTTGTGAACCAGCAAGTTTTTGTTAGCTTTTCTTTTCTCCCATGTGAAATCTGTAATTCCTGTGAACTGCTTTTTATTGCTCCCATGTGAAATTAGTAAACCATGTGAACTGGACTAAAGTAGTGAGAAATTGAAATAGATAAATGTTGTGGTTAGGCAGTTAGCATATAAAGTTGGGTGCCATTACTGCCATCCATTTTCATTAATTAATGTTGATGCACTTAGATTGATTTCCTAAGTTGCAACAATTTATTGTCTTTGACAGATGGACAAAAGCTGGATTAGAAAAGGATTTAGAAAGTTTTTGAAAGAACATATGAAAGGAGTTGATGATTTCATGGCATTTGTTCGGCCAAATTTTGCCAACGATGCTCACATTCTTTGCCCATGCTGCGAATGCCTCAACCATTCAAGAAAGGCTCAAGGAAGAGTGGAAGATCATCTGCCTCTTAATGGGAAGTCCAACACATATGATAGATGGATATAATATGGAGAACCTTTAGACGGACAACCTCAACATGTTGAAGCTGATACATAGGCCCCTCATATGATGGGTGGTGGTGATGTTGGCATTGATTTTATGGAAAAGGTTTTGTGAGATAATGTTGGTTTGGAGGAAGAGGATGGGCATGAAGATGATAGGATTCCTAACCTATTGAAGGATCTGTACGATGCTGAAGATCGTGCTGATGGACAGAAGTCGTTGTTTGTTGTGGTGTTAGAGGAGGCGACGCGCGCAGCTCATGAAGGGGGGAAATTTTCAAGATTTACCTTCACCGTGAAGTTAGTCCACATCAAGTCTTTCTACCGGATTAGCAATGCTGCATTCAATGCAATACTCCGCCTTTTGAGCCTGCAATTCCCTGATAGTTGTGTTCCCAGATCTTATGATGAAGCATTGAGCATAATCCGCAGGCCAAGGCTAGGTTATGTTTCAATACATGTGTGCCCAAATAACCGTGTCTTGTTTCGGAAGGATTTAGCAAAGCACGACAACTGTCCAAAACGCAATGCCTCTAGGTGGAAAGATGCTGATGGGAAGAAGTCAATACCAGAGAAGGTACTGAGGCATTTCCGTTGATACCAAGGCTACAGCGGATGTTTATCTCGAAGAAATGGTCGCTGGAGGTACAATGGCACAAGCTGAAGCGACAAACTGTGGACAATGAGTTGAGGCATCCAGCGGACGGAGAGGCATGTAGAGTTTGATAGTATACATGTAGATTTTCTGCAGATCCAAGGAACATAAAACTTGGCATTGCCACAGATGGCTTTAATCCGTTTGGGAACATGAGCACGTCTTATAGCTTGTGGCCAGTTTTTGTGGTGCCGTACAACCTGCCACCATGGGCATCCATGGATCAGTCCAACTTCTTGATGTCGTTTCTTATCCCGAGTCCAGAGTCTCCAGGAAAGGATTTTGATGTCTTTATGGAGCCCCTCGTAGAAGAACTGCTCCACCTCTAGACTGGTGTACCTACATATGATGCCTTGAGTCTGGAAGAAAAGATCAATCTATGTCCTGCAATCATATGGTCCATCCATGATTTCCCGGCTCTACTAGGGGTGGGCACTATAAAACCAAAAATCGAAAAACCAAACCGAAACGAACCGTATTAACCGATTTGTCGGTTAATTTGGTGGTTTGATTTTTTGTTCGGTGGGAAATGTTAAGGTTGTTCAGTGTTTTGTTTTTGTTCGGTTTTCAATGCCCAGAAAGTGAACAGACCGAACAAACTGATCTGTAAGATACCCATGTAATACCTTGCTTCCAAAAGTGCAATACTTTGGAGGCATCATGTATTTCTCTACACATAATACATTTCATGTTCCATGTGATTTTTTTACTTAATTATGTTTACTAGTTTGCTGGACCGAATATACCATAAAATGATATTAAGGTTAGTACCTCTTGTGATTATTTTATGCATATTATACAATCCAAATCAGTGTTCTTGAGTCATTACACCTATACTGACAAGTGCATGTATTTCTGTTTTTCGGTTAACCGAACGAACCGAACCGATATATTATGGTTAATATGGTTCGTTTTCCAAATTTTGTGTGATTATTTCGGTTTCTATTTCTTGAAAACCAAAATTATAAAAAACCGAATAAACCAAACCATATTAACCATATAAACCGAACGCCCAGCCCTAGGCTCTGCAGACTCTGTGTGGGAACATCACAGTGGGTTATCAAGCTTGTGTCCATTGTGACAAAGACCCTTGCTCAAAGAGAATAAGGAGCAAGATTTGCTATATTGGGCACCGCCGCTTTCTTCCCGGAAACCATCGCTGGCGAAGAAGCAAACATTTTAATGGTGAGAACGAAACCCGTGACAAGCCAGATGAATTCACTAAAGAAGAGCTAGAGCAGCAACTTGAAAAGGTGAAAGATGTGAGACCAAGAAAAGAAAGCATGAGGAAGGTCAATGTTCGGACCGGAGGTCTTGCTTGTGGGACCTGCCATACTGGGCTGACCTGAAATTAAGGCATACTCTCGATGTAATGCACATTGAGAAAAACATGTGCGAGAATTTGCTAGGGACGTTTCTGAACATTGAAGGGAAGACAAAGGACACAATTAGTTCTACGCTTGATGTGGAGGACATGGGCATAAGAGAAGATTTGCATCTACAGCACAATGAAGATGAAGATTCATTTGAAATGCCATGAGCATGGTATACAATGAGTAAAGAACAAAAGCTTGCATTCTGTGAATTCTTAAGAGCGGTGAAATTTCCAGATGGTTATGCTGCTGACCTAGCAAAGTGTGTTAGTTCTGATGAATTCAAGCTTTCAGTACTAAAAACCCATCATTGTCACATCATCGTCCAAAGGATATTACCGGCGAGCCTCCGAGGAATCATGGACAAGGATATATATGAAGCGGTTGCTGAGCTGGGAAATATTTTTAGAGAACTGTGCTGCAAAAGACTCAAGTTAACTGTCCTAGAAAGACTTTAAAAAGAAATCCCAATTATTCTTTGCAAGCTTGAGAAGATTTTCCCTCCATCTTTCTTCATCGTGATGGTCCATTTGGCGGTGCACTTACCAAAAGAGGCAACTCTTAGAGGCCCTGTGCAATACGGTTGGATGTACCCAATCGAAATAAGGCTGCTTACTTGTAAGCGTTATGTGCAAAACATGGCAAGACCTGAAGGTTCGATTGCTGAAGCATATGTCGTTGACGAGTGCTTGACTTTTTTCTCTGGATACTTTGGCGATATGGAAACAAGATGGAACCGGCCGGGCAGAAATAGAGAGCGGTCTGACTCGCAAAGTGGTGATGTCTCTGTTTTCAAACATGGTGTGTACTTTCTTGGAGCCTCACAAAACTTGGAGGCTGGTGATGAGTATGACACGACGGTTTGGTATGTGCTCAGCAATTGCGCCGAGGTTCTACCATATATCGAGTACGTTATATCTTGTGCACTCATTATATATATTTTTGCTTGGGTAATTGATGGGAATTGATATTTTGTGCATGCTCATGGATGAAAGATAAAATTATGGGTTTTTGTGCATGCTCATTTATGAAACAATATAAGTTTCATTTTGTGATTGTAAAAAACATGGTTTTTCGTTAAGATTGTCCATTAAGAATCAACAACATTATGAAACAATATAAGTTTCATGCTCAATTATGACACTATCATCTAAACATGGTTTTTCGTAAAGAATCAACAACAGATTTGCATGATTCAAACCCTAGCCACGGACGGCTGCCGTGACGAAATCGGCAGGATTTTGAAAACACCGTAAAAAATTCGAAAAACATTCAAAAAATGGGAGACCTCCGCGTCACATCGTAAAATGTGGCCTACCAACAAGAAAAAAAATACTAAACTTGCAATATCGATGTTTTCTTCAAAAGGTGTTCTAAAAAACGACCTACCATGAACGAAGATTCATGGCTTTCAAGCCAAACGAGCAATGATATAGCCGCATTCGTTGAATAGTCTGTGATAATATGCCCAAATTTGGCGCATGCCTCCGTCTTGTGATGCCGAACAATGTTGCCAAAGCTAGGTTCCAACTTGTTTCACAAAAACATAGTTTTTCATATTTTTGAATGCTAAAAACATGCATTTTTCGTGAAGCGGCTACAAGGAGGGTTACCCCAAACAGCGCCATTCCATTTCTATCTCAAAGTAGACCCTATTTATGGACGGTCGCCAAAAATCATGCATGTCCGACCCTCATAGCTACTCCCGGCCATTCAGACAACCATCGGCCGACTCAATCGGAACTGGCTGGAATTTGAACTGCAGTTCCTCCATAGCTTGCCCGGTATTTTTGCCAAAAGTCATTTTTAGTTTCACAGGTAGGCATTTCATCAAAGAATCGACAACAGATTTGCATGACTCAAAACCTAGTCATGGACGGCCGCCGCGACGAAATCGGCCGGTTTTTGAAAGCACCATAAAAAAATAATAAAAAAATGGGAGATCTCCGCGTCACATCATCAAATGTGGCCTACCAACTAGAAAAAATACTAAACTTGCAATACTAATGTTTTCTTGAAAAGGTGTTCTAAAAAACGACCTACAATGAACGAAGATTCATGGCTTTCAAGCCAAACGAGCAATGATATGGCCGCATTCGCTGAATAGTCTGTGATAATATGCCCAAATTTGGCGCATGGCTCCTTCTTGTGATGCCAAACAAGGTTGCCAAAGCTAGGTTCCAACTTGTTTCACAAAAAAACCATTTTTCATTTTTTGAATGCTAAAAACATGAGTTTTTTGTGAAGCAGTTACAAGGACGGTCACCCCAAACGACGCCATTCCGTGTCTATCTCAAAGTAGACCCTATTTTATTGACAGTCGCCAAAAATCATGCATTTCCGACCCTCATAGATACTCCCGACCAATCAGACAACCTTAAGCCGATTTAGGTGAAACCGGATGGAATTTGAACTAAGGGTCCTCCATAGCTTGCCCGTTATTTGTGCCAAAAATCAGTTTTAGCTTCACAGGTAGGCATTTCATCACAGAATCGACAACCGATTTTTATGACTCAAACCCTAGCAACGGACTGCCGCCGCGACGAAATCAGCAGATTTTTGAGAACACCGTAAAAAAAATGGGAGACCTCCACGTCACATCATCAAATGTGGCCTACCAACTAGCAAAAATACTAAACTTGCAATTCCTATGTTTTCTTGAAAATGTGCTCTCAAAAACGACCTACCATGAACGAAGATTCATGGCTTTCAAGCCAAACAAGCAATGATATGGCCGTATTCGTTGAATAGTCTGTGATAATATGCCCAAATTTGGCGCATGCCTCCGTCTTGTGATGCCAAACAATGTTGACAAAGCTAGGTTCCAACTTGTTTCAAAAAAAACATTTTTCATTTTTTGAATGCTAAAAACATGTGTTTTTCGTGGAGCGGCTACAAGGAGGGTCATCCCAAACGACACCATTCCATGTTTATCTCAAAGCAGACCCTATTTTACGGATGGTCGCCAAAAGTCATGCATTTTCGACACTCGTTGCTACTCCCGGTCATTCAGACAACCTTCGGCCGATTTAGCTGGAACCGACTGGAATTTGAACTACGGGTCCTCCGTAGCTTTCCCGTTATTTTTGCCAAAAATCATTTTTAGCTTCATAGGTATGCATTCCATCACAGAATCAACAATAGATTTGCATGACTCAAACCCTAGCCACTGACGGCCGCCGCAACGAAATCGGCCGGCTTTTGAAAACACCATAAAAAAATGGGAGACCTCCACGTCACATCATAAAATGTGGCCTACCAACTAGCAAAAATGCTGAACTTGCAATACCGATGTTTTCTTGAGCTATTCGGTATGATTTTAACCATGATTTCTACAATGTTTACAAAAAAAACCTAATTTGTTCTGCCCCCAAACCTCTAAAAACTGGTGAAAATTTCCCTCCCACCCCACCAAAATTTCCCTCCTAGAACCAAATTTTCCCTCCCACCCCACCAAAATTTCCCACCACTCCTCTCCCACTACCATCCGGGACCCACCACTCCTCTCCCACTAAACACGCGAGATCCTAGCTTCTCCCCTCCCATCCCACTCCCCAAAATTTCCCCATTCCATTCCCCTCCCTGACGAAACCTAGCTTCTTCCCCCTCCCCTGCTCCGCATCGCCCCACCCCCACTCCCTCCCTTGCTCCGCGCCACCCCACCCCCACTCCCTCCCCTGCTCCGTGCCGCCCCGCCCCAACACTGCACCGCCCCACCGTGCTGTGTCGCGCCGGCCTCCCCGACGACGAATCCTGTCCCCTCGACGGCTACATCACCCGCATCAACTACGACTACATCGACGACGACGACGACTTCATCGACGACAGTGGCTACATCAACGACGACCACCGCTGCACCATCAACATCATCTGCCCCTAGGTACTTCTCCATCTCCCCTCGATATTCTAGTTTTAGGGATAGGATTGGTCGTTCAGTGGATCCATATCCCCTCCTCTGGTAGATCCATCTCCCCTCTGGTGGTTCGGTGGATCATGGGTTAGGATCTTCTAGGGTTAGGATCTCTGGTCTTTGTTCACGGGCTTAGGGGTCACGTTTATTGTTGCATGGGGAATTTGGGATGATCTCCGTCTGGTTCATGGGGTTACGGTTAGGGTTCATGGGGTCAGGGTTAGGTTTCATGGGGTTCGTGGGGATGATTTCCCTCTGGTTCATGGCTAGAACATGATGGGTTTAGGGTTCTTGTTACACGCCATTGCAGAAGATGTTGTAGGCGTTTGCATGGTGATTGATATATCACTGCCGTACCAGCAGCCCATCTTGATTGTTCAAGTAGAAGACTTCTTTTATGATGTGCCCATGGGGTTTGTAGCAGTGTTCTTCTTCTATGATATGCACATGGTGATTGATATATCACTGTTGTACCAGCAGCCCATCCTGATTGTTCAAGTTTGAACCTTGTGTTCTTCTTTCCAGTGAACAAGAAAATGCTTAGTACTTATTGTGGTATTGGAATTCCTGGTGTGTTAAGGCAGTATGACTAGTTTTAATATATACTATATTGGTGCTAGATAATTTTGGGTGGTGTAATATACGAGGTTGATTCTAATTGTCGAAATGTCTGAATTTGTGTTCTTCTAGTGTGTAGCCATTTTTGGTGTGTAGTGGCAACATAATCAATAGTTGAGTATATTCTTTTCATCTGCTTTTGTACTTCTGCAAGTATAGTTGTTTCATGCTTTACCAGTGGCAACATCTAGTTGTTTTGAAGGCCCTCGTGATATACTCTTCTGAATTGTCTGCATAAGCATGATTTCAAGGCCTAGTATTATTGTTAACACTGCTTGCTTCTTTATTCATCAACTGTTGGGAAATCAGTTGCTCTGAATGCATAAGCTTGCCTCCATTAGGGAAAACAGTTGAGTAATTCATTTGCTTATAGATGATTGCAGGTACAAGAAGGTAGAAGTGATGTGGTTCAAGAAGGTAGTGGAGTTATCAATGATGACCCCGAGTACAATCCTAAGGAGGATGAAGTTATTGATGGAGAGGAAGTGGATGATGTTGTAGTGCAGAAGACTATTAAGGTGCAAACACTGTCTTGCTTGGAGGGTTGGGGTTGTTGTATGCTCTGTGTTTCCTTGTGCTCACATATTTCTCTTGTGATCTAATGCTTTTTTCGTGCTGTTTATATGAGGCACTGAAGGAATCTAGGAAGAACATGCCTGGTGTTAAGAATACAGTCAACAAGAAGACAGTCAGCAAGAAGAAGAAGAGCTCAGAAACATCTGTTGCAATGCCTCCAGGAAGGGTGATGGCCCCACCTTCAGGACAAACAAAGAGTATCCTCGAACTTGATGAACCTGCCCCTGATAGAGTCACAAGGCAGAAAACAAAGATGGCGACTGCGACGGACCATCAGCAAAGTCTGCTGCGCATGGACTCTGAGACCTCGGAGCAAATGGGTCATGAGTTGCCGCCCATGGATGAAGAAACCACTGTCCGCATGGATGAAAGTGGCACTGTCTGCCTAGATGAAGGAGGAACTCTCTGCATAGATGAAGCAGGCACTGTCCACACATACCTCAGCCCTGTTACACCTTCTATTGACAGGAATGTTGTCATCAATGAAGAAGAGCAGCAGCTTGTGCTTGAATCATGCAAGTTGACCTTTGATATGCTCTCTTTTGCTAGTGCATTTTCCAATTTATGATCATGTTTGCTTACCTGTTTAGCAAAACCATTCCTGCATTTGTCGATTTCTATTCTAATTTATGAGTTCAATTTCATTATCAGATGCAGTGACTACCAAGACTAGACTTAGAAAGGACAAAGGGCTGGAGAGAATCACCAAGTCGCTTGGTAGCAAGGTGCCTATCCAAATTGCCAAAGGGATCAAGCATCCAGAGAAGCCTCTGCAAGCAGCAAACCTTGCTTCTGAGTGTGGAATCCTTGCAAGAAGCCATCTGCCGGTTCTTCCTCACTTCAAGCTATACAAAAAAATGCTAGTCTATTGGAAAACTACATTGGGAAAGTTGTTGTAAGCTACTTGTTTCGTAGTTAATGTGCTATCTATTTTCTGCTAAACCTATGCATGATCACTAATATTGTTCCCACCTTGTTTGCTCTCTTGGTAGGCAAATTTTGAGATGAACATGGACTCGGAGACCATCAAGACGGCGTGCAAAGATATTCGGCAAAAAAATTCAAAGAACGGATGCCATCAGATCAACAAGAAATATTTTGATATCATAGCCGCAAAGAAAGAAAGCATCAAGTCTCCAGTGCCAGATCTGAAGGACGATGAATGGCAAGCTCTGGAGCAGATGTGGTCTACCCCAAGACACAAGGTTTTTCTCTGCTTTGTTTGCTGCTTTATGTTCTGCACATGATATCCTAGTGCTAGATCATGCTGAGAGTATGCTTTTTTGTAGGAAACCTGTGTGTCGAACAAGATGAATCGATAAAAAGTTGTGTACAATCAGAGAACTGGTTCCAGGCATTACACAATACACATTTTTGCCACTATGAGAACTTTTCTCTAGAGACCCTAACGTTTGATCCTTGTTGAATAACATTTCTGATTCTTGCTGAATAACATTTTGATTTTTGTTGAAAAACATTTCAGAAAGAAGAGCGTAAGGGTGGGGAGCTATTTGCGATTGGCTTGTTTAAGGCCACCCACAATAGCAAGAAGCACGGTTTTTTGGAGCCAGTCAAGACTGGTATAGTAAGTCACTCCATGCTTTGTCCAGCGAGATCAAACTTTTGTTTAGAAACCTCAGCCCTATTTGATTCATAGCCAACTTTGATGCTATTTGATGCTTTGATGCTTTGATGCTGTTTGATTTGGAGCCAGTCAAGAACACACACTATGTTCTATGCTTTGATGTCGTTTGATAGTTTAACAAATATATCAGAACTTGTTGTAGCTATTTGTTGCATTTTTTATGATATGATGAAATTTGATCTGAATGTTAGTTTGATGATCGGCTCACTCGGGAAGCCATCTTATATAGAACCAACATTCTAGTCTTAATGAAGCGATCATATTGTTCCAATTGCATGTCTCCAAGTCACATAAGTTACTAGTCAAATAATGCTGTCAAGTTACTAGTCATCATCTTCTTCTGTTTGAGTTTGAGTAAAATATCTATGTATAGATTTTGTGTGCTGGTTTGGTTACTTCAAATAATCCATTTGTGTGCTGGTTTGTTTTCTCCTACTTGGTTTGGTTTGCAAAATGTGAAATAAATCTGCCACTAATGCCTATCATTTTCCTCCATATGCTAGCTTGAGATGGAAAAAATGAAGGACGCGTCGGTACAAGAAGGTGAAGAGCCAAAGTCTATTGCTGAAATTGTTGAATAAGTGCTCAAGACCGAAGTCAAGCAAAGCACATTCCTTAGGAATGTTGGGCTCCAGTCATCTAGGAAAAACTCCGGTAAAGCAACTGCTGTTGTGGCTGCTCATGTTCATGATCTTGAGCAGAAGCTGGAGAGGTCTATGCTTCAAGCTAAAGTGATGCAATAAGAATTGGCAGTAATCAAGATGAAGGCGGAGGAAGCTGAAGCTGCACGCGAGAAGGAACTTGAGATGCTGCATAAGAAGTCTCAAGAGCAGGATGAGAAGTTAGCCCACTTGATGGCTCTCTTTGGAGCTAAGGTAGTTTGATGGTTGTGCAATTTGTTTTTGAACCTGTGATCTTATGCAGTTTGCCGTAGTTTGATGGCTCTCTTTAGATCTCTTTGGAGCTAAGGTAGTTTGATGGTCCTCTGAACCTGTGATCTTATGCAGTTTGTTGCATTTTGCACTTGTGAACCTGTGAGCACTTGTGTTTGAACCTGGGATTACTTGTATTTATTTTCTGTGAAGTTATGTGGATCTTTTTTTTTGAACCTGGGCTTTCGGATCACTTGTGAACCTGGGCCTTGCTATTTATAGTTATGCATTTTCTAAAGTTATGCAAAGTATGAACTTGGGCTCTAAAAAGGCTGAGGCCCAAACAAGAATTAGAATAAAAAGGCTTGGGCCTAAAAAAGAGTTGAATGTAAGAAAAAAGTTTGTAAAAGGCTGCATCCCAGAAAATAAAAAGGCCAAGGCCCAAATTAGAACTAGACTAAAAAGGTTGTGGCCCAAAACAATAGTGGACTATAAAAAAATCATCAGAAAAAGGTTTCATCCCAGAAAATAAAAGACCAAATTATTGGGCCAGGCCCATCCAGATAAAAAAATAAAGAGAAAAAAACATTAAATGGGCTGAATTATTAGGCTTGGCCCATGTAGACGGCCGAAATAGACCAGGCTGATTCTATTTCACGACCTTTCCATTTGGTCATAATTCTGCCACGTCAGTTTGCGATGGTGGATCTGATGTGGTGTGGGTGGATTGCTAGTGACCAAAATAATTGGTCGTTAAATCTATGACATTTTTTGATCATAAACGTCTATGGCCATTCTAGAAGAAATGTCGTTAATTTCAGTTTATGACGGATAGCTTTTGACCATCGATTTTTGGTCACAAAAAGGTCACAAATGGTACACAATGACCATTCAGTGACCAATAGTGATGGTCACAGGTTGACGTATTTCTTGTAGTGCCTATTGTGGAAGGCGCCGATGCCCCTTAAGATCAAGATTTTTGTGTGGCAGCTTCTGCGAGATCGCTTACCTTCGGGGACGGAGGTGCTTAAATGCCATGGTCTGGGCAATATCATCTGCCCCCTTTGCCTCGTCCCGGAAATGGGAACGCACATTATTGTTCTCATGTGTATCAGCACATGCATTTTGGTCCTTTGTTCGTGAGGCCCATAGGGCGGAGTGGGAGGCCCGTGACCTTGCAAAGTTTCTGCAGGTAAGGGCCACTCAGGTTGGTCGTAAGCGCCTGTTATGGCTTATCTTCACGGCTATGACGTGGACTCTTCCGACTACTAACAATAAGATGGTGATTGCGCGGGTCTTCTCGCGGCGTCATTCTGACTCGTTCTTCAAATTTCTTGCCTTCTTGCAGCACTAGCATCCGCTCGCTAGACCGAGAGATCGTAACCAACTTCAGCTCTATCTTGACACTCTGTTGACTTTCGCGCGCCGGCTCGCCGACCGCTCGTCTGCCTCTTAGCTTTCCCCTGGTGGCCTTTTATGGTCCTTCTTCCTTTTTTGGGCGTGCTTGTGTTGTGCCAATAGTTTCATTTTCTGACTATGGTTGAGACTCAGTTGTAGGACGTTTGCTTTATCTATAGAGCGTGGTGAAAGCCTGTTTTGAGAATTTGTGAATTCGATCCTAGGTGTGGAGTAGTGCCTGTGGTAGGCTTTAGACAACCTAAAGCGACCAGGTTCTGGAGTATGTGAGCTTAAGCTCACATGAGCTCGGGTGAACAATAAAACCGAAAAAATAACAAACAATTAAAAAAATCTGTTTTTTTTGCAAGAAGCACTGATGATTTTTGTCGTGTTCAAGAATTTGTTTGATTAACTAGTTAACTTGCCTGTTAATTGCTGCTCACCGGGTGTTCAAATGGAATATCAATTATTCATCGCGTTAACTTGCCACACCGACTGACCTTTAGTTTTCATACCGATTAATCAGTTGTCATACCAATTAATCGCTACTGGCCTGTTAACTGCTGGGCAAACGAAGCTTAAAATTTTGGCCCAAAGCCCCTCCCATCCCCCTCCTGTTCCTTAATAGCCAGGGATCAACCCTCCACCCACTTCATCCTGCACCTTTCATCCCCTCCTGACCTGGCTGGTGGCAAACCAAGTCCTCACCGGCGCTAGCCACACCTCCAAGATCCAGCTGCTACGCCACTCCGGTCGCCTACCTTCCCATCTCCTCCCGTTGACCTCTCCCATGTGCTGCTCCCAATCGCTTGACCTGTGAGTTGCTTCCCAATCCCTTCACCCATGGAGTTACCAGCGAGCAACTACTACAATCTTCTTCTCCTATCTCAATGAAGAATCCAACATTCGTACATTAATAGATTACATATTACAAAATTGTAGATTATTGGATGGAACTATTGGTTTTATTTGTTATTTATATCATATTGTGTGACGGTATGTTGGCAAGTATGTGGAAAAGTGTAAATGTTTTTAATTGATAATTCTGAATCTGAGATCTTGTAGGTTTGGCTACATAAATTATTCATTTTACCTCTTGTCTATTTTTTATATGCCTATGATAGAATATTTTGGTATATTACAGAGCTAGTTGTATGAAAGTATGGTATAATGCATAAAAAATCTGGATATAAGTTGGCAAGCTCGTATTTAACCCACCAGTTAATGGTCGTTCATTTAATCCAATTAATAGGCCTTTTCATTGATTAATCGCTACTCCTAAGCTAACCGAGCAGCTACCAATTACCGATGTATTGAAGATTGATTTTTTCTACATGCTTGCAAATTTCATGGTGGAGTCACACTTGTGAATGCATTGGCAAAAATACAAAATACAAAGTCTATACTCCAAAAAGAGTGTTTTTTGAAGCATTTTGGAGCATCAATTTTTTTCGTCCACACGTCCACAAATGTGATTCCACATCAAAATTTTGCATGCGTATAAAAAACCATCAATATTTTTTGCCAAAAGAGATTCATTTTTTTAATTTTTTTACTTTTTTTTTGAATTTACCTTTCACTCAGGATCATGTCAGCTCAAACTCAAAATAGCACTTTCGAAGCAATCATCCCTATTTTATTTTATTTGAGGGGTGATGCGATGATTCATATACATACCACCATGTTTCCAAAAGCGCACATGCTTTTGTTGTTCCAGTAGGATGTTCAAATTACAAGAGCTATATATTAGATCATCTATAACCTGGCCGAGCAACACATCTACGACAGGTTTGTTATGTAGCAAGTCGTAGTGATAGAGAATTGGATACATACGCAACACTGAACGGTACATTGTGTATATAGGTGTTGCACTACACGTGTGGGGCTTTTATTAAAGCTTAGCTGATCATGTGGGTCTTGACAACGACACCCAGAAGGATCCATCACTAGTAGAAAACAGGGCTTTGGTTCAGGCCTGGCCAGCCCATTAGTCCCGGTTCATCCACGAACCGGGACCAATGGGGGCAACGGTCCCGGTTCGTGAGGCCAGGGGGCCGGGCGGGCTATGTGGGGCATTGGTCCCGGTTCGTAGGTAACCTTTGGTTCCGGTTGAAGACATGAACCGGGACCAATGTGCCTCGTTCCTGGCCCACAACCATTGGTCCCGGTTCGAGGCTGGAACCGGGACCAAAGGGGCGACCGTTCACCTGGTGCGAGCCCTTTAGTCCCGGTTGGTGGCTCAAACCGGGACTAAAGGTTCGAACGTTCCGTATCCCACGACGTTTCGCGCTCCGAGAAAGAGGCAACTGTTTCCCTCTTCTTCTTTTCGGCGAGCGCTACAGTAACTTCTTCCCCTCTTCTTCTCCTCCATTCTCCTCTCTTCTTCTCCTTCATTCTCATCTCTTCTTCCCCATATCTTCTACCATGACTCCAATCACTCTCTATGGGGAGGTGCTCGCACATGGCACGACCAATCTCGATGTCGTCTACATGAACGACAGCGCCATGGTGCCACATTTTCTTTCCCATTTTCAGAAATGGCTTCAAGTGGCGGATGAGAAAGACAAGTTCATAGGGCTTGATCTCGAGTACACAGCCAAGCAAGAAGATGTTGTCGTCATCCATCTATGTTTCAAGAAACATGTCATGATCTTCCAATGGGCAAGGTGAGTTTTGGGGGTTTTCTTTGATCAATTAATAATTTATAGATTATTATAAAAATTGCATCGGATAGAAATATGTTCCGTTTTGATCAATTAATAATTTATAATTTATAGATCAATATTTCTTTTAAGTTTGTAGTAAAACAATTTTCCTTTTTGTAAAATTGCATATATATAGGATATAGCAATATATATGTCCTATTTTGTGGGAGAACATATATGTCATATAGTTAATTTAGGGTTTCTTCATCAATTCATGGGTTACCTAGTATTTCTGAAACTAAAAAGAATCAACTAAAAAGCTTTTATAAACCTCTAGTATTTCTGAAACTATATTTATATAAAAATTATGGAACTAAAATTATCAAAGTATTTTTTGTTCAAAACATTAATAGCAAAAGAAATATAACGATAAAACACACTGGAAATAAATAAAGCAAAAAATAAATAAAGCAAAAAACAAAACAAAAATAATGGAAATTATGTAACTAAAATTATCAAAGTATTGTTTGTTCAAAAAATTAATAGCAAAAATAATATAATGATAAAACACACTAAGCCACCATAAAGTATTTTTTGTTAAGAACTTTTAATATGCAAAAAAATAACATAAAAAATGCCCACCTACTAAGCCACCATGGCCTGCATACGACCAGTAACCCAATATACATGGGCGAGGACACAGGCCCATGGGGCAAGTAGGCCCAACAGGCAGAGACAATTAGGCATGCACTGCCTACGGTAGAAAGGAGTTCGAGACAGTGAGTTCAGCCGCGCTTATAAACTAGTGTGTGCGCTCCTCGCTCGGCGAGGTGGGACTAAACTCCCACCGCACCAGGAACAGGGCTTTGGATCCGGTTGGTGGCACCAACCGGGACCAATACCCACCTTTAGTCCCCGTTAGTTCCACCAACCGGGACCAAAGGTCTCTGCTTCCCGCCCTTTGGGTTGACGAAAAGGTACCTTTGGTCCCGGTTGGTGCCACAAACCGGGATCAAAGGTCTCTGCTTCCCGCCCTTTGGGCTGACGAAAATGGACCTTTGATCCCTGTTGGTGGCATCAACCGGGACGAAAGGGGGGCATTGGTCCCGGTTTGTGCCACCAACCGGGACCAATGCTTTTAATATATAAGGAAACACTTAGAAAATTTCAGTTTTCATCCACCAGTTGCCCTGAGCCCGTCGTCCTCATCCCTGTCGCCGCATCGTCGCCTCCCCGAGCCTGCCGTCCTCGTCGCCGGCATCCCCAACGCCGCGCCCCTCCCCGATCCCGCCGTCCTCGTCGCCGTCAGGATGCCAGACCGCACCCTCGCCGTCACCGACGCGCTCCCCTCCCCGAGCCCTTGCCCTCGCCGCGCGTCATTCTCGTCGCCGGCCTCGAGCCCGCCGTCGTACTGGCTGACGCCCTCGACCTCGCCGTGCCCTCGCCCTTGCCCTTGCCCGCTCCCTCGACCTCGCCACGCGCCGTCCTCGTCGTTGGCCTCGAGCCTGCCGTCCTCGTCGCTCCCTTGCCTCCCCGAGTCCGTCATCCTCGTTGCCGGCCTCGTCATCGATCAAGCCATCGCCGCGCCCCCTCCCCACAGTGAGCCCCCCTTCCAATGTCCCCTGCTCCCCGTCGCCACTGCTACATGGTCGCTGGCCGGCAGCACCATCGGCTCTATCATGTATATGTTCATGTATATGTGTGTATATGTTCAAGTTGGCATCGGCTCTATCATCAAGTTGGCGAAGCAAATCTTTTTTTGATATGTTCATGTGCGTATATGTTCATGTTGGCGAAGCAAGTCTTTTTTGAAGTTGTTTTTTTGTTAAATGAAAATGTTGGCATCGGCTCTATCATCAGGTTGGCATCGGCTCTATCTATCAACAAGGCCACGGGATAGCACCCCGGCCCCCTATCATCACGTTGGCATCGGCTCCCCGAGAGATTTCCAACGGATCCGGAAAGTATGTCATTGTCGATATACCCCCTCTCCGATAACTTCGACATGAGGGGGGTGTCGATATACCCCCTCCTCGATAACATTTTTTCTAAGTTACTAAGGTAAAATGTTCACCCCCTTCTCGATATCTGGGCGACCAACTCTCGAGGCCCATCACGTTTTCCATCCCTAGTCACGTCCTCTCTGATATACCCCCTCTCCGATAACTTCGACATGCGAGATTATCCGTCCGAATCCGATCCGGTTTCACCCCTAGTCACATTTTCCATCAGACATCGGTTGCACGGGTGTTTGGCTCCGGGCGCCATCTTATATAGGTTTATTGTCGTGCCAAAAACTGCTGTCAACACATGCCCCCATGTTTTTTTGGCAAAACTTGTATGTTTGGCACACTAATATATCCATGCTATATCATGTTTGTATATTAAGTGTCATGTTGTAATTAATATTTTGCAGAAACTATGGACGATCGTCAAAGAAACTTAGAAGAAGAAGAGATGTTGAGGGAAATCATCCGTGAAGGACCGTTGTTGGTGGGTGACATCGTCCGGGAAGGAGTTAACCCCTTCGACTATCTGAACGACACCAATGGTCTAGAAGAAGAGGGTGAAGCAGGCTCCGGTGATCGGACAGAGGTGGAAGGACATGCTTATGATGGCTCCTGTGAGCGAACGGAGGAAGGAGACCGTGATGACGGCTCCGGTGATCGAACGGAGGAAGGAGTTGCTGGAAAGTCCGGCAAGGTATATATAATAATTAAGCCTGTGTTGACTAGCTAATTGATGCATTAATTGTTTTTGTATGTGTACACATATTAACTCTCTTCTTTCTTCTTTTCTAGCCCTCCGTATCCGGATCGAGCCAACTTCGGTAATGAGACGAGGCCTGGAGAAAAAGTTGCGCCCAGATGAAAGGTTCACGATCACCAGCATCAATAGAGATGGCCAACCGATTGAACCCAGCCGGACCAAGGATGCATTTTCTGCTCAGTGCGGGGTTCTTGTTAGGGACATCATCCCGATCACCATCCACCAATGGAATAAGACGAAGGCCGGAGACCCTGAAGTGTCTTTTGTCACCGATAGATAGAAAGATGATCTTTGGACCGCGCTGAAGGCAAATTTCACCCTACCGGAAGAGGAGCATCCGAAAAAGCCAGTTATAGAGCAAAAGGTCAAGACTCATGCTCTTAAGAAGATGGCAGAGCTATTCAGGAGGTGGAAGAATGAGTTAAAAACAAAGTTTGTCGACAAAAATAAGACTCCAATATTCAAGGGCCGATTTGAGAAGATAAGAGAACAGTGGCCCACATTTGTGGCCCACAAGACATCGGAGAAGAGTAAGAAGATGTCAGCGATAAACAAACTAAATGCTGCAAAGAAGAAGCATCACCATCGCACGAGGTCAGGTGGCTACCACAAAGCCTGACCGTTGTGGGACAAGGCTGAAAAGGACCTTCTTGACAAAGGGATCATACCAGCGACATTGAACTGGCCAGAGCGTGGAAGGAATTGGTTCTTCGGGGTTGGGGGAACCTTGGACCCTAAAACAGGGAAGTGCTGTTGGACGAATGAACAACTGGCAGTACCGATCACCAAGCTTGAGGAGTTAATCGCCAAAACGGAGGAAGGGACGTTCGTTCCCGACAGAGAGAACGACGAGCTCACAATGGCCCTCGGGAATCCTGAGCACCCAAGACGAACACAAGGCACGGCAGGCTCCGTTCCGTGGAAGCATGGGTTTCCCGACGTAGGCGGTTACAAAAGCAGGGAGAGGAAGAGGAAACAGGAGCAAAGCGAAATACAGAACCTGCATGCAAGAGTACAAGCGCTAGAGGAGAGGCATCGAGCTGACGAAGCTACCCTAGAAGCTACCCCGCCATCTCAGCGGAGAAGCAGCGTGGCTTCCACCAAGCTCATTGTGCGGCCTGATTTGACGGCTCCCAGGTACCCCGTGGATGAAATCACGGAGTCTCAAGAATGCCACCTTAAGAAGCAATTGATGATGCACCTCAAACCCACGGTGGCTATCGGCCATGTTGCACCTCCTCGACCCAACGGCACTTTTCACTGTCGTCAGATTCCACAAGGCTATGTTGTTGTCATGGTCGAAGAAATAGTGGACGGATATGAGGAGCTCGAACTTGACTACCCTACCGGCGAAGGGGAAACTCTCCTGGAGAATGCTCTGAGGAGTACATGTCTTTGGCCGAAGGAATTCATCAAGCTTCCGAACTGGACGGCGCCTCCTCCTCCTCCTCCTCCGGCAAGTAAGGGCCCACCTCCTCCTCCGCCTCCTCCTCCGGCGAGTAAGGGCCCGCCTCCTCCTCACCTCCTCCTCCGGCGAGTGATCAGGGCACGCCTCCTTCTCCGCCTCCTCCTCCGGCGAGTGATCGGTGCACGCCTCCTCCTCCGCCTCCTCCTCCGCCTGCGTCGGCGCGTCCGAGCAGCCCGTCTCCTCCACCGCCTCCTTCTCCGCCTGCGTCGGTGCGTCCGAGCAGCCCGTCTCCTCCTCCGCCTCATCAGCAAGAGCAGAAGAGAGCCGCCGCCGCCGCTCCGGCTGCTCCGGCGCCTCTTAAGCAACAAAGGAAAATAGCAGCCGTCGCTTCGGCATCTAGCACTACAACCAGTGGCGGGAGGCGATACCAATACGGTCCATCATCTCTCAAGCCTCTTGAGCCGTTACCATACGAGAGGAGCGATGAGGAAAACGCGAAGATCTCTAAAGGCGAAGTGGATGCCTTTTTAAAAAAGAAAAATCCACCTCCGGAGGAGAAGATAGATGAGGTTAAATTGAAGCGCACTTTGGATGCCCTGAAGCGACCAGCACCGGCTCCGCTGGATGACTACCATGTCCGCGTTCTTAAAAAGAAAGTGCAAGAAGCGCGCCGGTCCGGAACCACTGCAACTGACAAAAGGAGAGAACAACAAAGGGCAACAAGGAAAACAATTCCCCAGCTCGACGAACAGGCGAAACAATCGTGCCCCCCGCTGCAGGTGTCTAGCGATATCGTCGTCGCAAATCTGCCGGCCGGGATGGTGGTCGGTACCAATCCAGCTGATTACCTGCCCGACGATACACATTTTGAAACAATGGAGGTGGACGAACACAAATTCCGGCACGGGTATCCTCTCGCCAGACGTGATCAACAGCTACCAACGATGATGCAAAAATTCCATCAGTGGTACATCGACACCTGCAAGAACTCTGGGTTGGATAATTTGATGATTATGATTAAAGACAAGCACGACCTCGTTGGAATTGAGGTGTTCTGTGTTCCATTTGAGGAGTTATTCCAGCTTTTCAATCAAAATGCCATCGATAAAGTAATCGTCACTTGCTACTGTCTGTAAGTACTACTTCTTTAATTAAGTCTCTATATATAGCTCAGCTCTTTCATTGCATGTACATATAATTCACTATATCATGCAGATTGAAGATCATCGAATGCAAGCAAAGAGAAATCTATAATATTGGGTTCATTAACCTAAATCTCTTTGATGAATGGGAGATGGAAAAGAATCCCAAACAAGCCGAGGCCAACTTGCTACAATCGTTGCTTCAACATCAAACCAAACAAAAAATAATCTTTCCTTACAACTTCGAGTGAGTGTTATACTGTGCATATTCGATTTTTCCTTTATTTACTCGAGGTTATAGTAATGTAATTAATGAGTTATGCATGCGTGCGCAGCTTCCACTTTATTCTCCTAGAGATTATGCTTGAGGAGGGACTAGTAACCGTCTTAGACTCAAGACGAAAAGATCCCAAGACGTATGTGATCATCACTGAAATGCTTAAGAAGTAAGTTTAATCGATCATTATCGCACCATTTCGGCAACTTTGTTCATTTCCTGATATCAGGTAGTAATTATTTTCTATGTCTGGCAGGGTTTGGATACCGTTCACCACAAAATCTTCGGGACTGCCGAAGGAGCTGAAATTTACACGCCCGAAAGTAAGTACTAATAGCTAGTTCCACGCATCTCCCATTATATTGATTCTAGCTAGTTTCATCAATACCATTTATATAATGCTTGATTATCAGTTTGATTGACCTCTATTTCTTGTAAAGTGGTTGTGGCAGCAACCAGGGACTAATCTTTGTGGATACTACGTATGCGAGTTCATCTACAACGCGACGATCTCTAAGCAGGGCGGCTACTCTAAAAAAGATTTTGATGTGCGTAAGCAATAATATTCACAATTTTATTTTATTAGCATCATTTGTGTTGAGTTTCGTTCATATATATGTATTGACCCCCTTCTTTGAATTAGCTTTGGGAGCTGCAGGAACAACTCCTACCACAAGATCGCACAATAGGTATTCAAGAGGAATTGGCGGGATTCTTTCTTGAACACGTCATCAGGAAAGAGGCAGAATACCATATGGAAGTTGATTTCAGCTGTTAGGGTATTGTAAGAGATCTTATATTGTATATATGTAGCCAGTAGCGTCGGATAGATATACAAAAACTTGTTGTTCGAACAATCTCACTTCTCTCTGTATATGTTCATGACGATCTTCTGTACTTAATGGTTTAATTCCTTCATTTGCTTACTAGCTAGCATGTCGAGTCCTCTCTATACGTATAGTACGTAGCGTCGACCAAGCACGGAGATAAGAGAGGACACCTCTCTCTATTAGCTAGCTAACACAATATATTAAACCCCAAAATTAATCCTACAAAACCCCCATCCCCCCTCTCAAAAAAAAAAACCCAGCCCCGGAACTGCTAACGCGTGGATGCATTTTGGTCCCGGTTGGTGCTACCAACCGGGACAAAAGGCCCTCCTGTCCGGGCAAGCCGCAGAGGTCACGTGAAGCCCCATCTGTCCCGGTTTGTGGGCGAACCGGGACTAAAGGTTTTGGACATTAGTAACGACCCTTTAGTCCCGGTTCTGAAACCGGGACAAATGGCCCTCTAGAACCGGGACAAATGAGCCTGTTTCTACTAGTGCATGCCTGCTTGAATGGCAAAATACATCCGCACCGTGCAGTCCGAACCGATGGGCTCAATTTGGGGTCCGAGTTGAAGATGCCCTAAATCAGTATTTGTATACTAGTTGGCTCGAATTACTCTAGGTCCAGCACCCCATGAACTATGGTAGCCCTCTACTTGGTCGATTTTCCTTATTTTTTTGCGCTGGTATTTGGTCAATTTCTAAGCCCGCCCTAGAAGCGATGTGGAGTGATGAATTTGGTAGGGTTACACCATTGAGTCGCCTTGTTTAGGCAGCCTGAGGATATCATCTCATCCACACACTCCTGTAATGTTTCCAAAGGGGTGTCGGTCAAATAATTTTCTTATTCCTGCAGAATGTTTAAATTACAGATAGAAGAGCTGTAGATTCTCTATTACCGAACGAGCATCACATCTTTTACAGATTTATTTATTATATACTCATATAGTATATAAGTTGTAGGCTTGTAGCGGTACATCGAACAGTGTGTATTGGAGTTGCATTACATGCCGGAGCCTGTTAAGCTAGCCGACGACGGGAGTCTTGACGACGACACCGGTCGAGTCGGAGAAGAGGATGACCCGCCTAGGGTCGGGACGACCTGGCGGCGGCCTGATGGGTTCCCTTTCCATGATCAACGCCACCGCGACGTCCGGCCTGTCCCGATTGATCAGCAGCGCCACCGTGGCCACCGGCAACTCCACCGCCTCCGGCCACGACGACCTCGAGCCTTTGCCAACACCTGCGAGCTCCTCCCCTCCCATTGTTTCTCAGACAACGTACTCGATATACTTGTGATCTACGTTTGTAGGATATATATATTGTGAAGCCACGACAGTTGATCAGCCGGTATTTGTAGGAGCATCTGCCACGACTGAGCATCGGGTATACCGCCCGCACTTGGTGGAGCTTCTCTTGACTATCTTTTTCGCGGCCGCATCGTGCACAACATCGACGAGTACAGGGTTCTATGCGGCCAAAGGTATAATAATTGTATGGGCTAGCTAGTACTATTATCTTTGGACGGATAAGGCAATGAAACATTATGAGTGTTTATCTTATATATACTCCCTCCGTCACAGTTTGAAAGACACAGTTAAATTTACGTGCGTTTTTACAATAGACAAGTTTTAGGACACATTACATTTACTCCTAATAGCTAATTAGTACTCCCTCCGTCCAGAAATACTTGTCTTAAACATTTAGACTTATTTTGATTAAAGATACATCCATTTTATTTATTTTTAAGACAAGTATCCGATGTACTACTTCTATATGTATGCGAAGTGTGAATGTTATTTTTGAGCTTATCTCACAGCCAATCAATAACCATCTAGGTTTCAAAGAATTTGCAAGCACGCGTTCTAAACCGTGACGGAGTAGTACATCGGAGTAGCATGCGCATAGGAGTAGTACATTAGAGTACTAATTAAGTACTAATTAATTAGCTACTAGGAGTAAATGTAATGCGCCCTAAACCTTGTCTATTGTGAAAATGCACGTAAATTTAACCATGCTTTCCAAACTGTGACGGAGAAAGTAGCATTTTTTTAGACAATAATGAACAAAACGTAGATAGCCCTTTGATATACCTTCATTCTTTGGTTAAGATCAAGTGTATTATCAGTTTTTATCAGTTTAACATGTGATATGTGGGTATTGTATCATTTATTCCATGCATCCATTATCTTAACCGAGATGTGTGGTGAGCGACAAGCTTCCTTCATCGAAGAGCTTTTGCAGTGATATATATCATTTTTTTAGCAAAGGGAATATTTTAATATCAATTATACTCTGTCTTTGCCCCAACAAGATCAAGAATTACTCGACACATTAAAAAATGCGCACAACTAAATTATTACCACAGCAAATAAAAGAATCAACAGAGCAGCTCCAACAAATAACAGCAACAACAATCAATGATGACAATCCCATGTAACAAAATAGATACTGACTAGTAGAAAACAGAGCTTTCGTCACAGCTCGATCTACACATTAGTCCCGGTTGCATTATGAATCGGGACTAATGTGAGCATTAGTCCCGGTTCGAGCGGCTAGGGCGCCGGTCAGGCATCAGTCCCTGTTCAAATGTGATATTTAGTCCCGGTTGGAGACACCAACCGGGAATAAAGGGGCCGATACCCTTTAGTCCTGGTTCGTGTCTCCAACCAGGACTAAAGGTGAAGCCTTTAGTCTCGGTTCGGGGTTGGGGCTTTTGTCCCGATTGGTGTCTCCAACCAGGACTAAAGGATTTTGAAAGTTTTTTTCTATTTGTTTTCTGTTTTTAGTTTCTATTTTAAATTGCTTATATCTTTTAAGATATTTTATATTTTTGAGTGATTTTTTTTGCATTAGATTCAAATTTTTGTCTAGTTTGTATTTGTACAATTAGTTTTCACATTTGAATAGCTTAGATTTGAATTTGTTCAGATTTGTTTCAAACCCTAGATTGTGAATAACTTGAGTTCAAAAATAATTTTGAATTTAATTCTTTTTGCTCCTAGGCACATGTTAGATGGTGCATGTTGAACGCACAAAAAGTATGGAGTTCAAATAAGTTTTAAAAAATGAAATGCCTTTGTAACAGATAATTTTTCATCCAAAACCCTGATACATCGAAAGAGATTGTCCAGTTTGTACACGAAGTGCATCTAATTTTAACGTAACCCTCTCAACTTTTTAGGCCATGCTATGTGGGTGAAATAATGATACCATGCCAAGTTTTAACCTTTTTAGAGTTCATTTGTACTGCTTTTCCATTTCAGGGTTATTTAGCTCAAAACAAATTAATAAATGCATGAAAAATAGCGAATGAAGTGGGAAATAGTTGAAAATTGATGATGTGGCTTTAAATGGTGCATGTTGAACGCAAAAAAAATTCTGGAGTTTAAATAAGTTAAAAAAAAGAAATGCTTTTGTAACATATGAGTTTTTTCGTCCAAAAACCCTGATACTTCGAAAGAGATTGTCCAGTTTGTACACGAAATACATCTAGTTTTTACCGTAACCCTCTCAACTTTTTAGCACATGCTATGTGGCTGAAATGATAATAACATGCCATGTTTCAACCTTTTAAGAGTTCATTTGTAGTGCTTTTCAATTTCAGGATCATTTAGCACAAAAAACTTAATAAATGTATGAAAAATACCGAATGAAGTGAAAATGGTTGAAAATTGATAATGTGACTTTGAATAGTGCATGTTGAACGCACAAAAAGTCTGGAGTTGAAACAAGATTAAAAAAAGTGTCATGAAAAAGTAAAACGGCTAAAACTTTTGCATACGATGTCGAAAAAAAGTGTTATAATTTTTTTAAAATAAATGATGTCATATCTGGATTCCTCGTGTTTTTCTGATAATAATGGATATATTATTTGTTAAATTTTGATTTACAGATTTAAAGATACTAATTATGCCATATTAAATGAATAAATTTCAAAAAATAAACAAAATAATATTATTACTTATTTTATTTTCATTGAAATTCAATATTATTATTAATAAATTTTTTATTTTAATAATTGTGTGGAATTCAAAAAATTACATCATGTCACATCAAGACAACGGGTTAATAGGATTGATACTTTACTATTGTCAAGAAAACAACAAGTGCATACTAGGAAATTAAGGGTCATAGAACTCGAAAGTTATAGAACTCGAAAGTTATGGAACTCGAAAGTTAAGTGTGCTGGAGTTGGAGTAGAGAGAGGATGGGTGACCGGTCAGGAAGTTTGACAATTTGCATTGAGGGATGCTTAGATATTAAATTGTCAAATAATTCAAAAAATTGAAAATCAGAAAAAAAAATAAAAAAAGTATTTTTAGAAAATACCTTTAACACCAACCGGGATTAAAGGCCCCGCTCTAGAAAGCTGCCACGCGAAGCCCCTTTAGTCCCGGTTCGTAATCCAACCGGGGCTAAAAGTGGAGGCCTTTAGTCGCACCCTTTAGTCCCAGTTCCAGAACCGGGACTAAGAGCATCTCCAGCCGTTGGCCCCCCCAGGGCCGATTTTAGCACCGCCTGGGGGTGAGCCAACGCTAAAACTGGCCTGGGGGCTCGGCCACCCAGTCGCGCCCCCGGGGGTTCCCCATAACACCGCTTTTCAGCCCATTATGGGCGGAGAAACGACCCAAATATGGCCCAAACAGTCGGGTTTTCATTAAAAATATATTACAAAAAACGGAAAAAAAACTACGTTGCCTAAACCCTAAACCCGTCGCCGCCGTCCGTCGCCGTGCCACCGCGTTCTACATGCCGAGAAGCCTGTAGAAGTCGGTGTAGTCGCCGTCGTCGTCCCCGTCCCCGTCGCTGCCATCGTCGTCCGACATGCCATGCCCGCGTCCCTGCTGCAGCCCTGGCCTGCATCGCCGGTACAGTGCAGGTCGGGGTTGGTGGGCCCTGGCGCCTCCCCATTGTTGTCGTCGTCGAGGATGATGAGGCCGGCAAACTCCTCCTCGCGGCGGGCGCGGTGGCGAGCCTCGATCTCCTCGAGGGTCCGGTGCTGCCGCTCCATCTCCTCGCGGACGTAGTCATCGCGCGCCCATTTCATGGCCGTCTCATCATCGGTGGCCATGGCGAGGTGCTCCTGCTTCACCACCGCTGGCGTGTCAGGCTCGGTCTTCGGCCTAACAAGGCGGAGGTGGCCGCGGGGATGCGAGGGCTCGCAGCAACGGCCCCCCTCGTTGATGGTGATGCCACCGTCGCTGCGCCCGCTGCGGCCGCTGCGTTGAACGACCGGTGACATCAGGCTGGGCTCGGGCTTGACAGGGACGAGCGGTGCGTGCGCGCCAGAGGTGTGGGAGGAGTGGGAGGACTGGGAGGAGAACGATGACGACGACGTCTCCATGTGTCGGGGCTTCCATGACGAGCCCCTCCGACGGGAGACGGACGGCGCCTCCGGGTACCCGAGGCGCGGCTCGTTGTCGGCCTCGATGTGCTCGAGGACGGCCTCGAGCGTGCGTCCGGGGACGCTCCACCAACGCCGGCGGCCCTCACTGTTGTTGCGGGGGGCGCGGGGCCGCCGTTGGTGGAGGCGAGCTGCTCCTCGCGGCGGCGCTCGAAATACGCCGTCTAGAGACCGGTGATGTCCGGGGCGTACCTCGGCAGAGCGCGATGTTCCGCGGACAGGCTAGACCTGATCCGGGCGATCTCCGACCGCCGCTCGCCTCCGATGGGCACCGGCGGCACGGGGACACCGCCCGCGCTGAGTCGCCAGTCGCTGGGCGCCCGCATGTCCGGCGGCGCCGGGTACTCCACCTTGAACAGCAGGCGGGCCTCATCCTCGTGGAGGTGATGGCGGCCGAAGCTGTTGCGGGCCGCACCGTCGCCGGGGAAGCGCTTGGTCATTGCGGTGGGGGGGGGAGAGGAGAGATCTCAGCGGAAAGAAGAGAGATTGCGGGGGTGGAGAGGAGATCACAGGTGAGGTGTGGCGAACACACCAGCAGGGTCACCTTTTATAGCGGCAAGCCGGCGGCCCCGTGCGGACACATGGTAGGCGAGGTGCCGCCCCGTGAACGCGCCGTACTGGCTGTGCCGCCCTGTGATCAGCCGGCTCATCAATGGATGGCTGACCAACAAGCAGTCTTGGCATTGATTCGATTCCCGCGGGAAAACCGAGGCGACGAAGATGATGACCGCGCGCTCGGCGTACCTGACTCGGCGGACCCACCCGTGTTTTGGCGCGAAAACGTTTCGCCCGGCGTCCCAGGCGCCCCGAGCGCGCCGGGTTCGGCCTGGGTATGCCGGCGCTAAATTAGGCCATAACCGGCGAAAACTAAGCTCTTGGGGGCGCGACTGGGCCGATTTTCGACCGCTGGCAAAAAAACGGCTTCTAGGAGGGCTCTTGAGGGGACTGCTGGAGATGCTTTAAAGGCCCGTTTTCTACTAGTGACTCTAGCAATGCTGCCTCGAGTAAAGGAACTACATGCATGTGTCGTTGTCACTGGATCTAACCATTGAAGCCAAATCATGGCTTTCACCCCTGAAAAGTAGTCTGAGTAAACTCCATTCAATGCTTTTGACAAGGAAACACTGTGTGAATGACGCAATTGCCAGATACAAATAATGATGGTCCGGCATAGAATTTTCAACCCCAAAACTAGAGCCCACGGAAAAAGAATCACCTAGCCATCGTTGCCCGTCCTGCCACCGCCCGCTGATCCATCACCGCACAATCAAGCAGACGCACAGTGGTGGACCTAGCCAGAAATTAGAACTAAGCCCGCATGTCACATTTTGCCAAGCAGTCCTTGGGGGCACCCGACATCTCCACCGACCACATGCCACTGAGAGTTAAGACCACCTAAACAAAAATTTAGGCCAGTTACATGGGACACCTCGGTGAAGGGTGGAACCCACGCATCAAGCAAAAGTTGAGTCGCCTGATGTACTGTCTAATGCACGAGGGCCATACCCAACAACCCAAACATCTGTGTTGAGTGAGAGACATCCAATCACTGGATTGCGCTACCAAGAAGCTTCGATACAAAGGATAAACCTCGCCGACCTTACGGCTTGAAGAGATGGCTAGCATCCTATAGTTGTGTTGTTGGGACAAAAATGAAGGATCCGCGTGCAACCATGCCAATCTGTAAATTTTCTCCCTACATGGAGCAAGAATATGTGCCACCACTATCAGGAATCAAATTGGGAAAATTTAGCATCGGTGTGAATCAGGGACAACAAGCATATGTCACAAATCACCGTCATCATCATTGACGCCATGGCCGGTCGTCTAGCTGCCCTCACAGTCACTATCACTGTTGCAAGGCCACCGCCCAGATATGCCGGGTCAACCTCCCGAACGCCCGACCTCCACCGACATGGGTTTGAGATTGAGGATTTATTTATTGGAATAGAAAATATATCATTATTTTGTATCTTTTATTTCTGATGAAGCTGTTACCCTGGTGGACACAAAGTGATCATTAGATTTGCAGTGTGATTCGTGCGTCATGAAAGGTGTCCTTGACTGTCTGATTTGCCTCGTGATTCATGTTGACTTGGAGTTGCAACCAGTCAATCCCCGAAACTTAACCTTAGTGGAGAAGAAAGAATCTTAAACCATTTTAAGATCAGAAAAAGAAACTTAACTCTTTTTTGAGGCAAAAGAGAAAATACTTGACTTTTTTTAGGCACATTAAAAAACTTAACTTTTCTTTTCCAACAAGAATTTTTATTAAATTTTTTTAACTGTGCTAGCGTTTTTTTTTACCGAAACGCATTGCGGGTGGGAGATGGGCCTGGTAGGCCCAGTTTGCCAAAGGATATGCTGGTTTCGCCTCTCCTAAATTGCAGTGCTCATCTCCCCTGTGATTGCTAATCCTCAAAACAAAACAAAAAATCTCCCCCGTGATCGTCGTCGATCAGATGGGGATGCCGCTGCCGCGGAAGAAGAGGCGCCGCCGCCGGAGGAGTCCTCTTCAAGCAGGAGTGTCCCGCCGGCGCCTTGGTGAAGACGGCGCATCGTTCTTGTCTGGATCATCCCCTGTCGATCCGGACTCCGATAGCAGCAGCCGTGTGGACGACGTAGGCTCTCCGCCGCCCGACGAACCTGTTATCTCCCCAGCAGAGGCAAGGTACCATGAAATCATCGCCTCGCGCCTCGCCGAATTGGAATTACCAGTCGGCGACGACGACGGCTCGGAATCGGACTTTGCCGGTTTTTCTAGCATCCCTTCCCGTGAGATCCTTGAAGCCCTTACTCGTAAATCTTTCCACGATGATGAGTCCCGAGCTGCTCTAGTACAATATCAAATACAGTGTTTCTTGAACGAGACCCAGGAGGGACGACCAGACAGAGATTCACAAGGAGAATCTGCTGATTCCGCCGTCGTTGTTGTTGCTTCTGAACCGGCCAATGATGCTATCACGAGGCAAGAACACATAAGCGACTGTGAAAAGCTAGGGGCTCGCATGACTGAGATTGAGACTTACAACAAACTGGACCGAGAGGAGACCAACAAGCTCCATCTCAAGCATGCGCTTTATCGCATCAAAGCTTGCCTGGTTAGTTTATTAGTCCTCCCGTATCAATATAATGCTCCTTCCTATCTGTTTATTATTGATTAATCTATCATGCCGTACATACATGCATGAAAAATTATGCCCTAGCTCTTGTATATAGATACTTATTACTCCATCTGTGTCGTGTAGCTGTTGAAAGGAATGCCGGTTAACGAGATTGATGATGCTGCATTGGAACGCAAGTACCCTCCAGAGCTTATCATGAAGAATGACTACTTCTTTCACTACGTGCAAGATGGCTTCTTTGGTTGGTATTTTGATCCCGAACTCTGTTACAAACAGTCCTTGACCGACTACCAGCGGCTAGTCATCTTCAATGATGTAAGTGTTACCGTATCCGATGCATATTTATTCCTGTAATGCATCTACATTTAATATGTACCAATGCAGTCGGTAATTAACCAGCAGTTTCTTATTAATCATTTTCCCTTTGAATGGACAATAGCAAAAATTTGCTTAATACATATGAAAGTAACTTCTTGTAACTCTACTTTTAAGTCTCAGTTTAAGGGGTATACATAAGATTATTGGAGAAACTCAGCACAAAACTAAGAAAATTGCAGCATTTGGAGATTAAGCACATATTAGAATATGGGTGCTTGCAATAAATTGTGGTTAAATATGTAACAAATAGAAAAGGCAGGCCTTTTTTTTAGCAGGGTATTTCAGTTAAAAATCAAACAGAGATTAATTTTTAATTTTTATTTGGATGGAACAAGTCCTAAAACCTCAGTTGAGCGCACATGCTATAGGCTGCTCCTAGAATACGACTACTATCCTGTTTCGTACGCATAAACAAAGTTTGCCCCTTTTTTCGAGTCCCCATATATTTTTCACATGTTTGAGTACTACTCCCTCCGTTCCTAAATATAAGTCTTTTTAGAGATTCCACTAGGGACTACATATGGAGCAAAATGAGTGGATGTATACTCTAAAGTATGTCTATATGCATCCGTATGTAGCCCATAGTGGAAACTCTAAAAAGACTTATATTTAGGAACGGAGGGAGTATGTGTTATTTGGGTCTCGAACTTCATAACTACTCTAATCAATACTCTTAAGAGCACCTCGTTCTCTTATGTTCAGTGCTTGTTATTCTCAGGACAGCTGAATCATGTCGTTTTCCTGCTGTTTTATTTGGATGCAGGGTGGTGATGAGTATACAAGTTGGAGTAGATACCGAGCATTTTATAACACCCCTGAAGCTGATAAAGATTATCTCCGATACTGGGAAACAATTGTGAGGGAACTTAAAGTATGCCCTGTGCAATGATCAGCTAGTTCAAGTTTATAACTGCGTTCAGTAATTTTGTTTTCATGGACTAACAACAATATTTGTTCTTGACAGTGGCTTGAACAATATTTGCTGACAAAGGAGTCGTCTATTGAGGTATGCATATTTGACCTCTCAAAACCATGAAATCGCAAAAAATCTCTATATAAATGTTGCAGCACCACTATAATTTTTCTGTTCTATTATTTAGTGGGCGCATATACGTTCGAAGGCTATGTTCCAAGCATTTAGGATCGCTTCTGGTCTTGACAATATGACTCTGGAACTAGCAGCTGTTGGTTTGCATGTTGGATTCCTCTGTCCCTTGCTCAGTCAGATATTCGGTACTAGTTATATTTGTATTTAACAATTGCATTCTTTCAATTCAATTCAGGAGTATATATGGCATGCGCGCATAAATTTCATGTTTGTGAAAGATCGTGATGGTATCTTCTATCAGATTTGGAGGCGGGTCAATGAGAATCATCAGGTCAGTGCAACACATCAGCCTTTTCAAAACTCAACATTGTTATTTTACTGATGATTGTGTTTTGTGAATACTTTCTCTCTACTTATGCTTGGTGATGTTGTTTATTTTTCCCTTGGACAATGTTCAGCTGAGTTTCAGAGATGCTCTCGAGCAAGTTTATCGTGAAAACCTGTATTCAGCACACAACCGCAGTATGAAGTATCAGCTGGATTACGGCGATTCCAACATGGACCGTGTAGTAGGTTTTTTGTTCCACAGGCGTTCTATATGTGATTTCCTCTGTTATAAATAAATATATCTTTTACAATGCAAATTGATTTGGTCTTCTTTCTTTGTAGTTTGCTCGGTGCACGAAAGGCATTAGTGACAGTGTAAGTACAGTATGGTGTTGTCTTAGCATTCATTGGTTCCTGTTATATTCTCGTGTGATTTCTTTCTTTTGTGTCTATAGATTCCAGAATATAAAGCCCGTGAGCTGATTGCACAGGAAATTCGTTGGCCGGTATGTTTGTTGGTTCGATATTGTCGAACAACATTGTAACCACTTGCAGTTTTGTATGTAGTAGCTTACTCTTTCCATTTTCAGAGTTCGTGTTCTGGAACGTATGAGCGGTACGCCAGGAAGAAGCTGAAGATTGCAGAACTGATAGGATTAATTCCCAAGGACAAGATATTAGCTGCTTAGTTGTGTTTATTAAGATAGCAGCTGTGTAGTTGTGTTGGTATTGTCTTGGCGCTTGTTCTATAAAGATTCCAGGCTGCATTATTACTAGCAACGTCTGTTGGTAATGTCTTGGATCGGGTATTGAAAAAACTGAATCTAGAATTGACTAGCTTTTGTATGGAAGAAATTCATCTTGAATTGATTAGTTGTGTCTTGCGTTTATTACTCCCTTGGTAAACTAATATAAGAGCATTTAGAACACTACTCCCTCCATAAACTAATATAAGAGCATGTAGGACACTACTTTAGTAATCTAAACGTCCTTATATTAGTTTACATACAGAGGGAGTACTTTAATAATCTAAATGCTCTTATATTAATTTACAGAGGAAGTACATATGTACCCGTAGAGCAAATTGTTGAGATGCTATCATGAAATGAAGAAATTCAATTGGTGGAAAATCCTCGTTGAGACATTTCCACTCAAGTCCTGTGAAATTCAGCAGCGCTCGCTACATGGTTTAATTTAGGAACTCCCGTTCATGTTCATCTAAGTGTCTTTAACAAACAAACCGATCTCCCACATGACCGAATCCAGATGATTTTGAAATGAGAAAATGCCAAAACTATATATACAAGGTAACCACACCAGTGTTGTTTCTGTTTGAAGTAGGGGCGGAATTCGAGCCGAGTTGAATCAAGCTCGTTTCATTAACGACAAAATTGGCTTGACTTGTTTAGCTTGTTTGTTAAGCTCGATGAAGATATGAACATAAACCTTATGGAAGAAGCTGAAGATTGCAGAACTGATAGGATTTCCCAGGACAAGATAGTAGCGGCGTAGTTATGTTAGATAAGATAGCAGCTGGGTACTTGTGTTGGTAATGTTTTGGCGCTGGTTCCATAAAGATTCCAGACTGCATTTTTCCTAGCAATGCCTGTTGGCAATGTCTTGGTGCGGCTATTGAAAAAAATCAATCAAGATTTGACTAGCTTTTGTATGGAGGAAATTCATCTTGAACTGATTAGTTGTGTCTCGCATTTATTACATATATACTTACCCGTACAGTAAATTGTTCAAATGCCATCATGGAATGAACAATTTCAATTGGTGGAAAATCCTCGTTGAGACATTTCCACTCAAGTCCGGTCTGAAGTTCAGTAACATTCGCTACATGGAAAAATTTAGGAACTCCCATTCATCTTGCAGCAGAATTAAGTGTCCTTGGCAAACAAACCGATCTCCCACATGACCTTATCCAAATGATTTTGAAATGAGAAAATTCCAAAACTATATATACAGGGTAACCACACCCGCACCGCTTCTGTTTGAAGCCCCACGGGCCCCATGGTAGCCACCTGGTCAATTTCCGGACCCGTTCGAGAAGCGATGTGAAATAGGAATTGCGATAGAGCTAGGTATTTTAAGTCGGCTCACTTAGAAACCTTAGGTGATCATCCATATTTTACTCCATTTTATTTTTGGGAGGAGGCGGTCATTCATATACCTATATATTTCAAAAAGGGCGTAGACCAAATGCTTTTCTCATTCCCGCATAAATGTTCAAAGTGCGCAAGAGATCTAGATTATCTATAACTCCATCGATCAACACTTTTATCACAGGTTTATTTTATACGTGTACGTAGTAAGTTGCAGTGAGACGGAATAGGATGCGCAACATGTGGATTATTTCATAACATCCAACTGTGTATATAGGAGTTGCAGTACACGCCGGGGCGTGTTAAGCTAGCCGATGACGGGAGTCTTGATGACGATGCCGTCCGCGTTAGAGACGAGGATGACGCGCTTAGGGTCAGGGCGCCCTGTCCCTCTGGTGGGTTCCGTTTCCATGATTAACGCGACCGCAACGTCAGCCCTGTCCGCGTTGATCAGGAGCGCTGCGGTGGCCACCGGCAGCCCCACCGCCTCCGGCCATGACGACCTCGAGCCTCTGCCTACACCTGCCAGCTCGGCTTTTCCCATAGTTTCAGTGAGGAGGTACTCTACTTGTGATGTGCCTTTGTCGGGTGTGAAGCCAGGATGGCACATCATGCACTACTTGTAGGAACATTTGTGGCTGAGCGTGAGGTGCATACGGTGAGCATTTGTGAGTGTGAGAAGCTCCTTTTTTAAATTTTGAAACTCTGTGAGTGTGACAAGCTGACGCTTGATAATGAGAGGGTGCATCGGGTACACCGGCCTCTCTTGGAAGAGCTGAATTTGCAACCTTCTTTTTCGCGTCTGCATCGTCCACACCGTTGCCAACTGCAGGAATCATCGTTACCATGTGTCTGATTGTTCTGGGCATAAAACAAAGTTTCAATTTGTTAATCGCTAGTGTGAACTAGCTAAGCAGCATTGTCTTTTAGGGAGGACCATCATTACATTATAGAAGGATCAATCTCCGCAGACATTATTATGAGAGTTTATGTCATAAGAATATCAAGCTAAATTAATTAATTATGGGCAACTCCGATAGCCCTTCCTAAAGCTTTTGAGCTATCTGAGAACAACTCGCCAGAATAGTTGTGTAGGGTTCGTGGCGTTGAGATTCTCCTGACTTAAGGCAAACTGATTTAGCAGTAGCCGGTGGTCAAAACATGAACAATTTTGAGGTGTGATGAAGCTTACCTAGTACTAAAAAATAAATTGACCATAATATTCAGAAACACACGATATAATAATAAAAGTATTGCTACAGAGATAATTTATTTATGTTGATTATATTAATTTATGTTTTTTCAGTGGTTGTAGAATAATAAGTACTTTGAGACACATTTACAGATTAAGATAACCTTCTGAGCTTGTCACAACAACAGATGTGCGACTAGTGCCATACCGGCCGTTCTTCACCGCAGGAGCTTATGCAGTAACAAGATCCAGGTCGTGGTTCCAAATTTACTTATTTTGGGTGATGTTAAAATTTCACCATTTTATTTCCTGCACGTGGTTTGGTGGTGGAGTGGTGAATGTACAACTCTGCCCAATAGGTTTCAAATCAAATTTCTCTCTCTTTTTAACTTTATGGTGCCCTTGCACATATATTCTATAAATACAAAGAAAAACATGAATTTCACCCTGTTTTGAGCCCCGGATGATATCCATTTCTATATATTCATTTTGCTCCATATGTAATCCGTATTATAATTTCTAAAATGCCTTATATTTAGGAACGGAGGGAGTACTAAACTGACAGCCCTCTCCCTTTCCATTTCCTCGCCCCACATGTTGCACGTGTTACTAAAGTTATTGCCGGCATTCTCAACCCATCAGCCGCCGCACAACTCCACCCTCCCACCCATAGTTTGAAATAGCGAAGATAGCATCGCTATTGCGGACGCAATAGCGCTAGCGCATAGCGACCGCTATCACTCAAATTAAGTGTCATTAATTTTTCTTCATGTACTAGTGATATAAACAAGAATCTAGTGTATTTATGAATCCGCTACGTGGACATAGCGCCCGCAATATCGCCCACTATAGTAGTCGTTACTGCTTTATCACCGGTGAGCGTGACCTCTAATACTTCCGTGCTGCTCTAGAATGCTAATTGTGAGGCCCATCCATCACGATTGGCATGAGACCACTCCTTTCACCATGACCTACGCTCTTTTATACCTTTTTATGGCAAGCGTTGTGGCTCTAGGAGAAATTATACCAGACACACAGTAGTAAGACACCTCCAATGTGTTTTGTGCCCTGGTTTACATACGATAGTCGTGGATATATGATAATTGATGAAATTAGTCCAGAGCACGTGTATAAATAGCATCTGTATGTAGAAGAATCATGTGTGCAATAGCCTGAGTGTTATTGATTTTACTAGATATATGCGTCTTTGCTTGTGATACCTTCAATGAGATTTGGAAAGCTGTCTCACATCGTATCATATTAAAGAGCAGTAGCTCAATTATATATAATTTTTTTGAGCGTTAAAAGAGGTTGCTAACAAGACAAGAGAAAATAAGATGAATCGGAACGGAAATTACAATACCAGCCATATTACATAATGGAAGTAAATATGTGATGTATCTTGACTGTTTCTATTCACTGTCCACCTTCACAAAATCATGGTTGACATCGACGGGAAGTCTTTGGCCTTACCGATCCCACTAGAACTCAATTTTTGTTGCGTCTGATCGTTGCACAAGATAAAATACCTAACATGCCCACTCACGCCATGCAAATGCAAAACAGTCTTTTCCGCAAATGATGCCACAGTTGTAGACAATGTGCTGGTTGGTCTGAACGCTTATATCTAGAGAAATGTCAGTTCATATTTATTTTGGGGTTATGTAAAAGAGCTTAAATACCTACGAATGTCAGACAGACCAATAAAAATCTTCTCTGAACCCACCTCTAAAAGAGGATAATCATAATATTCAAGTATGACGGCTTGCTTCAGCACGACTGAATCAATTTCTATTACATCATGTTTCTATTGTTACTGGGTGATATATTGCATGAAGTGTATGTTGTACCTCCTTTTTTTTGACAAAGAGTGAATTTTATTGACTCAGTATGAAGCATCAAAAGGAGCACAAATGAATCATGTGAACAGTATAGCTAAGATTTCTTCAAGTGTATGTTATACCTCCTCACTGCTTATTCCAAAGTAAATAATCATGTGAATGGTACAATCTGCTACATGACAACCATTTCATTTCGGAACGACAATGAATCCTTTAAGCCTGTCTCGCGGGTTGAAGAAGACGCACACACGCCTTCGGCGGAATCCACTGAGAGCACAAACACTGTGACGTCGGGCCTCTTGCTTTCAATTGCCATCACCTCAGAAGACAATGGCATGGGCAGCAACTCTCCCCAATCCACCTATAACAGGTCCTTTGTTTTTGGAAAAAAATTGTATAAAAACAGCCTCAAACGGTTGCCCAAGTTGAAGCCAAAAATAGAAATGATTTTCCTATTGCACAACAGCTCATATGCGCGGCAAAATCAACAGCTCACTCATCTGCCTAGAAGATGTGCACATGGCCGCGAGTTCGATCCTACGGTCCGTAACGGGACGTTCGCGCCGAATATTAAGCGGATAAAAAAGCCATTGCCTCAGTGCCAAGGCAACGCTAAGCTCTCAAGAGTGCTACGAAAAGGTCAATTATGAAATAAAAAAGATTTCTCCACTGGTTTCATTCATGACGGAGAGGGAGATGCCGGCCGACCAAATACATCCAGGGGGACGACACGACGGACAATTTATCTTATCTCTACTGTGCTGTTGTACGCAGACGCCACTAGGTTTAGATTAGCTTTATTCTCAGTCAATAAATTAAATTTTCTCTTGGACTTAGCTTTGTACCGCTAGTGTATGGATCGTGTTACATACCAGCAACCACACGCTAGCTGCTCACGCCTCTTCCTCTCTAATCTCTTGTCGTGCTGTGACCTGTGAGTGCCGTGGAGCAGCCGTTGCGCATCAGTCTGTCAGCTCGTTGTGCGGTGATGATGGTGAAGCACTTCATACTTAACACTGGCGCCGAAATCCCCTCGGTGAGGTATGGTACCTGGCAGTCCAAGCCGGACGAGGTCAGCGGCTTCGTCTATGCCACCGCCAAGGTTGCACGGCCTCACATCATTTGGTTTCTTCAGATCATTTCTTCCCTTTGTGTTATCTTGGTTGTTGAACATATTTGGTGATCCCCCATATGTATTTCCTCCGAGAGAACCATGGATTTGTGACTGTTTTCAAATTGTGAATAATTTTGAAATCAACAATTTAATCGGTATGCAATTTTGTAGATACATTGGCCATTTAGACTCGAGAAGGGCACTGACTCAAGCAACCGTAAAAACTTTGCACAACCTGATATCCCTGCTACTTGGGGAGCAATGGAAAAAATATATGATACCGGGAAAGCTAACGCAATCAGTGTGAGTAACTTGCCAACAAAGAAATTGGGTGACTTACTTGTTTTAGCTTCTGTACGTCCATCTTTTAATCAGGTGGAATGTCATCCAGGTTGGTAGCAAACTAAGCTCCACAACTTTTGTCAGTCAACCGGTGCTCATCTTTCTGTAAGTGTGCAGTAGACTTGGGGGCTGACTTGCTTATCTTTAACAAATATATATCCGTATAATACATGATTTTTTATATGTTTATTGCAGGCATGCCTTGGATGAACAGTCATGTCCTTCAAGAACCGGTCATCACCTCAATAGCAAATAAACTTGGGAAAACACCTGCACAGGTGGCCCTACGCTGGAACACTCATAGTGAGGTCCTCCTGGCGAATAAACAGTGGCTTTGGTCCTCCTGACGAATTGAGATGTTTGAGACGGGAGCTACGCCAAATCACAAGAACATCCCAATATTCTCGCACTGGAATTGAAGAGATCGTTTGTACATTTATTTCATTGAATCTAAGGAGAGCATGTGCAGGCAACATGGGAGCAAGACGAGTGACAAAACGATGCAATACATGGGAAGCATATGTAGCTAAGCGTCAGTGGTATCTCACCCCAGCCCAACAACTACTCCGTATTTTGGAGTACATATGTAAGAATCTACTCCCTCTGTAAACTAACATAAGATCTTTTACATCAAGCTTTTTCTTTGTTTGCATGTCAGTCCTTGCTGTATGCATGATCATTCCATTCCGGATTGGATCAATATATGCATGGCGTGGAACTAAATACTTTCGCTTGAATAATCATCTATAATTCTCTAAATTTCTCTTCCTCCAACTAAAAAGATGTTGTAATTGGAGGTGTGTACATATGAGGAAACATTTTTACCGCCCTTCCGGTTTCTTATAGTTAGTCTATCCTTGTAAAAAATGACAACTTTTCCCTTATATCAAACATGGAACGATTATTTATGTAATTTTTTGCACTTCAATCCTTTTATCTCTGTCAGAAATGGTTCAAGACCAGATTGATTTGGGCGGACAAAACACAATTCTGCACCTGAAATAACGCATGTTGTATTTTTCTACTTTAAAAGATTTTGTAACTAACTGGGCATCGATTTTTAGTATGGTAACTCCAAACAATGGGATATACAAATTGGATTCACCTAGGCACAAAATTAAGTAGTACTTGGAGCTAGTACAAAATCATCAGTTTAGTTAGCCTCGAGAAACATTAACTGAACTGAGATTTGTGATCCTATCTGACAAATAATGAACACACACCGACATGACCTTCATTTTTTTTAAAAGGAGGAACGAAGCCTCCGACCTGTGCATCAATCGATGCATGCAGCCACTTTATTAAACAGGTTCAAACAAAATATGTAGGTCCACAAAAACGTTAAAGCGCTAATAAAGTATAGGAGCAAAAAAATTTCCACATGCGGCTTAACTGAACATAGACTACGATGTCTATACACCTAGCCTATTGTTAGTATGCCATCAAAACCGGTTGAAGATAACCCGTGCGACCATCTTCCACCGCTTGCACCCAATAACTATAAGCTCTCTGACTTCCGCATGGTTGAGTAACGACCACGTACGGATCCAAGATGTTGCTCTGAAGATTACCTTCAAAAAGTTATTAAAATTTTTGCCATTAAAAATCATATCGTTTTTGATATTCCAAATAGCCCATAATAAAGCACAACTCCCTATCCTAATAAGATTCGCTATAGCAACATCTACTCCACTAAGCCACGTCCCAAATAACGATGTAAACATGTTGGTGGATTGACATTAAAGGTTATTTGAGTCGTTCGTCATATCAGTTTTGCAAGCGGGCAATCAAGAAAGAGATGTCTTATTGTTTCATTTTGATCACAATAGCAACAGTTAGGCCTTTCTATCCATCTTCGTTTTGTCCAATTGTCGTTAGTTAAGATCACTCTCTTGTGAACAAACCACATGAAGATTTTTATCCTGAGTGGTACTTTGGTTTTCCATATGTACAAAGAACTCGATATAGGTCCAGTGTTAATCATAACTGTGTACATGGACTTCACCGAGAATATCCCATTCAAGGTTAAAGTCCAACGTATCCTATTTGTCTGGTCAGAGAGCTGAATATCCATCAGCCTTCTAACCAGACATAGCCATGAATTCCAGCGTGCTCCAACTAGAGCTCGCCAGAATTGCATATTCAAAGGGACCGTTTGTAATACATTTGCCACATATTCATCTTCCCGTTGGGTGATATTATATAGCTCAGGATATTGAAGTGCTAATGGAGTATCTCCTAACCAGGTGTCTTCCCAAAATCTTGTAGAAGTCCCGTCCCCAGGTACAAATTTCACATTCTGAATCATTTTGTCTAACTGTAACCTGGGCCAATGTTTTGGATTGTATGTATTTATTCTTCAGTATTTGTACCCACATCCCGATTTCCATAGACAATTTGTACAGCCTTTTGCTTAGCAAGCATCTATTCTTCACTTCTAGATTTTCAATGCCAAGCCCTCCTTGGTCTTTGGGTCTGCAAATGACATCCCACCGTGCCAACCTGTATTTCTTCTTAGCTTCATCACTTTGCCAGAAGAAACGAGAATGATAAAACTCTAGTCTTTTTCTTACCCCTACCGGTATTTCGAAGAAAGACAATAAGAACATGGGCAAACTTGTTAGAACTGAGTTTATTAACACTAGCCTCCCCCATAAGACATTAGCTTGCCTTTCTAGCAACTCAGTCTTTTCACAAATCGTTCTTCAAAACATTTCCATTCCTTATTCGTCAAATGCCTATGATGAATAGGAATCCCGAGATAACTAAGTGGAAGCGATCCCATTTCACATCCAAAAAGTTGCCTATAAGCGTCCTATTCCTCCTTTGCTTCCCAAAGCAGAATAATTCGCTTTTATGGAAGTTAATCTTTGGTACAGATAACTGCTCAAATAGACATAAAATCAACTTCATGTTTCTTGCCTTAGCCATATCGTGTTCCATGAATAGAATTGTGTCATCAGCGTATTGTAGTATAGACACTCCACCATCAACCAGATGAGGCACAAGTCCACCTACTTGTCCTTTGTCTTTAGCCCTCCCAATAAGGATTGCCAACATATGTGCTACAATGTTGAACAATACCGGAGACATAGAGTTTCGCTGTCTGAGGACCTTGTGTGTTTGAAAAAATTGACCAACGTCATCGTTGATTTTAACGCCCACACTTCCTGTCTGAGTGAAAGTGTCCACCTGATCCCTCAAGGAATCATTAAACCCCTTCATCCGCAAGCCCTGCTGAAGAAATGGCCACTTGACTTTATCATATGCTTTCTCGAAATCCACCTTAAAGATAACCCAATCAAGTTTCTTTGTATGAATTTCGTGCAACGTTTCATGTAGAATCACAACCCCTTCTAGGATGTGTCTCCCAGGCATGAACGTTGTCTGTGTTGGTTGAACTACAGAGTGCGCAATCTGTGTCAACCTATTTGTGGCCACCTTAGTAAAAATCTTAAAACTCACATTGAGTAAACAGATTGGTCTAAATTGCTCGATACGAACAACTTCCACGTTCTTTGGCAACAACCTTATTGTTCCAAAGTTAAGGTGGAATAAATGTTTGTGACCATTGAATAAATCATGGAACATAGGCAAAAGGTCATCCTTGATTATATGCCAGCATTTTTTGTAGAACTCTGCTAGAAAACCGTCTGGTCCCGGTGCTTTGTTTTGTTTCATTTGTGCTATTGCATCAAACACCTCTTTCTCAGTAAAAGGAGTAGATAATACCTCATTCTCATCAGAATTTAACTGAAGTATATCATCTGTTGTGTTCTCATCCAGAGAGACAAAATTCTCTTCCGGTTTTTCAAATAATCTCCTATAATACTCGGTGATGTATAATTTCAGGTTATCATGTCCTACAATAGTGCCCTCATCTTGTTCGAGTTGAATTATTTTCTTCTACCCATGTTTGCCATTTACAATCATATGGAAGAATTGTGTGTTATCATCTCCGTGTACTACCTTCGTCACCTTAGCTCGAAGGGACCATTTCATTTTTTCCTCTCTCACAAGACTTTGCAGTTTTTTCTCAGCCTCAACCTTAGTCTTCCGATCTGCTATGTTGAGAGGATATGATTCAGCCTTCACATCTAATTCAGTGATCAGCCGAATAAGCATATCTCTCTCTACTTTGTACACTCCGCTTTGATTTTTGGCCCATCCTCTCAAGAATCGGCGCAAGTGTCTGATTTTGTTCTGCCATCTCTCTATGTTTGACTCTCCAGCATGATCTTTAGCCCATTCATTGGCTATGAGGTCCATAAAGCCTTCTCGCTCAAACCAATTTCATTCAAAAGAGAACGCATTTCTATTACCCATATGATTTGGCTCCCCTGAGTCAACCATGAGGGGTGTGTGGTCTGAGATGACTCTTTGAAGGGCATGTACTCAAACCAATGGGTATTTCTGTTCCCATTCTACGCTGGTCAATACCAGTTCCAACTTCTCGTATGTTGGTACTGGTAAAGAATTTGCCCATGTGAATTGTCTACCAGTGAGGTCAATATTCCTCAGATCGAGACTTTCAATAACCATGTTGAACATAAGTGACCATCTTCCATCGAAGTTGTCATTGTTCTTTTCTTCCTATCCCCTAATGATATTAAAGTCTCCCCCAACCATTATAGGAAGTATTTCTTCTCCACATATTTTCACTAAATCACCAAGAAACTTAGATTTCAACTCCGGTTGCGCTGCACCATATCCAGCCACCAAAGCCCATCTAAACCCATCAATTTTCGACTTCACTTGAAATTTGACGGAAAATTCACCGTATACTACACTCATCACCTCTAGAGTTTCGCATTTGACCCCAAGTAAGATTCCTCCGGATCACCCCCTTGGGGGTAAGGAATGCAAGTCAAAATCAACTCCTCTAGATAAGTTGTTTAGGAACTGAGGTTTAAAGTTATCTCTACCCGTCTCTTGTAACGCCATGAAATCTAGTTTATGTTCTACCGATGTATCTCGAAGAAATCTCCTTTTAGCCAAGTCTGCTACACCTCTGCTATTCCAAAAGATTCCTTTCATATTTCATCATGGAATTTTTTCTTTTGCTTGACCCTCGCACTCCTCCCTACTCCTGACACGGGATATACCTTCCTTTTCCAAGGTCTCCTAGGCTTATCCTGAGTAGCTCGTGTATCATTTTGTGAAGATGTTTCATGTGAATGGCATCCAACACCCAAACAGGCCATATGCCCCTCTGAGCCCATGTCATCCACATCCTCTTCCTCTCCCTCTACGTGTAATAAATGAGTGCATAAGTTGTGTAGTTGTGTCCCTCCCAAATTGTTTATATCCGCCTCATTCATCGGTTTTATCGCAGCTATGTTTTGAATAATCTCAATGGCTCTGTTTGTTTCTAAGTCTAGAATGTCATTAATGGACTTAGCAATTTGTTTGTCACTACCACCCAGAGAGATACCTATGTCGCTAGCATTTTGTAAAAAATTTGAATCAGTAAAATGCAGGATGGAACAACTAGTATTAACAGACATACCTATAACTGTCTCGACGTCTCGAAGCTTGGCGGCCCTCATAGCACGCCCTAGCTGCATGTCGTTAGCATCTGGCTGCCCCTGAATGCGTTGACTGAAATGTCGATCTACAGATGTGGTGTCTGGAATCCCGCCAAAGGAAATCACCTCCTCCATAGGAATCATAAACTGGTTGTCAGCTCCTACCTAAGCCCCAACAGCCAAAGTGCAAGCTCTAGGTGACAAAATCTCATCTGATGGTGCAGCCGCCTCCCAAGCAATGACCCTCTCTGAGTGCATCTGCTGAGACTCCATGATCCGCCGACCGTGTGGTGAACAAGGAGATGTCGGATGAGTCACCTGCTCATGATCCTGAGAGAATAACCAAACTGGAGATGATGGAGATGCTGCATGCGACCGGACCTCATGCCCGGTCACCTTGGCCTGAGGTAGCCCATGCTTTGGCTGCGATGGAGACATACCTCCACGGGATATCCCTCGGGAAGGAGACGATCGACACGTGCCGTACCCCGCCGCGCATCCTCCATCAAATTCCGGCTGCTGCCGAATCTGCATGTCAACATCCTGAGATCTGTGATCATTAACCAACCATCCATCAGCTATTGGAATGTCCTCAGACTCGCTCTCCACCCGGTCTCCCCACAAGCGGCTGGGTGCAAAAACCGCCCTGAAAGACCGAGAGCGCAAAAATTCCATGGGTGTTGAGGGTGATGCGGTCTCCTTGTGAACCTTCTTATTTGAAGTAGTAGAAGATGAAGGTGGTTGTCTCTTGTGAGTGGATCCGTCACCACTCTCATCGGGTTTTGCACCCTCATGATTCCCACTCCCATCGCCACCATCCATCATATCAACATCATCAGTGAGAGCCTCTCGTTGAATTTCCTCCTCTATCTGAACATCCAGGTCGTAGTGCAAACCATCATAGAACCAAGGTACATAGTCGGGCACGTACTAAATCTCAAGCATGCTCACAAGCAGTCTAGCAACCCCATGCTTATGTGAGAAAGGCATACCAACTTTCTCCGTCTTGCCCACCAACGAGCCCAAGCTCCAGACAACAAGAAAGTCATTCAGAAGTACCTCTGGAACGCCTGAAAATCCGATCCACATCTTCTGTAAGGGTGATCCAGTTGACTCTGGTTTCTTACATTCCTCAAATTCCAGCATACATTTACTGCCACTAACTTTGCTTACCCCAAACGTCAATAAGCGCTGCAGGTCGTCCTTCCGAGGAAACTCAACACGGTATACCTGCTCATCCACTCTGACTGGAGACCAGTTGTAAGAATCAGACACAAGTCTCCTCAGCTATTGATATATTTGCTCCTCAGTAAGTGTGCCATTTGTTACTCTGACCAAGCCCGTCCTCGAGCTCTCCACGCGAGGAGACACGTTAACGGACGCTGATAATGGAGTCTCAAAGAACATAAGATTACCCTGGCAAACTCTGTATAAGTTTAGCACTGGCTTAGGTGCCTTTAACAGAGGACAATGAGCATCATTATGTATGAGTTTCAGACAAATATCACATAACACGGCTGTGCAATCTATCACAAAATGTCCAAGAACCCCACATCTATAGCATGTCAATTTTTCCTTCTTACGGGCTGCTTTATTCGCCCGCGAAACATCAGATTTGTCGCTGCCCTTATCTCTCTCTTTGTCTCGATCATTAGAGGCTGCGACAACCGGTGGTATCTCGACTGCCGCTAATTCCTTGACTGCCAAAGCCGCCGCCTTTGGGAGAACTGTCAATGTTCCAACTTTGGTGCCCGAAGTAGCAGCCACCTCATTGCTCGTCTTGGGTATTTCAGCCACCTTCTCAGCATACGTAGGACAGCGTGGTGGAAACCTCCGGCCTCCTCCTCGGCCACCACCACCGTGACCCTTGTACGACCCTGCAAACCTCGCTCCATCGACGAAGTTGCCTGTCGGCGGCTGAAAGTTGCGCTGCCACGTGTTCGGGCCAAAACCCCGGCCGCCTCCATCATACCAGGAACCATCCCATGATTCCATGTCGGCCTTTTACCATGGTACTGCCCATCACCTACAGCACGTCCAGCTCCCACGTAGCGACCGGCCAGATCGTCTCCGCGTCATGTGCCGGGTCCTCCACGACCGGCGTTCATCCCTGCACCGCGAGCCATGTTTGCGCCAGTGCCCCGCGCAGCCCCGAAGCCTCCTCAAGCTTGGGTCTCGCCGTGACCACCGGCGACGCTGCGCCAGGGCCATTGCCACTAGCAGGTGCCGCGGTATGCTTCTCTCCCTCCCCTCGTCCAGCCATGTCCGCCGAAGGCGAGTTAATCGCAGGCGGGATCCGAGCCGCCCGACCAGGCCGTGTAGGGAAACCAACACCGCTCCGCCGTCTAACCCTAGGACCGATCTCGCAAGACTGGTTTGTTCTATCTTCGACAGCGGTATCCTGCCCCGGTCGATCGATAATGCGTTTGTGTCCCGGTCAGTCTTTCGCTGCGTGGTTCTGGGTCGTGTACCCAGACTTCACCAGCCCAGGCTCCTGCTCATTTGGCCCACAGAGGCCTAAAATCATATTCAGTCTAGCCTACCTGACCTGCCCGACCGAACATATCGGATCGGCTGCAGTGACTGTTTTGCCATCACCGGCCGGACTTTCTTCCGGCGAGCAGGTTGTACCTTCCACGTGCTAATGAAATCCGGTAAACTTACCCGTCGGACGACCTCCACCTTGGCAGCTCTGTTGAGCCCTACCCACACCGCATCATGTCACCGGCAAGATGTCCTTTAAATTCTTCACGATCTGCTCCTCCGTTAGGCCCTCGCGTAGAGACTCGCAGACGATATCAGATGGTGTAGGTGAATGATCCCAGCCGACGAGCCCCCTGTCATCGTCGTCGTGGGACTCGTTTGAGTCCTCTCCGGCAAGTGCCCAAAATCGGCTACCTCAACAGACAGGATCCGCTCGAGCCGTAGTGGTCCCGAATCGGCCGCCGCGATCACCGTCGCCACGGCCGCCGCGATCATCATCGCCGCGGTCGCCAATCCTTGCCTCGCGCGACCCATTAGCCAGCCGTCGCCCCGTCCGTCGCCTCACCCATCATTTGCTGGTGAACATAATTCTACAAAAATTGCCCTCACCGACATGACCTTCATAGTCACCAGTTTCCTTGAACCCGCAAAAATGGCCAACTTGAATGAAAATACATCGATACATTAATTGCTACTCTTCGCAGATGAAAAGACTATCTTGGATCGAGGCAAATGACTAGAGCCATGCGAATGTTTATTAGAATGTCGTCACCAACATGCGACTAACAGGTGAGGAGATCAATCCAACTTTAGGCCGCCAGAATTAACCAACCACCATCAAATTATTTAGCTAAAATGGACGAGAAAAGAGCATCAAGTATGTACTCTTCCACTTAATAGCGAATTAACCAAGAAAGCATACCAAGATGAAAATTAATTCGCATTATTTATTGTGCTACCTTGGTCCACTTTCAGAGCCCGTTTAGGCTCCTTCCAATGCTTCACCTTGTACATGTGCTAAGGTTGTCACATAGACAAAAAAATCTGATGTGGCATGGTATTTAAGAGGAGAGAGATGGGTATGGTGACCCCAAAAAGAAACGGTGCCAAACGCGTGAACCTAGGCAAAATATTTAAATGAAAGGAAGCCCACCAATGCATGAAGAACTTTAGTATCTAAATCATTAAATAGAGTGTGCTTAGCTATAACAAGTTAAGCACATATGCATTGAGGACTTTGATTGCTAAACTTTTAAATATGCTTAGCACCTTATCTTAACTCCAATGCATTGGAAGTAGTCTTAGTTGGATTCAGAGGAAGCCCAGAGAACAGCTCAAAAAGCCTTGCTTCCCGTTCTAACTCTGCTCACCTGCTGGCATACTGAAATTTAATGCGCATCCAGACTACTTAACGCTCGAGAGGAAGACTATCACAGAGAATCCGATTCCATTATTTCAATGCACGCCTGATTTGGGTTTGGGCATTATTCCTTGGTCGAACTTAACGTTAATTACTATTTTCTAATATAAGGAAAGGCTGTGTATAATAGACTCAAAATGGCCGAAACCGGCACAAGCAGAAGCTACATGCATCGGACTGTATCTTTTTTTTAGTACAAGAAGTTACTGAAGTGATATATGGTTGCTTCCAGCCTCCAACAATAAGGAGTACAAGCCAGAAAAGGGAAACAAGGGGAATATTATAACAGTAACATTTGCTTGGAATTTGTATATTCAGCCTATACTACCCAACTAGCTGATTTTTTGAAAGGTGTTGTCTTATCAAGTTGTCTGGATTTTTACAGAAGTCGTGATGAAGCTCAGCTACAAGACAGGGCATGTTCAAATTATTCAAAGCACAGAATCTCAGTGTCTGCAAATATGCCGATGCATATGCCTTCTGACAGGTCCAGTTGTCTCTTAAGATTCTTGGTGAGCAGAATTCTTAACACAACCCAAGGAGACGACCTTGGAACAAGAATCAACCAGTTGCCGAATCTGTTTTTTTTTTGTTCCTGTTGTAACTGGATGTAACCTAAATAATAGTGGGGCTATTGGACACCATTGTGGAGGTAACCCACCTCTCATTCACACAACCACCTACTGTCTATGCATACTAATCACGAAGTCAACATCATGGATTAAGAAGCCGAGGTTGGCTGAGCAAGTTGATATACAGTTTTGTACGAAGGCACAGTTGATGATGTTTTTTTTCCGGATGTTCCTGACGGGTACTTCAGGATGACTATTTGTTATATTGAGGAAAAAGACACCTCGATACAATGCTACAAAATTCTTATTTTTTAGTGCGTCATTTATCAGTTGCTTGGGCGAACAAACCACCTACAACATAATATTTGTCTAACTGCAGCAGGCTATGATTGAAAATAGGTGTCTGCTACTTGTGACCACACCGAATAATTGAGTCAAACACAAAGTTGACTAACTATTATACTTTTGTGCAATTAATATTCAGTGGCGAAGATAGATGACAACCAATTTTGAAATGGCTCAATGATTGCATTAGAGAATCAAATAAGTTGTTTTCATCAATATTAGGCAAGAAAGAAAGGACTCCAGGAGAAAAACAACTTCAAATCTAATTATTCTTCTAAGACTATGCTACACTGTCTCTAGCAGTTACAATACCACAACACATTATCGGTTCCAATACCATCTTGGCAAAACTTTTAACAAGATAAATCAATTGTTGTGAAACCTTTACCATCTTGGCACGTCCTGGCGACGACGCTCGGCCCAGATCTAGGCCCTACGAGGCCCATCTGGGCCTAGGCGGGCTGGCGGCGGGGCGGGTCGGCGGCGTGATTACCGGGTAGCGGGGGAGCGGCGATGCGCGACGGGGTGCTGGCGGCACTGACGCCAGCTTGCTGCAGCACGGCCGGCGGGGCTTAGCGGGCCCGTTTCGGGCCTGGCCGGGCCAGGGGTGCCCTGGTAGGCCCCGCTACCGTGTCTGGTCGGCTACCGCAACGGTGCCGGAGGCGCGTGCTTCTCGCAGGACGGCTGTGGAGGTGATTCCCTTCCGCTCGGCCTTGGTGCTATTGCTCTCGTCACATGGTGCTTCTCTCCGGTGTTCTCGGCCTCGTGTTGGTGCTCGTAGTGAGACGGCTTGGGTGGCGGCGCAACCGCGATGGCGCATTGGATGGTGGTCTGGATGGTAGGCTCCGGATGGGCGGTGGTGTTTGGTGTGCAGGAGAAATCCTTGCCGGTTCGTCCGGCTCCGATGCGGTGACACCAGCGGGTGCCACCATTCCCTCTTGAAGGGTGTCGATGGTAGCCATCCTCCACCTTCCTCCGCATACCGGGGGAAACCCTAGGACTCCTCTGGACAGCAGCATCGTCTGCGTCGCATACCTTCTTGGAGGAGCTGCTTGGTACGCGGCACTCGGAGCCTTGGGCTGTGGTGGGGTGTTTCTGGAGGGCGCAGCGGTGGAGGGCCTTCCGCGCTTTGTCGAGCTGCCGTTGTTGGCATTTGTTTCTTCTGCTTTTCTGACTTTAGGCTTGTTGTGCTGCTAGCCCCAGCGTCGCGATGTGTACTATGTTGGTTGGTTGCTTTGGAATACAAAGCGAGGGGAAACCCTTTTTCGGTAAACCTTTACCAGCAATTGCCGAGACAGATAGTGTCATACAAACATTATGATTGACCTACAAACTGAGCCTAGATTGGAATGGGTGGCTCAGGAAACAAAATCACTGGCCACAAAATTAAACCATTGTTCAAAGTGCTTGACGTGGGGTTAAACCAGCTAAAAATAAAATAATTTCTAAAGGAAGCGATCTGAGCAGATAGGCTTAGTTTCTGACTTTGCACTGTATTTTTTTCTGGCAAAAATTCCAATCTATTCATCTTCAATAGTTGCCTATAGAAGAATAGGAGCGTATCTAATCATTTGTTTTTTTTCTGAAGAAGGAATATATTAATATCTCGAACATACAAATTAAACCCTGTCTCTGCATCGACAAGATGTCTCAAAGACATCCAAAATACACACAACCGGAGAAAAAAATAAAAAAGAAAGAAAAAGCGCCTCGTCATGGTGATCAACTCTTTAGTACCAGCACACAAACCGCCCCCAAAGGCAACACCCGAAAAACATAAAGTTCTCCGAAAGCAACGCCTTCAAGAAGAAAACATTGATCAAGCGCCGTCGTCGTCAGATCTAAGATCTTAGATTTTCACCCTAGAGAAAGTCCAAGCTCTCAAAATAATACATTCAGTAAGGCAATTTTCAGGCACAACCAATGAAGATCATACTTTTGGTTTTCATCCTACAAGTGACGATTCGGCACCCAATGAGCACCACCAAAAATGAAATCCTCCTGTGCTGCCGCCCCCACATGACATTGTTCTCTCGGAAAGTTATCAAACACCTGACTAACTCCAACGCATCTGTTAGGGATATAACCCCACGGGATGACCCGCCCAAACGGCTCCGGGTTAAACCTGACGGCTCGTGAGCCGGCCCAAGAGTGAGCCATGAGACCTACGGCCCAGGAAGATAGGCGGCTCATGGCGTGGGCCGCAAGGTGGCCCGGACAGAGAAGACCCGGGTGAGTAAGCCGCCCGGGAGTAACTTGGCAAAGAAGATAGAGCAAGACTCGGATAGACAATGAGAGTCGGTTACAACTTGTACGATCCGGAGTCTTTACCTCCTATATAAAGGTAGACCCGGGGCGACTTAGGGTGAGGTGGTCAAGTATTAGGTCAAGCTTTAGCTCCTTTGTAATCGATACATCAAGCAATACAAGCACAAGCAAGACGTAGGCTATTACCTCGACTTAAGGGGCGAACCTGGGTAAATCCGTGTCTTTCGTCCTCATCAACCCCTTTGAGTCCATCACGTTAGCAATGGCCTCGAACCAAAGTACGTTCACCCGGACATCTGCCGTGACAAAACCACGACAGTTGGCGCCCACCGTGGGGCTTGCGCTCGGTGGTGTTGAGTTCTCAAAGGGCTCTCTCTCCCGGGGCTCGAGGGATACGTAGTTAGAGAGATGAGCAAGAGTCGTCGTGGCCTGTTCTACATCGACGATGCCAGCTGGGGGCTCGACACTGATTCTATGGAGTATGGATTCCGGGTTCCGTTCGGAGGGATCCACGTTTTCATCGGAAAGGTTGACGGGTCTACTCCCGGGCCGGACATCTGCACCAACCTCGTTGAGCCGGCTCGGCGCTTGCGACTTGTTCGTAATGTGCGACCTGCCCGTGTTAATCGGGGTCGGAAGCACGTCTTCGTGGGCTTCACCCAAGGCATGGATCTAGAAGCTTCTAGATCACAGGAAACTCTCGTTTATTCGAAGGACGAATCTTCAAGCGGAGAGACAAAGTCGGTTTATAGGCTCCACAACGGCGGGCTCGGGGGCTACGGTGAGCTTTGCCCTGAGTCGGATCACTCTGAATCGGATGATCTTGGGCCGCCGGTTCACGCTGCCGTGTTCATGGCGGGGTCATCCCCAGGCACGAGTAGTACAGCCGCGGGAGCCACCGCTTCAGGTGGTAACCCGCCGCCGCCGACTCAAGTTTTTCATGGGACTGATGGACGAGCTCGCGGATTTAATGTCCGCTGAGGTCACACCAGATAATCAAGCGGCTAGGAATTTGGAGATTGCGAGGGTCAAGGATCGGATGGCGGAAGAACAACAGAGGATGGCCGAGCTGAAAGTCCGGATGGAGGAAGAAGCAGAACGTATGAAGACAGATGCTTTCCGTCTAGGGCTGGAGCAAGTGTCGGCGGTTGCGGTAAATCGGAGGAGGCATCAATCCCGTCTGCCAGAGCATTATGAAGCAAGGAACCTCTTCAGTACACCCGGCGCGCGGCGAGCGACAGATGCACCCGAAGGCCGCCCGACGGCGCGACTGGTAACTCATCCAACCCGACGTAACCAAGCTTCTCCTGGGGGTTTTCCAACACCAAGCGGGTCATTACACTAACTTGGCCGAGAATATGGTGGCAGTGGCCACCCGGCTTGAGACGATTCCTATCCCAGATGAAGCACCTTTTGCGGAGGATGTGCAGAACGCCATTGGTTACCTACAGACAGGCATAGCCCAGAAGGAGAAATATACTCATAGCCGGGGCCATGTTCATTCGACCCCTCTCCCCAGACGCAGTTTTAGCCGGTGCTACGAGTCGCCGGCGGTTTCCAGTAGCAGCCGGCGCAGAGAGATCCCAACGGGTCACCGGCCGAGTGGGGACATGCAAGCATTTGTAAACCGTACGGGGAGCCAGCAAGAGGCGCCAGCTATGCCGGCTCACCAGGAGCCTGCGCCTTCCGTCTCGATAGGTGCAGGGATAACCTCCAGGGCGGAAGGACTGCCGTGTTTGTCACTGGCTCTGCGAAGCGAACGGTTGCCGAAGGATTTCAAAGGGCCTTGCAAGGTCCTGAATTGTACCGCCGACTTAGCGACTACGTATTTAGATTTTTCTACAAGGAAGACCATGAAAGACCCGGCTCAACTTGACTAGATTGAGCCGGCCCTTGGGGACTACGGATTTGGATTTTTTCTATAAGGAAGGGTCAGGAAAGACCCGGTTCAACCTTGCGCTAGATTGATCCGGCCCTTGGGGGCTACGGAAGATTATAACAGGGAAAGGAGTACCTCGTATCTTTTCCTCATCAGGCTGACCAGTCGAAGCTCCAGAACCCGGCTGGTAGAAAGTCGATTCACATAACCGGCGTGAAGCTCTTCGGCTGTCATCTTCTCAAAGACAGAAGATTTAAAATCCAACTTCTTCGAGGCTTCAGCCGGCTCCTTATGCTTGGTCAACACGTGAGCCGGGGGAGACTGGAAGCTAGAGCCGGTGATCACGACGTCCGGAGTGGCACCGTTCTATGTCATCTGGGCAGGACTTGGTGGCCTTGAAGGATCCCTTGGAGGGCTCTCTGGGATGATATCCTCAACAGCCAGCCCAGTGGATGCGGCTGGTGGATTAACATCCGGGCATGACTCGTCCGGTTGTTCACACTCCGGCTCTTGAGCTGCAGGGCTGGGGGAGGACTTGTTCGTCTTTCGATGCTTCGCTTGAGCCCTGGAGACCAAGAACGTCAGAACACAAGGGCTACAGCCGCCAAAGGGAGCAGAATGCATGGTTAAAGGAAAATACTTACAACGGATTGATCTTAGGAGGCAGCAGGGCGGTTGCCGTAGAGTCGCCAGAAGAAGGAGACCTCTGAAGAGATAGTTGAGAAAATATAAGACAATATTGAAATGGTAAAGCAAACCAGTCAAAAAAGGAGATACATACCTCTGCAGGGCGCTTCTTCGGAACCGGGGAGTTTGGTAAGCTAGACGCTAGATCCGTAGAGTCGGCACTCCAGGTTTGACGTCGCTCAGCCTGTTGTTGCTTTTTCAAGAGAAAGTCGGGAGCCAGATAAGCAAGAGGATGAGAAAGAGAAACTTTTCCAATAACCCGCCGCAGAATTCGGGGGATAAAGTATCCTGAGCCAGAGGAAACATAGATTACCTCAGGGGCGTTGGCGCGGCTGGTCTCTACATCATCCTGGGAAGTAAAACAGATGTTATTGAAATGCGAAGACAAAGTTTTGGAAAATAGCTAAAATGTTACCTCTGAGCCAGATGATTGCGGAGGGTCAAACCATCCCTCTTGCGGGACGTCCTTTTTGGGCTTCTTAGCCGGGGCCTTCTTCTTGGTCTTCTTCAATGGAGGGACGTACTCCTTCTTCCAGAAGTCAGAGTCGGCCTGAAAAAGTAAGCCGGTTAATGGTAGTGAATCAGCAAAATACAAGTAAGTCAAGAAAGGAGGATGGGAAGAACCGCCTTACATCTGGGGCCCGGATTAATAGCACTAAAGGGGGGGTAACCCGATAGCACTGCAGGCTCCAGATGCCTCATGGACGAGACTCCAAATAGCAGTGGTGATGTCGTGCTCTATCAGAGTTGACCGGCTGAAGCATAATGAGCTGTCATATTTACCCTTGTACTCGCACATAAGGTAGCTTCTATGGCTTAAAGGCGTGATCCGCCAGGAGATCCGGCAGCGGATCAGGTCTAGTCCAGTTAGGCCGTTGGCCATGAGGGCCCTAATCTTGGCATGAGCCGGCTCGTATCTTGCACGCTCTGAAGCCGAGAGCCGGCCAGGCAGCTCTGAAGTTGTCTTGAGCTGGGAAGGACGATAACCCGACAGTGGACGTTCACCCTCTGGAGAAGTATCTTGGCAATAGAACCAAGTTTTGTTCCAGTCCTTTGGATGACTCGACATGCGCATAGCCGGAAAGGTGATGTCCCGGCGCCTCCAGATAGAAATTCTGCCCAACTCGAGACTCGGACCAGCCTTCACTTCAGTCTGGCGGTCGGCATAGAAGAACTCCCTGAACAGGCCTATCGACGGCTTGGTTTGCAGATAGGCTTCACATAATACTTGAAAGTTGCAGATATTTGAGACGGAATTGGGTTCAAGGTCTTGAGGATGGAGCTTGTAAAGATGAAGGACGTCGCGGAAGAATTTTGAGCCGGGAGGCACGAAACCACGCTCAATATGGTCCGAGAAAACAACCACCTCTCCTTCTCGGGGAACAGGCTTCAGTTCATCACCCGGGACCTGTCAATGAAGGACCTCTTTGGATGGAAGGGTTCCCGCATGAACAAAATCCATCAGAAACTCCTCTGTAATGCAGGACCCAACCCAGTTGCAGGAATTGGAGGCGCGAGAAATGACGGCGGCTTAAAAACTGCTCAAAGTAAGAATATGGCGAGTCAAGAGCAGGCAAAAATCTACGGAGGCTTAAAATTTTCAGGGATCTACAAGTAAAATGCCATGGTCCGGCTAATGAGAGCCGGAGATGCCTGGCGGGTCAATAAAGAAAGGAGAAGGAGCGAAAATTGGCTAAGTCCTAGAAAACAGATTTCGTAAAATTCAGCTAAGATTACGGATCTACAAAACCGGAAAAAACGTCTCTATTTTCAGACCTAAGGATGAGCGGGCGAGGCAGACGAAATCTAAAATGGCAGGCTGAGCAGGGACTGATCTATGTGTTATTGCTTACCGCCTATTACACAGCGGCGCCGCGAGGTCAAGCGACTATCCGGAGGTCATACGCTAAAGCACGGTCGGCGACAATGGAGTTCGAGCTCTAAACGACGACGGCGACGAAGTCCTATGGAAACCCTACCGGAGATGGTTACGGATCTAAGAGAAGAAGATTTACCGGCGACGACGTGAGGAGCGCGGGATGAACTCTGGTTCGTAACAGGTTGATGCAGCGGCCAGTCGATGGCGAGACAGAGACGACACCGGAGCAGGAGAAGCAAGAGTGAAGGCGTCGGAGAGGAAGAAGATGACAGCGCGAGCGTGAGAAAGGAAATCGCGCCCGCAGCGGTCCTATTTAAAAGGAAAGTGGGACGGGCACGAAAACCCAGGCGACAGAAATCATTCGACCGAGGCGGACGCCTCAATTTTCGGGCTGACCATTTAATAAGATATTTGGTGGTACGCAAGCGAATCTTTTCTGTAGGGTCCACGTGACGTCACGGCGGGTCATCACCGGGCGACTTGCCGAGCAGCGGAAGAAAAGGATGAAGTGGGCAAGCTCAAATCAACCTAGGGCCTAATGTTGGGGATATAACCCCGCGGGATGACCCGCTCAAAGGGCTCCGGGTTAAACCTAACGGCTCGTGAGCCGGCCCAAGAGTGAGCCATGAGACCTACGGCCCAGGAAGATAGGCAGCTCATGGCGTGGGCTGCAAGGTGGCCCGGACAGAGAAGACCCGGGTGAGTAAGCCGCCCGGGAGTAACTTGGCAGAGAAGATAGAGGAAGACTCGGATAGACAATGAGAGTCGGTTACAACTTGTATGACCCGGAGTCTTTACCTCCTATATAAAGGTAGACCCGGGGCGACTTAGGGTGAGGTGGTCGAGTACTAGGTCAAGCTTTAGCTCCCTTGTAATCGATACATCAAGGAATACAAGCACAAGTAGGACGTAGGCTATTACCTCGACTTGAGGGGCCGAACCTGGGTAAATCCGTGTCTTTCGTCCCCATCAACCCTTTTGAGTCCATCGCATTAGCAGTGTCCTCGAACCAAAGTCCGTTCACTCGGACATCTGCCGTGACAAAACCACGACAGCATCCAATGCCCCCTCTGCCTTACAGATCCTCGATCTCAGCCACTATGACTTTCTCAACCTATGTGTATGACATAGAAATCGAAATACCGACATGTCCCATGGTGTCAAGAAACAACAGAGCTTCGCGTCGTGCCCTCATGTAGCTATGTAGCCTGATATGGACGCACACGACCGGATTCTATCCGATCCAGATATCCTTGAGCAAGTTTTCTAGCCACAATTCAGGAACACGTCAACGGTCAGAACGAGGAAGAACGATCATGTAGATCATTGTTTTGATGCTAGAACAAAACTAGGACCACCACCATGCCGAAGAAATCGCCGCCGCAGCGGAGGACACTGGCACACGCTACCCATAACCCGCATCACCGACTGAAGACATGTGCTACATCGGGGTGGATCCCGATCTGTCGCCACCCCCTTGCCTGCATGATCCGCCACCAGAATTCCACTATGGACCGCTAGTCTCGAACGCCGCCGTTGTGAAGATTCAATGTTGCACTACTGCGACCCTCGCCATCGTGGTGTCCTAGCCCATCCACGCTGCCCTATGGTGGAGGCCCTGCGCGATAAGGTGAAATGCCCCGCTGCCGGCCAGGCTTTTTCCTACCACGTCCTCTAGCGGCGGTGAGGGAGGAGGGAAGGAAAGGATGGTGCTGGCTGCCTGTGGCGGGAGCGCTCTTCCCGTCGCCCAAGGGAGCGACGTGGGAGGGTCATATCCTTTTTTTTTGTGAGCTGACACTCAACTGAACCTACTCAATTAATGATATTCTCCATTCACCTTTGAAAATGGGAGATACTTTTACTTGCCCGGGCTCTGGACCAACTAAAGATACATACAACCAATAAGTCTAGTATCATGATTTTTATATTGGTTAACGATCCTGTACATAAATTGCATGAGTACCAGGAAAGACTAGTCCTTAAAAATAAATAAGAACATAACTTCTCTTCCGCGATAATTTGAACTCGGTTGCTGGGTTTATACATTCAACTTCCAACTAGTTGAGCTAGGTTCATCCCCTTAAAATTTAGAAAGGATTTCACTTTCCGGCTCTGCACAAAGTATATAAGGACGCAAACAATCTATTTTATATGAGTAGCAAGATAAGCATGATCAAAACTTTTAGTATGAGTACCTAATCATTTGTTAAGACGTCACATGCATGAATTAGGTGATGGATGGATGGATGGATTGATGACGTGTAGGTTTTAATTAAGAATGGCGGAATCTACGCTCAGACAAGATGATTATTATACATTTCCGCGTACATTAATTGTGACAATAGTTTTAAATAGCCCGCTACAGCCCCGCTATAGCTTTGCTATAGCTTTTTCAGGAGGGTGTCGCTAAATGGTCTCATATACAAAATGCCCGCTATAGCCTGCTATGGCCCGTTATAGCTTTGCTATAGCCTTTTTAAAGGCCGCCGCTATTTCTCATAACCCGCTATTTAAAATATTGATTGTCACTTGTGAGCTATAGCTTACTACATAGTGGGTATAGAACCATACATGAGCTGCACGAATAGACACTATGTCAGCTATTTGTATCTGACCCACCACCACCAGTCGCCATGGACATGGGCCAACTCTCCTATGGAAGCTTGTGCGTGATGGCCGTAACCACGGCTCTCGTGTGGCTGATTCTGAGGAAGGCTCTGGGAGTGGGAGGCAAGGAGCTGAACACAGGAGGCAAGGCCAAGCTTCCTCCAGGTCCATGGAACCTTCCCGTCATCGACAACCTACACCATCTGGTCGGCACAAGGCTGCCGCCGCACCGCGCGTTGCTGCAACTGTCTCGCCGGCATGACCCGGTCATGCTGCTGAGGCTTGGCGAGGTTCCCAGCATCGTCGTGTCTACCCCAGAGGCGGCAAAGGAGGTGCTCAAGACCAATGACCTCGTCTTTGCGTCTCGTCCATGATCATCACGAGACAATCGAACATCTATTCTTCCGTTTCCCACTAGCAAAACTTTTTTGGCAAACAGTTACAATTACTTTCAATATTAAACCTCGAGATAGTGTTGACATGTTATTTGGGACATGGCTAAATGGAGTGGATATCAATGTAGCAAAACATATAAGCAAAGGGGTCTGTGCACTGCTTTGGGCTATATGGAACTGCAGGAATGACATGATATTTAACAGAAAGACACATATTCATTTCTTTTAGGTACTATTCAGGGCGTCGGCGTGGATCCGTACGTGGTCGTTACTCACTCCTATGGAAGCCAGGGAGCCTTTGGTTACTGGGTCTGCCCGATGGGAGATGGTGGCGCGCGATATAAACAACCGGTTTGGATGGCGGTCCACTAATAGGACAGATGAGTAGGCATCTATTCCTTTTTTGCCGAGTGTGGCTTTCCTTGCTTTATTTTACAATTTGTGATAGATCCTTCAGATCTTGGTTCTATCATCAGGCTATTGGACTACGCTTTTTTAATAAAAGGGCCGTATGCATCTCACTGACGAAGAGGCCGGACATAACACTTCTTTTCTAAAAAAAAAGAAGAGCCAACAAGTCTCCAATATTTTCTATTCCAGTTATAACCGGAGGTAACCTAAATAATACTGGGTTCATTGATACCATTGTGGCAGTAACGGTAAGCCGCCTCAATGGATCACAGCACCACCTACTGTGTATGTACTAATCATGGATAAAGAAATGGAGGATAGTTGAGCAAGTTAATATATATTCACGTATGAGGGCACACTTGACCATGAGTATATTTTTGTAGGATGTCCCTTGAGCCTATTTATGTTATCCTTTTGCTTTGGACCAACTAAAGATACATACAACCAATAAGTGTTACTATAATGATTTTTATATTGGTTAACAATCAAGCATGATCCTGTAGATAAATTGCATGAGTACCAGAAAAGACTAGTCCTCAAAAATAAATAAGAACCTAACTTCTCTTCCGCGATAATTTGAACTCAGTTGCTGGGTTTGTACATTCACCCTTCCAACTAGTTGAGCTTGCCCCCCCCCCCTAAAGTTTAGAAAGGGCTTTGCACAAACTATATAAGGACGCAGACAATCTATTTTGTATGAGTAGCAAGATAAGCATGATCAAGACTTTTAGTATGAGTACCTAATCATTTGTTAACTGACACTACGAGGTCACATGCATGAATTAGACTAGTCACAATGGTAGTAACATAGGTAGTAACATAGATGCCACATAAGCAAAAAATATGATGTGGCAGCTAATTAATGAGAAGAGAAAGAAATTAAGTAACTTAGCATGTTACTACCTCTATGAGTAACATAGCGTATACCAAGACAAAATGAGTCTATAAGCTAATAAATGAAATGCTCTATGTTACTATCCTTATGTTACTATCCACTATGGAGGTAGTAACTTAGACTAGTAACATATGCATGTTACTACTATATATTACTCCCCATTGTGACTAGTCTTAGATAATGGATGGATGGATGGATTGAAAATCGTGTAGGTTTTAATTAAGAATGGCGGCTCAGACAAGATGATTATTATACATTTCCGCGTACATCAATTGTCACTTATGAGCTATAGCTTACTACAGAGTGGGTATAGAACCATACATGAGCTGCATGAAAAGACAGTATGTCAGCTATCTGGATCTAAAAAGACAGTCGCCATGGACATGGGCCAACTCTCCTATGGAAGCTTGTGCGTGATGGCCGTAGCCACGGCTCTCCTGTGGCTGATTCTGAGGAAGGCTCTGGGCGTGGGGGGCAAGGAGCTGGACACAGGAGTCAAGGCCAAGCTTCCTCCAGGTCCATGGAACCTTCCCGTCATCGGCTGCCTACACCATCTGGTCGGCACAAAGCTGCCGCCGCACCGCGCGTTGCTGCAACTGTCTCGCCAGCACGGCCCGCTCATGCTGTTGAGGCTTAGCGAGGTTCCCAGCATCGTCGTGTCTACCCCAGAGGCGGCAAAGGAGGTGCTCAAGACCAATGACCTCGTCTTCGCGTCTCGTCCGTGATCATCACGAGACAATCGAACATCTATTCTTCCGTTTCCCACTAGCGAAACTTTTATTGCAAACACTTACAATTACTTTCAATATTAAACCTCGAGATAGTGTTGACATGTTATTTGGGACATGGCTAAATGGAGTGGATATCAATGTAGCAAAACATATAAGCATAGGGGTCTGTGCACTGCTTTGGGCTATATGGAACTGTAGGAATGACATGACATTTAACAGAAAGACACATATTCATTTCTTGCAGGTACTATTCAGGGCGTCGACGTGGATCCGTACGTGGTCGTTACTCACTCCTATGGAAGCCAGGGAGCCTTTGGTTACTGGGTCTGCCCGATGGGAGATGGTAGCGCGGGATATATACAACCGGTTTGGATGGCGGTCCACTAATAGGATAGATGAGTAGGCATCTATTCCATTTTTGCCGACTGTGGCTTTCCTTGCTTAATTTTACAATTTATGCCAGATACTTCAGAGCTTGGTTGTATCATCAAACTATTGGACTACACTTTTTTAATAAATGGGCCGTATGCATCTCATTAATGCAGAGGCCGGAGGTAACACTTCTTTTCTAAAAAAAAAGAAGAACCAACAAGTCTCCAATATTTTCTATTCCATTTATAACTGGAGGTAACCTAAATAATACTGGGTTCATTGATACCATTGTGGCAGTAACGGTAAGACGCCTCGATGGATCACAGCACCACCTACTGTGTATGTACTAATCATGGATAAAGAAATGGCGGATAGTTGAGCAAGTTAATATATATTCACGTATGAGGGCACACTTGACCATGAGTATATTTTTGTAGGATGTCCCTTGAGCCTATTTATGTTATTCTTTTGCTTTGGACCAACTAAAGATACATACAACCAATAAGTCTTACTATCATGATTTTTATATTGGTTAACAATCAAGCATGATCCTGTAGATAAATTGTATGAGTATCAGAAAAGACTAGTCCTCAAAAATAAATAAGAACCTAACTTCTCTTCCACGATAATTTGAACTCGGTTGCTGGGTTTGTACATTCACCCTTCCAACTAGTTGAGCTAGCCCCCCCTAAAGTTTAGAAAGGGCTTTGCACAAACTATATAAGGACGCAGACAATCTATTTTGTATGAGTAGCAAGATAAGCATGATCAAGACTTTTAGTATGAGTACATAATCTTTTGTTAACTGACACTGCGACGTCACATGCATGAATTAGACTAGTCACAATGCGAGTAACATAGGTAGTAATATAGATGCCACCTAAGCAGAAAATATGATGTGACAGCTAATTAATGAGAAGAGAAAGAAATTAAGTAACTTAACATGTTACTACCTCTATGAGTAACACAACGTATACCAAGGCAAAATGAGTTTATAAGCTAATAAATGAAATGCTCTATGTTACTATCCTTATGTTACTATCCACTATGGAGGTAGTAACTTAGACTAGTAACATATGCATGTTACTAATATAGGTTACTCCCCATTGTGACTAGTCTTAGGTAATGGATGGATGGATTGATAATCGTGTAGGTTTTAGTTAAGAATGGCGGCTCAGACAAGATGATTATTATACATTTCCGCGGTACATTAATTGTCACTTATGATCTATAGCTTACTACATAGTGGGTATAGAACCATACATGAGCTGCATGAAAAGACAGTATGTCAGCCATCTGGATCTGAAAAGACAGTCGCCATGGACATGGGCCAACTCTCCTATGGAAGCTTGTGCGTGATGTCCGTAGCCACGACTCTCCTGTGGCTGATTCTGAGGAAGGCTCTGGGTGTGGGTGGCAAGGAGCTGGACAGAGGAGCCAAGGCCAAGCTTCCTCCAGGTCTATGGAACCTTCCCGTCATCGGCAGCCTACACCATCTGGTCGTCACAAAGCTGCCGCCGCACCGCGCGTTGCTGCAACGTTCTCGCCGGCACGGCCCGGTCATGCTGCTGAGGCTTGGCGAGGTTCCCAGCATCGTCGTGTCTACCCCAGAGGCGGCAAAGGAGGTGCAAAAGACCAATGACCTCGTCTTCGCGTCTCGTCCGTGATCATCACGAGACAATCGAACATCTATTCTTCCGTTTCCCACTAGCCAAACTTTTATGGCAAACAGTTACAATTACTTTTAATATTAAACCTCGAGATAGTGTTGACATGTTATTTGGGACATGGCTAAATGGAGTGGATATCAATGTAGCAAAACATATAAGCATAGGGGTCTGTGCACTGCTTTGGGCTATATGGAACTGTAGGAATGACATGACATTTAACAGAAAGACACATATTTATTTCTTGCAGGTACTATTCAGGGCGTCGACGTGGATCCGTACGCGGTCGTTACTCACTCCTATGAAAGCCAGGGAGCCTTTGGTTACTGGGTCTGCCCGATGGGAGATGGTAGCGCGGGATATATATAACCGGTTTGGATGGCGGTCCACTAATAGGATAGATGAGTAGGCATCTATTCCTTTTTTGCCGACTGTGGCTTTCCTTGCTCTTTTTTACAATTTGTGAGAGATCCTTCAGAGCTTGGTTGTATCATCAGACTATTGGACTACGCTTTTTCAATAAAAAGGCCGTATGCATCTCATTGATGCAGAGGCCGGAGGTAACACTTCTTTTCTAAAAAAAAAGAAGAACCAACAAGCCTCCAATATTTTCTATTCCAGTTATAACCGGAGGTAACCTAAATAATACTTGGTTCATTGATACCTTTGTGGCTGTAACGGTAAGCCGCCTCGATGGATCACAACACCACCTACTGTATATGTACTAATCATGGATAAAGTAATGAAGGATAGTTGAGCAAGTTAATATATATTCACGTATGAGGGCACACTTGACCATGAGTATATTTTTGTAGGATGTCCCTTGAGCTTATTTATGTTATTCTTTTGCTTTGGAACAACTAAAGATACATACAACCAATAAGTGTTACTATCATGATTTTTATATTGGTTAACAATCAAGCATGATCCTGTAGACAAATTGCATGAGTACCAGAAAAGACTAGTCCTCAAAAATAAATAAGAACCTAACTTCTCTTCCGCGATAATTTGAACTCGGTTGCTGGGTTTGTACATTCACCCTTCCAACTAGTTGAGCTAGCCCCCCCTAAAGTTTAGAAAGGGCTTTGCACAAACTATATAAGGACGCAGACAATCTATTTTGTATGAGTAGCAAGATAAGCATGATCAAGACTTTTAGTATGAGTACCTAATCATTTGTTAACTGACACTACGACGTCACGTGCATGAATTAGACTAGTCACAATGGGAGTAACATAGGTAGTAACATAGATGCCACAGAAGCAAAAAATATGATGTGGCAGCTAATTAATGAGAAGAGAAAGAAATTAAGTAACTTAGCATGTTACTACCTCTATGAGTAACATAGTGTATACCAAGGCAAAATGACTCTATAAGCTAATAAATGAAATGCTCTATGTTACTATCCTTATGTTACTATCCACTATGGAGGTAGTAACTTAGACTAGTAAAATATGCATGTTACTACTATATATTACTCCCCATTGTGACTAGTCTTAGGTAATGGATGGATGGATGGATTGATAATCGTGTAGGTTTTAATTAAGAATGGCGGATCAGACAAGATGATTATTATACATTTCCGCGTACACCAATTGTCACTTATGAGCTATAGCTTACTACAGAGTGGGTATAGCACCATACATGAGCTGCATGAAAAGACAGTATGTCAGCTATGTGGATCTGAAAAGACAGTCGCCATGGACATGGGCCAACTCTCCTATGGAAGCTTGTGCATGATGGCCGTAGCCACGGCTCTCCTGTGGCTGATTCTGAGGAAGGCTCTGGGCGTGGGGGGCAAGGAGCTGGACACAGGAGCCAAGGCCAAGCTTCCTCCAGGTCCATGGAACCTTCCCGTCATCGGCTGCCTACACCATCTGGTCGGCACAAAGCTGCCGCCGCACCGCGCGTTGCTGCAACTGTCTCGCCGGCACGGCCCGGTCATGCTGCTGAGGCTTGGCGAGGTTCCCAGCATCGTCGTGTCTACCCCAGAGGCGGCAAAGGAGGTGCTCAAGACCAATAACCTCGACTTCGCGTCTCGTCCGTGATCATCACGAGACAATCGAACATCTATTCTTCCGTTTCCCACTAGCGAAACTTTTATGGCAAACAGTTACAATTACTTTCAATATTAAACCTCGAGATAGTGTTGACATGTTATTTGGGACATGGCTAAATGGAGTGGATATCAATGTAGCGAAACATATAAGCATAGGGGTCTGTAAACTGCTTTGGGCTATATGGAACTGTAGGAATGACATGACATTTAACAGAAAGACACATATTCATTTCTTCCAGGTACTATTCAGGGCGTCGGCGTGGATCCGTACGTGGTCCTTACTCACTCCTATGGAAGCCAGGGAGCCTTTGGTTACTGGGTCTGCGCGATGGGAGATGGTAGCGCGGGATATATACAACCGGTTTGGATGGCAGTCCACTAATAAGACAGATGAGTAGGCATCTATTCCTTTTTTGCCGACTGTGGCTTTCCTTGCTCTTTTTTACAATTTGTGATAAATCCTTCAGAGCTTGGTTGTATCATCAGACTATTGGACTACACTTTTTTAATAAAAGGGTCGTATGCATCTCATTGATGCAGTGGCCGAAGGTAACACTTCTTTTCTAAAAAAAAGAGGAACCAACAAGTCTCCAATATTTTCTATTCCAGTTATAACCGGAGGTAACCTAAATAATACTGGGTTCATTGATACCGTTGTGGCAGTAACGGTAAGCCGCCTCGATGGATCACAGCACCACCTACTGTATATGTACTAATCATGGATAAAGAAATGGAGGATAGTTGAGCAAGTTAATATATATTCACGTATGAGGCACACTTGACCATGAGTATATTTTTGTAGGATGTTCCTTGAGCCTATTTATGTTATTCTTTTGCTTTGGACCAACTAAAGATACATACAACCAATAAGTCTTACTATCATGATTTTTATATTGGTTAACAATCAAGCATGATCCTCTGGATAAATTGCATGAGTACCAGAAAAGACTAGTCCTCAAAAATAAATAAGAACCTAACTTCTCTTCCGCGATAATTTGAACTCGGTTGCTGGGTTTGTACATTCACCCTTCCAACTAGTTGAGCTAGCCCCCCTAAAGTTTAGAAAGGGCTTTGCACAAACTATATAAGGACGCAGACAATCTATTTTGTATGAGTAGCAAGATAAGCACGATCAAGACTTTTAGTATGAGTACCTAATCATTTGTTAACTGACACTGCGACCTCACATGCATGAATTAGACTAGTCACAATGGGAGTAACATAGGTAGTAACATAGATGCCACCTAAGCAAAAAATATGATGTGGCAGCTAATTAATGAGAAGAGAAAGAAATTAAGTAACTTAGCATGTTACTACCTCTATGAGTAACATAGCGTATACCAAGACAAAATGACTCTATAAGCTAATAAATGAAATGCTCTATGTTACTATCCTTATGTTACTATCCACTATGGAGGTAGTAACTTAGACTAGTAACATATGCATGTTACTACTATATGTTACTCCCCATTGTTGACTAGTCTTAGGTAATGGATGGATGGATGGATTGAAAATCGTGTAGGTTTTAATTAAGAATGGCGGCTCAGACAAGATGATTATTATACATTTCCGCGTACATCAATTGACACTTATGAGCTATAGCTTACTACAGAGTGGGTATAGAACCATACATGAGCTGCATGAAAAGACAGTATGTCAGCTATCTGGATCTAAAAAGACAGTCGCCATGGACATGGGCCAACTCTCCTATGGAAGCTTTTGCGTGATGGCCGTAGCCACGGCTCTCCTGTGGCTGATTCCGAGGAAGGCTCTGGGCGTGGGTGGCAAGGAGCTGGACACAGGAGCCAAGGCCAAGCTTCCTCCAGGTCCATGGAACCTTCCCGTCATCGGCTGCCTACACCATCTGGTCGGCACAAAGCTGCCGCCGCACCGCGCGTTGCTGCAACTGTCTCGCCGGCACGGCCCGCTCATGCCGGTGAGGCTTGGCGAGGTTCCCAGCATCGTCGTGTCTACCCCATAGGCGGCAAAGGAGGTGCTCAAGACCAATGACCTCGTCTTCGCGTCTCGTCCGTGATCATCACGAGACAATCGAACATCTATTCTTCCGTTTCCTACTAGCGAAACTTTTATGGCAAACAATTACAATTACTTTCAATATTAAACCTCGAGATAGTGTTGACATGTTATTTGGGACATGGCTAAATGGAGTGGATATCAATGTAGCGAAACATCTAAGCATAGGGGTCTGTGCACTGCTTTGGGCTATATGGAACTGTAGGAATGACATGACATTTAACAGAAAGACACATATTCATTTCTTGCAGGTACTATTCAGGGCGTCGGCGTGGATCCATACGTAGTCGTTACTCACTCCTATGGAAGCCAGGGAGCCTTTGGTCACTGGGTCTGCCCGATGGGAGATGGTAGCGCGGGATATATACAACCGGTTTGGATGGCGGTCCACTAATAAGATAGATGAGTAGGCATCTATTCCTTTTTTGCCGACTGTGGCTTTCCTTCCTTTATTTTACAATCTATGCTAGATCCTTCAGAGCTTGGTTGTATCATCAAACTATTGGACTACACTTTTTTAATAAAAGGGCCGTATGCATCTCATTGATGCAGAGGCCGGAGGTAACACTTCTTTTCTAAAAAAAAAAAGAACCAACAAGTCTCCAATATTTTCTATTCCAGTTATAACCGGAGGTAACCTAAATAATACTGGGTTCATTGATACCATTGTGGCAGTAACGGTAAGCCGCCTCGATGGATCACAGCACCACCTACTGTATATGTACTAATCATGGATAAAGAAATGGAGGATAGTTGAGCAAGTTAATATATATTCACGTATGAGGGCACACTTGACCATGAGTATATTTTTGTAGGATGTCCCTTGAGCCTATTTATGTTATTCTTTTGCCATATTTTGTTATACTTGGATTAGGTAGAAAAAAAATTAGAGTGTGCACACCCATCATTTTATTCCTGGATACGCCACTGCCTGGAGGGACACTTGATGATGCTCATTTGTAATAATGAGGATAAGGACACCTCCATATAATGCTTAGAAGTCGTATTTTATTTAGTGGCTCAATTCTCAGTAGCTTGGGGAAACGACCCACCTACAACATAATCTATGTAAAAGTCCTTTAGGTTATGAATGACAATAGTTATCTGCTAGCTATGACGACACAGAACAAATAATGCAACCGCAAATTTGACTAACCATTATCCTTTTGTCCCAGAAATCTTCAATGGCGACATGGATAACAACAGCCAGTTTGGAACTTCTCAAACATTTCGTTAGAGAATCAAATAAGTTGTTTTCGTCAATATTAGACAAGAAAGCAAGGACCAAATCCTTTCCGAAAAAAGAAAGAGCTGTTATAAGAGGAACTTTTAATCTTAGGCCTCCAGGGATCAAGGATGTGTTTCATCACACCAGCTCTTATACTTGTACATATGGCCAAATGCTAAACCACTAAATAATGCCAAAACGCGATTCTAGTGGTGATGGTCCTTGATCTATAGAAGAATGAGGGGCATACCTAATTATTTGTTAACTGCCACTAGCCCACTACACGTCTGACATGCGTGGTTAATTAGGTGATGCATGGATTGATTGACAATGTGCAGGTTTTAATTAAGAATGGCGGCATCTACGCTCAGACAAGATGATTATTATACATTTCCGCGTATATCAATTGTGACCATAGTTTTAAATAGCTCGCTGTAGCTTTGCTATAGCTTTTTCAGTAGGGTGCCGTTAAATGGTGTCATGTACAAAATGCCCGCTATAGCCTGCTATAGCCGCTATAGCCTTTTTAAAGCCGTCGCTATTTGTCATAACCCGCTATTTAAAACATTAATTGTCACTTGTGAGCTACAGCTTACTACAGAGAGAGTGGGTATAGAACCATACATGAGCTGCACGAATAGACTGTATGTCAGCTATCTGGATCTGACCCACCACCATCAGTCACCATGGACATGGACCAACTCTCCTATGGAAGCTTGTGCGTGATGGCCGTAGCCACGGCTCTCCTGTGGCTGATTCGGAGGAAGGCTCTGGGCGTGGGTGGCAAGGAGCTGGACACAGGAGCCAAGGCCAAGCTTCCTCCAGGTCCATGGAACCTTCCCGTCGTCGGCAGCCTACACCACCTCGTCGGTACAAAGCTGCCGCCGCACCGCGCGTTGCTCCAACTGTCCCGCCGGCACGGCCCGCTCATGCTGCTGAGGCTTGGCGAGGTTCCCAGCATCGTCGTGTCTACCCCAGAGGCGGCAAAGGAGGTGCTCAAGGCCAATGACCTCGTCTTCGCGTCTCGTCCGTGCGGCCCCACGATGGACATCGTCAGCTGCGGAGGCAAAGGCCTCGTCTTGGCACCCTACGGCGAGCACTGGCGGCAGATGCGTAAGGTCTGCGTCGTGGAGGTGCTCAGCGCCAGGCAGGTGCGGCGTATCGAGTCCATCCAGCAAGGCGAGGTTGCGCACCTCGTGGAGTCTATCTCGGCCAGCACCACAGCTTGTGGCATCGTCGACGTTGGCAAGGGGCTGGCCGAGCTGACAAGCAACATCATCGCCGGGGCGGTGTTCGGCGGCAAGTTCCCGCAGCAGGAGGCATTCCTCCGGGAGCTCGACGAGCTGACGGTGCTGGCGGGAGGGTTCAGCCTGGTGGACCTCTTCCCGTCATCGCGGCTGGTGCGGTGGCTGAGCAGCACCACGCGCGACGTGAAGAGGGTCCATGGCCGGTTGAAGCTCATCCTGGAAGACATCATCCAAGAGCGAAAGAAGAAGAGGCCGACAAATGCAAATGCTGACTCTTGGACTGGTGGAGACAACGAAGACTTGCTAGACGTGCTCCTGAGGCTGCAGAGAGATGACAGCCTCAGTTTTCCTCTAACCTCGGAGATCATCGTCAGTGTCATCCTTGTAAGCTATCGATTCCACAATTCTCTAGGCTTATTGTATAGTACTACTATAGCATTAATTAACTAACCCAATTCAATGGTCAACTTGCAGGATATAATTGGAGCTGCTACCGACACCACTTCTTCCACGCTAGAATGGGCCATGGCAGAGCTCATCCGCAACCCAGAGGCCATGGCAAGGGCGGAACGCGAGGTCCGCCAGACGTTCCACGGTGTTATTACGAGCGCAGGCCTCAGCCAGCTGCACTATCTCCGAATGGTGATCAAAGAGACGCTAAGGCTGCACCCAGTGGGATTGTTCCACCGGGCGAGCCATGAGGACTGCCAGGTCATGGGCTACCACATACCCAAGGGCACCACCGTCATGATAAACGGCTTCGCGGTGGGGACGGACCCGGCGCACTGGGGGGAGGACGCCGACGAGTTCAGGCCGGAGAGGTTCCAAGACATGGAGATGATGGAGTACACGCAGATGGAGTTCGTCCCGTTTGGAGCTGGCCGTAGGCAGTGCCCTGGAACGCTGTTCGCGACCACCATCATGGAGCTCGTGCTGGCCAACCTCCTATACCACTTTGACTGGGCGGTCCCTTGTGGGGACACGTTGGACATGGGCGAGGCCTATGGGTTCATCGTGCACACTAGGTCCAGCCTGCGCCTGCACGCATCTACATCCGCAGGACGACCACTAGTAGCTTACCCAGATGCTGGCTTGTAGATGCATGCACCTCACAAGAGAATTAATTTACTTGTTGCTGCTGCTGTTGTTCTCTTGTTGTTTAGCTCATGGCAATCACAGTTGATTTACTATTTTGTGATCGACCACGATATATATGGAGGCCATGGCCGCGCCACCGATGGAGAAAGTGTCTATCTCTCCTTGGCGATATCTCCACCACCGGCTCCCACAAGGTCCTCTCCGCATGGAGACCATCGCCTTTTCCACGGTGCTGGAGTACACTTCGTTGTAGGGCACCACCTGAGAGTTTCCATGGCAATTTCTAAATGGAATCAACGTGGTTCATGTTTGCCTTGATCAAATCGACCAATATTGATATAATCACATGCATGCCATTCTTCCTAGTCACGGTCATGGTTTTCACTCTCCGTTTTCGATTTTTTTTGGCAACAACTCGAATCACCGAAATTATGTGGTTTAGGTTCCCCAAATTTTTTTAGTTCCCCTTGTAACTAGAGATAACCTAAGTAACACTTGGACTGATGCATACCAGTATTGTGGTGGTAACAGTAACCCACATAATTAGAGCAGCTACTGTCTATGTTTGTACACTAATCGTGAAACTATCATCATGGATTTAGAAACAGAGGTTCGTTGAGCAAGCTGATATATATTTTTGCATAAAGGCACACTTGATGATGAGTATGTGTTAATGTGAGAACAAATGATACCTAGATAATGCTGAAACATCCTAAAACATTAGAGGTCTGGTGACAAATCACATTTTCCCACTTAATAAGTTTATTCTTGCTCCAACCTTGAATATCACTTGCTTGAACGAACAAACCACCTACGTACAACTTAAACTTTGGCAAATGCAGTAAGCTATGAATGAAAATAGTTTTCTGCTATATGTGATGCCACCTGACAAATGATGCAAACATAAAGTTGACTAACCATTTTCCTTCCGTTCCAGAAATCTTCAATGATGATCACACATGACAACGGCCAATTTGGAAAGGCCTCAGTAATTGCATTAGAGAATCAAAGAATGAATCTTCTAGCTTGGTACATCAAATCAAATGAATCTTCTAAGACTTGATACATTATTGTTACCAGGTACAAGGCCACAACAAATTATCTATTCCAACACCATCTTTGTGAAACTTCAACCAACAGAAGTCTGTTTTCGGCAAAACCTACACCAGCAAGAGTTTAGGCAGATAATGCCCCACAAAAATTATGTTTGACCTACAACTAAATACTTATACAACAAGTTTATGTGAGACGTGTAGTCACTTTAAAGTTGGGTTCGACAGTGAGGTGGATTATGAAAATTTAAAGTTTTAAACTCTAGTTTCTACCTATTTTTCTGGTTGGTTAACTATTTTTATTCTTCTTTGCTAGCTATAGGTTTCATATGAAAAAATAAGTTTAGCACACGGCCATGATTAGGAACGGCAAACTGAGTCCAAGTTACTGTACCACTAGACCTACCGTAAAATTGGAATGATGTGGATGGCTCGGAGATAAAATCGATGTCCACGTCATTAAACCATTGTTAGTTTTAAATGGGATTAAACAAGCTTAACATACAATAATTTGAAAGGAAGTGTTATCAGAAGATGAGTAATTTTGACAAGGTCTCTCTTACCTCCTCTTTTCACATTAGAGGTAAGAGTAAAGATGTCAACTGTTGATTTCGTTAAGTGCTCATTAAGTAGTGGGTCTGAGAAACTCTTACCCTCTTATCTTATCTCACATATTGAAAGAGAAGGTAAGAGGGACCTTGTTAAAATATCTCCAGAGCAGATTAGCTCAGGTTGTGACTGCTGAACTGTGGTGTGCTAAATTATTTTGTACTCTATATGCCGGAAAAATAACTGCAAGACAAGAAATTAAATAGTTAGCCAAAGAGGAGTATAGGCGAAATCGTGCTAAAAAAACTGAATTATTGAACCATAACGCCAAATGCAGCCACCATCTATGAACCAAAACCAACATTTCTGACCGAACAAGGGACACTAACAGAACTTGACTGAACCTTTCTTTTACTTTTGCATTTTTTATAGAAAAGGAGCGTTACCTCCGGCCTCTGCATCAGTAAGATGCATGTAGCCTCTTTATTAAACTCAATCAAAACTAATAGTTGTCCTCCTTCGCGAAGTTGCAAAGGAATAACATAAATGTTCCTTAACTAAAAAGAAGTAAATGGCCACAACCGGTAAAAATAGACATAGATGTCTAACCACCTATTCTATTATTAGACCGCCATTCAAACCGGTTGAATATATCCTGCGCTACCATCTCCCACCGGGCAGATCTAGTAACTAAAGGCTTCCTGGTTTCCGCAGGAGTGAGTAACAACCACGTACGAATCGAAGCCGACGCCCTGTGAAGTACCTGCAAAAAATGTATACGTGTTTGTTTGTTAAAAACCATGTTATTTCTGATGAGCCAAAATGACAATGTATCAAATCAACCGGTATCGTTTGTGGAGCAGTGCTGGTGGTCAGAGGCAGGAGGTGGAGCGGCTTCGTCTAGCACGGAGCTTCAGTGGAGATGTCAAGTCATGCCTGGCCGACAGGTGCTACGCTTTGTCATGCCTGGTCGGCAAGTGCTACGCACGACAGATCTTCCAGAGGCTTCAAGTTGTGTCGGCTGGTGGTACTTGGCGGCATGGGGCTGAGGGGTACTGGCGGCGACCGCGACGTGCTCATCAGTCTGCGCGCTGGGTGGTGGTGCCATTGGGCGCCGTGGTGGCGTTGACGGTAGCTAGACCAGGCAAGGATGATGCGTCAGTACATTTCTGAAGATGGAGGAGTGACAGTTGGCGGCGGTGGCCTCTGAGAGCGCGCCGGACCGGTGGGTGCCCCATACCCGGCAAGTGGCTTGGTTGGGGACTCAGGTCTTAGATGGTAGGCTTGTCTGTGAGGTCTGGTTAGGGCTAGACTATCAGCATCCCTTCATCAGTTCGATAGGAGTAGCGACAGTTGTCGCCTAGACGGAGGCTTCAGACTTATTGATGTATCTCTTTGTAAGGTATTTTGTGAATAATTAATAAAATGGCTGCATGCATCGTTCAGATGCAGAGGCCGGGGACGATCCTCCATTTCTAAAAAAAAATTAAAAAATCAAATCAACTGGTATGAGCCAAGTATTTCCACCAGACCAAGTCATTACTTCACGACACCATAAATTTTGTAATGTGTAATAGTTACTGATGGTGACAAGTGGATGGGTAGTTATTGCTGCCCTGACCAAATTCAGCAGAATATTTTGATGGTCCCGACTCCGGAGGGAAGTCACATGCTACTCCAGAATCGAACCAGGGCAGACAGAAATGCATTTACTGATAGGTTGGGATAGTGTGTGGGATGCTAGAACGTGATCACACGAAGCGTACAGGAAGGAACAAGGATTCTAATCCATGCTTTTGCATCTGGAGATGGCAGTGAAGGTACATGACAGGCATTTGCATAATCAATCTACACTGTCCAAGAAATTCAGTTAATAAAAAGAGTAGCAGATCAACCACCCAATGTATTAGTTGCCCCTACCATGCATTGATAGACCTCAGGTATCAACTAACCTTGCATAAGATCATATTGCTTTTTCTGACAAATCAACACAAATCAATCTTCAACCAGGCCATTCTGTTATAATATATTCCCGGTAATGCTATTAAATCATCATGTGTGCAAGTGAGAACATGTAAGATTCCTATCATTGTTGGTCAGGAGGTTGACTTGTTTATAAACTAGGGAGGTTCCAACAAATTCATTTTAAATATTGGGGCTTGTGTATGTTAGTAGAGAAACCCTTTATACAATGGTTTGTCTGGATTGTTTTGGGGGGAATGCTGGGCGATGTGTGCATACAGACGCTATGGATAGCATGAGTTAAAATGAGGAGCTCGTTTGGCTGAAAGAGTGTTTCCACTAGTTCCAATTTTTTCTTCAGTATATTGAGCAATTGGTATTACTATAAGAAGAAGACCAAGGCTTGAGGCCACTCTAGGTCCAAGCCCTAGTAATTAACTTCTAATTAGCAGGACTGTGCCTTGTGATGCGTCTTAAGGTTCGTCAGGTTACTTACCTTTTTGCTGGATGCTGGGTCGGTATCTGCCATTAGAATGAGCACCCAACATGGAGTAAGATGGGATTGTGATGCCTCAACAGCAATGCCAAATAAAACTTATTCACCACGCATTGTTCATAAACAAATATGAAAAAACATGACTTGACTCACCCTGCGCTGGGAACAAACCGAGCAAGTGGCCAGCCAGGGAAGAGGCGGCCAATTTTGAATGGTAGAGGGTTGCGGCGCGAAGAGGGAATCCACGAAGAAGAAAGGAAAATGGTAGCGCGAAATTAGAGCGATGTTGATTCCGCGTGGACATGACCCCGGCCAATAACATAATTCTTTTACTGTTCAAAATAGATTAAATAAAGTTTTTTTCTTAACTAAGTCCATTAAAAACCTGGTGTTATATAATAATAATAAAAACCCTTAAAAAAATTCATAGAAGAATAAGAAATTAGAGTAAAGTCGTTTCAGAAATTGGCATCGTCATTTTAGTACATCCACGGATGGCGACCTGTGAGCAGACCTTCTTGTCGCCTCTAGGTTTGTCTTATTGGCAACCTTGTTAAAAAGAAGGAGCTTGTAGAATCAGTTACATGGAAAAGTCTTGTCACTTCAGCTGAGAAGATGTTGGCGACTTCCATATGAAACGATTACCATCCGAAAGAAGCTAGCACCAAGGAGGAACAGAAGATAATCCCAATTCCAAACAGACGGAGGGGGAGGGGAATAATCCTCACAAGTTCTCCAACAGAGCTATCTGGCTAAGCTTCATCTGGCGACGATGGAGCTGGAGGAAGAATATGTGACACCGTCACCTCCGTGAGACGCTGCTGCCATGTACATACACTAACCATGCCCGACTTTCCCCATTATTTACACTATCCTCTGACTCGTCGATGCTCCTCCAATGTTGTTGATCGACATGGAGAAAATTGAGCTATTACTATTCCCATCGTCTACGCTGCGCCAACTGGACCATCGACAAAGAACTTGAGATACCTACTAGACATGAACCGAACAGAGAGTTCCGAGGTTCCCCCCACTCACCTTCCATCGTAGCGGCCGGGGGTGGTGAAGATGTAAAGAGCCACCACACTCGAGGTCGATCGCGTGTAGTGAGTTAGCCATAGAAATAAGTCCAAAAATATTTGGGAAAATGTGATCGAAGCAAGTAGGGTATGTTTGGTTGATGAATATAGTAATCCACCAAAAATGTACTCTATCCATCCGTATTTTTACAAAACTAAGAGAAGCAATTTGGAACGGATGTGATGTCAAATAAGGTGTACTGACATGTAGTTTGGACGGAAGATCAAATGGTTTATAGACTAGACACAAATTTTCATGGAGGATAGAGAGACGTCTCAAGAAAACAGGGAAGAGCAAGCAGGTGTTTCCTCGGATCACCACGTCACAATTTTTTTAAGTGATAACATCGTTGTCCTTAGTGTCAGACATCGTCATACTACGGTGCAACGACCCACAGGTGTCACGGCTGACTATATCCTGGTGTTCACGGTTGGTTAGTTGAGATAGGTTTAATTGGTAGTTTATCTCTTCCCTTCTACATTCTACTTCAAGTTAGTATCCCAATAACCATGTATCTCAACGATCCTTTGGATTGATACTTGTACGCTACTCAGGGAGGTCGCGGCCCTGGTTATATAACACGCAGCCGTCAACCAGAGATGGCATGACGTTCCAGCCAATTCAATATGGTAACCAGAGCCTAACTCTTCCATATCACATCTAGCACATCCCCATCTACCGAAGGCTTCCGCCACCCACCACGATCCATCACCCAGCTCTCTCCATGGCAGCCTCATCCAGCGCTGCTCCATCTGGCCTCTCGTGCCAGATCATCGAACGGCTGACTCACACCAACTTCATCCTGTGGCGTACCCAGATCGCGCCACAACTCCGTGGCGTGGGCTTGTTTGGCTACGTCGATGGCACTATGCCGGAGCTGGCGAAGGTCATCGTCACAAAGAACAAAGACGGGAAGGAGGAGACCAAACCAAACCCCCTTCATCCGATCTAGTTCCACGAAGATCAGCAGGTACTAGGATACCTTCTGAATAATCTTTCAAAAGAGGTACTTGTGCAGGTCACCTCGTTTGCCCATGCGCATGATCTCTGGATGGCACTGTCGAGCATGTTCTTGTCACAGTCGTTGTCTCGCGTCAACAACATACGTGTCGCCCTCGCCAACGCGTAGAAGGGGACGCAATATGTGGAAAGCTACTTCGCGCATATGCGCTCGCTTGCCGACGAGCTCGCGGCGGCGGGCAAACCGCTCGATGACGATGAGCTGGTCTCCTACATCACCGTCGGCCTTCACATGGATTACCAGCCCCTTGTCTCCGTGCTAGACGCCCGCACCACGCCAATCTCCCTTGACGATCTGTTCATAATGATGAGCAACTTCGACCAGCGAGTTGCTCTCTTCCAGGGATGACACGGCTTCAAGTCCTCGTCCAACGCAGCCATGCGTGGTCGTGGTGGTGGACAGCGCCGTGGATCAACCTGAGGCAAGGGCAGGAGCAACAACAGCTCCCGGGGCAACAACAACAATGGCAGCGGCCGGCCCTCCTTCACCAACAACAGGGGTCGCCGCGCCGGCTCCAACACCTCCAACAAATCTCGTCCGGATGCCGTCCGCTGTCAAATCTGCGGCAAACCTGGTCACTCGGCCAAGGATTGCTGGTACAGGTTTGAGGATGAGGATGACTCATCACAAGATGAGAAGGTGGCAGGAGCAGCGGACGGATCATACGGAGTGGACACAAACTGGTACGTTGACAGTGGTGCCGCAAACCACATCACCGGCGAGCTTGAGAAGGTGACCATGTGGGAGAAGTACCGCGGACAAGTTACCAACACATATGCAACAACAAGTTTCCAACAACATATCCAACAAGTCTCCAACAACATATCCAACAAGTTTCCAACAAGATATCAAACAACAAAGTTCATTGTATACAATCAAAACAAAAAGGAAGCACAAGGAGAAGAGTAGACTCCATCAACGCAAGCTTCCTCATCTATAGCAAATCTACAAATTGGGAAAGAAGAAAGTTAGAAGAAGAAGAAGAAGAAGACTAGCTAGAAGAAAAAGAAGAAAAAGACAAAGAAAAAGAAGAAGAAAAAGAAGAAGAAGAAAAATTTATCTTCTCTTTCTTTTTCTCCTCTCCTCTCCACTGATTCAAGGTAGTAATGCCATTTTGTAGCTAACTAAGCATATCAAGTCATTTTGAAGAAAAAAAATGCTAAGTATAGGTTATTTTATAGCTATCCTAGGTAGAATATATCATTTAGGAGGTAAGTAAGGTTATTATGTATTTTTGAGGAAAAGAAGCTAAGTATAGGTCATTTTGGAGCTAACCAAGGTTACTATGCCATTTTTCACCTAAGTGAGCTAATTATGTCATAAATGAACTAGCTAAGCTATTATAGATCATTTTTGAGCTATCCTGGGTAGTTATGCTATTTTTTACCTAAGTGAGCTAATTATGTCATAAATGAGCTAGTTAAGCTAGCTATAGATCATTATTTAGCTATACTAGGTAGTAATGCCATTTTGTAGCTAACTAAGCATATCAAGTCATTTTGGAGGAAAAAATGATAAGTATAGGTCATTTTATAGCTATCCTAGGTAGAATATACCATTTTCTAGATAACTAAGCATGTCAAGTCATTTTTGAGGAAAATAAGCTAAGTATAGGTCATTTTGGAGCTAAGTAGGTCATTTCTTAAGCTAAGTATGCATTTGTTAATGAAAACACTGGGGAAAACTTACCATCAACACGGAGGTGAAGGACCAGTAAGGTTTGGGCCAGGGTGAGATGTAGAAGGACCAGTCGGGGTTGCGGCAGACGTAGAAGGATCGGTCGATGCTTGTCGGGAGGCATGCTGCACCAAAGATCATTTGCAATGTCTCCTTAGCATGATGCAACTCAAATGTGAATACTAGTAACTAATGACCATTTAAATGAAACTCACCGTGGGTGCTATAGCAATATGGGGCATCAACGGAGGGGTCTGACCATTGTTCTGGCACACGATCTGCATATTTTGTTTTCACGAGTCATTCATATTTGTTAGTGATGAAACGAACATTATGTGCATGATTTGGCTAATATGCAGGAGAAACTTATCACGAGGAGCTCGTATAGGGCCCGGTGATATGCGTCGTTCCGGTTCCTCTCCTCCTCCAACAACCTAGCCGTCCTCTCCTCCATGTCCCTCTCCCTCTACGCCGCCTGCCTGTTTGCCTCCGCTAGAAGCTCCTGGGCCCTAGCCTCAATGGCGAGCTCCATTGGTCATGGACGAGGCCTTATCTCAGGATTAGAGCTCGTCTGGCACTTCATGATCTCCGAGAGAGTTCTAGGACAATGTATCAGTCCATCCCCAATGGCTATCGAGCCATGAAGCCTCCCACCACCAGATATCATCACGAGCTCTGGATCAAAAGGACTCTGGCTCTGCTTGATGAAGTCCTCCCCTTTCCTCGCCTTCCCCTCATATCTGTACCTCACGAGCTTGTTGTGGGAGGAGATGTTGTTGAAGCTTAGTGGATGATCAAGGTCATCCTCAGAGAATGCCTTGGCCTTCTTATACGAGGCAGTATGGGCCATGGCATAGAGGTCGAATAGAGGTGGCACCTCCTTCTTGTTTTCTCGCGCCTAAAAGAGGTGAAAAAAATATTAGTTAAGGCCTCAAGCTAGCATGAAGAATAAAATTGCATGAATCATGAAGCAAACCACATACCCAGTTATCCCCGTACTCAAACAGGTTGGAGCTCCCTTGATGGTGTGGCATACCTCTCATTTGGGCATGCTTCTCCTTGGCCTTGTTGTGTTCGGCTAGCCATTCGGGGGAGCACCACTCATCCACCAATGCCTCCCAACAGTCCATCCTATCCGTACACCACCTCGGGGGCACCTAAGTTAGACAAGAGAAATTTCAGCGCTACACCTATGAATGAAATCAAAGAAACTAAGTTCAAGGCCTTAAGAATAGATAATTACCTTCATAAACTTCTCCTTACTCAGATAATTTTTGCGGCACTTCTTCTTGGCCCCCTTAATGTTACTCGAGGCGTAGTAGTCTCGAATAGACTGCACCCGAGCCTCGTGACGTAAGTTCTGAAGTAGGCGCTTGCACTTGGCTTCGAGAACAACAGTTGCTCTCGCCTCATATTCCTCAAGACACCTGTAGAAGGTCTGCAATCAAACAAGACAACACATTAGACACTGTTTAGTACAATCACTAGGTGTTATTAATTTTTAATTATGTAAAGGAGAAATTACCCAAAAGCGACGGATGACAATGTCAGCCACCGTCTGGCACAAGACACCGTCGACCATCTCCTCCGGCAAGGCCGGGGCAGCCCTGTACAGCTCCCAGGTCAGTGCTACCTGTGGAGACACACGCTCACCGGGCAACTGGACCTTCCTCGGGAAGTGGTGCCGAAGAAGCACACCAAGGACCTGGTTGGGCCTGCGGACACGACACTCGTATTTCCAACCCCTGCAGTAATACAAGGCCAACACATTAGATATTAATTTGAAGAAACATAAAGGCAAAAGGTTAAAAAAGAGTAAATCCACTTACTTCTCCGCATTAGGCGCAATCAACCACCTCTGCTCGCGGGTCGTCAGCACGGGCGGCAGCTTTCTACAACCACATTGGTAGACCTTCTTGCCCTCCTCAACCAGCTCGCCCTCGCTATAGGTGTCCTCAGACAAGTTGTCCTCGGCACCATCAGCATGGACACTAGCCTCCAGAGTCACGTGGGACGAAGACTCTGGGACCCAAGTCTCCTGGGACGAAGACTCTGGGACCGGAGTCTCCTGGGACGAAGGCTCGATGACCCGAGGCTCGTCAACCCGAGGCTCGTGGACCGGAGTCCAAGACAGGTCCAAGTCAGACGGGTCCTCCTGAGACGGAGCACTCCTGTTGTCGGGAGAATCAGCTGGGGGTGGCGGCAAGGAAGGCGCAACAGCCTTCCTACCTCTAGCACCTCTCTTCGGCTTCCCCCGACATCTCCCGGTCGAAGAAGAAGCGCCCACCGGTGTATGCGTACCGGCGCCCTCCGGAGTTGCTGGGGTGGAATAATAGCACCCCTCCCAGCACGTGCCGAGGAAGGAGGCTCAGAGCCCTCTCGACCTCCGCCCACCATCTGTTAACACCTGCAATGACAAAGAGTGAACGAAATTCGTTCAACATAAAAAAATTGAATACCTAATAACATCGGTATAATGCGTGTGTGACTTTCGGTTCGTCGAGGCTTTCCTTAAGTAACTCTCATATCTCATGGTGTGTTGGTGCGCTCTCTCTCCCACTGATATGGTGGTGTATATATGTTGGTGGGCGCTCTCTCACAGTAATAGTTGCACCGCCGGTGATGGATGCCTCACCTCTTCTCTTCTTGCATAATATATCGACAAGTGTATCACAAAGAAGAGAAGAATGATGAGGCTGCCCCCCCCCACGACAACAGTCGGGAATCCTCCATCAAGAACACACATGGAAGTCACACAAGTAGCAACAACAGACTGAAAGTCACACACGCATTATACCGATGTACATCCACCCACGATCACTCATCTTGCCTACCTACTGGACACACACAAAATATTGATGATTGAAGACACCTATAGCTAGCAAGTTTCATCGGCACGAAGACCGGAACAGAGGAAATGAACACACAAGGACGTCATCGAACACCAGACCCTCGGAGCGACGGAACAACTGCACATTTAAATCCACCTGATCAACATAAATATGATATTTTGTATAACAAAATCGAAAAATATATGACCTAACTCATAATTCAGAAATATATGACCCGTGTCGTGTCGGGGTAGGGGTGTCTGGGGTGTCGCGTCGGGGTCAGGGTGTCGGGGGTGTCGTGTCGGGGTCGGGGTGTCGGTGGTGTCTTGTCGGGGTCGGGGTGTCTGGGGTGACATGTCGCGGTAGGGGTGCTATGTCGTGGTCGGGGGTGCCGTGTCGGAGTCGGGTGTCGCGGTCTCATGTCGGGGTCAGGGTGTCGGGGATGTCGTGTCGGGGTAGGGGTGTTGTGTCGGGTTAGGGGGTTCCTCGACGTCGATGAAACCCTAAATAGCAAGTATCATCGGCGAGAGATACATGTGGCGTTCGGCGTTGAACACTAGATCCACATCCCAAAAGTGACACCGGCGCCCGGTTTCCCGTGCGCAGCAATAGTTCTGGGGGCCGATGATGGTCGAACACCTTGGCAAATTTGTTTGGTAGCCTCTGCGATGAGGATTAAAGCCAAGTTTTGAAACTTCAAACAACCAAACCGACTTGAGTCAGTTAGGGTGTTTCAAGTTTCAACACTTGGCTTTTAATCGTCATCGCAGAGGCTGCAAGACAAATTCACATAGGTGTTCAACCGCCATTCACATGGATGTAGTGTTCGACACCGATGGCCACATGTATCTCGCACCGACGATACTTGCTATTTAGGGTTCCATCGACGTCGGGGGTGTCGTGTCGGGGTCAGGGTGTCGGGGGTGTTGTGTCGGGGTACGGGTGTTGTGTCGTGGTCGGGGATGTTGTGTTGGGGTAGGGGTGTTGTGTCTTGGTCGGGGGTGCCGTGTCAGGGTGTCGGGGGTGTCATGTCGGGGTCGGGGTGTCTGGGGTGTCATGTCTGGGTAGGGGTGTCGGGGGTGTCGCGTCGGGGTCGGGGTGTCGGGGGTGTCGTCTTAGGGTCGGGGTGTCGAGGGTGCCGTTTCGGGGTCGGGTGTCGGGGGTGCCGTGTCGGTGTCGGGTGTCGGGGGTGCCGTGTCAGGGTCGAGTGTCGGGGGTGCCGTGTCGGGGTCGGGGTGTCGTGTCGGGGGTGCCGTGTCGGTGTCGGGGTGTCGTGTCGGGGTGTCGTGGGTGCCGTGTCGGGGTCGGGGTGTTTGGGGTGCCGTGTCGGGGTCGGGGTGTCGGGGGTGCCGTGTCGGGGCGTTGTGTAGGGGTCGGGGTGTCGGGGATGTCGTGTCGGGGTAGGGGTGCTGTGTCATGGTCGGGGGTCCCGTGTCGGGGTGTCGTGTCTGTGTCGAGGTGTCAGGGGGTGTCGTGTCGGGGTTGGGGTGTCGGGGGTGCCGTGTCGGCGTTTCGTGTCGGGGTCGGGGTGCTGTGTCGTGGTCGGGGGTGTCGTGTCTGGGTCGGGGTGTAGGGGGTGTCGTGTCGGGGTCGGGGTGCTGTGTCGTTGCGTGTCAGGGTGCTATGTCGGGGTGTCGGGGTCGGGGTGCCATGTCGGGTGTCGGGGTGTCGTGTCGGGGTGTCGGGGTCGCGGTCGGGGTCGGGGTGGCGTGTCGGGGTCGGGGTGTCGGGGTGTTGTGTCGGGGTCGGGGTGTCGGGGATGCCATGTCGAGGTCGGGGTGTCGGGGGTGCCGTGTCGGGGTCGGGGTGTCGGGGATGCCATGTCGGGGTCGGGGTGTCGGGGTGTTGTGTCGGGGTCGGGGTGTCGGAGTGTCGTGTCGGGGTCGGGGTGTCGGGGACAGGGGTCGGGGTCGGGATGGCAAATCCTCGACCCCTCGACCCCTCGGCGACTCTCGACCCCTGGACCCCTTTTCCCCTCGACCCTCGACACCTCGATCCTCGACCCCTAGACCGTCGACTCATTTTCCCCTCGATCCTCAACCCCTCGACTTCTTTTTTTTCATCTTCTTCGTATTTCTTCGTCTTCTTCTTCTTATTCTTCCTCTTCTTCTTCTTCTATTCTTTGCGTCCTCCTCCTCTTCTTCTTCTTCTTCTTCTTCTTCCGCTTCTTCTTCTTCTTCTTCTTTTTCTTCTTCTTCTTCTTCTTCTTCTTCTTCTTCTTCTTTATTTTCCTATTTCCTCTCCATCTTTTTATTCTTCTTCCTTCTTTTCCTTCTTCCTCTTGTCTTCTTTTTCTTATTCATTTTCCTTATTTTCCTTTTTCCTCTCCACTTCTACTTTTTCTTCTTTTCTTATTTTTTCATCTCACAAAACGTACTAATAACCTAAAATATCACTAACCTACAATCTACTAACCTAAAAAAGCAGCTAACCTAAATTACTAACAGTACAACCTAAATCAACTAACCTAAATTACTAACAATGCCTAAATCAAAAAACAACAAGAAAAAAAGTAAGAAAAAAGAGGAAGAACCTCACCAGGGGGCGGCTGGACGGAGCGGCGCCGGGCGGCGGGTGGCGGCTGGACAAAGAGGGGTCGGGCGGTTAGGGGCGGGGCGCCGGGGCGGCGCTTGGCGGCGGGGGGCGGGAACGCGAGCGGCATGGAGGAGGCAGTTGGGGTGCGCGGCGGCGGGTGGCTCCGAGGCCGGGCGCGGAGTGAGAGGGAGAGGAGACCGAGGCAAAGGAAGACGGTGGTCGGCGGTGGCCGGCGGTGGGCGTGGGCGCGGGCGGCAGCGGCCGGGGGTTGGACGGCGGGGATGGCGGGTGGTGGAGGTGGGGGTGGGGGCGCGACCGGCGGCCGGCTGTGGTGGGGGTGGTGAGGATGGGGGGCGGCAGGGATGGGGTGGCAGGGATGTGGGGCAGAGGGGATATGGGGCGGTGGGGGTGGGGGGCGGCGGCCGGCGGTGGGCGCGGGCGGCGGGGGTGGGTGCGGCGGGGATGTGGGGCGGCATCCGACGGTGGGAGCGGGTGGCGGGGGTGGGGGCGGCGGGGATGGGGGCGATGGGGAGGAGAGAGGGAGACAAAGAGAGAGAGGCAGGCCGGGGGCATTAGCGTTAGTTAGCCCCCGTCTTTGCCGTCCACTAGCGGACGGCAAAGGAGGTTTGCCGTCCGCTAGCGAACTGCAAAGAGGAGGGCCATTATGTCAAGTTGCGGGCTGGGTTTAGGGTGGGCCCTTCCCTCTTTGTCGTCCGCTAGCGGACAACAAACCTCTTTTACCGCCCGCTAGCAGACGACAAAGTAGTGGCTGATGGCAAAGCCACTCTTTGCCGTCTACCACTACTTTGCTGTCTGCTTTCTGCTAGCTGATGGCAAAGCCACTCTTTGCCGTCCGCTAGCAGACGACAAATCTTCTGATTCCAGTAGTGTTTTAAAGAAACGGTCGGATGTGTTTAAAGTGTTTCACAATTTCCAAGCACTTGTTGAATGTAAATTTGACAGTAAATTTATTGCCCTCCAATCTGATTGGGGAGGCAAATATGAGAAGATAAAAACCTTCCTCCAAGAACTTGGAATCTCTCATCACGTGTCTTGTCTTCATGTCCATCAACAAAATGGGTCTGCTGAACGTAAGCACAGACACATAGTAGAAGTTGGTCTAGCTCTTCTTGTAGGAGCCTCAATGCCTCTCAAATTCTGGGATGAGGCGTTCCTCACTGCCACTCACATTATCAACATCCTTCCTAGTCAAGTCATTCAATATGAAACTCCCATGGAATGCCTCCTTCATACCAAACGAGACTATGCATCCCTTCGTGTATTTGGTTGTGCCTGTTGGCCGAATCTTAGACCCTACAATAATCACAAACTCATGTTTCGGTCTAAGCAGCGTGTCTTTATTGGATACAGTGCCCAACACAAAGGGATAAAGTGTCTAGACGTGTCTACTGGGCGTGTCTACATATCTCGTGATGTAGTTTTCGATGAGACCAAATTCCCCTTTGCTGATCTCCATCCTAATGTCGGTGCTTTTCTTCGCAAAGAAATCTTGATTTTACCACCTCATCTCATTGGCTTAGATCAAGGGGGGAATAGTTGTGTTGATCATCCATTGACTAATCCTCATAGCTATTTCCATGAGTCTGGTTGTGATGTAGGTGCACCCGCTGGTGAACAGGATGAAGAAATCTCTCAAAACAGCAAAGAGACAAGTCCTCAAGGGGCACATTTTATGTGATAGCCCTTGGGAGAGAGATCCCTTTCGGGATAATCACTGCAGCACCTGGCCAGCAAATCTGGCTCGGGATCTACGTAGCTGACAGGCGGCAGAACCTGTGAGATCACACCGCCCGATCGGCCCACCAGTAGCGAACCAACATCAGCCACGCGGCGGTCTCCAGATCGCTCACGCGCGAATGCCGAGCCGCACCAACGTTCGTCCGCCACACGGCGACCAGAGAGTCGCTTTGCTAGTGGCTGGCCCCGCTGCTACACAAGGCATCAGCCGCCAGGCGCACCGGGCGCGTCCACCGGGGCAGATTCGTCTGGGCCCTCGGGCTCTCGGCCCGGTGCTGATTCGGCCGATCCCAGTCCATCATTGGGCAGTGATGGGGCTGATGCAGACACCGGATCAGGTGCGGGATCTTGCGCACCCAACTCGCCCGCTCTACTACACCCGGATGCCAGAGAATATCCGGGCGTGCAGGACAGAATCGCGTCTCCGCCAGGAGAATCTACGTCGGGATTGGACGTCGGATCTTCTGTGTTCTGAACTGCTGCTTCACCTCCTGCACCACCACGGACACGTCTACAAAAAGGTGTTATACAACCTATGAATTATAAAACAAAATTTGGCTCAGCTTGTTGTCCCTCAGGTGAACCAAATTCTGTTCAAGAAGCACTCGGCCATCCCAAGTGGAAAAGGCCATGGAAGAGGAGTACATGGCGCTACGAAAAAATAACACATGTCACTTGGTTCCTCCACGTCAAGGTAAAAACTTAATTGACTGCAAATGGGTTTTCAGAACTAAGAGGAAATCTGATGGAACCATAGATCGCTACAAGGCCAGGCTTGTTGCAAAAGGATTTAAACATCGATATGGCATAGATTATGAGGACACTTTTAGTCCTGTTGTTAAGACTGCCACTATTCGTCCTTTTCTATCTATTGCTGTTTCCAGGGGATGGTGTGTTAGACAGCTAGATGTGCAGAATGCATTCCTTCACGGTGTTCTGGAAGAGGAAGTATATATGAAACAACCTCCTGGGTTTGTAAAAAAAAACTCACCATATCATGTGTGTAAACTTGATAAAGCACTATATGGACCGAAACAGGCACCTCGAGCATGGTACTCACGCCTAAGTCATAAACTGCAAGCACTTGGTTTTGTTCCCTCCAAGTCAGACACTTCATTGTTCATTTACAACAAGTCCAACACCTCCATATTTGTGCTCATATATGTTGATGACATTATTGTTACCATTTCATCTAATGAGGCAGTGACAGGTTTGCTGAAAGATTTGAGTGCAGAATTTGCTCTCAAAGACATGGGTGACTTACATTTCTTCCTAGGAATTAAGGTCAAGAAGCATGAGGATGGCCTTCACCTCTCCCAGGAGAAATATGCCACAGACTTGGTAAGAAGGGCTGGTCTACAAGGGTGTAAGTCCTCACCAACTCCGTTGTCTAGCACAGAAAAACTGTCACTTGTCGAAGGAGATCTTCTAAATCCAACAGATAGCACAAATTACAGGAGTTTAGTGGGAGCACTTCAGTACTTGACCCTGACAAGACCTGATATTTCTTTTGCTGTTAATAAGGTGTGTCAGTTTCTGCATGCACCCACCACGGTGCATTGGACGGATGCAAAACGTATAGTAAGATATGTGAAAGGCACTATAAATCTTGGCCTCACCTTCAACAAGTCTTTATCTACCTTGGTCAGTGCATTCTCTGACTCAGATTGGGTAGGATGTGTGGATGATAGACGGTCTACTGGTGGGTTTGCAGTCTTCTTTGGTCCTAATCTCATATCATGGTGTGCAAAGAAACACGCCACAGTATCAAGGTCAAGTATAGAAGCTAAATACAAAGCACTTGCTAATGCCACAACAGAGATCATCTGGGTTCAATCCATGCTAAGAGAACTTGGACTTAAACACACTCACGCACCTTGCCTATGGTGTGACAATCTTGGTGCAACTTATTTATTTGCTAACCCCGTGTTTCATGCAAGAACAAAACATATTGAAATTGACTTTCATTTTGTCAGAGAAAGAGTTGCAAATCGACAGTTGGAAGTTCGTTTTGTGCATTCTAGAGATCAGGTTGCTGATGGCTTCACAAAGGCGTTACCCACAAAGTTTTTCGATGAATTCAAGCGTAATCTCAACATGACTATGTTGAGATTAAGGGAGGGTGCTAGACATCGTCATACTACGGTGCAACGACCCACAACTGTCACGGCTGACTATATCCTGGTGTTCACGGTTGGTTAGTTGCGATAGGTTTAATTGGTAGTTTATCTCTTCCCTTCTACCTTGTACTCCAAGTTAGTATCCCAACAACCATGTATCTCAACAATCCTTTGGATCGATACTTGTACGCTACTCAGCGAGGTCGCGACCTTGGGTATATAACACGCAGCCGTCAGCAGATGGTATGATGTTCGAGCCAATTCAATATGGTAACCAGAGCCTAACTCTTCCATATCACATCTAGCACATCCCCATCTACCGAAAGCTTCCGCCACCCACCACGATCCATCACCCAGCTCTCTCCATGGCCGCCTCATCCAGCATTGCTCCATGTGGCCTCTCTGGCCAGATCACCGAACGGCTAACTCGCACTAACTTCATCCTGTGGCGTACCCAGATCACGCCACAGCTCCGTGATGCGAATCTGCTCCTCAACCTGGAAGCGACGCCCCGACATGAGCATGGCATAGGTAGTCTTCTTCTGCTTGACCATGTCGAAGCCGGATGGCGTGGGAGGAACGATGGAGCGTAAGAGAGGAGGAGGATGGCTTCGGCCTGTTGGCGCGGAGAGGGAGGATGTGGATTTAGCTAGGGTTTGGAGACGTTGGCCTGCTTAAATAGCTGTATTTGGCCTCGGGCGGTTAGCCAGAGCGGCGCCACGTGGCGTTCACACCCTCACTGGAGGAAGAGACGTAATTCGGACCGCCGGGTTTTCAGACAAACCCACATGGGTCCAATCGTCAGTCCGACATGGCAGACGCACCCTGACACCGTCATATCCGCTCTAGATTGGGGCTACATATGGGGTTTGTTGGTCAAACCGGGCGTTTGAGGCCCGTTTGAAGAGCCCGTCTGTGTCGTATTTTCGTGAGCCGGCACTGATTGGGCCGTCCGCCTAGACGTTTGATGTGAATTTGGTGCGCCCGGCTGTAGATGCTCTAACATCGCCGCAACATTTCTTTTCCCTGTATTCAGTAAAGGAAGTGCAAAAATGGTGCTACATTTCAACAAAAAGTGCAAATAAACAATTGTGTACAGCAAGCGCCTACCACTCGCAGAAAATCAGGCTCACATACACCCCGTGCACTAACATCTTAACTAATCACCATACAGGAAAGCATAATTAACGTCATTGTGCTTTCTCTCGGACGACTGGAGCATGCCGTCTCGGTTATGGACCATATGACCTCTTCTTTTGTGGATTAGATCTTTGAAGTCTCATATCGACGGTGGAGACTTTCGACGGGGGAATGATGAACGCTTGAATCAAAAGAATTGACGATTCATATTTGTTTCGAGATTATGTAAAAGATATCTAGTACTTATACACGTCAGACATGTTGCTTATTTAATTAATACTACAACCAATTAATCCACAAGTTTGAACTGATGGACATATGCGAATAATATATTTCAACACTCTCCCTCACGTTTAGGCTATTTTAGTCTTTAGACGTGGGATCGATGTAGGCCATAAAATCGAATTTGAATATTCTGTTGCTAGGGTCTTGATCTTGGCTATGATACTGCATTGAATTAATGATCTAGTCAGCTCATCCAAAACTCCGAACTAATGGGTGGAGTCAAGGAATATATTTCAGCACTGATAACCAACTACGAAACTGGGATTTGACTTCCCTAAACCCAGCACTAAATGAGGATAATAATATTTTTTGAATATGACGGCTTTCTTTAGAACAACTGAATCACTTTTTATTATGTCATGTTTCTGTTACTGAAAGTTGCTAGATCGCATAAATAGTAACTCCTGACAGCTTATTAGTCCTAGTGGTGAGCAATCAACAACGTGACAACCATTTCGTCGACATCGAGATGGAGTACGACATGTGGCTAGCTAATTCTGGAGACGACAAGGACTCATTGAGCTCGTCTCGTGAATCGAAGTAGACGCATACGGGCATTTGGCAGAACCTGGTGGGATCTTTCTAGCACCCCACCGAGAGCGCCTCCACCATGACACCGAGCCTCTCACTTAGGATTGTCGTCACCTCGGCCGACAATGGCATTGCCAACAACTCAAGCCATGTTATTTTGTCGGACCTCATTAAGGTCGTGTGACTCTACTTCAAAAGATGTTGTGGATAATTTATAAATCACAAGTACGTCTAAGTGGTGCACATGACATAAACCTCTCACTCACACTTATACTGTATGCGTTTTTCCATCAGGAAAAAACTAAAATGAATTGTAGAGTGGATGGTCTTTCCATCAGAAAAGATCTGAAATGAATTTATGAAGTGGAGGGAGATAAGTCATAAATCATACAACTCGTAACATGGCCGTGCAGTAGCGCTCCAGACTGAAATTTCGCATGGAATATTAAGCGAATAACAAAACTATTGTCCCAGTGCCAGAAACAACGCTAAGCTCAATAAACAACCTTACGGCATGTAGTCATCTAAAAATATTAATTACGGGCCTAGGTACGCAACAATATTGACAAAAAAAAATGATGTCCACTTGTTTCCTTCACTGCAACCGGCGAAAAGGAGATGCCGGCCGATCAAATCCATCCAGGGGACGACGACACGGCGGACAAACTAAAGCAGGTAGCCATGGAATAATTTATCGTATCTCTACCATGTTATCGTGCACAAACGCCACCAGGTTTAGATTAGCTTTATCTTGATCCTCAAATAAAAAATATTAGCTTTATCTTTACTAAATTAGATTTTCTCTTGCATTAGCTGTGTACTAGTGTACCGTTCTACTACATACCCAGCAACCACACGCTAGCTGCTCACTCTTCTTCAATCTCTTGCCGTGCTGTTTGTTCTGTGTAGCAACCCGTTGTGCATCAGTCTGTCAGGTCTTTCGGCGGTGGAGATGGCGAGGCACTTGGTGCTCAACACCGGCGCTGAGATCCCCTCGGTGGGGTATGGCACCTGGCAGTCCAAGCCGGACGAGGTCGGTCAGTCCGTCTACGCTGCCGCCAAGGTTCGCACAGCCTCACCTTATTTTGTTTCATTAGATCATTTTCTTCCCTTTGTATAATCTTTGTTGCTGAATTTCAATGGTGATTTCTTATATATTTCCTCTGAAGGAGCCACAGATTTGAGAATGTTTTCTAATTGTGCAGGCAGGGTACCGACACATCGATTGTGCCAGGGCTTACGGCAACGAAAAGGAGGTAGATGATCATTTACTCCTTGTTTGAAAAAGGACGTTTATCAATAAGAATGCTTAAATTTGTAAATGGAGGTAGTATATCCTTGTTGGGAATATTGTCTCCATTCAAACTGATTAACAATTGTTAACTTAAGGAAAGCATAAAATTCACTTTCGGATTATTCAGGTTGGTTTGGCACTGAAGAAGCTTTTCGAAGAGGGTGTGCTGAAGCGTGAAGATTTGTTTATCACATCTAAGCTATGGTAAGCTCAGAGCACTGGGATTGATTTATTCAATTCATCTGCATGGATTTATCTGCAGTTCATGTTTAGCAAGCATATATCCAGATTCTCATTATGCGGGTTTAGTGCTTCATGTGTGATAAAATTGACCTGTTATTTTAGGCATGATCATCACGCTCCAGAAGATGTGCCGGAGTCACTCGACAAAAGCTTGAACGACTTGCAGCTTGAGTACTTGGATCTTTACCTTGTATGCATCTTCCATTTCTGATCATGCTTCACTACCCATTTTCTCTAATTTTCCATTTCTGAATCATGCTTCACTACCTGAACGTGTGTACTGAATATGGAGATTCCTTCTCTACTTTTGCATGCTCCTTTTATCTTCTTTAATAAGCCACCGCAGCAAACTAGGTGTATTCTGAGTTGGACTACACTAAACATAAGATTTCTCAATCTTATCATCGAATTATAAATATGCGTTATTCATGCCAGCCCAATCCTCACTACTTCTATAGTTTAATGTGCGGAAACACGATCTTATGTTAAGTGGCCATGCCACTACACTGCTAAGTAATTGTATACTTTCTCCGTTCCTAAATATAAGTCTTTTAAGATATTCCACAATGAGTGAATCTACACTCTAAAGTATGTCTATGTACATCCGTATGTAGTCCCCTTGTGAAAACTCTTAAAAGACTTATATTTAGGAACGGAGGGAGTAGTTTACATGCATGCATGTGGGCTTCCTTTCTGTGATCTAGTCACACGTGGACATCCAACTCAACTAACTTAATGTATCCACCATTTGACACCCATGCAATTTCTCCATATGTTTTTTCTACAAGTTTGTATTATATTTTTATCTTTTGGTGTGAGTTTGATATATTGTCTCGAGGCTACTATCTTTTTCATTTCCGGCATCTTGAATATTTTGTAAAAAAATATATTATATGTTTAAAGAATTTTACCATTACATTTTACTTGCATTGTGTTTTCCTCTGAGGCGGATTTAGGTGTTTACCTCTTGGATCTATATAGCATTGTTTTCATCAATATTTTGGAATCAAAATTTAATTGGGTATGCAATGTTGTAGATCCATTGGCCATTTAGACTCAAGAAGGGCACCGACTCAAGCAAACCTGAAAACTTTGTACGACCTGACATACCTGCTACTTGGGGAGCAATGGAAAAATTATATGATACAGGAAAAGCTCGTGCAATCGGTGTGAGTAACTTCTCAACAAGGAAATTGAGTGACTTGCTTGCCGTAGCTCGTGTACTTCCAGCTGTTAATCAGGTGGAATGTCATCCGGGTTGGCAGCAAAATAGGCTCCACAACTTTTGTCAGTTAACCGATATTCATCTTTCTGTAAGTCTGCGGTGCACTTGGGAGCTGGCAGGCTTATGTTTACAAAAACTATGTTCTTAAAATACCTGATTCTTTATATGTATTTTGTAGGCATACTCACCACTAGGTTCACCTGGTACACATTGGATGAACAGTAATGTCCTTCAAGAACCTATCATCACCTCCATAGCAAATAAACTTGGAAAAACTCCTGCACAGGTGGCCCTGCGCTGGAACATTCAGATGGGTCATAGTGTACTGCCAAAGAGCCTCAATGAGGAAAGGATAAAGCAAAATCTTGATGTTTATGATTGGACTATCCCAGATGATTTGCTTGGAATGCTAGATGAGATTAAGCAGGTTCGTTTAAAAAGGACAAAGTTGCAATGATATTTTCTACTACGATGAGGCATCTTTATTTATGATATGCAAGGTTTTAAATAGCGGACCATGGCAAATAGCGGCGGATCTCCAAATAAGATATAGCGGAGCTATAGCAGGCTATAGCGGGCTATAGCGTGCTATTTGTACATGGGACCATTTAGCGGCACCATGCTTAAAAGGCTATAGCGAGGCTATAGCGGGCTATTTAAAACTATGATGATATGACATGTTGGAATATCACCATATTAAAAATCATAGCATCTGATAATCGACAAATAAATCCATATGTAAATACTCTTCAAAGTCTATATATTCCTTGTTGCAGTGTGATAATTTGCTATAATCAAGTCTCTAAATAGGTAATTTCTTTCCTTGCTAGAACATGGTAACAAACAAATCACTTTTACGCCTTGTGTTGCCAATTTTGTCATTCTAATTTTAATTTTCAAAGAAAGAACCTCACAGATTTTTTTTCATTTTTCTTGATTCTTTTTGGAATCAATTCATATGTTTATTATTTAATTTTTCATCGTGCAGAGCATCTGATTACCATATTTTGTGGCCTTCAGGTTAGGTTGTTCAGAGGAGACTTCACTGTTAATCCACAGAGTGTCTACAACACCCTCGAGGAGCTCTGGGACGGGGAAGTTTAGGATAGTATTAATCCAGAGATACATACGTACATTAGAACGAGGCACTTCACAAATACCTACCGTATGTTACTTTGGAAGTTGGGTAATTTTCAGTTCTTACTCAAGACCATGTGCTACTTCTATATGTACACATTTGTCAACTGGTAACTTGATTGTCAATATTGTGCGTAGCATGTGCAAATTCATGTGAGCTGATCCAGCATCCTCCTAGTTTGAATGATGCTAGCGTTGGCGTTGCTGCTGCTGATGATGGGATTATTATTGCCATAGGCCTCACATTTCCATCAAGCCAACCATTCGGAAACGATGCTCATGCATAAGGACAACATACCCTAGTCAATGAGAAACCCTATGTGCTTCACGTTAAGTTCACCTTTTGAACATTCACCAATCACCGAGGGTAGGCCTATGTGCTTCAGGAATACCCACTTAGGTTCCACATCCATTTGTGCGCCAAATTAAGCTTGTCACCTTGTATAACTTTCCTAGTTAGAACACACAATATATTTTGGAAAAATTGGGGACCATATTGTAGGGTAAATGTGTTCAAGTAGCATTGTTCGCCACCACCTGAGAAGAAAAAGATTCGGGAGTCAAGGCAGAATAGACAAGCATAGTGTTCTCATGACAAGTCCACCAAAATGCTCTACTTCGTTCCATATTGGGTTTCAGTTTTCTTTTTGACAGGTGTGACCTATGTCTGATACATATATATGAACCTGTCAACTTGAAACATGTTATATCCTAAAACAGCTAAATCATTCGAAAATCTATAGTTCACTTCATGACACGTTGTATTGAGCGTGAAACTGAAACTTTTAACACTAAACTATCATACACTTTGAAATTGTTAACAGAAAACTTAATAAAAGCTTTAACAGAGAAGTTTTTTGAACTATGCATATCTACTTTTACAGTGTATAAACATGTTTTAAAAATTCCATGAATGATATGTGTGGATTTGTTTTTAAAATTGTCATATACATTTATTTTGTATGATATGAATAATTTGTTTTCGACTATGCAAAAAATTATATTTTAATACTTTTTAAAAAATGTCACAAACATTTTTTTAAGCAAATGAGCATTTAGTATAAAATGACATAAATATTTTTTATGTCATTAATAATGTACAAAAGTTGTATGGCCATTTTTTATACACTGCATTAAAAAATTTAAAATGCATGATGAACATTTATAAAATTAAATTGTGAAATATACAATATATTATTTAATTATATTTTTTAAATGGAAAAGGAAAAAAAAGTAGGAACCTAACACTACTAGGGCCAGGCCACCATACGCTCTCTTGAGGCGATGGTACCTTCCATCTCTCGTCAAGAGAGATATAGGAGCCCCGGCTTTCCCTCGAAAAACAGGAGCCCCCGGCTTGTATAGGGTCACTTTCCCAGTTTAATCACAGAATAAATTTTGCGCATATCAGTGAACATGTTGTATGGTAAACGTGAGGCTAAACACATGCATCCCTTAGTTACTTCAATAGTGGGTTTTACTTTTTTGTCAGATTTCGCTTGCCTAGAGGCTTGTCTTGTGAAAATAGTAACTCCTGAACCAGTTAAATCATCTCCAAAAATATATATTTCATTTCATGATAAGTTATCTTGTCCGTGAACAAGATATTGAAACTTTTAACACCGAACTTACATAAGGTTTGTAGTTTTAACAGCAAGCTACATGAAAGGTTCAATTGCGAAGATTTTTAGCATAGAATATTCCCTTAGCCATCAATTGCTTATTGTATTGACTTTTGACATACATGAATATTGTAACGATCACATACGCCAAACACTTATTTCTTCTCTGCATTATTCAGTCAAGGTTTGCACAGCCTCACACGATTTGGTTTCTTCGGATCATTTATCCCTTTGTGTAATCTTGGTTGCTGAATTTGAATGGTGATTTCATATATAATTCCTCTGAGAGAATGACAGATTTGAGATTATTTTTGAATCATGCAGGCAGGGTACCGACACATAGATTGTGCTAGGGTTTATCACAATGAAAAGGAGATAGGTGATCATTTACTCCTTTTCTGACAAAGGGATTTTTTTAGTAAAAAAGGTTTTCATTTGTGGAGGAAGGAGTGTATCCTTGTTGACAATATTTTCACCATTCAAACGGATTAACACTTGTTGGCTTAAGGTAGGCAAAACATCCACTCTTGGATTATTCAGGTTGGTTTGGCACTGCAGAAGCTATTCGAAGAGGGTGTGGTAAAGCGTGAAGATCTATTTATCGTCTAAGCTAGGGTAAGATGAGAGCACTGGTATTGATCTGTTCAATTCACCTGTATGAATTACTCTGCAGTTCAAGTTTATAGCAAACATATATCTACATGCTTGCTTGGTGGATTTAGTGCTTCATGTGTGATAAAATCCGTCCATTATTTTAGGCACGATCATCGCTCTCCAAAAGATGTGTCGGAACCACATCACAAAAGTTTCAATGACTTGCAACTTGAGTACTTGGATCTTTATCTTGTAAGCATCTTCCATTTCATAATCATGTCTAACTATCTTGTTGTTCCAATGTTGCCATTCTGTCATTACTGTCTCACTTTGTGTACATAATATGGTTATTTCTACTCTACTTTTGCCTGCTCCTTCTATCTTCTTTATTAATAAGACACCTCCAAAAACTAGCTCTACTGTGATCTATACTACACTAAACTTAAGATTTCTCGAGGTTATCATAAAAAAATAAACATATGTTATTCATGCCAGCTTGCTCCTTAGTAATTATATAGTTTACTGTATGGAAACAAAATCCTCAGTTAAGTGTGCGTGTCATCCAGTGCTTGATAATTTTATAGTTTAGATGATTTGTAATTGTAGATGAATTATGCTTTGCTTTCAGGTGAATTTAGATGTTTACCTGTTGGAGCTAAAAACAGTGTTTTGATGAATAATTTGAAAATCAAAATTTTAATTGGTATGCAATTTTGTAGATTCATTGGCCATATAGACTCCAGAAGGGCACCGACTCAAGCAACCCTGAAAACTTTGTACGATCTGACATCCATGCTACTTCGGGTGCAATGGAAAAGCTATATGATACTGAATAGCTCGAGCAATATAGGTGTGAATAACTTCTCTGGTGGAATGTCATCCGGGTTGGTAGAAAAATAGGCTCCACAACTTTTGTTAGTCAACCGGTAATCGTCTTTCAATAAGTCTACAGTGCACTTGTGTGATGCTGGCTTGCATATGTTTAAAAAAATATATGTTCATATGGTTCCCGAGATTATGTATATGTATTTTAGAGGCATACTCACCACTAGGTTCACATTGTTGGGGAACGCAGTAGAAAACACAAATTTTCCGACCTACTCACCAGCCCAGGACCACTATGGAGACTGCATACAAGGTTAGATCTTTTTCGTTACCGAACCGTAGCGCAACGGAAGTAGAGTCGATGATGATCGGCGGTGCAGATCCCCGCAGCTAGGATTTATAACCTCCCAACCGCGAGGATGTATACCCTCATCCGCCCCTCGGACAGCCCTCCGGGAGGCGGTCGGACAGTCCCCTGGACGGTGTCGGGGACAGCCCTTCGGGAGGACCTTCGAAACTCGAACGGTCACTCAGACAGCCCTTCGGGAGGACCTTCGAAACTCATACAGTCACACGGACAGTCCTTCGGGAGGCACTCACGAACTAAGACCGAAACTACGATCTCTCTACATAGTTGCACACATACGGTGTCATCTATCCGGCAGGGCTTCACCATCCAGAACTAGTTCCTAGCGGAACCCAGACAGCCTTTCGGCTCTATGAAACTATTTCGTGGGAGAGAGAGAGAATGCCAGATCATGCATGGCTTGTGTGAGAGTGTTGGAGTAGAGTTGGAGAGCACCTCTCCTCCTCCTTATATAGTGGTGGAAGGGGTGGGGGCTGAAATTTCAGCCCACTAAACATGGGGAAAACATGTTCCCACAAAACTGTTGGAAATATGCCCTAGAGGCAATAATAAATTGGTTATTATCATATTTCTTTGTTCATGATAATCGTTTAACATCCATGCTATAATTATATTGATCGGAAACTCAGATACATGTGTGGATACATACACAACACCATGTCCCTAGTATGCCTCTAATAGACTACCTTGTTGATCAAAGATGGCTATGGTTTCCTAGTCACGGACATGAGATGTACTTTGATAATGGGATCACATCATTAGGAGAATGATGTGATGGCCAAGACCCAAACTATAAATGTAGCATATGTTCATGTTAGTTTATTGCTACAGTTTTCTGCATGTCAAGTATTTGTTCCAATGACCATGAGATCATGCAACTCACTGACACCGAAGTAGTACCTTGTGTGTATCAAACGTCGCAACGTAACTGGGTGACTATAAAGGTGCTCTACAGGTATCTTCGAGGGTGTCTATTGGTTTGGCATGGATCAAGACTGGGATTTGTTACTACGTGTGACGGAGAGGTATCTCATGGCCCACTCGGTAATACAACATCACAATAAGCCTTGCAAGCAGTGTGACTAAGTGTTAGCCACGGGATCTTGTATTACGGAACAAGTAAAGAGACTTTCCGGTAACGAGATTGAACTAGGTATAGAGATACCAACGATCAAATCTCGGGCAAGTAACATACCGAAGACCAAAGGGAACAACATACGGGATTAACTAAATACTTGACATAAAGGTTCGACCGATAAAGATCTTCGTAGAATATGTAGGAACCAATATGGGCATCTAGGTCCCGCTATTGGTTAGTGACCGTAGAGGTGTCTCGGCCATGTCTACATAGTTCTCGAACCCGCAGGGTCTGCACACTTATGGTTCGGTGACGTTTCAGTAGTATAGAGTTATGTATGATGGTGACCGAAGGTTGTTCGGAGTCCCGGATGAGATCCCGGACATCACGAGGAGCTCCAGAATGGTCCAGAAGTAAATATTGATATATAGGAAGTCCTGTTTTGGTCACCGGAAAAGTTTCGGGCTCATCGGTAGTGTACCGGGAGTGTCGGTAGTGTACCGGGGGACCATCAGGAGGGGTATTTCGACCCAAGAGGCTACATGGGCTCTGGGAGAAGGAATACCAGCCCTTAGTGGGCTGGCCAAAGTACCACAGAAGGCTCATGCGGCTAGGAAGAAATTCCAAAGTGGAAAAGGTGGGGAAAAAAGGCAAAAAGGTGGAAATAAGGAAGGAGTCCTAATCCTACTAGGAGTGGAGGAGGAGGACTCCTCCTGTCCACTTCGGTTGAACTAAAGAGGAGCTGGACCTTGCGCCAAGCCTCCTCCTCCTCTCCTCCTATATATACTAGAGGTTTTAAGGGCAACCCTAACCCCAATTGCCACATGCTGCCCTCTTCTTCCTCTAGATCGTTTTCTCCTCTAGATCGGTTTTCAGCGATGCTTAGGTGAAGCCCTGCTGGAATTCCTCCACCACCATCGAAGCGGTGCATGGCCACTGTTGGTGAACATTGCATGGGAAACAAAAAATTTCCTACGCACACGCAAGATCTATCCATGGTGATGAGCAACCACGAGAGGGAGAGTGAAGCGTTAAGAAATGCGGCTGGTGTAGTCGAACGTCTTCGCGATCCAAATCGCCGAGCGTCCCGCGATCTCATCACGATCCATCCCGCGATCCAATCACGATCCGTCCCACGAACTCATCACGATCCGTCCCGCGATCTCATCACGATCCGTCTTGCGATCTTGATCACGGTCCTTCCGATCTAGCGCCGAACGGACGGCACCTCCGTGTTCAGCACACGTACAGCTCGATGACGATCTCCACCTTCTTGATCCAGCAAGAGGGAGCAGAGAGGTAGAAGAGTTCTTTGGCAACGTGACGGCGCTCCGGCAATGGTGGTGGAGCTATTTCGATAGGGCTTCGCCTAAGCACTGCAGAAAACCGATCTAGAGGAGAAACTATGCCCTAGAGGAACGGGTAGCACGTGGCTATTAGGGTTAGATTTTCCCATCTAAATCCTCTAGTATATATAGGAGGGAGGGAGGGGACGAGGCATCCTCAAACCCTCAAGATCTGGCCGAAATTGGAGGTGAAGGATTCCTACTCCAATCCTATTAGGATTAGGACTCCTTCCTTATTTAGACTTTTTGCCTTTTTCCACCTTTTTTCCTTTTGGGATTTTCTTCCCAGCTGCATGGGCTTTGTGTGGGACTTCAACAAGCCCACTAAGGGCTGGTATTCATACTCCCATAGCCCATTTAGCCTCTTGGGTTGAAATACCCCTCCCGATGGTCTCCCGGTACACTACCGGCACTCCCGGTACACTACCGATGAGCCCGAAACTTTTCCGGCGACCAAAATAGAACTTCCTATATATGAATCTTTACCTCCGGACCATTCCGGAGCTCCTCGTGACGTCCGAGATCTCATCCGGGACTCCGAACAACCTTCGGTCACCACCATACATAACTCTATACTACCAAAATGTCACCAAACCTTAAGCGTGCAGACCTACGGGTTCGAGAACTATGTAGACATGACCGAGACACCTCTACGGCTAATAACCAATAGCGGGACCTGGATGAACATATTGGTTCCTACATATTATACTAAGATCTTTATCGGTCGAACCTCTATGTCAAGGATTTAGTTAATCCCGTATGATGTTCCCTTTGTTCTTCGGTATGTTACTTGCCCGAGAATCGATCGTCGGTATCTCCATACCTAGTTCAATCTCGTTACCAGCAAGTCTCTTTACTCGTTCCGTAATACAAGATCCCGTGACCAACACTTAGTCACATTGCTTGCAAGGCTCATTGTGATGTTGTATTACCGAGTGGGCCCTGAGATACCTCTCCGTCACACGGAGTAACAAAACCCAGTCTTGATCCATGCCAACTCAACAAACACCATCGGAGATACCTGTAGAGCACCTTTATAGTCACCTAGTTACGTTGCGACGTTTGATACACACAAGGCACTCCTCCGATGTCCGTGAGTTGCATGACCTCATGGTCATAGGAACACATACTTGACATGCAGAAAACGTAGCAATAAACTTACACGATCATATGCTACGTTTGTAGTTTGGGTCTTGTCCATCACATCATTCTCCTAATGATGTGATCCCGTTATCAAATGACATCTGATGTCCATGGCTAGGAAACCTTAACCATCTTTTGATCAACGAGCTAGTCTACTAGAGGCATACTAGGGACATGGTGTTGTCTATGTATCCACACATGTATCTGAGTTTCCGATCAACACAATTATAGCATGGATAATAAACGATTATCATGAACAAGGAAATATGATAATGACTAATTTATTATTGCCTCTAGGGCATATTTCCGACAGCATGAACATGATTATATCGTGTTTATTGCAACACGGTTATTCATTTAAGTTAGAGAATAATGTTATTCTATTTACATGAATAATACCTTCAATGGTCATGCACCTAGTGAGAATGGTTTGTTGAATCTTGTCGTAGTAATACACATGTTCATAACATTGATGCCTAAAGATACAAAGTTAATAATGATAGTACCACCTACTTGTGGCACTACCGCTAAATGTCATATTGCTATAAATCGCATGAAGAAACTCCATGCTGGTGGATCTTTGGACTCATTCGATTTCGAATCGATTGAGACATGCGAACCATGCCTCTTGGGCAAGATGACTAAGGACCCCGTTTTCCGGTTTGATGGAGTAGGCAAGTGATTTATTGTAATTGGTACATGTTGATGTATGCAATGCAATGAGTCTTGTAGCATGCGGTGGATATCGTTATTTTCTTACCTTCACTAATGATTTGAGTAGATAGTAGTGTATATTTACTTAATGAAACACAAGTCTGAATCGTTTGAAAAGTTTAAGCAAATTCAGAGTGAAGTTTAAGATCATCGTGACAAGAAGATAAAAATGCCAACGATATGATCATGGAGGTGAATATCTGAGTTACAAGTTTGGCATACAACTTTAGACAATGTGAAAGTTGTTTCACAACTCACGCCACCTGGAACACCATGGTGTGACGGTGTGTTCGATCGTTGTAGTCATGCTCTACTAGATATAGTGCATATTATGATGTCTCTTATCGTTTTGCCACTATCGTTTTGGGGTTATGCATTAGAGATGACCACATTCACTTTAAAAGGGGCACCATCTAAGTCCGTTGAGATGACACCGTATGTATTTTGGTTTGGCAGAAACCTAAGCTGTCATTTCTTAATGTTTGGGGCTACGACACTTATGTGTAAAAGGCGTTTTCACCTAATGAGCTTGAACCCAAAGCGGACAAACGCATCTTCATAGAATACCCTAACGTAACAGTTCTAACTTAACAGTGTTGTTGCTAAAACGGGTCCTTTCTCGAGAAAGAGTTTCTCTCGAAAGAATTGAGTGGGAGGAAGATAGAACTCGATGAGGTTTTTGAACCTTTGTTTCAACCAGAGAGTAGCGCAGCGCAGAAAGATGTTTCTGTGGAGCCTACATTAGTTGAAGAGGAAGTTAATGATGGTGATTATGAAGGTTCAGATCAAGTTACTATCGACCTCGTAGGTCGACAAGGACGCGTACTACTCCTGACTGGTACGACAACCTTGCCTTAGAGGTCATGTTGTTGGACAACGATGAACCTACGAGCTATGGAGAAGTGATTATGGGCCCGGATTCCGACAAATGGTTAGAGGCCATTAAATCCAAGAAAGGATCCATGTATGAAAACCAAGTATAGACTTTGATAGACTTGCTCATTAGACGGTAGGTCGTTGAGTACAAATGGACCTTTAAAGATGAAGACAGACGCGCCATTTATAAAGCTCGACTTGTAAAGATGAAGACATACGCTGATGGTAAATGTCGCCATTTATAAATCTCGACTTGTTGCAAAGAAGTTTCTGACAAGTTCAAGGAGTTGACTATGATGAGACTTTCTCATTCGTAGCGATGCTAAAGTCTGTTGGAATTATGTCAGTAGTTCCTGCATTTTTCAATTATGAAATCTGGCAGATGGATGTCAAAACATCATTTCCTTAACAGTTTACTTGAGGAAAGGTTGTATGTCACACAACGAGAAGGTTTTCTCAGTCCTAAGGATGCTAAAAGCTGTGCGAGCTCCAGCAATTCTTCTAAGGGATGGAGTAAGCATCTCAGAGTTGGAATATACGCTTTGATGAGGTGGTCAAAGTCTTTGAGTTTATATAAAGTTTATGAGAAACTTGTATTTACAATAAAGTCAGTGGGAGAACTATAGAGTTTCTGATAAGAATATGTGGATGACATGTTGTTGATCGGAAATGATGTACAATTTCTGGAAAGCATCAAGGGTTGTTTGATAAGAGTTTTTCAAAGGAAGACCTGGATAAAGCTACCTAATTGTTGAGTATCAACATCTATAGAGACAGATCAAGATGCTTGATGAGACTTTCAATGAGTACATACCCTGATAAGATTTTGGAAGAGTTCAAAATGGATCAGTCAGAGAGAAGTGTTCTCGCCTACTTTGTAAGGTGTGAAGTTGAGTGAGATTCAAAGCTTGACCATGGCAGAAGAAAGAGAAAGGACGAATGTTGCCCCTATGCCTTAGCCATAGGCTCTGTATAGTATGCCATGTTGTGTACCGCACCTGTGTGTGCCTTGCTATGAGTCCGTCAAGGGGTACAAGAGTGATCCAAGAGTGGATCACTGGACAACGGTCAAGATTATCCTTAGTAACTAAAAGACTAAGGAAATGTTTCTCGATTATGGAGGTGATAAAGAGTGCGTCGTAAAGAGTTACATCGATGCAAGCTTTAACACCAGTCCGGATGACTCATAGTAGCAATCCGGATATGTATAGTGGAGCAGCCATTTGGAATAGCTCCAAATGGCGTGTGGTAGCAGTGTCTACATCACTAGTAGAAAACAAACCTTTCGTCCCAAGAATTAGTCCTGGTTTGATTATGAGCCGGTTCTAAAGAGGCTATTAGTGCCGGTTTGTGACGGCTCCAACGGCTAGGAGCAGGGCGACCTTTAGTACCGGCTCCTAAGGGGTCTTTAGTACAAGTTCGTGTCGGGGATGTGGCAGGCTTTTGGTCAAACTTGGGCCCTGCGTGCCTCTTTAGTACCGGTTGGTGGCACGAACCGGTACTAAATGTTGCCCTTTAGTGCCGGTTGGTGACACCAACCGGTACTAAAGACTTCCTATATATATATATGCTTCGTCCGCAGCTGATCGAAGGGGCTCTCATTTCTCTTTTTTCTCCCTGTTCTTCTTCTTGCTCGAAGCTCATCCTCCATTTTGCCAAGAATTTGTCAAGATTTGAAGGCACCCCATCTATCCAAGTGTTCACGAAAGTTAGCAACTTTGCCCGTTCATCTCTCATTTCTAGATTAGCTTGTGGTATGCTCAAAGATATGTGATTTGTGGGTTTTAGCTAGGTTTTGGGGGAGTGATCATTATGTGGAGTTTTTGTGATTTATATGCAATTTGAGCTCAAATTAACTTGTTAGGTTGCATATGTGTAGGTGTGCTTTATTTGGTGCCTTCCCATCCCTATCCTAACCACCGTCGATCGTCCGCACCGTCTCGTCGCGGCACCGGCCATCTTGGTGAGGCTCTTGTTCTTCTTAAAACCTTTTTGTTAAAAAAATTAATTGTATGATTTAGATAGCTTCATGTATGATTTACTTTCTTGTATTATTCTTAGTTATTTTATAGTGTCATGGTTATGGTATCCGCCCACGTCGGCCCTCGTCCAGTCTAAGATTCAGATGTGATATGTCATTATGTTTTATAACTATTTCACACATCATCTAATGTCTATGACAATAAATTATGCCACCAAATTGATGTAGATGTTTTTATCTATAGGAAGTAGTTGAACCAGAAATTCCAACCGACTATGCAATTCTGCTGGAGAAGTTAACAGAAGCTGAAAAAGAAATTGATCATTTAATGAAAAGATTTGAAGATGAGAAGATGGGATTGGAGTTGCATGTTGCCGATATCGTCGATGATCACAAGAACAAGATGGCTGGAATGCGCTTGAAGCTTAGAAAGATTAGAAAATATGCAATTGATAAAGAGGTTTGGTATCATTATGCCGTTGGCTCAATTGTTACCAAGATAGTTGTATGTTGTTCTATGAGATGTATGTATGAACTATAAGTATCTATTATTTACAGTAATAACATTTGGTCACTGCTAGCTCTACTTTGGTTGTAATGTGATGATGAAGTTGTATTAATTTGGTCACTTCGGTGTTGTGTAGTGCACATGAGCTGGCAATGGATGTACGATGACCGACTAAGTCCATGGTTCCTTAATGGCCTGCATGATTTTATTCGTTTGGCTGACGCAAACAAGCAGAATGATTTCGTGTGTTGTCTATGTCGTGACTATAAGAATGATAGGAATTACTCTACCTCAAAAACCCTTCACTACCACCTGTTGAAGTCCGGTTTCATGTCCGGCTATAGCTGTTGGACCAAGCACGGAGAAAGAGGGGTTATAATGGAAGACAATGAATAAGAAGAGGATGATGACAACTATACTTTCGCCGATACAACAATGGGTGAAGCTTAAGAAGAGGCATCAATGGGGGAAGCCGAAGAAGAGGCATCAGATGAGCCCACTGATGATTTGGGTCGGGTCATTGCTGATGCAAAGAGAAACTGCGAAAGTGACAAGGAAAGGTTGAAGTCGAAGCGCATGTTAGAGGATCACAAGAATTTCTTGTATCCAAATTGTGAAGATGACCAGAAAAATCTGGGTACCACGCTAGAATTGCTGCAATGGAAGGCGAACAATGGTGTAACTGACAAGGGATTTCAAGAATTGCTGATAATGATAAACAAGATGCTTCCAAAGGATAATGAATTGCCTGAAAGTACGTACGAAGCAAAGAAGGTTGTCTGCCCTCTAGGATTAGAGGTGCAGAAGATACATGCATGCCCTAATGACTGCATCCTCTACCGCGGTGAGGAGTACGAGAATTTGGATGCATGCCCGGTATGTGGTGCACTGCGCTATAAGATCCCTCGCGATGACCCTGGTGATGTGGAGGGCGAATGCCACAGGAAGAGGGTTCCTGCCAAGGTGATGTGGTATGGTCCTATAATACCATGGTTGAAACATTTGTTCCGAAACAAAGAGCATGCCAAGTTGTTGTGATGGCATAAAGAAGAACGTAAGAAAGACGGGATGTTGAGAGCACCCGCTGATGGGTCGCAGTGGAGAAAAATCGAGAGGGAGTTCGAGGATCTTGCAGCTGACACAACGAACTTATAATTTGGTCTTGGTACAGACGGTATGAATCCTTTTAGGGAGAAGAGCTCCAGTCACAGCACCTGGCCCGTGACTCTATGTATCTACAACCTTCCTCCTTGGTTGTGCATGAAGCGGAAGTTCATTATGATGCCAGTGCTCATCCAAGGCCCTAAGCAACCCAGCAACGACATTGATGTATACCTAAGGCCACTAGTTGATGAACTTCTACAGTTGTGGAAAAAACCAGGTGTACGTGTGTGGGATGCGCACACACAGAAGGAAATTGACCTACGAGCGTTGTTGTTTGTAACCATCAATCATTGGCATGCTCTCAGTAACCTTTCAGGACATACAAACAAGGGATACAATGCATGCACGCACTGTTTAGATGATATTGAAAGTATATATTTGGATAAATGTAAGAAGAATGTGTACTTGGGACATCGTCAATTTCTACCGATCAGGCATATCTTAAGAAAGGCAGGCAACCATTTCAAAGGTGAGCATGATAACCGGAAGTAGCCTGGCCTCCGTACTGGTGAATATATATTTGATATGGTCAAGGATTTACAAGTAATCTTTGGAAAGGGTCCTGGCGGACAATCTGTTCTGAACGACGCCAACGGACACGCACCCATGTGGAAGAAGAAATCTATATTTTGGGAACTTGAATATTGGAAATCCCTAGAGGTCCGCAATGCAATCAACGTGATGCATGTGACGAAGAATCATTGTGTGAACTTGCTAGGATTCTTGGGCGTGTATGGGAAGACAAAAGATGCACCGGAGGCACGGGAGGACAAGCAAAGAATTAACGAACAAGATGGCATGCCTCCAAAGCAGTATCAAGGTCCTGCCAGCTACGCTCTTACGAAAGAAGATAAGGAAATCTTTTTTGAATGTCTGCTCAGTATCAAGGTCACGTCTGGCTTCTCGTTGAATATAAAGGGAATAATAAACATGGTAGAGAAAAAAATTCAAAATCTAAAGTCTCATGACTGCCACGTGATTATGACGCAATTACTTGTGAAGCTATGCGCATTCCTAATGCAATTTCTCAAAAGGTAATCGATCCAGAAATCCTACCAAGGTTACAGAATGACTTGTTCCAATGTCTTGTTACTTTCGAGTTGGTGTTCCCTCCATCCTTGTTCAATATTTAGACGCACGTCCTAGTTCACCTAGTCGAAGAGATTAACATTCCCGGTCCTGTATTTTTACACAATATGTTCCCCTTCGAGAGATTCATGAGAGTCTTAAAGAAATATGTTCATAACCATGCTAGGCCAGAACGAAGCATCACCAAGGGATATGGAACTGAGGAGGTTATTGAGTTTTGTGTTGACTTTGTTCCTGACATTAAGCCGATTGGTCTTCCTGAATCACGGCATGACGGTAGACTGGGTGGAAAAGGCACACTAGGAAAGAAAGAAGCAATAAATATGGAAGAGCATTCTTTCACTCAAGCACACTACACGGTTCTACAAAATTCCACCTTGGTGACTCCATATATCGAGGAACACAAGGATATTGTATGGTCCAAGAACCCGAAGCAGTCTCGCACCTGGTTTGAACGTAAACACATGGAGACTTTTGCCTATTGGTTGCAAATAAAGCTCATCAATGACAACGATGTTCCAGATGAACTGTACTGGTTGGCCAAGACACCAAGTTCGACTGTAACGATTTTCAAAGGGTACGAGATAAATGGGAATACATTTTACACGATCGTCCAAGATAAAAAGAGCACCAACCAAAACAGTGGTGTCCGCTATGATGGAACCAACTTTCAAGACACATATTATGGTTACATAGAGGAGATATGGGAACTTGACTATGGACCTGATCTTAAGGTCCCTTTGTTTCGGTGCAAGTTGGTCAAATATACTGGAGACGGGGTACAGGTAGACCCGCAGTGCGGAATGACAACAATGGATCTCAACAATCTTGGGTACACAAATGACTCATTCGTCCTAGCCAATGATGTGGCTTAGGTTTTCTATGTGAAGGACATGTCTAGGAAACCGAGGAGAAAAAAAGATAAGGAAGCAAATACATCATACGATGAGCCAAAGCATCACATAGTTCTTTCAAGGAAAAGAAACATTGTGGGAGTGGAGGACAAGACAGACATGTCAGAAGATTATGAAAAGTTTCATTAAATCCCTCCCTTCAGAGTGAAGACTGGCCCAATCATCCTATAAAATGATGAATATTCTCCATGGTTACGACACAATCATAAGAAAGGGACAAACACGCAGAAATAGTATTACACCGTGAGATCCCACTCTGGGATGTGACCGGCTTCACCGTCATCACTTTCTATGTGAAGGACATACATGCATTATATAGCATGGTATCTTTGTAATAGTTTGTACACGAAGTGCATCCAGTTTTTGCCGTAACCCTCTCAACTCTTTAGAAATTGCTATGTTGTTGAAATTATGATGTCATGCCAAGTTTTAACCTTTTCAGAGTTCATTTGTACTGCTTTTCAATTTTAGGGTCATTTAGCTCAAAATAAATCATTAAATGCATGAAAATATCAAATGAAATCAGAAAGGGTTGAAAATTGATTATGTGCCTTTGAATGGTGCATATTGAAAACACAAAAAGTATGGAGTTGAAATAAGTTATTAAAAATGAAATCCCTTTGTAATAGATGAGTTTTCGTCTGAAACACTCATACTTCGAAAGAGATTATGCAGTTTGTACACGAAGTGCATCTAGTTTTTGCCGTAACCATCTCAACTCTTTAGAAGTTGCTTTGTGGGTGAAATTATGTTGCAATGCCAAGTTTCAACCTTTTCACAGCTCATTTGTAGTGCTTTTCAATTTCAGGGTCATTTAGCTCAAAATAAATCATTAAATGCATGAAAAATATCAAATGAAGTTAGAAACAGTTGAAAATTGATGATGTGCCTTTGAATGGTTCATGTTGAACACACAAAAAGTATGGAGTTAAAATAAGTTATTAAAAATGAAATCCCTTTGTAATAGATGTGTTTTCATCCGAAACCCTCATACTTCGAAAGAGATTGTCCAGTTTGTACACGAAGTGCATCCAGTTTTTGCCGTAACCCTCTCAACTCTTTAGAAGTTGCTATGTGGGTGAAATTATGATGCCATGCCAAGTTACAACCTTTTTAGAGTTCCCCCTTGCCCGCTGACCCGACACCCGCATGCTCGCCGGAGCTCACCGGCCCCCACCGCGCGCCGCCCTGGCGTGGCCTACTAACCTGGCCGGACAGCCCCACCCCCAGGGTTTGCGGCTCGCCGGAGCAACTCCGACGCGGCCTACTGATGTGGCCGGCCAGCCCCACCCCTAGGGTTTGCGGCTCGCCGGATCAACTCTGGCACGGCCTACTGACGTGGTCGGCCAGGCCCACCCCTAGGGTTTGCGGCTCGCCGGAGCAACTCCGGCACGGCCTACTGACATGGCCGGCTAGCCCCACCCCCAGGGTTTGCGGCTCGTCGGAGGAACTCCGGCGCGACCTACTGACGTGCCTGCCAGCCCCAGTCCCAGGGTTTGCGGCTCGTTGGAGCAACTCCGGCGTGGCCTACTAACGTGGCCGGCCAGGCCCACCCCTAGGGTTTGCGGCTCGCCGGAGCAACTCCGGCATGGCCTACTGACATGGTCGGCTAGCCCCACCCCCAGGGTTTGCGGCTCACCGGAGGAACTCCGGCGCGACATACTCACGTGCCTGCCAGCCCCACCCCTAGGGTTTGTGGCTCGCCGGAGCAACTCCGGCATGGCCTACTGACATGGCCAGCCAGCCCGACCCCCAGGGTAGCTGGCCAATGGTCCCGCGGGACCCAGTTGACCAGTTGACCCAGTCAACTATGCTGACTGGGCAGGCCCCAGTCAATGACAAGTGGGGCCGCCCCCCTAATCCACTAATTAATTAAAATGATTAAGTGTTTTGTTAGATGTTAACTGCTATTTTGTTAAGTGTTTTGTTAGATGTCAATGACAAGTGGGGCCACCCCCCTAATCCACTGAAAAGTGCCCCCCCTAATCCACTAATTTTGCTAAGTGTTATTTAATTTTTTAGATGCTAAGTATTATTTAATTTGTTTCCATAATTAAGTTTTTCTTTTCGATGTCGACGATGCCGATCCCGCATCCTCATCGTCGAGTCGGCGGAGGAGGTCTGTTGCTTGAGCTGAGGGGCCCTGTCAGGTACTGGGCTCCGCCGGGCTGGTACTGGGAGGTGCTGCCTTCCAAGCGGCGCAACTTGGTGAGGAGCTAGCCCGTCGTCGACCTGGAGGTTATGTGGTGGCGGCCGCATGGGCCACGGACGATTCGGAGGCTTGAGTCCCCCGCGGAGGTGGTACAATACCATGTCAGCAAGGAGAATGAGCATGTCCGTCGCTACATGGCAGCTTTGGAGGCCAGGTCCGACAATACCTGGAAGATTCTTCGGGGATCTCACTGGAGCTGTGCTCCTGTGATGGTTCTTTCTCTTTGGGTGTCCATCGCCCGCCCCGATATCCCTCGAGCGCTAGGGTTCTATCTAGATTGATATATTATATATGTATTATTATGATGTTTTAGCTAGATCGATGGATTAGCCGACGTATTAACTATTATCCGAGATTATGATGAGATATGTTCTAAGAACTACTATATATGTATCCGATGAGGCATTATTAATTAACTATCAGTTATTTTGCTTCTTGAATGCATGCTAATTTGAATACTAATTTGTTTTATCTATATTATTATGGATTAGTTATTAACCTATGGACAATACCGGTAGAGCTCATGAAGAGGACATCTTCGACATGATACGCTCCTCGGAAAACCAAGCAGACCATCTGGGTGAATCACATGATGATGACAACTCACAATATCTGAACAATTATGGTGATGCATGTGAGGTCGAGGAAGAACAACTTATGTTCCAAAATCCGGAACAACTAACAATGTCCGCCGAGGTATATACATATTAGCCTCTGGTGATCATTACATGTGTATTAATTGATTTGTATATATTAACAAATCTTTCTTCTTTTAATTATCAGCCCTCCGGATAGAGCCAATCTAGTAGAAAGGTATGAGGCGGTGCGAAAATATTGGACGGCAACGTAAAGCTCAATCTTGATGCTTTCAAACATGATGGCGACCCAACTCACCCTAAAGCCAATGCCAAGACATTTGTGCGTCAATGCGGAGTGGTTGTTGGGGATGGATTCCCAATCGAAATGCAAGAATGGATATAGCCAAACCAACCAAAACCAGGAGAGAATTATGTCGATAAAAGAATTAAATATGCCCTTTGGCGAGAGCTCATGGAGCATTTCATCTTAACAAATTCTCTCTCGGAGCGCCAAAGGGACAAAGTCAAGGAGTTTGCTCTCCATTGGATGGCCGACGCGTTCCAGACTTGGAAGAAAAGATTATGGACCGAGTACAACGCTAGAGGCAAGAAGGCGCCCGAATTCATAGGAATATACGAGAAGGTAAGGAATCTCTGGGACGCATTTATCGAGTACAAGACATCGGAAGCTGATATGAAGAAGTCGGCAAAGAATAAGATAAATGCGTAGAAAAAAGTGTCACCAAAAACTAGGGACAAGTGGATACAAGTCAGCCATTCCTAATGTGGGATGCATAAGAGAATAAGATGCATGCTGAAGGGGTCACTCTAGTAACCTCCCACTGGACCCGGAGGTGCAGGAATTGGTTTTTTGCGCATGGGGGAAAGTTGGACCCAACAACAAGGAAGATTATTACACTGGCCAGTCTGAAGCATGCATCAGATGAGTTGATTGAAGCAATAAAAGCTGCCCAAGAAGGACGGTTTCACCCGATAAAGAGAACGACGAGCTTACACGCACCCTCAGGAATACCGAACACAGAGGATGAACACGAGGTGTGAGCGTTGTTCCGTGGTATGAGGGGTTTGCCGGCTGGAAGGACAGTTATAAAAGCCGTTGGAGAAAAAAGAAGGTGGAAGCAGACCGACTTTCAAATTTGGAACAGAAATACGAGCAGCAACAGGTGCAGATACAGGTACTGACCTTGCAAAGGGCAACTCCGTGGCAGGAGGCATCGGAACCCGTCCCATCTACACTATCGAAAAGCAGTGCGGGTTCCATGAGGGCACTGCTGGGTCACGCCCCCGTGGATGATATCACCGAGAAGACATCTTGTGAGCTAATCCAGAAAATGAAGAACATACCCGTGCGGGTCACGATGGGCTATGCTTTACCAAATACACCTGATGTTCTCTGGCATTTCAATCCGGTTCCATCTGGGTATGCTTGTGTCGCGATGGACGCAACAGAACCAGGATATGATGAACTACAACTTGACATGCCTGGAGGTGAGGGGGAGTCTACACTGGCAGAAGCCGACCGTGGTCTCATTCTATGGAGTAAGGACTGCATCATCTTTCCACACTCGGCGGTAAGGCCACCGGCTTCACCGAGTATCGATGTTCAGCGTGAGGGATCCCAGCCAGAGGCATCGCAGCACCAACAGTCCTCCCCATCACGAGAGGCGTCCCACTTTGATAGGGATCCCAGCATGAGTCCACCAAACCCCGGGATGGATCACGACACGAGTCCATATCGTCGATATCGATCTCCGCCGCATGAGCCGACTCCACCCCAGCAGCGGTCCCGCCAGCAGGGCTCCCAAAAGTGGAAGGCCATCAGCAGTCCTCTTCGAAAGAAATGAAAGAAGAAACCCGAGCCTCCGGCCAAAAAGAAGCTACCTTATGACATGACACCACAATAAAACAAAATTGAAAGTGATTGCCAAGTGAAAGCCTTTTTTGTGAATAAGCCCCTGTCATCAAAGGAGGTATTACCCAAGGAAGTCAAAGAGCACTTTCGAGAACACTTTATTGATCGACCCCTGACATATGTGGAGCGTATGCCGACAGACTATGAGTGACAGATTCAGAAGGCAAGTGAGCAGAGAAGTCGGCCCAGCCCAAGGAAGAAGTCGGGAAGTTCGACATCAACGACAGGTTGTACTACTAGCGGGAAAACAGTTCCCCAGCTCGAAAAACAATCCAAACATTCGATATCTCTGCTCAAGGTGAGTACCAATCCAAGCAAGCAATCGATCCAAGCAATCGACGTTGTCGGCAACCCAATCGACCTCGAAGAAGTAGAGGCTGCAGGTCTCACTCTTGGCCAAATCCTTGGCACCACGAAATCCGCGGGTACGGTGAAGCTGAGTACGCAATGAAATATGCCGTCGGAAAACCACTTGTCACCCCCGAGCAGTACAAGGAACTACCAACTGCGATGCGACAGTTGCATGATTGGTACCTGCGTGAAGAAAAGCAAGGGGAGACGGCGGTCAAGGTCGGTTGGAAATATGCCCTAGAGGAAATAATAAATTAGTTATTATCATATTTCCTTGTTCATGATAATCTTTTATTATCCATGCTATAATTGTGTTGATCGGAAACTCGGATACATGTGTGGATACATAGACAACGCCATGTCCCTAGTATGCCTTTAATGGACTAGCTCATTGATCAAAGATAGCTATGGTTTCCTAGTCATGGACATGAGATGTCATTTGGTAACGGTATCACATCACTAGGATAATTATGTGATGGACAAGACCCAAACTACAAGAGTAGCATATGATCGTGTCAGTTTATTGCTACTGTTTTCTACATGTCAAGTATATGTTCCTATGACCATGAGATCATGCAACTCACTGACACCGGAGGATTACCTTGTGTGTATCAAACGTCGCAACATAACTGGGTGACTATAAAGGTGCTCTACAGGTATCTCCGAGGGTGTCTGTCGGGTTGGCATGGATCAAGACTGGGAGTTGTTACTCCGTGTGATGGAGACGTATCTCAGGGCCCACTCGGTAATACAACATCACAATAAGCCTTGCAAGCAATGTGACTAAGTGTTAGTCATGAGATCTTGCATTGCAGAACGAGTAAAGAGACTTGCCGGTAACGAGGTTGAACTAGGTATGGAGATACCGACGATCAAATCTCGGGCAAGTAACATACCAAGAACAAAGGAAACATCATACGGGATTAACTAAATCCTTGAAATAGAGGTTCGACCGATAAAGATCTTCGTAGAATATTAGGAACCAATATGGGAATCCAGGTCCCGCTATTGGTTATTGACCGTAGAGGTGTCTCGATCATGTCTACGTAGTTCTCGAACCCGCAGGGTCTGCACACTTAAGGTTCGGTGATGTTTCGGTAGTATAGACTTATGCACGGTGGTGACCAAAGGTTCTTCGGAGTCCTGGATGAAATCTCGGACGTCACAAGGATCTCCAAAATGGTCCGGAGGTAAAGATTCATATGTAGGAAGTCCTGTTTTGGTCACCGGAAATGTTTCGGGCTCATCGGTAGTGTACCGGGAGAGCCGGTAGTGTACCGGGAGACCACCGGGAGGGGTATTTCGACCCAAGAGGCTTCATAGGCTGTGGGAGAGTTAATACCAGCCCTTAGTGGGCTGGTGGAAGTCCCACACAAGGCCCATGCGGCTAGGGAAGGAAAACCCCAAAGTAAAAGGTGGAAAAAAAGGCAAAAAGGGGAGGAATCCTAGTCCTACTAGGATTGGAGGACGAGTCCTCCTCTCCTGCCCACTTTGGCCGACCCAAGGAGGCTTGGCCCTTGCGCCAAGGCCTCTCCTCCTCTCCTCCTATATATACTAGAGGGTTTTAGGGTTTTTGCACTAGTTTTTTAGCTACGTGCTGCCCGTTCCTCTGGTGCATGGTTTCTCCTCTAGATCGGTTTTCTGCAATGCTTAGGCGAAGCCCTACCGGAATAGCTCCACCACCATCTCCGGAGCACCGTTACGCTACCGGAGAACTCTTCTACCTCTCTGCTCCCTCTTGCTGGATCAAGAAGGCGGAGATCTTCATCAAGATGCACGTGTGCTGAACGCGGAGGTGCCGTCCGTTCGGCGCTAGATCGGAATGACCGTGATCAAGATCGTGAGACGGATCATGATGAGATCGCGAGACGGATCATGATGAGTTCGCGGGACGGATCATGATTGGATCGCGGTACGAATCATGATGATATCGTGGGACGCTCGGCGATTTGGATAGCGAAGACGTTCGACTATACCAACCGCGTTTCTTAGCGCTTCCCGCTTAGCGATATACAAGGGTATGTAGATCCACTCTCCCTCTCATAGATGCTCATCACCATCGATAGATCTGCGTGTGCGTAGTAAAAAATTTGTTTCCCATGCAATGTTCCCCAACAGTGGCATCATGAGCTAGGTCTATGTGTAGATGAGATCTCAAGTAGAACACAAAGAGTTTGTGGGTGTTGATGCTTAAATTACTTCCTCCCTTGGTCGTGTTTTGGTTCAGCGGTATTGTGAGATGAAGCGGCCCGAACCAACATTACTCATACGCTTACGGGAGACCGGTTCCCTCAACCACAACTTGTTGCATAGATGGCTTGTGGGTGCCAGTTTCTCTCACTTTAGTTGGATTGGATTCCACAAAGGCGGTCCTTGAGAAGGTTGAAAAGCAACTAATGTATCACCGTTGTGGTGTATGCGTAGGTGAGAATTGTTCTTCCTAGATACCCATAGCAGCCACGTAAAACATGCAACAACAATTAGGGGATGTCTAACTTGTTTTTGCTGGGTGTGTTGTGATGTGATATGGCCAATTACATCATGTGATATATGTGATGTATGAGATGATCATGTGATGTATAGAATATCATGACTTGCATGTCGATGAGTACGGCAACCGGCAGGAGACATAGGGTTGTCTTTAATTATTGTATGACCTGCGTGTCAATCATTAAGAGCTATGTAATGCTTTACTTTATCGCTAAACTTTAGCAATAGTAGTAGAAGCATGATGGGCGCGACAACCCCGATGGCGACACGTTGATGGATATTATGGTGTCGTGCCGGTGACGATGGAGATCATGTCAGTGCTTTCAAGATGGGGATCAAAAGCACAAGTTCATGGCCATATCATGTCACTTATGATTTGCATGTGATGTTAATCCTTTTATGCACCTTGTTTTGCTTAGGAGGATGGTAGCATTATAAGGTGATCCCTCACTTAATTTCAAGATAAATTGTGTTCTCCCCGAGTGTCCACCGTTGCGAAAGTTCGTTGTGTCGAGACACCACATGATGATCGGGTGTGATAGAATCTATGTTCACATACAATGGGTGCAAGACAGTGTTGCACATGCAGAACACTCGGGTTAAACTTGACGAGCCTAGCATGTGCAGTCATGTCCTCGGAACACAAGAGACCAAAAGGTCGAATGTGAGTCATATAGTAGATATGATCAACATGATGATGTTCACCATTGAAGCCACCTCAACTCACGTGATGATCGGACTTGAGTTGGTGAATGTGGATCATGTGACACTCAGATGACCTGAGGATGTCAATTTGAGTGGCAGTTCTTCAGTAATATGATTAATTGAACTCATTATCATGAACATAGTCAATAGTGTCTTTGCAAATTATGTTGTAGATTAGTTGCTCGCGCTGTAGCTCCCTTGAATTTTTATGTGTTCCTAGAGAAATAGAGTTGAAAGATGATGGTAGCAATATTGCGGACTGGGTCCGTGATCTGAGGATTGTCCACATTGCTGCACAGAAGGCTTATGTCCATTATGCACCACTCGGTGTGCCAATCCCTCTAGCATCGTCTGTAGATGTTGTGAACATCTTACAGGCACGTTCTGATGACTACTTGATAGTTTAGTGCGTCATGCATTACGGCTTAGATTTCAGGCGCTAAGACGTTTTGAACGTCACGGAACATATGAGATGTTCTAAGAGATGAAATTAGGATCTGAGGCTCGTGCCCGTGTTGTGAGATATGAGATCTCCAACAAGATTCTTTGCCTGGAAGATGAAAGAGAATAGCTCAATCGTTGAGCATGTGCTCAGATTGTCTGGGTGCTAAAATCTCTTGAATCGAGTGGGAGTTGATATTCCAGATAAGATAGTGATTGATATAGTTCTCCAAGTCACTGTCACTAAGCTACTAGAACTTGGTGATGAACTATAAAATTCCAGGGATAGAAATAATGATCCCTGAGCTGTTCGCGATGTTTGACACCGCGAAGGTAGAGATCAAGAAGGAGCGTCAAGTGTTGATGAGTAGTCAATTCACTAGTTTCGAGAAGGGCAAGAGCAAGGAGGGAAACTTCATGGATAGCAAGTCAGTTGTTGCTCTAGTGAAGCAACCCGAAGTTGAACCCAAATCCGAGACTAAGTGCTTCGATTATGAGGAGAATGGTCGCTGAAGTGGAACAACCCTAGATACTTGGTAGATAAGAAGGCTGGCAACGTCAACAGATGTATATTTGATATACGTGTTATTGATATGTACCTTGCTAGTACTCCTAGTAGCACCTGGGTATTGGATACCGGTTCGGTTGCTGAATGTTAGTAACTCGAAATAAAAGCTACGGAATTTACGGAGAACTAGCTAAGGGTGAGGTGACGATGTGTGTTGAAAATGTTTCCAAGGTTGATGTGATCAACATCGCACGCTCTCTCTACCTTTAGGATTAGTGACGAACCTAAATAAATGTTATATGGTGTTTTGCGTTGAGCATGAACATGATTAGATCATGTTTATTGCAACACGGTTATTCATTTAAGTTAGAGAATAATGGTTATTCCGTTTACATGAATAATACCTTCAATGGTCATGCATCCAGTGAGAATGGTTTGTTGAATCTTGATCGTAGTTATACACATGTTCGGAACATTGATGCCAAAAGATACAAAGTTAATAATGATAGTACCACCTACTTGTGGCACTGCCGCTAAATGTCATATTGGTATAAAGTGCATGAAGAAACTCCATGCTTATGGATCTTTGGACTCACTCGATTTCGAATCGGTTGAGACATGCGTACCATGCCTCTTGGGAAAGATGACTAAGGACCCCGTTTTCCGGATTGATGGAGCGGGCAAGTGATTTATTGGAAATGATACATGTTGACGTATGCAATCCAATGAGTCTTGTAGCGTGTGGTGGACATCGTTATTTTCTTACCTTCACTGATGATTTGAGTAGATATAGTGTATATTTACTTAATGAAACACAAGTCTGGATTGTTTGAAAGGTTCAAAGCAAAATTCAGAGTGAAGTTTAAGATCATCATGACAAGAAGAAATGTCTGTGATATGATCGTGGAGGTGAATATCTGAGTTACAAGTTTGGCATACAACTTTAGACAATGTGAAAGTTGTTTCAAAACACATGCCACTTGGAACACCATAGCATGATGGTGTGTCCGAACGTCATAGTCGTGCTCTATTGGATATGGTACGTGCTATGATGTCTCTTATCGTTTTGCTACTATAATTTTGGGGTTATGCATTACAGACAACTACATTCACTTTAAATAGGGCACCATCTAAATCCGTTCAGATGACACCATGTGAATTATGGTTTGATGGAAACCTAAGCTGTCATTTCTTGATGTTTGGGTCTGCGATGCTTGTGTGGAAAATGTTTTCACCTAAGGAGCTCGAACCCAAAGCGGACAAATGCATCTTCATAGAATACCCTAAGAACAGTTGGGTGAACCTTCTATCTCAGATCCAAGCATAAAGTGTTTGTTGCTAAAACGTGTCCTTTCCCCAGAAAAAGTTTCTCTCGAAAGAATTGAGTGGGAGGAAGATAGAACTTGATGAGGTTGTTGAACCTTTGTTTCAACCAAAGAGTAGCGCAGCGCAGAAAGATGTTTCTCTAGAACCTACGTCAGTTTAAGAGGTAAATGATGATGATCATGAAGCTTCAGATCAAGTTACTATCAAACCTCGTAGGTCAACAAGGATGAGTACTGCTACTGAGTGGTACGGCAACACTGTTTTGGAGGTCATGTTGTTGGACAACGATGAACCTACGAGATATGGAGAAGCGATGATGGGCCTGGATTCTGACAAATGGTTAGAGGCCATGAAATCCGAGAAAGGATCCATGTATGAAAACCAAGTATAGCCTCTGGTGGACTTGCTCGTTGGACGGCAAGTCGTTGAGTACAAATGGATCTTTGAAATGAAGACAGACGTTGATGGTGAATGTCACCATTTATAAAGCTCGACTTGTCGCAAAGAAGTTTCCGGCAAGTTCAAGGAGTTGACTACGATGAGACTTTCTCACTCGTAGCGATGCTAAAGTCTGTTGGAATTATGTAAGCAGTTGCTGCATTTTTCAATTATGAAATCTGCCAGATGGATGTCGAAACATTGTTTCCTTAACAGTTTACTTGAGGAAAGGTTGTATGTGATACAACCAGAAGGTTTTGTCTGTCCTGAGGACGCTAAAAGGTGAGCAAGCTTCAGTAATCCTTGTATGGACTGAAGCAAGCATCTCGGAGTTGGAATATATGCTTTGATGAGGTCATCAAAGCTTTTGAGTCTATACAAAGTTTATGAGAAACTTGTATTTACAATAAAGTGAGTGGGAGCACTATAGAATTTTTTATAAGTATATGTGGATGACATATTGTTGATCGGAAATAATGTAGAATTTCTGGAAAGCATAAATGGTTGTTTGAAAAGTGATTTTCAAAGGAAGACCTGGATAAAGCTGCCTAACTGTTGAGCATCAAGATCTACAGAGATAGATCAAGATGCTTGATGAGACTTTCAATGAGTACATACATTGACACGATTTTGAAAGAGTTCAAAATGGATTAGTCAGAGAAAGAGTTCTCGCCTGATTTGTAAGGTGTGAAGTTGAGTTAGACTCAAAGCTCGACAATGGCAGAAGAAAGAGAAATGGATGAACGTCGTCCCCTATGCCTTAGCCATACGCTCTGTATAGTATGCCATGCTGTGTACCGCACCTGTGTGTGCCTTGCCCTGAGTCCCTCAAGGGGTACAAGTCTGACCCAGGAGTGGATCACTATACAGCGGTCAAGATTATCCTTGTAACTAAAATACTAAGGAGATGTTTCTCGATTAGGGAGGTGATAAAGAGTTTTTCGTAAAGAGTTACGTTGATGGAAGCTTTAACACCAATCCGGATGACTCGTAGTAGCAATCTGAATACGTATAGTGGAGCAGCCATTTGGAATAGCTCCAAGTTGAGCGTGGTAGCAGTATTTACAGTTTGACATAGAGATTTTCAAAGTACACACGGATCTGACTGTCGCAGATCCGTTGACTATAAGACCTCTCTCACATGCAAAGCATGATCAAGCCCCAGAACTCATTGGGTCTTAGATTCATAACAATGCGAGTCACATGGTGATGTGAACTATATTATTGACTCTAGTGCAAGTGGGAGACTATTGGAAATATGCCCTAGAGGCAATACTAAATTAGTTATTATCATATTTCCTTGTTCATGACAATCGTTTATTATCCATGTTATAATTGTGTTGATCGGAAACTCAGATACATGTGTGGATAGATAGACAACACCATGTCCCTAGTATGCCTCTAGTAGACTAGCTCGTTGATCAAAAGATCGTTAAGGTTTCCTAGCCATGGAAATGAGATGTCATTTGATAACGGGATCATGTAATTAGGAGAATGATGTCATGGACAAGACCCAAACTATAAACATAGCATATGATCGTGTCAGTTTATTGCTACTGTTTTCTGCATGTCAAGTATATGTTCCTATGACCATGAGATCATGCAACTCACTGACACCGCAGGAGTACCTTGTGTGTATTAAACGCCACAACATAACTAGGTGACTATAAAGGTGCTCTACAGGTATCTCCGAGGGTGTCTGTCGGGTTGGAAAGGATCAAGACTGGGATTTGTTACTCCGTGTGACGGAGAGGTATCTCAGGGCCCACTCGGTAATACAACATCACAATAAGCCTTGCAAGCAATGTGACTAAGTGTTAGTAACGAGATCTTGTATTATGAAACGAGTAAGGAGACTTGCCGTTAACGAGGTTGAACTAGGTATGGAGATACCGACGATCGTATCTCGGGCAAGTAACATACCGAAGAACAAAGGGAACATCATACGGGATTAACTGAATCCTTGACATAGAGGTTCGACCGATAAAGATCTTCGTAGAATATGTAGGAACTAATATGGGCATCCAGGTCCCGCTATTGGTTATTAACCGTAGAGGTGTCCAGGTCATGTCTACATAGTTCTCGAACCCGCAGGGTCTGCACACTTAAGGTTCGGTGATGTTTCGGTTGTATAGAGTTATGCATGGTGGTGACCGAAGGTTGTTCGGAATCCCGGATGAGATCCCGGACGTCATGAGGAGCTCCGGAATGGTCCGGAGGTAAAGATTCATATATAGGAAGTCCTGTTTTGGTCGCCGGAAAAGTTTCGGGCTCATCGGTAGTGTATCGGGAGTGTTGGTAGTGTACCGGGAGACCACCGGGAGGGGTATTTCGACCCAAGAGGTTTCATGGGCTGTGGGAAAGTGAATACAAGCCCTTAGTGGGCTGGTGGAAGTCACACACAAGGCCCATGCGGCTAGGGAAAGAAAACCCCAAAGGAAAAGGTGGGAAAAAAGGCAAAAGGGGGAGGAATCCTAGTCCTACTAGGATTGGAGAAGGAGGAGTCCTCTCCTCCCCACTTCGGCCGACCCAAGGAGGCTTGGCCCTTGCGCCAAGGCCTCTCCTCGTCTGCTCCTATATATATACTAGAGGGTTTCAGGGTTTTTGCACTAGATTTTTAGCTACGTGTTGCCCGTTCCTCTGGTGCATGGTTTCTCCTCTAGATCGATTTTCTGCAGTGCTTAGGCAAAGCCCTGCCGGAATAGCTCCACCACCATATCTTCGGAGCGCCGCCACGCTTCCGGAGAACGCTTCTACCTCTCCGCTCCCTCTTGCCAGATCAAGAAGGCGGAGATCGTCATCAAGCTGCACGTGTGCTAAACGCGGAGCTGCCATCCGTTCGACGCTAGATCGGAAGGACCGTGATCAAGAACGCGAGACGAATCATGATGAGATCGCGGGATGGTTCGTGATGAGTTCGCAGAAATGATCATGATTGGATCACGGGACGGATCGTAATGAGATCGCGGGATGCTCGGCGATTTGGATCACGAAGACGTTCGACTACACCAACCGCGTTTCTTAACGCTTCCCGCTTAGCGATCTACAAGGGTATGTAGATCCACTCTCCCTCTCATAGATGCTCATCACCATGGATAGATCTGCGTGTGCGTAGGAAAGTTTTTGTTTCCCATGCAACGTTCCCCAACAAGGTCAAAGTAAGGAAAGAGCATTACGGCAATGGATGTGAAATATGTCTTGAATTCTTAGAACTTTTCCAGTTATACCACATGGACTCTATCAACAAAACTCTCATCAGTTGCTATTGTCTGTAAGTGATTTATAACCTTAATAATTTAAGCCTCTAGCTCGGATATAGTTCATTGGCTTACCCTCACTATATACGTACTTCTCTACGCTATTATGCAAACTGAAGATGTGGGAATTGAAACAAGAGGGAATCGATGACATTGGGTTCATCGACCCAAATACCGTTAATGGTCATGTGGTAAAACATTTTGCCAACGACACATAAGAGCTCTAAGAAAAATATCTAGAGGCAATGAATACCAAATCTACTATAATATTTTCTTATAACATGGGATGAGTGTTTAGTATCTTGTATACTACAAATTCTATTTTTGCTTATTAGCTCCCTATCAAGTGTAGTTGATGAGTTATATGCATGCCTGCTTAATTATATAAAATATTACGAAGATACCACTATATCTTCCTAAATATTATCCTCGCAGATGAACTTGTACAAGTGTACGACTCACAAGATACACTAGAACAATCATACATGGACTTCTATTTTATGATAGAACAATAATTTAAATCTTTATCAACCTCGCTTTCTTTCATTATTTCCTGATATCAAAAGTAATTATAATAACTCATTCGTTCTTTTTCTTTGTCGCGTAGTTTTTGGACAAAGATCATAGAAAAAAACCATCACGGTCGTCAATCGGAACCGAAGCTGAAGTGGAAAAAGATGCACGTAATTAAGTAGTACTACTAGGTCCGCGCATCTCTTTAATTCTAGTTTCAATACCATTATCATGCTTGATTATTAATTATATTATTGAATTCTATTCTTTTGAAAAGTGCGTGAAGAAGCCACATGGGACAAATTTATGTGGATACTTCCTCTGCAAGAACATTCGCATCCAGACCGAATGCTGTATACATCGCAGAAGAGCACATGAAAGACAACTCGAGGTTTGGCAGATGATGTCGAAGCTCTCACCACAGAAACGCTTTGTAGCACTTCAAGAGAAATTTGCGGCATTTCTTCTTCGACATGTCATTGATGTAAACGGAGAGCTGTATTCCTTACCGCCGCCTCAATAATGTCAGCAAATCAGTAGTAGAACACTTAGTACTGTGTATGAGATATTCTATTTTATATTACATATATATATATGCATCAACTTGTGTACTGTTTACAGTATGTAGCACCGTAAAATAAATTTGAAATGAATGGAAAACAAAAAAATAGAGAGGAAAATTAAAACCTAAAAGCTAAATAAAAAAATAGGACACTCAGTACCGGTTGGTATCACCAACCGGTACTAAAGGTCCTCCACCACCAGCCTACGCAGGCAGCCACGTGGTGGGCCTTTAGTACCGGTCTGTGGGCCAACCGGTACTAAAGGTCTGGACCTTTAGTCCTGACCTTTAGTACCGGTTGGGGAACCAATATGGGGCCCCACCACCTCCCAACACTTTCCACCATTTGTGGAGGCTGCCCCCCACCATGGGGGGCCCCCCAACACCTTTTGTCCAGCCACAAGGGGCTGCCCCCCGAAGGGGAGGCGCCCGAAAACAGCCTCCACGAGTTGTGGGATCTTGTCCCCTCACACTGGGACAAGATGTTTTCCACGACCTTTGCTTCATAAAAATTCCGGAAGGTCCTAGAACATTTCCGGCACCCTCTAAAATTATCTCAACATCCTCCGGAACATATCCGTTATGGTGGTTTAATTTAAAACCATCTTTGTTTTCCCGGTAAACAATTCCGGCATCTCTGAAAACCTTTTTTCGGTTTTTTCTCCGGAAAATTCCAAAAATTACCAGACCAATTTGGCAACCTCCAAAACATTCCCGGTGCTAGCCGAAACCTTTTATGATCAATAGTTTTATCCGAAACAACTTTTCGGTTTTACCAAAACTTTTTTGGTGTTCTCTCCGGAACTTTTACGTTGTCTCCGAAACTTTTCAAGTGACTTTCTCTCGGAGTCCTAGTCTAGTATTCAGAAGATAGATGACCCTTAAGCATGTGACTCTATAGGTTCGGTGAAGTATAGACATGACCGGAACACTTTCCGATCGATGATCAGCATCGGAGCCGTGGACACCCATATTGACCCGTATAGCCACACGAATGAATATTCGAGTGGACCTCCAGTTGCCGTGAGCTATTCCTGTTGCTTCGTGATATGATACAAACACCCGAGGTGATTATTTTGCCCCCGTGGATCAATGACTTGTCCACTATGCAAGTTAACTCGTTACCGGTTTTGTTCTCTTTTCCCGTTTTCGTTTTCCGACATCCCTGTGATCAAATCACACTATGTCTGACCAGACGATGATGGATACCGTAACACCGAGAGGGCCCTAGAATATCTCTCCATCGTCGGAGGAGCAAATCCCAATCTTGAGCTATCAAGTTACTTGACATACTTTTCCATGAACCTGTCAGTCGCTGTAATAGCCACCCATTTACGGATGACATTTAACAAACCCCAAAGTTCATGAAGTAATCACTAAAAAACATGATACTCTCATGGTCTAAGGAATCATGCAAACATTAACCATCTTTGTGTTATTAACCATTAACTTGTGACGAATGTATCTCATAGCATAACATCAATTCGGGTCGATTCAACACAAATGTTCTTCTAACATTGTGCCCTCAAAGTTGCTGGCATACATGCCCATGATCAGGAAAACATAACCATCATGCAACACTTGAGCTAGTCTTAGAGGCCAGACTAGGAATACATTTTCCCGTTTATTATCCACACGTGCATATGAGTCTTCCTCCGAGCCTCGTGGTTATTGTAGACTCGAGAACCATAGCAGTTATAGCATGGAACATAAACCTAATTATGAACAGGGAGATAATCAATAACATTTATTATTTCCTCTAGGGAATATCTCCTACAGACTCCCACTTGCACTAGAGTCAATAATCTAGTCAATGCTAATGCACTTTACACCTATGGCATACTGGTGTAAAATATGCTTCACTTGTGGTATAGCCTGATGTCCAACGGATCTTACGACTTCAGCTCCGTGTGTAACTTTGCATATCCTTGTGTTTTCATGCTTTCAAAAAATTCATATTTTGTGTGCACTCGCCTTTGCATATGTGTGAATCATTGGTCGAAACCTGATTCCTCAGACTGAGCTATGGAGCAACTATCTATAATGGTGTCTCATAGACCTTAGCCATCCTGGAACCATACTAAGTTCATGAATGAACTATATGATTCAACAACTCCTTTGTCGCTTCTAAAGCGTCAACACATTTAGCCTTTGTTATAGAATTCAACACAGTATCTTGTTTGGAACATCTTTCAACTACTGTGCCACCATATTGTGTACTACACAAAACCCTTAACTTAAATCGAAAATCGCATGGAGCATTGATGAAGACTGTATCGATGTAATTACTTACACAGAGCACTTCATAATCTCTGCTTGCGAGAAAACATGTCATCAGTACTACTCTAGTACTCAATGACATTTTTCACTGTTGTCCTATGATCAGTACTTTGATCACATTGGTATCCATACTCGCAACAACTTTGGAGTATCAGACATATCTGGTTGTTTACATACCATGGAATACATGATTAATCCAAACACAAGAGTATGTGGAATTTCCATCATGTGTTTCACTCATCAGTGTTTTGGGACGCTGAGTCTTGCAAAAACTCTTTCCATGTGACTTCGACAAGAATCACTCCTTGGTGTTTTAAATGCTAAAAGGTTTTAGCATCTTGTCAACATGTATGTTTGCTCAGCCCCGTTAGGTAAATCTATTACCATATCATCATGCCTAATATCAAGGCTATTTAGCCCAAGCACTTCAGCGAAAAAACTATTTTCAAATGAAGTCCTAATACGTGTTATGAAATTTATTTCCAACTAACAATGTGTCAAGCACACAAGGTTTTTAGAAATATTATTATGCTCCCACTTACTTTCTTGAATCCCAAGCATCTTCGTTACCCATTGATGAAGTCAAAACCCTTTTGACCATTTCATCAAAACACAAAGATTCCAAGTCCATTTTGCCCTCTTCTTTCCATCGCTAGAACTCTAAAGTTTGCATACTTACTAGCATCCTCTAGACTGACAAAATACTTTGGACTGTAATACATGCAGGTCCTTGGATACATTTCCATCAGATGGAAATCCTTTCGTCATCCATGTTTCATATCTCATGATTGAAATATGTATTAATTGCTAGTTCAACCCAAACCAACTTTAAGCATCGCTACGGTGAAACAACCTCATCGTAGTCAACTCCTTGAACTTGTTATTTCAACAAGTTGAGCTTTATGGATAAAACATTTTATCCACATCGGTTTATAGTTTCATAAATATATGTTAGACTCTAAGTCTTTCAAAAGGTGTATCAAGGTTTTAATCTTGAATCACTTACATGCAAACTATCTCAGATTGTATTGGTATTTAGAGAATACCGGAGTCAGGGCCCATCAACGCTTCGTTGTGTACCGTAGGTATACTATTGTCTAACTACAATATCTTGTATGCGCACCTCAGAGGTTTGCACGAGTTTTTCCTACGTGGTTCAACTCCAAGTTCGACCGAAGTCCATACATTTTATTGTAGAGGCTTCCGTATCAGTCGCAGTAGGAAACTCAAGAATCACTTCCAAGGTTCCTTTCCTTTGACCTGATGATGAAGATACTGGTTATCTCGTCGAGTTGCACTGTCCTCCCACTCACCTCTTGTAAGAACTATCCTCTTTAAAAGCATACCGTTTTGTGGCAAAATCCTTTGCCTCGGTATAGTGGTGGGGGAATACGCAATGACTTGGGATAACCTACAAAGCAGCACTTGTCTAATTTGGAATAGGTTTATAACCTTTTACGCAAGCCCCATATTCCAAATGTTAAAAAAACACATAACATGGTTGGGCTTACCATACCATGGCGTCATTTCAACAGACCCGATGGAGCTCTTTTCAGTGTAAAAGCCGCAGTCTCTAAAGCATCACTTTAAAAGAGATAATGGCAAATTTATTTATGTCATCTTTGATCTTACAATGTCATAAATAGTTCAATTACATCTTCACGGACTTTCCACTTGCAGTGGTGTTCCGAGAGATGCAAGTTATGAAACTCTTTTCACAACTCATCAGACATTCGCTAAACTTGTAACTCAAATATTCCTTTCCGCAATCAAATTGCAGAAACATAATTTTCTTGTTACAATAACTTCTACTTCATTTTTGAAAACCTTTCGAATGATTTTAAAAGATCCATACTTATGTCTCATCAAGTAAATATCCATATATCTACTTGAGTCATTTTTGAAGGTAGACAAATCCACTGTATGCAACAACATTTATCGGACTACATACATCAAAATGTTTGATCACCAATAAGTTCTTTGCTTGTTCCGTATGGCCTGTGAACGGTATTTTAGTCACTTCACCTTTTGGAGGAAAGTTGCAAGTGTCAGATGATTCAAAATCAAATGACTTCAAAATCCACCATAATGGAATTTTCCATGCGGGTTTCTCCAATGTGACCAAATGCAGTGCCACACATATGTGGAATTCTTTTAGTCTTGCGACATATAGCATCGGTGTTATGGATGTATCATATTTCCATCAATATTCATAGCATACATCCCATCTAGGATGGAAGCATGTCACTTCCTGTTATTCATAATACTGAACAACAATTGTTGTTTTTATGAACAACTCTTTTGCAACAAACATTGTGCAATGGGTTAGAGTGTATGAACTCTAAAATGAATTATGAAAGTAAACCCAGAGGTAATGTGTTATTATCAGCATTCATAACATACATCCCATTCATAATGAAAGTATGGCCCTTATGTTATTCATAACACCGAACTTCAAAAGTTCTCTTATGAACAACCTTCTTGCAAGATACCTTATGCAATGGGGTAGAGTGTGTAAAACTCTAAATGAATTAGGAAAATAATTATAGATGGTAATACACCGATGGAAGGTATAGTAACTTTTACTATGTTCCCTGTGTG